>OZ026590.1:11202335-11802335 GCA_964020215.1 Aurelia sp. 3 sensu Dawson et al. (2005)
AGATATGAAAATTTCTTAGTAATAGGTGACTTCAATCTTAGTGAGGCTGATGTTTCTTTGCAGGATTTTATGCATGATTTGAATCTTGAAAATGTTGTAAAAGAGCCAACTTGCTTTAAATCTGATAACCCAACATGTATCGACTTAATACTTACAAGTGACACTAGAAAGCTTTCAAATGTAAAAACGATTGAAACTGGGCTATCGGATTTTCATGCAATGGTGGCCACCGTATTAAGAGGTAGTTTTCGCAAAAAAGGCCCTAGGATTGTCACCTACCGAGACTACAATAGATTTGATAATGTCACTTTTAGAGAGAAGGTTGCAGAAGAGTTTAACTCAAACCCTCTAACAATGCAAGATTTCAATTCCTTTAATTCCATGATTAAGTGCATACTAGATAAAGAGGCACCTTTGAAAAAGAAATACCTTAGGGCGAACGATGGACCTTTTATGACTAGGGAGCTCAGGAAGGCAATCATGAAGCGCACTAGGCTAAAAAACAGTTTTAATAAAATGCGAACAAATGAAAACCGGGCAGCTTACAAGAAGCAGAGGAATCTCTGTGTTAAAATTCTTCGTCAAAATAAGAAACTTTATTATGCTCAACTTGATCCAAAGGTTGTCAGTGACAACAAGAAGTTTTGGAAAACTGTGAAACCCTTGTTTTCAAATAAGATTCAAAGTAGCTCTAGTATCACCCTTAATGAAAACGATGTACTAGAATCAGATGAGGGTAAAGTTGCTGAAATTATGAATAACTATTTTGTAAATATAACAGACACCTTGGGCATCTCCTGTAATGAAGACTCCCCGGACAATCTTGATGAGGATCCGTGCTCAAGGATAATAAAGCATTTTCAATCACACTCTAGTATTCTCAAAATACAAGAATCTGTCCGTAGCGCCAAAAAGTTTTCATTCAGGAAGGCCACAGTTGAAGAGATGTTGAAACAGCTGCAAAATTTGGATCCTAAAAAGGCTTCACCACAGGAGTCAATCCCTTCAAAAATATTAAAAACTAATGCTGATCTATTTTGTTTCCCTCTTACTGAGTTTTTCAATAAACTAGTCGAAGAAGGCAGCTTCCCAAATGACTTGAAGAATGCTGATGTATCTTCACTTTTCAAGAAGGATGATAATATGTGCAAGAAAAATTATAGACCAATAAGCCTTCTACCTGCAATATCGAAATTATTTGAGCGCCTTATGTACAATCAATTGTATGACTACATCAAACAGTTCTTTTCACCGCTCCTAGCAGGGTTTAGACAAGCATACAGTACGCAGCATGTCTTGCTGAATTTCTTACAATGTTGTAAGAATAGCATTGACAACAAGGGGCTTGCCGGGGCACTTCTCATGGATCTTTCAAAAGCATTTGACAGTGTAAATCATGATCTTTTAATAGCGAAATTGAATGCCTACGGACTTAATATGGATGCACTTAAGCTTATCAAAAGTTATCTCTCAAAGAGACATCAGCTAGTGAAGGTGAATAGCTCTTTTAGCGCTTGGAAAGAAATTAAAATTGGAGTTCCTCAAGGTTCGGTCCTGGGGCCTTTACTCTTCAATGTATTTATGAATGACATTTTCCTGTCTGTAAGATATACTAACATTTGTAACTACGCTGATGATACCACTATCTTTGCATGCCATCCAATTCTTGAAACAATTGTTAGACAATTAGAAACGGACGGTACTGTGGTTGCAAAATGGTTTTCTGACAATTACTTGAAATTAAATGATGACAAGTGTCACCTCATGATATTTGGTGAGAAATGCTCCAGAGCAACAGTTACAATCGGAAATTCGACAATTGATGAAAGCGATTATGAAAAACTGCTAGGCGTAACTTTTGATAAGAAACTAAGCTTCAGAAAACATGTTGAAGATTTGTGCAAAAAGGCCAACCAGAAGCTCCACGCACTTGCTCGCTTATCCGCCTATATCGATCCTATTAAATCTGAAATCTTAATGAATTCTTTTATTAAGTCACAGTTTAATTACTGTCCACTTGTGTGGATGTTCCATGACAGGGTGTTAAACTCAAAAATAAATCGCATCCAAGAAAGAGCATTGCGACTGGTATGCAAAGGTAGTGATACTGAGTTTGAAAAGCTGATGAAAAATACTTTAACCACTCATCAGCACAATCTGCAGTTGTTAATGATTGAGATATACAAGACAAAAAATAATTTGAATCCATCCTTCATGCGGGATGTTTTTACCGAGAAAGAAAATCGATACAAGTTAAGAAGTGAAAATCATTTGCAACTGCCAATGGCAAAGACAACAACATATGGAATAGAAAACATTCAATACAGAGGTTGCCTTTTGTGGTCCACTTTGCCAAAAGAAATCAAAGACTCAAACACACTCTCTGAATTCAAACAAAAAATAAAACTATGGGATGGGAGTTCTTGCGTCTGCAGATTGTGCAAAACTTTTGTCAAAGACTTAGGGTTTTTATGAATATCTTTAATTTTTTCGAACATTGTAAATAGGGTTAGGGTTGTTGGCGTTAATTAGCTTTAGCTATTTTTTATGTTGCCAACTGTAAACAAATTGTTAATAATAATAATAATAATAATAATAATAATAATAATAATACTTTATGTAACATAATCCTATATTATGTCATTTTTGTGCAAAGGGCGTTTTCCATTTGATCGATTTGAGGAAAAGAGTACTTTACTCCAGTGGCGTCGTGGCCGGAGGGCAGGGGCGGATCCAGGCTTGAAGTTTGGGGAGGGCCACTAAGAACGAAATATGGGGGTCTGGGGGCATAGCCCCCAGGAAAATTTTTCGCGGCCACACCCTTCAGACTCTCGGAAAACGTGGGAAAAGCCCCTTTTACTTCATTTTAGATCATTAAGCTTATCACTTAATCTTCATTCCTCCTAACATACAAACTGGCCATTTTGTGCAAAACCGGCAAAACCTAACGAGCCATCAGTTGGAAAGCAAGAGACCATCAAAAAATGTTTATCATAAGCACCGGTTCGGGAATGTGTATCGCGGAAATAAGCTGCACCACCATATAAATGAAAATTTGGCATAAAAATGAAGTTGTTCTCAAATCCACGATTCTAAGACATTTCAAAGTTACGTGAACATCCCGTGAAATTTCCAATGGTAAGTTACCTCATTGGAGTAAGCAATCAAAATTCTCTTCGCTTAATACGTCACCTTCTAGAAGCTTCACTTGTATTCAAAAATGTGTTCTCCCTCCAGTGATATTAAAGTGACTTATCAACATTTTATAACTATCACAACGGAAGACACGAGTCTTTATCATAAGTCTTTATCAGAACGAAATTTATCATAAAATAAACTTCAACAGCAAAGTTCTATGGGGGTATATGTATGACAAAATTCATAACATGCAAATTGATTGATCCATCACTCCAAAACACAATTCCATCTCACATGGTCGTTGCTTGAAATCTTTGACTCGTCGTCCAGTAATACATCGATTCGTGATGTTGAATTCATGACACTTCAAGTTATTTCATATCATTCATCAATTCGTCATCATCGACTCGTCATCATCATTCGTGTATGAATCGTGTATGAATCGTGTATGCATCGTGTATGAATCGTGTATGAATCGTGTATGCATCGTGCATGTATCATGTATTAATCGTTGACTCGTCGTCTAGAAATACATCGATTCGTCACTCTTCAAGTCGTCTCATATCATCCATCCTTCACATCAATACATCAAATCATCACCATCGACTCGTCATCATCCATCGTGTATGTATCGTGCATGCATCGTGTTTGAATCGCGTATGCATCGTGCATGCATCGTGTTTGAATCGTGTATGCATCAACTAAGTCGCTGTTCTGTTTTTGTAATAGTGCCCTGAGCCGGAATCCCTTCCAAATTTTTTTCAGGAGTTGACTTTACGCAACTTTCAGTCCTGACCCGGCCTCGTAGTTATAACACACTTGCACATCCCTGTCTTCTTTTTCTTGGCTCAGAGATGAAAATTTTTCGATCGACTTTGCTCTTTTTTCAATTCACAAAAGCTCATTTATTCTATCTACACTCATTATTGCTGTAAGAAACAGCTTATAAGAAACGATAAGTTCAATTTTTAGGTTCAATCGCACGGTAATTGGAACTGTGTAGACTAGGGGGAGCCTGTTTAGGCATTGGTGTGAATACCCATTGTATTTCAAGCTGAAATTCACAAATATAATCACAGCCAAGGAGGAAATTTCTGATCTCTGAGCGGGCTTTATTAAAGAACTGATGAGGTGCAAAAGATGTGCCTGTCTACTGCACTTGATCTTTTTGTTTGTAAATTTTTTGAAGTCACCCCCTGAAAAAAATTTGGAAGGGATTCCGGCTCAGGGCACTATTACAAAAAACAGAACAGCGACTTAGTTGATGCATACACGATTCAAACACGATGCATGCACGATGCATATACGATTCAAACACGATGCATGCACGATGCATACACGATGGATGATGACGAGTCGATGGTGATGATTTGATGTATTGATGTGAAGGATGGATGATATGAGACGACTTGAAGAGTGACGAATCGATGTATTTCTAGACGACGAGTCAACGATTAATACATGATACATGCACGATGCATACACGATTCATACACGATGCATACACGATGGATGATGACGAGTCGATGATGATGATTTGATGTATTAATATGAAGGATGGCAACATGATGAATTGATGGATGATATGAATCGACTTGAAGAGTGACGAATCGATGTATTTCTGGACGACGAGTCAACGATTAATACATGATACATGCACGATGCATACACGATTCATACACGATTCATACACGATGCATACACGATTTATACACGATGCATACACGAAAGATGATGACGAGTCGATGATGACGAATTGATGAATGATATGAAATGACTTGAAGTGTCATGAATTCAACATCACGAATCGATGTATTACTGGACGACGAGTCAAAGATTTCAAGCAACAACCATGTGAATTGAAATGATGGAATTGTGTTTTGGAGTGATGGATCAATCAATTTGCATGTTATGAATTTTGTCATACATATACCCCCATAAAGTTCACTGGAAGATCCTGAATCACCGACATTGTGACAAGTGAATGAAACAAATGATATTCAGTCTCGAACTCACGCAATGAAATGTCGTTTAGAATTCAGATTCGTATAGTTTTCGAACCTCTGGATCACCAATAAATTACTTCGTGAGTTAGTTAGACTGGCTTGTTGTTAGCCGAACTATCGTGCAGCTGTGCTATGGTTATTTGTGGGTTGCTTTAGGTAGTAAAGGGTTAAAACTTATTCTTTTATCTATAGAAGACAATGGTTTTTACGAGAACTCTTACACTTTGGGGGGACCATGGCCCCCCCGGCCCCCCACTAAATCCGCGCCTGCCAAGGGGCCAGGGCGGCCCTGGCCCCCCTACGAAAATTTTGTCGGGAATTTTGGCAATTTTCCACTCTTATCGGAAAAATTGAAATTTGATTAATCGATTCTAACATTATATGTGGCTCATCTATAGCAAGTGAAATACAACTGAAAGCCCCAACTTTTCGGTCAAGAACCAAAGCCTTTTTACTGACAAGGCTTTTCGGTGAAATAGCTAGGTCTGTCGTTCTAAACAGAACTGATTTTTCTGCGAAAATTATTTTTCCCACTAAAATGTGGTTTTTCTGGGAAAAGGTGCAATTTTTCTTTGAAAAAGGAGGTACAATGTGTAAAAATTTCGAAGGAATAAATCTTGGACCAAATATTTTTGGTCAACTACTCTTAGATTTTTTGCGAACTTTCAGGTGCTTTACACAAATTTTGTTGACTAAAAGATGATATATTTACAGTTTGGTGTACTTCCTTAGACTTACTGTAGCTTCACTCCTTAGACTTACTGTAGCCTCACTTCTCGCTGTAGCCTTACTCCCAAAACGAATCCCGTCCAAAGAAGGGTTGCTCTGTACTTTGATATATTCTTCACTGTTATGGCACTTCGTAATGACGATGTTTAAAGGTATTTGGCCGTTGCAATCCATTATATTCCCAATTAAACTTTGTCGAAAAAATGTCTCTTTGTCGGAAAATTCTGACCTTTGGCCCCCAAACACTGTGCTCCCATGACGCCACTGCTTTACTCAGAAAATCCAGTGTTTATTTTACCCAGTCAAATTTTTTGGTTTTTTTTCCGGGGGGCATTATGGCCCCCTGTTTATTTCTGTTTCTGTAACTCAGAACGGTACCTACGACTAAACAAACATTTAAAGGTGTCAAGTGGTGTGACACATGAGCTTCAGTACTGAAAACATAGATTGATGATGATTTTGGATTTTGATGGCTAAATATTCATAAAATAGAGTAAACATAAAGAAAATGTGATTTGCTATCATTGAAAGTGAGTTTTTGAAACTTCATTATTCATTATAAATATGTCATCAAAATGGATGACGTCATAGAAATTATTTTTGCTGATATAAGCCAGAGTCTGCTAAATTACGTGCCAAGCGTGCCAAGCGTGCCAAGCGTGCCAAACGTGCCAACGTGCCTACGTGTCTTATTTTCTTGCGTAGCGTGCCTACGTGCCTACGTGCCAAATTCTTTTTCGTGCATTATTGCTATCACAGGTCAGATTTCCTACAAGTTTGCACTCCGATGTACCGATGTGCCAAGCATGTCACTCTAAGATACGCGTCTGAGAACAACTTTTGGTTAAGGCAGAAAAATTTCAATGTGGGCCCCATAATTGAGGATCAGGGGCGGACTGGCCAGTCGGGCTACTGGGCTGGGGCCCGAAGGGCCCCCCTCAGCAAAGGTCCCAATGGGCCCCTTCTGTGCTGGAAGAAAAATACTTCAAATGGTTAATTTTGGATGAACTTTCTGACAGTGACAAAACAACCAGTTTCAATCAACGAAAAATTGGTTGAAGGGCCCTGTAATAATTCTTTCAACAGTTATCTTTGTTTGTCAAACAGTTGAAAATGTCAAAAGATTGCAAGTGGGCCCCAGTTCGTAAGATAAGGGTTTTGCAAAATTCCAATTGGCATAGTCTCGTTTTCGACTGATAGGTGAACTGATGAATCTGCAAATGTAGAACTTGACAAAACTGGAGCAGCTTTTGCCAAAGGGGCCCAATAAAGACCTGATCGAGGAAGGCCTCTTTTATGCAGGGGCCCCTTCTCACTTTACCTCATGCCCTTGCCAGTCTGTTAATTTCAAACAATTTTTGCCTATATCTACACTCGGTTACAGTGACCTAGGAGACCATGTTAGGAGTATTTAAAATATGAATAAGGTTTTAGAAAAAAGATAGAAGCAGTGGCGTACCCAAGGTGGGAATGGGGTCCGAACCCCCCACTTTTCAATAAAGATGGTCCTCGAGATTAACACAAAAATGCAATAAAATTTGTGTTGGGGCTCGTCAAAGTTTCATAGAAAGGTTTTGGGTTTTTAACGAATGCTTGAACGCGGCTGGAAGAGGCATTCTCAGCCAAAGTAGAATCGTAGAATATATATCCTCAAAAATTTTCCTGGGGGCTTGGCCCCCAGACCCACTTAATCATTTCAATATCCCAAGTTATCTCAGCCTGTCCACCATGCCACTAGCTATAGGGATCCTAATTTGCTGCTACTGTTGAAATTTGCCAAAGCTTCTTGCATAAAATATGCCACCGGCCGACTAAACAATTATAAAGGAGCAAAAAGAGACACCTATCAACCTCGAAGGACCAGCTCCAAATCATTTTGCAGTAGAGCAACTTTGCAATGCGTGTTTTGATATACTAGCCTGGACGTTATTGAATAATTATTCTTCTTGACTTTCCTAGAGTAACTTTCTATGATGGGTATGAACTCTCATTGCAAATCTGACAAAGCGACCTGCTGTGATAATTTTCGCCATGTTTACGATGCAAAGCATAGCTAAAAAGGGCGTTTCCTTCATTTTCCGACCGTCTAAAGGGCGTGGTTGCTAAGACTTTTCCTGGGGCTACGCCCCAGACCCCCTCCACCTTTCAGTGCTGCGTACGCCCTGGATAGAAGTATTCAACATTTAAGGATTCTGAACTGTGATCTAATGATACTTTTAAGGCATGAAATGAAAATTATACGAGAACAATGATACAAAAACATGTGCAGTAATTGACTTGACAAAAAGACCTTTTGTAGACGATTTTGATGCTCTGCTTTCAAGAATTTTCCCAGTGAGGTCTTTCGTCAAACGGATTCCCTTTCGGAAGTAGTTGGATCTTGAAGTTTGAGGAAGAATAAATGAAAGCATTTCTCGGCAATGAATCAGACCTTCACCAAGAAGAGCGAAGCGGGCGTGGCCCTGAAGGTCACGGTGGCCCTGAGATTTCTGGTTTCGCATTCAACTTATGCTATAAGAAATTGCATTCTTGCAACAGGCCTGCTGGAAACGGTCGGCCGAGGCGCTTCAGCCCGTAATACTTTGCTGAAATTCGTTCATTTTTAAGTAAAAGAGGCTGTGAAAGCCAAGCTCATAGAGATGAATATTTAAAGTTATTTCTATTCCAGGAGGTTGCCAGAATCTATCATACTATTCCTTTGTATATTGTGCAGTTCAAAAATAATGTATCTACTAGTGAAATTGCAGTCATTTTCTTAAATTTCCCGGAAGGACCCCCATCAGTCGTGATGCTCTGCTTCTTTAATGGTAAATTCTCCAAAATGGGGCGTTTTCCAACAATCTAAAGGGTGTGTCAATGAGAATTTTTCCCGGGGGTAAGCCCCCGGACCCCCAGCTTTGTTCGCTGCGCTCGCACTTAGTTTCAAAGCAGCATGCAACTCGTATAGAGAACCATTCAAATTGTTAGAAGTTAGTCCAGTATCATTTGAGGCCAATTCAGGGGGTGTGTTCACAAAAGATTTCCCAAAGGAGTGCCCTGCAAACTTTTCGCTAGCGTAGTTGCGGGCCCCCTCGTTGCCGAATCGCCCGGACCCCAATTCTACTGCCAGTCCGCCCCTGTTGAGGATGATTTAAGCATCTGGTGATGTGGTAAAATAAGTCGTTTGTACACTAAAAATGTCCTTCTATCTTTATAAACCGACATTCAATGTCTGCTACGCTGTCAGGTTAATCAAACTTTAGGCCGGAGAAAATCTGCTAGAAATTATCGAAAATTCCTTCGATAACTTAACCCTATTTTAACAGGGTGAAAAAAAGTGATTTTCTACCGGGGGGCGTTTTTCGCCCCCCCTAATTATCTTCAAAACTATAATAGGTATGACAATGAAACTTGCACTGTGTCATAATTGAACAAAGGGGAATCCAAAAATAGCATTAACTAATTTCTAATCACGTGATTGGTTGCTAGCAACCAAAAAATAGGGCAAATTTTGACGAAATTGAGCTATTAGGAAAAAAACTAGATTTACAGTAAATAACTCGCTAAAATAGGCTAAAAACTATCCAAATACTTACTTGATAGCCTTAGTTTGAGATTTCATTCAGTTTTATATGAATATTTGTGGTTTCTAATTAATTAACTAAGTAAATAACGGTAATTCGATTCAATGCAAAAGTGTTTCCTCTATAATAATGCTTAAACATCATCAATTTCACATAATTTGGGTGAAATCAAATAGTCTTATCAATATTTCAAGTCATTACATGATTTTTCATATAAAAATTGCTAATTCATTAGAAATATGACGTCATAAAGATTTATGACGTCATAGAAATTATAGATTGCTGACGTCAGCAAATATAGATAAATTATATATCAAATGAACGTACTCATTGAGACAAATCGAATGGTACATATATTGATGAGTTTTGACACAAAATGAAGAAACTAGAGCAGTTTTCATGATTTTCTTTGTGACCACTCTGCAAATATGGGCATCTGGTGGTCACGTGGTCTAACAATAGGCATTGAAATTTTTATTTTCTGATTGCCAGTTAAATTTTAGGAAAAGTCAACAAGTTTCAGTGCCATAGCTATCATCGTTTAGGAGCTAGTAAAGAAAGTTCGGGAGGGGGGCGAAAAACGCCCCCCGGTTAAAATAGGGTTAAAAGCTCCAAACGTAAGTTTCACCACCCACTGAGCCATGAATCGAATTTTCAACTTACGATCATTTCAACAGAACACCAGAACAGCGAAAAAAAGCTAATAGACTAAAATCACCCTGTAGGCCCAAGTAACAATCTCCAACTTCATCTTTTAGGCAACTAAACCAGTGGCGGCCTGGCAGGGGGGCCAGGGGGCCATGGCCCCCCAGCGGACTTTTTCGAAGGGGCGCCAAAGTTTACGAGGGGCGCCAAAAAGTTTATGAAGCTTGATGGCTCGATCACGTTTTTCCAGCACCACGTAGCAGGTTACACGGGCATTCCATACAGATGCATCTGATGCAAATGCATCAGTCATTGTCACAGACAAATCATTTCGAACCCATGCTAGGTTTCGTAAAACTGACACAAAGTGTTATTCCAGTAGCCACAGCTTTCATGTCAATAGAGAAATTTAGGTCAGGTAGGAAACTCGGAGATGTCGGGGCAAGTTTCTCTGACATTTCTCGACCCCTACTTTTTCATTTAGCCCCATGTACTCTGCTAGATGTCGCAGATGTCTTATCTGCGAAAATTTTTGATTCAATTCCAGTTTTTTTTTAAGAAAGAAAGGTATGCCTTACATCTAAAAAATAAACTTCTGTCTCTTTTTTCATTGGTAAGCCATCGCCTTTTTTTACTCTCATATTTTGCTTTATAGAAAGCCAGATTTTGCATCCTCTCTAAAATTTGAGAACGATTAAATACCTTTCGAGTCGTAATGAGCGTAATGCAACAAAAGATAAAACTGGATACACGAGACAACAAAAGATACATGTGAAAAACAAAGCAAAAATATGCTATGAATTGCCGGAAAATTCTCTATTTTTGGTGACCTGAATGTTGTGTGTTTATATTTTTTTAAACACTTGAACTTGTACAAACAAGTAAATAACATAAAATATAAGCACTTTGATGCGAATTGAAAGTAGCTACTTTCAATTCGCATCAAAGTGCTTATATTTTATGTTATTTACTTGTTTGTCTTTGTATTGTGGCACTACACGCAGCAAGAATATGACTTGAACTTGTACGTTATGATCAAAATGATTTTGATCCTTGAATTGATATTTCGATGTGAGGCCTGCTACTGTATTTTTGCCAACAAAGCAGCTGAGCCTTACGTATTTTTTGCAGATCAGACATCTCCGACTTCTTCAGCAGAGCTTGTAGAGCCAAGCAAAAAATTCGGAGTTGAGAAATGTTGGAGAAACTTGCTCGGATATCTCCGACCTTTCAGAACTTTTTTAACTGGCCTAGGAAATTACAGTACTATAAAATCCAGGTTATTCCTATCGTGCCAAACATTAGCGATGATTCTTTTCACTCGCCAATGATCCTACGTAGCAACATCGTAAACTTGGACTCTGATGCAAAAGCCATAGCCGAGAGTTAGACCCAATTTTATCCAAAAGAATAAGGTGTCCATGAAACAACTACGGTCGGAGAAGATACTGGCAGAAGTAAAATATCTTTTCTTAGTACATAAAATATAGAACGTTGGAAGGAAGGTCTTCCTGCACCAGAAAACGTCTGAAAGGACAAGGCCCTTGTTTTCCAAGAGTTTGAAGGGCATGGTCACGAAATATTTTCCTGGGGGCCGCCCCCAGACCCCCTCGTTCCCCTAGGTCAATTAAATGTCTACATTCAGCCCTGGACCAGGTCAAGGTGTCAAAGAGTACCATTACGAAAGTCGGGAAAATTGCAAGGGCTGCCAATCTCGTCAGAGACGATGTTTGATTTGAAGGGGCGCCATTTTGCTGCTGGCCCCCCCCTGACGAAAAACGCCAGGCCGCCACTGTTTGAAAGAGCTTTCTTTTGAAATGTAATTTGTCTATACTAGTGGCTATAGAGTCTGCTAAATTATGTGCCAAACGTGCCAAAGTGCCATGACATGTTACGTGCCAACGTGCCTACGAGCCAAATTTCTTTATGTGCCAACGTGCCATTGCATGTTACCTTCCAACATGCATTGTTCGTGCCAGCCATGTGCCAATTTACCTACGTGCCAATTTGTCGTACGGTCGATTCGTAGGCAGTTTCTTATATTTTTGGGCCATTCTGCTACAAACCGTTTCTTTTTGATGCTTATTTTTCTTCGTTTGCCAAGAGCTTCCAAATTACTTGGTAAGATCTTAAAGCATGTAATAATGACATAATTCACGTTGAAATCACTGTCGAAACATTTACTATTATTGTACAGTGTCAATACATTTTCAATTGACCAAGGAAAAAGTTCCCAAATACAAAAGTTTCTTACCTTTTTAATAACGGGAGGGAAAAATTTCCCATAAGCTGTTTTAAAATGAAATGAAAGTACTCGGAAAGTACATCAGTAAAAAAGCTTTCAGAACTGCTTACAATCGCGGGCAAAACTCGTTGGGACCGATGTTTTTTGCCTTAAAAGAGGCCTTTCCTTTATGTAAACTGCTACCTTTCACTGCTAATGCCCCCCTCCCCCCATTGCAATGTTGGTTGCTGAAAGAAGACATACTTGTCAACTCATCTATGAAATTTTCATCAGCTTTCAACATTGCAATGGGGGGTGGGGGGGATCTCAACTCGAAATTTCCTCCAAAATACAAAGTGTATCATGAGTTTTGTCCACGATTGTAGTTTGAATAAAACATGTTCGTGCATTCTCCTACAAAGGAGCTTTCTTTGGCTAACAATTTTTACCCCCGGCCAGTCGACGGCAAAGTAAACTTCTTTGCAAAATGAACAGAATGTATTAGCTCATATTCCCTGTGATACGAGTGTCAAAAATTCACCCGCTTTTTCTGCCCGTCCGTCAGGCGGCTGTCAGGAAATATGGACCTGTTTAGTTCAGTGGCGGCCTGGCGTTTTTCGTCAGGGGGGGGGGGCCAGCAGCAAAATGGCGCCCCTTCAAATCAAACATCGTCTCTGACAAGATTGGCAGCCCTTGCAATTTTCCCGACTTTCGTAATGGTACTCTTTGACACCTTGACCTGGTCCAGGGCTGAATGTAGACATTTAATTGACCTAGGGGAACGAGGGGGTCTGGGGGCGGCCCCCAGGAAAATTTTTCGTGACCATGCCCTTCAAACTCTTGGAAAACAAGGGCCTTGTCCTTTCAGACGTTTTCTGGTGCAGGAAGACCTTCCTTCCAACGTTCTATATTTTATGTACTAAGAAAAGATATTTTACTTCTGCCAGTATCTTCTCCGACCGTAGTTGTTTCATGGACACCTTATTCTTTTGGATAAAATTGGGTCTAACTCTCGGCTATGGCTTTTGCATCAGAGTCCAAGTTTACGATGTTGCCACGTAGGATCATTGGCGAGTGAAAAGAATCATCGCTAATGTTTGGCACGATAGGAATAACCTGGATTTTATAGTACTGTAATTTCCTAGGCCAGTTAAAAAGTTCTGAAAGGTCGGAGATATCCGAGCAAGTTTCTCCAACATTTCTCAACTCCAAATTTTTTGCTGGGCTCTACAAGCTCTGCTGAAGAAGTCGGAGATGTCTGATCTGCAAAAAATACGTAAGGCTCAGCTGCTTTGTTGGCAAAAATACAGTAGCAGGCCTCACATCGAAATATCAATTCAAGGATCAAAATCATTTTGATCATAACGTACAAGTTCAAGTGTTTAAAAAAATATAAACACACAACATTCAGGTCACCAAAAATAGAGAATTTTCCGGCAATTCATAGCATATTTTTGCTTTGTTTTTCACATGTATCTTTTGTTGTCTCGTGTATCCAGTTTTATCTTTTGTTGCATTACGCTCATTACGACTCGAAAGGTATTTAATCGTTCTCAAATTTTAGAGAGGATGCAAAATCTGGCTTTCTATAAAGCAAAATATGAGAGTAAAAATAGGCGATGGCTTACCAATGAAAAAAGAGACAGAAGTTTATTTTTTAGATGTAAGGCATACCTTTCTTTCTTAAAAAAAAAACTGGAATTGAATCAAAAATTTTCGCAGATAAGACATCTGCGACATCTAGCAGAGTACATGGGGCTAAATGAAAAAGTAGGGGTCGAGAAATGTCAGAGAAACTTGCCCCGACATCTCCGAGTTTCCTACCTGACCTAAATTTCTCTATTGACATGAAAGCTGTGGCTACTGGAATAACACTTTGTGTCAGTTTTACGAAACCTAGCATGGGTTCGAAATGATTTGTCTGTGACAATGACTGATGCATTTGCATCAGATGCATCTATATGGAATGCCCGTGTAACCTGCTACGTGGTGCTGGAAAAACGTGATCGAGCCATCAAACTTCATAACCTTTTTGGCGCCCCTCGTAAACTTTGGCGCCCCTTCGAAAAAGTCCGCTGGGGGGGCCATGGCCCCCCTGGCCCCCCCTGCCAGGCCGCCACTGCAGTTTCAAAGACCAATCGATCGGTACTACTTTCGGTACATTTCAATTGAAAACCAGAGAATTATTACAGTTTTTGCTATTTTCTTTAAAACCACAAATAAGGTAATTGCGATTCTCATGTGACTATATTTATGGCAATAAAATTTTGATAGGTAATAAACTTTGATATTAATTCAAAATTTGATTGGTTCTTAATTTTAGGAAGAGTCACTTAAGTTTCAGCACTGTAGTTTGTTGCATCTTCTGAGCCATCGCTCGTAATTCAAGTACAGGTAAAATAGAGTTAAGCCCCCCCCAATAATTTGCTGAAGTTGGGACTAATTCCCAGGAACTCCCATCCCATTCCCATCCTCATTAAAGTAGCCCGCGTGCAGACTCAACTGGTTTCAATTCAGAGAAGTTTCTGGAGGAACTTGAGAGGGGTGACAGGGGGAGTCTTCGGTACCGGTACCAACTCATAAGGTACCAGTTTCCACCCAAATTGAAGGTATTGGTACCACCTATTTTGGGGAATGAGCTATCATGAATATGACGACTTCTAAAAGGAGGTGTACGTCAGTTCCTCGCGAGACCAATGGGCAAGACCAAACCACTCCTGCCTGAGCACGTCGCCTTGGTATCTTGTCACTGTCTGCACTGTAAAAGCTTAAAATTTGTTCTAAGAATTCCAAAGTGATCCAAGGACGAAACTTTTATTGGTACCGACTCATCTAAGCTTGGTACCGGTACCCCTACTTTTGGTACCAGGTTCCACCACATTTGCACAATGTTGTACCAGGTACCACTCCTCTGGTACCATGGTACCACTACCCTGTCACCCCCCTCTCACTTCTCTTCAGGGAATCAGTAGAGTCTGCACGCAGGCTAATTAAAAGTAACCACGCAACAGCAATTTAGAAAAATATTTAAGATTTTGAAAAGTCCAACGGCAAATTAAAGGAACGGCGATTTTAAAACCGAAAGTTTTACCCTAGTACCAGAGAGAGCCTCAAATAGGGTCTAGTGTACAAGCAAAAAACAAAGCTTTACTCCTCCCCCCATCCCTGACCACCAAAATTTTCAGATGAGATCAGGGCAGCAGTATTGAGTTCCGGCATGGAGAGAAAGGGATGTTATTTACTTATCGATTCAGCGATTGAAAGCGGCGGAAGGAGTGCAAACCCATGCAAAGATTACCTTACTCACATCTTTTAAAATATCTGGAAGCTTTGAAGCCCATTTGGATCTTTATACGTTGAACAGAGATGAAGAATTTTCCAATAAATTATTGCATGGTACGTGATGTGAAAAAGAGCACCTTTGTTTAGGCCAGTGAGTGACCAAGGCCGTTGAGTGGGCTGGCTGACCAAGGATTGTGAAATTCCCTTGACAGCTAGCTGTAAATTATTGGTCATTATTTACTAAACAGACTTCATTAATCTGACTAGGTCTCATTGACAATAAGGTAAAAGGAAACACAGCTTTAGATTTGAAAAGAAAGCAGCGAAGCAAGCAAGCACACAAGGATTTAGGCCAACATTTTTAGACTACCATCAAATTAACAAGCCGTGGGCGATTTTTGGCCAATATTGGCATTGGACCAACAAACAAACACTGAAAAGCGATTTTAAATCGAGGAGCTACGATACCCTCGGCTTGGTTTAAGTGCAAATATTGGGAATCAATCAAGCAACCAGTGTTCAAGTTCAACTGAAGATATGAATCGAAATTCTGGTAAAAAGCTGTCACAGCCGAGGCCATCGATTCGTAACCAGAAAGAAGGGTTCATGGAAAAGAAAACTGGTCTATTCAGTATGTGGAAAAACAGGTATTTTGTCCTGATGCATGATGTGTTATCTTACTTCAAAAGAGAAGAAGAGAAAGAGTCAATGACACCAACAGGTCGTGTATTTTTCAGTGACATTTTAACTATTGAAAAAGTAACAAAGAAAGGAAGACCATTTTGTTTCATTATTACAGAGGAAGAAAAGAAGCATATTGTTAGCTGTTCTTCAGATACTGAGAGGGACTCATGGATAGAAGCAATTAAAAGTGGCAAAGATCATCACAGCAAGCAAGAGAAATTTGATCCAGTGCGAAGAAAAAGTGCCAGGATAGGAAAGGATCTCAAGAGGATAACCATACAGAAAGATGAAGGTGGTGGAATTGGATGCACAATAAAGAATGTTGGAGGATCAATTTTTGTAAACAGAATCATCCCAGATGGCCCAGTCGCTATTTCAGGAGTTCTAAGGCCAGGTAAGTGTTAACAAAAAGAAAATTTCAGTTTGTTCGAAGAGAACATTTGCTGTTCATATTGATGTTGGGAAGGCTGCAAAACTTGCGTTCAAAAAAGGTTTCCTGTGACCCCTTCACAGTGATCCAGGTAAAGGAAGAAAGTCCAAAATATTGAAAAAATCAAATTTTGTCAAAACATCTATCATGATATATGGTCTTTAAAAGGATATCTTAAGGATCAAAATAAAGCAAAAAATAGACTTTTGTTGTGACTTCTGAGTCCGGAGATACTTGCTTGCAAAGTTGGATGAAATTAACATTGTTTACTTTTCATGTAGTTTTCGGTAGATTTCTAAAGAATGCTCATTTTAACAACAAATTCATTTGCTAATATCTCTGCCCAGGGTTATCTGATCTTAGCTCTGTTTGTTTCAATTGACAGAACAACATGTCAGCTTACAAAGAAGTCAATCATTGTCTCTTCTGGTACACATCCCCTGCGAAAACATAACCATGAACTCATGGCTAACCATGGTTGTACATGGTTTGAACATGGTTAACTGTGATTCAAAATCTTGCTTGACCATGGTCACACAACCATGGTTAGCAATGAAACATAGATTTTGTTTAAACAGACCTCAACCGACTTTTTTGGTGAATCAGAGTGTCTTGAATCAAATTAGGAACATCCTGGATGAAATATTACAAAACAGTGTTAAATTCCTCATGGTTTCCACCAAGTTTGGTATGAATCATGGTAGGAAATGTTCGAACATGTTTTCCAAGATCAGCTAAGAATTGCGGTTCTTTGCAGCATTAAGGCAATTACATCATCTATTAAGGTTTCAACATGTTAACCTTCGATTCCAGAAGGATTAACAAGTTTTTTTGCTGAAATCAACAGAAAACATGAATAACCATGGTTCAGACATGTTTTTGTAGACGTTCCCAACCATGTTTGGAAATGGTTTGCAAATTTATTGACTGAAAAAGAAAACCATGGTTTGCAATGGTTGTACATGGAACATGTAAATCATTCAAAAAGCAAGTAAATCTCAGCATTTGAATGATTTTCAATTTTTGGCAACTATTTGCAAAAAGATCTTTTTAAAAAACGTCAAGCATGCTAAATGCTGCTAAATGCCATTTCTAACCATGACAAACCATGGTCATGATCCAGCATGGTCTTTCATGGTTATTCATCGTATTTGATGTTCAACTATTTCAAAGTCTTTTCAGTATTGATCGATTATCGATAAAAACACAAAACATGAATAACCATGGTCACACATGTTTTTGTAAACATGTCCTACCATGTTTGATAATGGTTTGCGATAATTTATTGAAATCAAAACAATGGTTTGCAATGGTTGAACATGGTAAATGTAAATTGTTCGAAAATGCTCCGTATTGATTATTTTGTGTAGCAGTCATTGTTCATCGAAACTACTATGATGATATAAACATTGTCCAACCATTGCTCAACCATGGTTAATTGACTGATGATTTTCACAACTTCAAACCATTACCACCATAAATAGTCAAAAAGACATTAGATTCACTGTTTATTCTTTTCAGTATTGATTGATTTTTTATTGAAATACTTGATGGTAGAATACTCAAACATGGTCCACCATGGTCCACTATCATATAAGAGCACAACTTTGAACAATAAAAATAATTTCACTTCAACTAATTCCAGCAGACCTTGAAATATATCAGTTCGGCATTCAAATGTGATGTAAAGAGCAACAACTACACAGAAATGATTATTGCTGATTGTATTATGCAAGTTATCACACACCCACTCACTAATTGGATAAACATTCTTATCTAAGTTTTCTAAAGGTTGTTGATAAAAGACTTCTTTTGATTGGTTGAACTGGAAGATGGAGAAACAATAGCTTTGTTATTTGAATCTGAGCAGTCAGTTGACTGGCATGCCAACTGAAGTTTAGCAAGAGACCACTGATGACTGGACTCTTTGGCTTGGGGCAGTGAAATTCAGGGGAAAACAGCAGGAACTTGCCTGGTAAGTAAAACTTCTGCTTTCAAGTTTTGCTGCTTATTTCTATAGTTCTGCATTGGGGAAAGATTCTGGTCTGATCTGGCCTGGTAGGCACCTTGAGCAAAGAGCTTTGTTCAGTGTTTCTCTCCAGGGCTTGAGTGCCACGATGTATGAAATATGTATTTCCAGAGACAGATATTGAAATGCATCATTACTCATGTCATATTTTTCATAAATCCACAGGTTTGCCACTATCTTGGGGAGATGACTACTCTAGGATCATAATTGCAGCTTAAAATGGGATTGCAGCCTACACCCAGTGACAAATTTATCAGTGACTCTGATATTTGGAGAGAAGAAACTTAACTTTATGAATATACATTTTAATGGTTATTTTAGATACTTTCATTTTAGTTTCGAACACACTGGAAAGTGAATTGGAAATTGCACTGATTTGATGAGATTGTCTGTACCTCTGAAAACTATGGTAAACCATGTTGAAACACAGACATTTTGAGGAATATTATAGGCCAATTTCTTTACGTTTTTGGTAAGGGACATAGTCAAGCTATGGTCAGACCATGGTCAGTCAGCAGTATCTGACCCTTCAACCATTTTATCAATGTTCTTCCAGGGGGAAAACGGAAAATGGGGTTGGAAAAACGTCGATAAAATGGTTGAATGGTCAAATACTGCTGACTGACCATGGCTTGACCTTGTCCCTTACCCGGGGGGGGGGGGGGGTACTTCACTATAAATTCATACGGGGGTGTGCGCCGCAAGGATTTCTGTTACGACCCCATCCCAGAAATTTGGTCCGATATTGATACCCAATCCCAGAATATATGTCAGATATTGATACCCAATCGAAGAAGTAACAAAAGCAATTCGACGTCAAAAGGATAAGGGATAGAGGGCTGGGAACGATTATTTTGGTTCCAAGTGGCCATTGGAACGAGGTTCTGATCTGAGGACGTTTTTCAACACAAAAATACTTGAAATCAGTTCACCTGAAACTGACAACATGTTGCTCGAAAATTTATCCAGTTGTACTTTCATTCAACACCCATTACAGAATTTTGAGTAACCCCCAATCCCAGAAAATTCCGAGTGAAAGTATACCCCAATCACAGAAATTTTCTATTAAAAGGATACCCCAATCCCAGAATTTTCAGGCCAAAAACTACCCAAAACTGGCGCACATCCCCGTCTTACCCAAAGTGAAGTACCCCCCCCCCCGGGGTCCCTTACCAAAAACGTAAAGAAATAAAATTTGTTTAGAGAGATTTTCTTGTGGTGACCATGGTCAATTGTGACATTTATCAACCATAGATTACCATGCATAAACATGTTCTTTCATTCTCCAACCATGTTTGAACATGGTTAACCGTCGGTTTCATTTGTCGTTGACAGTTGTTCATGGTTGATCATGGTTATTTCATGGTCAAACCATGGTAAACCATGCTCTTCAACCATGATCAACCATGCTCTTCAACCATAATCAACCATGTTTGTCTGTGGTGGTAAATGATCATGCAAAATGTCATGAGAAATGATAAACCATGGATGATCATGGTTAAAGATTCCTTGTTTTATCATGATAAACCATGGTTTACCATGATAAAAGTAGCAAGATGCTCCCCTCCTGCAACCATGTTTGACCATGGTTCAACCATCGGTTTCATTTGTCAATGACGGTTCACCATGGTTAATCATGTACTGACCATGGGCAAAACATGGCCAACCATGGTCTAAAACCATGATTTACCATGTTTATATCATGGTTGACCATGGTTTAGCAATGGTCTTTTCGCCTGGGATGTTTTGTGTCCTTGTTATTTTTCTTAAATGTGCATATTTTCGTGAAGTTGACACCAAAAATGCGTAATTTGAAATTAAAAGTACAAAATATAAAAATTGAATAAAAATAAGTCTGCCAAACCTAGATTTTGTTAAAGAAGCACATTTCAGCAGGTAGTCTGCCAAAGCAATCATTCAGGATCGTAGAAGAAAGAAGCACATTTCAGCAGGTAGTCTGCCAAAGCAATCATTCAGGATCGTACAGGGAACAAAAGTATGTTATTTTGAATTTGACCACGACCACTTTTTTGCTACTTTGGACCCCTGTGATTTTGAAGTTCACCTTCAAACAAACGCAAATCATGCAGTCCAGGCTTAGGATATACAATCCTGAATGGTTTTATTCTCTTTAACAAGTGTTCTGACATAAGTGAGTGAATATTTGAATTTACTGCCTCCTCCGCAGAGACCTTTTGTGGTTTTTTAGTTGAACTGTCTTACGCCCTAGGAAAGTATGGTCTGAAAATGCAATAGCAGCCTTGAAAATGTACGTCGGGAACATTTTGTAGGCAACCATCTTCAAGACAAAGCAACATTATGTAGAAAATGTTATTTTTGATGTTTTCATTTGAAAGCTGATCATCATACTTCAGTAATTGCCATAAAATGAGTTGTTATGGTGTCAAAGTGATCAAACTTCACAGTTCCAACTCTACCAGTTTTGCAGAGCCATTGCTGATGACATCTACAACTTTCTATAGATCATTTCTATAAATACAAGTCAAAAAAACATAAAACAGACCAATATTATAATTTTTTTCAAATTTATACTGATAGGAGTCTCAATGCTTGAAAAAGTTCAACAAAAACGCTACAAAAGGCCTCTGTGGAGACAGTGAATTCAAATTTTCTCTCACTTATGTCAGAACACTTGTTAAAGAGGATAAAACCATTCAGGATTGTATATCCTAAGCCTGGATTGCATGATTTGCGTTTGTCTGAAGGTGTCAACTCAACATCACAGGGGTCCAAAGTAGCAAAAAAGTGGCAGTGGTCAAATTCAAAATAACATAATTTTGTTCCCTGTACGGTCCTGAATGATTGCTTTGGCAGAATACTTGCTGAAATGTGCTTCTTTAATGAAATCTAGGTGTGGGAGACTTATTTTTCCTTAATTTTTTTACTTCGTACTTTTAATTTCAAGTTACGCATTTTTGGTGACAATTGCACGAAAATAAGCTCATTCAAGAAAAAAACAAGGAAACAAAAACATGCGTATCAGAAGAGACAATGATCAACTTCTTTGTAAGCTGACATGTAGTTTAAGCAAACAGAGCTAAGATCGGATAACCCTGGGCAGAGATATTAGCAAATGAATTTGTTGTTAAAATGAGCATTCTTTAGAAATCTACCGAAAAATTACATGAAAAGTAAACAATGTCAATTTCATCCAACTTTTGCAAGCAAATATCTCCGGACTCAGAAGTCACAAAAGTCTACTTTTTGCTTTATTTTGATCCTTAAAGTATCTTCTTTAAGACCATATATCATGATAAATGTTTTGACCAAATTTGATGTTTCTGATAGCTTGTACTTACTTCCTTTATTTTCGCATTCTGGATCACTGTGCCCTTGAAGTAGAGGGGTGTCGCCCTGATTGAGGGTATTTCACGTTGGTAGAATATTCCTGTCGAACGAAAAAATTTTCAGGACGAAACTTACCATGAACACCTTCGTAAACTCTTCACTGTTGTTGATATAGAATATATTTGTCATTGGTGATGCTGTCTTTAAGAGCGAGCTACTCGAGAACAGAGTGGTCGAGAGGGCCTAAATTTCCAACGTTGCCCTGGTTGAGGGTATCCAAATTTTCACATGGTTTCAGGTAAATTTAAGATAACTTGATGCAAAGATTAGCAGCATATCAACGATTAAAGAGTCTTTGTTGTTTATCAAATGTTTTCTGATTGCGCTTGCTGTGTTTCGTTATCCTAAACACTGACTTTTGTTGCTGCTTTCGTTCAAAGACTTTTCAAGCAAGCTGACATCAAGTTTTCCTCCTTCGGTGAACTGAACGATGCTTAAATCAATTTATGATTAAAAAAAATAGTTTTTACAGTCCACAGATAGAACAAACCTGTTTTTGTCCCATAATATGTCCTTTTACAGCAAACAGTAGTCACCTGTCATGCGTTGACAATGCAGATTTCGTTCAAGAACCGGAAGATACCACAGTACCCTCAACCAGGGCGACTTTAGGCCAATCAGACGGGGTGCAAAAAGTAGCCCGTCGTGGTGGAAGCGGATGCCATATCTCTGAATTTACGTTCAGTACTTATTCTGGACAAGTGGAGCTTGGCAAGAGGCCATTTGTTTGCAGTGAAAGTTTTAACAACGTCAAGAAACCAAGCAAAAAGAAAATTGTGCAACAAAATGTGAAAGGAAAAATGGCGGATGCTTAAAGTTACATCTTAGGTGAGCTTCTTTGTGCACTTCTCCCTCTGTTTGTGGACGGAGTTTTAAGAAACACAAAGAAAGAAATGTTAAGCAAATGGAGTCACCAAAATATTTTTGCAAACTTTTTGGTTTTAACTAGGCCCAAACGCCTGTTATTCAGCAACAAACGCAAGAGAGTTAAAATCGGTCAAAACGCATTTGCCCTCAACCAGGGCGATACCCCTCTAAGTCAGCAAAGTTCAAAGTATTGATTAAAACAACAGGAAGAAAAGTGGCATGTATGTATCATTCTTTTGTCCTTTGTTTAGACTATGTTCCTATATCCCTTTGCTTTAACCCAAGCTCAGGAAAACAAAAACCTGCTTGTTGTTCACCTGCAATGGCCCGCAAGTATATATCACTACACGTTTCGGAATGCACTGCACATTTACAAAATCCACTACACATTTCAGAATCTCACTACATATTAAGACTCACTATACGTTTACAAATCCAACTACACATTTCAGAATCTTGACTGAGGAATCAGTAAAAACCCTCGTATAAGAACCTTCAATTTTGCAATCAGCCGGATTAGGTACTTATATATTCAGTATTTAGTGGGAAATTAGGCTGTTCAGGCTCTTAAATTGGTTCTTATTTCATTCAGGGCGTCCAGGTATTTCTTTTGTTCAGATTGAAACTTCAAGCTCATTATTAACTGTCAGTTGAGAGGCACCTGAGTTCATGAGGCCGATTCAAAACATCAGTTCGTGGAAGAATCAGATACAGAATACAATGGAAAGTTTTCAAAGCATCTTTAGAGCTCTTTGCAATTTGCACATATGGCAGAATCATTATGTATAGCCTCAATAACCAGCAACTAGAGTTTTGATCTAGTTTGATGATCTCCACGAAAAAGAATCTATTTCAAATTTCAGGCTGACTGGGTTCTTATATATTGGAGGTCTAATTTCACACTTTTCAACTGTAGGTTCTTAATCACTAGGTTTTTATACTCGGGTTTTGCTGTGTGATGGGTATTTTCACTGAATCGGACTCTCTTCCTTTCAAACTACTGATATGGAGAGTGCTTTGGAGTTGCTATTGAAAATGACTTTGGCCACTCCTAAGAACTGAACAGACTCATGAGGGGCGGTAGAAAAACACTTGAGAACAATGGACTTGTCGCTTCTTCCAATCCTCAAAAAACGGCGCAAATCAATGATAGGTTCAAATTTGATTGTTTGGCAGCTCATACATTGGTTTTGAATGTCTCATTGTGGCAATAGCATGACCACATGTGGAGGAGAATATTGTCTTGCAGTTTAAATGGACGGGGTCAGGAGAAAAGTTTTTGAGGACATGCCCTCTACTTTAGCTTAGAGCATTGCTCCCAATCCAATGCTTACCTGCTCTAAAATAGAATTTTTGACAACCGGTAACACTATCTTATAAATTAGCGTGCTAGGAAACTTTCTGTGTGAATATCGTTTTCTTTGGCTTAGGGCCTGTTCATATGGAGAAAGTTTCCCCGGCATTTTCCCGCTTCACCGGGAAAATTCCTCACCCGAGATCTTGCCTCATATAGCTTTACCACATAAAATATCAGAAGCGTTCACATGAGAAAACATTTTCCCGGCCAGCCGAGATCTCGGTTGAACTCTACCGGGGAAAGTTTCGGCATATGAACAGGCCCTTAGAATGCCTATCTCCATCACATTTTCTCCAAACCTGAAATTGGATACTTTCATACATTTGTAATAGTTATCTATCAATGATAACTTTCTATTTATGCAAACACCTTTTTAGAATGCTTTTCTCAGTCCAGTGTTGCTTGTTTCCAACATATAATGCCTTGACCTCAAAATGTCCACAAAAATTGTTGAAAATGGCAGCCTCTTCTTTGGCTTAAGACAGGCTTCTCAGTCAATTTCTAGCATTTCTCAGAAAAATTCTTATCCTACCATACCTGTACTCCACTACTTTCTATTTGTCTTAGAGTCTCGGAAACCATCTTTTGACAGAAGTGGAAGGCAGTTAGAGCAGCAACATTTTCAAATTTAGAGGGCATGTGCGAAAATTTTTTTTGAAAATGGCATTAGCTGCTCCCATGCTGCCCCTGTGCCTCCGGTGCCCTTGCAGTATGCATCAAGCTGTTTGGGAGTAATACTAGATACAATGTGTAACTCAACATTCACACTTTAGGGGTCCTGTTGAATGTGGATGTTTCCTGGCACTTTTGTTGCACATCACCATTTCTGAAAACCCTAGTGTAGTTATTGTTTTCTTCTTAGTTATGACAACATCTTACCAATGACTACCTTACTCACTCAGCACTATTTTAGTTGGGGGGCACATTTGCCCCCCCCCCAGTAGATTTTTTAAACAACTCTGTTAGAAGACATTTTATGGCCGTGAAACCTCTTGACTTTTTCAGCTACTTATTGTGCAACCTCTCAGAAAGTTTCATTAAAATATTTTTTAAAATGAGGGAGAGGGAGACAATTTTCTGAGACTGACCCTGGAAAAATTGCAAATTCTCAAATCACAATTATCGTGAAACAGTAGCGATAGTTCAATGTTTTGCAAATTGCTTTTGTTGTGTAGTGTTATTTGATGTACCGGTGAGCCAGAAAAAAGTTCCCACTTTTGAACATTCTTATCATCAAGAGTACTTCACAGATTTGAATGATTCAAATTCTAGTTAAAAGCCTAAGATCAAAGTATTTTTGTGATTTTTCTCGCTGTCTCAAGAGCACAAGAAATATATGTAAACTGAAGTTTACAAAAATTTCATGGTTGCAAAGTGATGAAAAAGGGCCTAAAACATTGATCAAATCATGAAGGCACAAATCAATAAAGAAAATGCAATTGTTCATGGATGAGAGATATCCATTGTACATTTATTGCCATGGGACTGAAAATCTTTTGTATTTATTTGAAAATTGATGTCGTACGTATTACTCTTGAGAGAGGTGTAACGCCCATTGCCTGCTGCTCCGTGCATGTAGAGTCTTTACAATTTGATAAATGTCTTAGGCCATTTTTCAGTTATTTTGTGATCATAAAATTTTTATCAAGTAAACTTTACCAAAAACTTCTAGTGCCGGTAAGGCAGTGAAAAAAATCACAAGAATACTTCGATCTATCGATTTTTAATTGAAATTTGAATCATTCAGATTAATGAAGTACTCTTGTTCCTATGAATTTTTTAAAGTGGGAACTTTTTTCTTGCTCACCCGGTATTCTATCATAATTTTCACGTTTGGATGGAAATTGCGTTCCTAATTTAATGTTATCATAATTTTCCTGATTTTGGTCAATTTTGCCGCTTTTCTTTACCACACAATGGAAAATGCTGATATGAGCAAAATTGATGGCTAGTTTTAGATTAGAATTAATATTTTCAGAATGTACGTGCCTGAGGCTATTTGCACACCAAATTTGGTTGCTCTACCTATTACCAGTCAATAGTCGATTAGGGGGGCTTTTTTGCCCCACCCAACCAAAATAGGATGTATCAGATACAGTAGCCCAACCATAGAAATAGAAGGCTAGGAACAGTTTTTCATTCAATTTCTTTGATTCTGACATTGATGTAGAATATTGAATCCCCTGATTTTAAGGCAACTTTGACTTTCTTGCTTTCAGAACACCCTGTGCATATCTGTCGTTGATTTGTTACAAAACCATTCATTAATCGCCCTGATGCTTCATTGCTGCAAACTCCTACTTTTTGTCGGTTTACTTCGTATTCGTAATTAGTTTACCTTGTTTAGTTGCACTCTTTCTATCTTTGTTTAATGTTGTGCGTCTTTATATTGATTTTTTTGTAACGTTCTGTGAAACCGTAAAACTCGGTAGAGAAACACGAGACAAGACTAGGTTCTTACATGTTCAACATCACTGTAAACAACTCAAATTTCACACCTCTCAACATCACAAACATCACGAGTTCTAGTCATGTGACACAGTCATGTGATTCTTCAGTCAGGTGACATAACGTCACATCTTCCTTTCAAACAAGTCAAATCTTTAGTTCTTCATTAGTAACTCAATTATGTCTTTGTTCCTTCATCAACACAAACATTCTCAACTTCTTTATCAGTCTATGCTTGGTAATACTGTGGTCTTCTTACAGTTCGTCCACTTCTTGTAGTAATAACTTTAGGATTTTCATTGTTAATATGTTGTTCTGCTGCAACAGTTGTTGTATTTGCATTCTCATTATTAACAGTGTTCTCATTATTGGCATTGTTCTTGCTAAACTGATTTGATTTCCTTTCATTAATAGTGTTCTTGCTTCCAGTATCCTTCTTTGATGTTGGATACTCATTCAATTTGTCATTAAACTTCTCTTTTGTCTCCATGACATGTCTCCTGTTACGTCTATACAACATTCCGTCTTCAGTTCTAGCCTTATATGACCTAGGATCTACTTTTTCAGCTACTTTGGCTTTAACCCATTCTTTATCTTTATCTTGGATCTTTATTCTAACAACGTCTCCTGGTCTTAACTCTTTTAAAACTTTAGCTCCTCTGTCATAGTAAAACTTTTCTCTGTTCTTTCTCCCCTCTAATTTCTTCTGCATGTGGTCTCTGTCTTTGGCTTTAACAACATATCACTTGTTGGCAATAGCGTCCTCGTCCTCCTTCCAAATAATCTCTGTGCTGGGGAACTTCCTACTCCTTCCGTTGGTGTATTACGATAGGCTAAAAGTGCTAAATTAGGATCTGATCTAGCATAGTTTGCCTTTTGTAGGATGTTTTTCGCTATTTTCACTGCATTCTCTGCTTTCCCGTTTGATTGTGGATATCTTGGAGAGCTGGTTTTATGCTCAAACTCGTATTCTTTGCTAAACTCTGCAAACTCTTTAGAATTGTAAGGTGGACCATTGTCACTGACAAGTAGATTTGGAATCCCATGTCGTGCAAATTGTGACTTAAGCTTTGAAATGACTGATTTACCTTTCTTGTCATAAATCTTATCTACCTCAATAAAATCTGAGTAATAGTCTACACAGACAAGAAAATGTCCATTTTGTAACTCAAAAAGATCTGAACCAACCTTTTGCCAGGGTCTACTTGGAATGTCATGTCCTATCATTGGCTCTTTCTGTTGTTTGTCTTGGTAAACTCGACAAACTTCGCATCTTGAAATGAATTCTTTAACCTCTTCATTCATTCGAGGCCAATACATTACTTCTCTTCCTCTACGAAGACAACCCTGTATCCCTAAGTGACTACGGTGCATTCTTTGCATCATATCTTCTCTCAGAGCTTTAGGAATAACTAATCTGTCACCTTTGAAAATAAGACCTTCTTGACTGGTCAGTTCCTCTCTGAAACTATAGTAACATCTCATTGACTCAGGAACTTGAGATATCTCTTCTGGCCATCCTTCCTGGATTAATCTTTTTAACTCTGACATCTCTCTGTCTTGCTCTGTTGCTCTCTGAACTTTCTTAAGCCCTTCTTGTGAAACAGATAAATATTGCAACATATTAATGCTCTCTATTTCTCTTTCTACATAAGATCTTTCTTCGTCTGCCATGAAAACATCACACACTATATCTCTATCACTTCTATCTTTGTCACCTTTGACATTAGATCTGCTTAACGTATCTGCTAGGAACATTTCAGAACCCTTCTTATAGATAATGTCAAAGTCAAATCTCTGCAAACGAAGGATCATTCTTTGAAGGCGTTTTGGTGCACTTAGCACACTCTTCTTCATGATTGCTTCCAGGGGTTTGTGGTCACTTTCAACTGTGAATTTCCTATCATACAGGTAACTTTCAAACCTCTCAGCTCCAAAAACTATTGCAAGAAGTTCTTTCTCTATCTGAGCATAATTGGACTCAGTATTAGTGAGTGATCTTGAGGCATAGGCTATGGGATGTCCATTTTGCATTAGACAGGCACCTAATCCATATTGTGAAGCATCACATTGTATTGTGACTTCATCAGTAGGATTGTAGAACTTTAAAACAGGTGCTTCAGTGATAATCTTCTTCACTTGTGTAAAACATTTACCGTGAATGGAACTGTCCCATTTGAATTCTGTGTTATCTTTCAAAAGCATTCTTAGTGGCGCAGTTACTTGAGAAAGGTGCGGTGCAAACTTCTGCAGGTAATTTGTCATACCCATAAATCTACGAAGTTGTTGTTTATCCTCTGGTGGTGGCATCCTAATAACTGCTTCGACTTTCTTAGGATCTGGTTTGAGACCTTTCTCTGAAATGACATGACCTACGTACTTTAACTCTGGGACTTTGAATTTCATCTTCTCTTCATTGAGCTTTATGTTTCTTTGCAAACATCTCTCTAGCAATGCTTTGAAATTACGATCATGATCTTTCATAGCTTCATCTTTAGAATCTCCTGCTCCAAACACAATTATGTCATCTGCTACTGTCTTCACACCATTTAGACCTATTAAAGAGTCATTTAGCCTTCTCTGAAATTCCTCTGGGGCTACGGAAATTCCAAATGGCATCTTCAACCACATATATCTACCCCATGGTGTTGCAAATGTTGTCAATTTACTACTTTCTTCATCCATTGGCACATGCCAGAACCCATTTTTCACATCGACCATTGAGAAGACTTTTGCCTTAGACAGATCTGGTAGCACTTCCTCTATTACAGGGAGTGGATAGTGACTTCTCTTTAAAACTTTATTTAGTGGCTTAGGGTCTAAACAAAGACGTACTTTCCCATTTGGCTTCAACATCATGACTGTTGCTGAAATCCATTCTGTAGGCTCTACAACTGGTTTGATTATACCCAATTTCGTCAGCTTATCTAGCTCTTGCTTGTAGTTTGCTTTGAAAGCTATGGGTGATTTTCTCGGTGGTAGCTGCACAGGAGGCACATTGGGGTCAACTTGAA
Source organism: Aurelia sp. 3 sensu Dawson et al. (2005) (assembly GCA_964020215.1). Lineage (NCBI taxonomy): Eukaryota > Metazoa > Cnidaria > Scyphozoa > Semaeostomeae > Ulmaridae > Aurelia > Aurelia sp. 3 sensu Dawson et al. (2005). The sequence continues at coordinate 11,232,121 of OZ026590.1, forward strand.
GGTGTAACACATCACTGAACTGTCCCTCACCTTTGAAAACTTCCTTGTACTCTGATACAACTTGTTCTCTTGTCAGATTTCCTTCAACTGAATTTTCAACTGTTGATACATTTTGCAGATTTAGAGTTATCAGCTGCATTCCTTGGATCGTCTTTGCTCCTAATACTGGACTATTCTCTTCTTTCACAATCTGAAATTCTATGTTATACTTCTTGTTATTCTTTGGGTTTCTTACACTCAGTCTTACTTTCCCAATAGGCTTAATCACTGTATTGTTGTACATGCACAGTGTAGCATTAGATTTGGATAAACCAGCCAATGTCTGATCATTACTGATTTCTTTATACTCTTGCACAGACAAAACATTAACAGTAGCTCCAGTATCAAGTTGAAACTGAACTTGTTTACCGTTGATAATCATAGTAGCAAACAGTTTCTTATTATACTGCACATTCTCCTGCTTATCAGTTTCTACAGTAAAAATATACTCCTCAGCTGAACTATAATCATCAAAAACTTCAGGCACATTGTCTTCATATACAGCATGAAATGCCTGTCTCTTAGTTTTGTTTCTACACTTAACTGCAAAATGATTCTGCATTCCACATTTGCTGCAAGATTTTCCCCAAGCTGGGCAATCTTCTTTCTTCCTAATATGCTTTCTCCCACAATATTTGCAATCAATGTCCTTAGAAACTCGTTTCTGTACACCTTTAGAACCATGAACTGACTTCTTTTTCACCACATTAACATCCTCCTCATTTCCAATAGCTTTGAGTTGGATTGCAGTGCTCTCATTTGCTCTGCAAATATCGATACATCTGTTAAGCGTTAATTCAGACTCTTGTAGCAACCTTTTCCTCGTCAAATTTTCTCTGATACCCATAACGATTCTATCGCGAATTAAATTTTCTTCCAAAGTACCATAATTGCACGTTTTTGCCAAGTTTCTTAGCACAGCTACATAGGAATCAATAGACTCGTTCAATTCCTGATCCCTCTTATTAAATTGGTATCTTTCATATGTTTCATTCGTTTCACCAATGCAAAATGTCTCCAGTTTCTGAATAACAATATCCGGATTTGTGCGTTCCTCATCGCTAGCAAAGTTTAGTCCATCGACAATTTCCAAAGCATCAGGACCTAAACACGTCAACAAAGTCGCGGTTCTCTCTTCATTTCTACTGCAAGGTTTCGAATACACTTCAAGGCATTTTGTTACCCCACTTCTGGTACCATGTAACGTTCTGTGAAACCGTAAAACTCGGTAGAGAAACACGAGACAAGACTAGGTTCTTACATGTTCAACATCACTGTAAACAACTCAAATTTCACACCTCTCAACATCACAAACATCACGAGTTCTAGTCATGTGACACAGTCATGTGATTCTTCAGTCAGGTGACATAACGTCACATTTTTAATGTGGTGCGTATTGACCATGGAGTAGTCATTGTCTATCGCTCCTCATGGTGTCGTCCCCATGGTGTTGTTCAGTAATTAGGGTAGTAAAAAAGTAGAATTTAAGATTTGTATTGTAATAATATTATATGAATAGAAAAAAAATCAGCACCCTGGTGTATTATCCGAGTTTTAGGCCAGTTTCTAAACTCACAGAAATAGTCAAGTCTTGGATTTATAAATGAAAATAAAATGCAAAAATTGTTCTTGCCATAAATCCGTATTAGCTTGCTTCCCGTAATTTCCTCTTACGTTGAGAAGAACTTTTCCGAAGCATTTGAAATGCTACGTCGAGTTTTCGCTCATTTTTTTCATGATTTATTTTATCAAGCAGTGTTTCTGTTTTGATTCATTTTGGTCGTAAAATCCAAAGGTCAAAAACTTGTCTCTAGCACTTTTTCAACGTCTGTGAATGAAATATTCGAACAGTTCTTTGATTTGTCGATTTCCGTTTTTGTTCTTGAGGTTCTATTCCAAAGCGAGTCAATTGGCTAAGAATCGCCTTGAACCACCATAATTCATAAAAACGGCCTCGCGTTGTGAATAGCGGCCTCCCCTTTTCTGCTGGACGACTTTATGAATAAAAACAGGTTGTAAATAATATTTTGATTCTAGGAAAACATTTCTGACATTGATGATTTTTCGCGAAGATGGGAGAGGAACATTTTTAGAATAACGTAAAGCTGGTAGTACGTATGAGAGGTTGAAATAGGGGAGGAAAGAAAAGCCTTTCACTTTCCATCAGATCAAAATACGTGACCCTAACTACAGCTTTTCTGACAGTATAGTACAGTTTTCTTTCGAGATAGATAATTGCCGTAAAATGAGGGATGGTGGTTCAGGGCGATATAATTTATTCAGGTCCATTTTACTATTGCTACTTTGAGTTGTAGCTGTACTGCAAAAAGTGGCAGGATTAAGTTGATGAAGTGACACAGTAAACTCTACCAGGTGAAGAATCTTCTGATGGCAAAATAACTTTTTTAAGCAGGGAGGAATAGAGAAATAATTTCTCCCTCGTTTTAAGTCCCTATCATACCGCTCATATAGGTGTTTTATCTGAAAGATGGCGGTTCAGGGCGATGGTACTCTATATATATATCTTAGATTTAGGCACAATTGTTCCAAATTTAGACGAAGAAAATTTAAGTGGTTGGTCATACTTCTCAATAGTGTAACTCTTTTTGTTTCTTACAGGTGACCAGATTGTTGATATAAATGGAATCAAAATATCAGGGAGTCCAATTGAAAAGATCAAACAAGTAATAAAGGACAGTCCAGACTATGTTGTATGCACTGTCAAGCCAGTCACACATTATGCAAATCAAGACAGCAGCCCAACTCTTCCAAGAACAGCATACACTGAGGTTGATGCGGCATTCTTAAAATCCTTACAAGATGACGATGACAGGGATGCCCCAAAGCAGCAAACTGCTCACCAAAAGACTGTATATGCAAATGTTGCATTTTCAGGTCCTAAAGATTTTGAAGCTGGTAAGGATGATGGAGCTGCTCATGATTATGTAAATGTGTATGAGGAAAAACCTTCATCTACACAAAATTATGCTGAACTTGACTTTTCAAGACGTTGAATGGTTTTTTGTGGAAGTCTTTGATCCATCTAGTTAGTACAAGACATGATACAGTACAGTATATAGGGGACATTTTACGTAATCTGTTTTGTGTTGCTACAAGTTTCTATGTGATACCAATGGCCCCTTTGCCAACTATCACACTTTCATAAATGTGCTGTGCTTTATCTTATAAATTATTATTGTCTGGGTTGTCAGGTAGGAGCCTTACAATTCAAGGTTTTTAGGTTTTTTGCATGGTCAGGGAATGAATTGCCCGTGTACAGTTGAATAAGTAGCCAAGAGTTGGTATGCTTCAGACAAGAATCAGAATATAGGTTGTTTTCATACAAGAGGTCCAAGATGACCTCACTACTTACCCAGCAAAGCGTCAAAAGCATTTTTGGGATATTTGGATCTTTGATACAAAAACATTAATGGCGAAAGAACATATAACAAAGATGGCTAATAAGCTTTCCTTGAACATTTGCTCCTCAAATCATTTTCCCTACTAGGACGGCATTACGTTTTTTTCTTGACATTTACAGGTAAAAGGGACCTCAGGGACATGCCAACCCCCTGAGCATTCTGATTTTCATCTTCATCTGTTTCCGTCGATGTTTGCACTTGATGATGTGTCACTTTGTTCCAGTGAGCAACTTACTAGATATATCAATGTGCTATTTGGCATGTATGTGGGCACTATACGGGCATATTCTAGAAAGCAGAAGAGATCATAAGAAAAAAGTCAAACGAAAACACTTTCTGAAAACGGTAGAGTTGGCAGACTTTGCAGTATTCCGAAATGTTAGAGGCTTTGAATACAGTCCTCGGTCAAGCGAAATTAAACCATTGCAATACATTGTTCTCTTTTATGCAAGTCCCAAGAGAAAAGAATTTACAATACCTCATTATATTTTTGAATATTTTTAAACATTTTCATCCACGAGACTAGGTTGTTTGCCGTCTCTCGGAAGTCTACCAGCTTCAGGAGCAGGTTTCTGAGAGCTCATAAATCTTCCGTTGTCACTAGCACCCAAAAGAATAGGTCAGTAGTCTCTTGGAAGTCTACCGAAAACATAATGTCTAAAAGAATAGGCTTTCGAAACAATTATCTGAAGTCTGCGAATTCTGCCGTTTTCAGTAAAATGGTACCAAAGGATGGGATTTTAGCTCCTACGAACTCGACCAATTTCAAAAGATGGCTAACAGAATACTCTCTAAATTTTAATCAAATTAAACGTTATTCACCTTGCCACGAATTGGACAGATCACAGGAAGCCCAGGCAGTTAGGTAACTGAACAATGATAAGTTTACAATCTTAAAATCGTTAATTGTATAATACCTTTGTGCGTTATTTGTTGCACCTCTCCACAGCTGTGTTGTGTTTCATTGACTTCTGCATTGCACTGCATAATTGTTCGAATGCGAGAGTTTGATGCGACGTACTTGCTGGTATTCCAATAGGTAGAAACAAGGAGTGAAACTAATCTTCAAGCCAAATTCAAGAAACTATTTTGTCCTCGCTCGTAATCCGGCATCCATGCTCCAAATTCGCAACGCAAGATATCAAAATATTCCTCAATCATCGAAGAATACTTTCCGATACTTTGTTTCTTCATCTGCAACGTTTGAAATGCAACAATTTGCACCTTTTTGATGCATGTCTCGTCAGATCACGTTTCTCACTATGCTCGGGCCATCGAACGGTCCCAGAGCGATCGAATTTCGAATTTTTTCGTCAGCTAACCTCGCTTAGCTTTACACAGAATGTACACAGGAACCCCCTGGCATGCCATAGAGCGCAGTTTCGGTTTTAATCGATCAACAGATGGACCGGGGGATCCCTGTGTACATTCTGTGCAAGGCAAAGCAAGGCAGGCAGACGAAAAAATTCGAAATTCGATCGCTCTGGGACCGTTCGATGGCCCGAGCATAGTGAGAAACGTGATCTGGCGAGACATGCATCAAAAAGTTGCAAATTGTTGCATTTCAAATGTTGCAGATGAAGAAACAAAGTATCGGAAAGTATTCTTCGATGATTGAGGAATATTTTGATATCTTGCGTTGCGAATTTGGAGCATGGATGCCGGATTACGAGCGAGGACAAAATAGTTTCTTGAATTTGGCTTGAAGATTAGTTTCACTCCTTGTTTCTACCTATTGGAATACCAGCAAGTACGTCGCATCAAACTCTCGCATTCGAACAATTATGCAGTGCAATGCAGAAGTCAATGAAACACAACACAGCTGTGGAGAGGTGCAACAAATAACACACAAAGGTATTATACAATTAACGATTTTAAGATTGTAAACTTATCATTGTTCAGTTACCTAACTGCCTGGGCTTCCTGTGGACAGATCGTATTGTCTTAAGACCATTAAGAATATCAATTTAGGCAAATTTTACCCCAAGTCATTTTGAATTAAGAAGGGGATATGGGGTGAGGTTATCCCTCCCTGATTCTTTCAACCAAAATGACAAGATGAGAACGAATCCCAGTCTTGTGATAATTTTTTCCTCCAAGTGCAATCATGCACTCTACACGAGAAGAGTCCAGTAGATAAAGTATTAGGAAATCATGCTGTGTATGAGTTCTAAATTTCCCCCTTTCAGCAAATGGTATTGCGAAGGCTTCTTAAATTGGAAACCTAATATCATTTCTGTTGCCGTGTATAAGCAATATTATCGATCAAATTTATATTGTTGCAGTTTGTACGAAATGTTATTTTTCCAGTTTGTGTAGCTCTATTTGATTTTTCAGCTTTTATTAAGAAACAGGATGTGAAAGGTAAGGGGTTTTCAAGAAGAACTAGTAAACGAAACTAAGGTAGCATCCGGCAGAATAATTTTGCTTTATAGAAAATCCTAAATTAGTTTGTATCAGAATGTCACATGTTTAATTCAAATAATATAAATTTTTGCAGTGGCCCCAGTGTAAAAATTCTGATTTTTTTAGAACAACTGATTTCTACAGAATACTATCAAACAATCATGTTTTTAATCGAACTTTTTAGCATTTATATAAGCTTTCAATTAACGGAAATATCTTTGTTGCTTCACTTTTGCCTTGGGTACGGAAAGATCCAAAGTGAAAGCGGAACTTATCCTTCTTTCGTTTTCTCCTCAAATCATGCTAAAACCAACTTTATAACAGGCCCCGTTGCAGGAACAAAATCCAAGTGTAACAATGGTAATTGAAATTGAAAAAATATGAAACATGCGGGATTCAAATATGTTTCTTCAAAGGCCGTTATTTTACAATTTATCAGTAAAATAATGCAAAATAACGCACATAAAATAAAAAAGGCTTGAGAACAACCTCTTATTTTGCCGTTTCTCTACCATAAGCCAGCAACCACTTGACAGATTGACTTATACAAAGTCTCAAACTCTAAGTTGAAGCCTGACCTATGCAGCTGAGTAAAAACCAAAATGATTGAAATCTACAGCTCTTCCACAGCAGTCACACAAACGGGGAACAATTTTTTGGGACACCTTGTAGTAGAGCCAAAAACCATGCCAGCAAGAAGGAAAGATAGAGCGTCGATAGTGCCACCAATTACTGTTCTTGCTGTTCTACTTTGTAATGTCTGCAATGACCTCAATCAAGCAGCACGACGACAGCCTGAAAACAGAGCACTAATGGCTCAGGCCGCGCACGCTGTATGCAGGCTCGGCTGAATCTGCTACTCCAGTATAGAACCTCTCTGAAAAGAAACTAGTCGATACCCTAATAGCTAAAATGAGGTGCCACAATACACCAATAGATGTTGTTCAGGGTTCCTTGGGGAGCAAATCTTTTTCCATACTTCTATCAGCGGGAGGGGTGGCACACTTCGCATTTTGGGTATTGTGAGTATAACATCAGGAAGGGTTACTTGGAAATGAATGGCCTGCATGCAAGCTACGATATTATCAGCAGAGAATGAGATGGTGGTTTATTGGCAAATATCGTTCCTTGGCCCTTTTCAAAGCAAAGGGAAGATCGTTGATCTAGATCAGAAAGAACAGAGGCCCAAAATACGTCCCCTGTGGAATTCTGATGCCGATATTTCAGTATGTGGTAATGAGTGCCATTGACACTAGAGAACTGTCTGGTATTAGATACGATGTCAACCATTCGTCTCCGAGGCCAAGTATTTCATGTTCTTCTTTCTTAACAGAATTTGCTGATGCCAGTCAACCGTACATTCAGAAGGGACGTAAAAACCAAATGCAAACTGCGAAGCAACATCATGACTCAAGTATCCAAGATCATGACTCAGGCCAGTTTATAACACAACAGAACACATTGACCAGTCACAGGATAAATCAATGTACCACATCTCTAGCCTAATCTGAATGAGCTTCAGAGGTCAACCAAAGGCTAGGGTGACACCGGTGGTAGTAAGACAATTTAGAAAAACGGGATTTTTGGAAAAATTACATGCAGACAAAAATCAAAATTACATGGTGAATGGATATAATTTAGTGTATTTTCTCAAGTATTGTAAGTGTTCAACTTTGCTTGCCTTTAGCAATGATATTTTCGATGCAGATTATAATAGAATAGAATATTTAATAGAAAAGAAGAAATATATATTTTGATGATAGGTCTCGGCACTCATCGGTGGCTTTCGGACGTCGACGATGCAGGATGTGCCAATAAATTCCTTTTTTGATATATCGGTGGAATTTATTCCGTCTGCGTCCATAGACCCCTCCATAGATCTACTACATCATTTTTCAATTGGAAGGCCTGGATAGGGCTCGATGCTGCATTTGGCCAGTTCTAGTGTGGAGGTCTCAGCTTTATGCGCAAGAAGGGGTCGCAGCGTCGAGGGCCATATGTAGTGGTCATGATTTGACTCAGCAAAGACAGGGCATGTCAATTTGAAAGGCACGTTATCTAACAAGCTCAATGGTGCCCGGTTATCTTCTCATTGTATTTCACATTTCCTGCTACGTTCTGCTTGAGCTTGCTTGACAAGAACTCTTATTTCCTTCTGAATGAATCTATTGTATATACCAGGTAACCGTCCACTACATTCACAAATCTCGCAGAATGGTAATTCGTTCACTACAAAATTCCTCGTTGCCATAGATAACGAAGCGCTGCCAAATGTTAGCTTTTTTAGGCTTTTACATTCTGCAGCTAGCAGGTTTGCGATCTCGAAATTAACATCTCTGTGCCCCTCATCTCTTTCGTGTCCAAATGTAAAGGAATTTAATTTCGTGCAGGATCTCAGCATTTTGATCAATGAATTCACAATTCTATTTTCATCGTAATCTCCTTTTTCCACTAGCATCAATTCAAGCTTTCTTGCATCAAAGCAATATTCCCTAACTGCTTCATAAATCTCACAAATATCTTTTGTGGTGCAAAGAAGGGAGAAATGCGTCAAGTTCCTGCCAATGTTTTCTAACAGTTCTGCTAGTACGTCTTTCGATACAACAGAATTCCAACATGACAGTCCAAACTTTCGGACCCTATGCAACTTGGCAAATAAACGTATTGATTCGTCCTTTGGGCAAAATTTACAACGGCAAAACAGAGACACAAGGTTTGGACATGCATCTGTAATGATTTGAATGATCTCATCATTTGCAAAGACCTTGAGCGAGAGGAGCTGGCCACCATAATGCCTTAAAACTTGTTGATAATTCTTGAGATCGAATTGCGAAGTTATCACAGTGATTTCGAGGTGTGTTATCAAGGGAAACATTTCAGTAATTAAGCGATGACCTTCTTTTGAACATTGCATTTCGTGAAATCGCCGATCCTCACCAAGCCAGCTGCCTCTAAGAGATTCAGAAGTCAGGCTATAATTATCAATCAACGGGCATGAATCTATGCTCAGTTTCGACAACAACATCTCTCCAACAACGCCCCTTATTTTGAGCGTCTTTAGCCTGGGGCATCGAAGCAGCACTGATTTATCATCAACACAAGGATAGGCAGAGCCAAAGGGTAAGCGAGATTCACCATCAATTATTACTTTCTGAAGAGTATTTTGATGTTTGATGATACCCTCTAGAATGCACAGGAATAATGGTTTCTCGTCTCTTTTTTCATGACACATGTGTAATTTTAATTCTCGAAGGGCCTTTTGACGAGTGAGTAATTTCTTCAGATAGGAACATGGCAATGATGCACGATCTATGAACAACACTTCAATGCAGTCGGTAGCATTTAACAAGAGATCACAAAATTCGATTGTTGTTTTTGCGATGTCTTGACAAAGTGCTTTGCTTTTGTTTGCCGGGAAACGTGCTTGTGCTTGGTTGACATGGAAATCTTCATGAGAAATACCGAGAACAATTTGGTTGTACTCAGACCATACGCCATGGCGGACCGTACTTGCATCTATCTTGACATATCTAAAGTCGGCTTCAACATTACACCACCATTCTTGACAAACATCTCTTATATGCAATTTATCGAATAATGACAAATAATGCGAAATTCGAAGCCATATAGCCAAAGGAATTACTCTCCAATCCTCCATTCCGTTGTTTCTATCAGCGGGGAAAGTGGTGTGTTCCTTGTTGACGCAGTGCAGACAGAAAGTAACAAGGAAGTTATTGCCCCCGTTCCCGTGTGTTTATGTTGCTTTCGTAGATCTTCTGTGGACAAATTCAAAAAATCCACAGGGGGTAACACAACTAATCTATTCCTTCATTCAAATACTTGTTGGTTGCTAAGGGCACGAAAAGATAATGTACAAAGGTTACTGTGAAGTTATCCACCATTTCCTCACGATCTAATCTAAAACACCACACAAGTGGAACACAAATGAACACAAGTGAACACAAATGAACACAAGTGGAACACAAGTGAACACAAATGAACACAAGTGGAACACAAGTGAACACAAGTGGAACACAAATGAACACAAATGAACACAATGAAAATCAAGTAGAACACAAATGTTGGTGTAAAAAACGGGAAAATTTGTTCAAATTGCTACGTTTCTCCAAAAAGAATTGTAAGAGGAAAATTTTCTCAGCAGAAAAGGCAGGGAAGTACGAGGGGCATCTTACTCAATAATGCGTGCTACTTTTTCAATACAAAAGGACTTCTACGAAATTTCATGGAATTTTCTTGATAACAAAAGGAGCTTATCAAGAAGGCTTAAGGGATTATTTGGGAGTGAGAGAGTATTTGTGTTAATCGTAAATTGAGTCTAAATTCACGTCTCTTTCTGTTATCCATCAGAAGCAACTATCTCAAGTGGCGCTATCTCAAGTTTGCCTAAATCGAGTAAAACTGGACCGGGGAACCATCCTTACTAAGATCTCTTTCATTTGAAATGATTGAAAAGATCTTGAGCCCATTCTTCGCACTTGAATAGCCAAGTTAGACATCCAAATATATTTTGTTTCGTTGAAAGACCAAATTATGCGTAAACAATGTATTGTAGAATGAAAAATCGTTGCATTCCCCCGGTAGAAAGAAGCTACACAACGTTGTTAATCGTTCACTTCCCTAGTAACCACTTCAGTTTGGTATTTGGACCTTGCAGCAAAAGAATACAAGGAAAGGCATTCATTCATTCCCCTCTCTCGCTCCCAAATAATCTCGTACGCCGTTTTGGTAAACTCCGTTTGTTATCAAGCAAAATCCATGAAAAATCGTAAAGTCCTTTTGTACTGAAAATGTCGCACGCATTATTGAATGAGCAAAATGCCCCTCGTAATTCCCTGCCTTTTCTGCTGAGAAAACATTTCTCTGAGAATTCTTTTTGGAGAAGCGTAGCAATTTTGGTATGAATTCTTGAAATTTGAAGAAATTTTCCTGGTTTTTTACACCAACATCAGTGTTCTATTTGTGTTCAATTGTGTTCTACGTGTGTTCATTTGTGTTCTACTTGTGTTCACTTGTGTTCCACTTGTGTTCATTTGTGTTCCACTTGTGTGGTGTTTTAGATCAGATCTTTCCTCACACTCGTCGCGCTGGTTAGGCTCATCTCAAAACATAAACAACTTCCTTATGGTTGAGGCTCTAAATCTTCGAGGACTGTATACTTCGTTAAAATGTAATAATATTCGATTCATATAGTTCAGGTTCGAGGTTCCAATTCTAATTCAAAATATGTGTTCAAAATATATGTTACTTCAGTTCGAGTTCGGGTTCCAGAATAATCAATAAGTAGGCGTGTAACTCGGTTAGGGCCATGCAGATCACATGTCGAGATAAGCATGTCTCCTAACAATGAGTCCCTAAAATACCTTTCAACACAATAAACTACGCAATTTGATACAATTAACTACGCAATTTCTCACATAATGAAACAGCAATGAAAATAGTCATTTGACATGAACAAATACCGTTTGAACATGTCCCTTTTCTAATGCCAGCCGTGGGGTGCTCCCGGGGGGGGGGTACTTGACTAGGGAAGTGACGGGGGTGTGTGGCAAACCGCTCAACACCCTATACCCTGTCGCATAAAAACTTGCCCTAAAGTATACTCTGCCGCATAACAATTTTACCAAAATCCATTGTTTCATGATAACTCTAAAAGGTGTGCTTCCACGTGATACCCTGTCGCATAATTTTCTTATCGATTGTAATACCCTGTCGCATAATTTTTATCAAAAGAGGACACCCTGTCACATAATTTTTACCGTAAAAGGACACCCTGTTGAGCGGCACATCCCGTCAAGTCACGTATAGGAGTACTCCCCCGGGGGGGGGGGGGTACTTTACTCTTTAGCAAAAGCATGCGAGACTTTTCAGAATAAAAGGATTCTTTCTACTGATTTTTCTGGATTTTTATGAAAAACAAAAGGATTTATGCCGAAGGCGTACGAGATTTTTGGCGGTGAAATGACCTTCGATTCCACCGACATGCCGCTCAGTGGGACTTTAATCTTCTTTGACGTCAATTTTTAGCTCAAACAATATGTCGATTGTTTGGAAGCAGTTCCCGTTTCATTATAGCTATCAACATGTTTATTAATCCTTCCAATCATGTTTATTCATCCTTGCAAGGAGCAAAACTCCTAAGGGACAGAACAAAGTTTATTTTATAACATGGCCGGTACAAAACGTAACGGGGCAACTACTTTTATTTAGCTCAACAGAGGTTGGTCAACACCTTTTTAAAGCAAATGTAAACGGAGCTTTTTAAGAGCTCAAGATGAAATTTGAAATGTAAAATGTCTCATTTTGATGTCAAAGTTGTGAATAATTAAAGAATAATAATTAAAGCAGAGAAATGCTTGGAAGGATGAATATTTTAGATGACGCAGAATTTCCTTGTCAGTTACTTGCATCAGTCTTATCTCTTCATCTCCAATGTAAATTTTCCGTTGAAAAACATTCGTAAGTACAAGAATTGATTTTTTTATAGTCTTTGGCTACTTCATCGGTGATACGTACTGTAAAACGTCTGTTGTTCATGAATAAAGAGCAGATACATTTTTAAGGACTTTAAGGAAAGGGCGACAGGGCAGTTAGTTTTTCTTCAATGATTTTATACGGGCAAGCAGATTTTTTTCCAGAAAGTTTTCCTATCCACCGGCCATGTCATATAATAAATTTTGCACTGTCCCTAACAACGCTTTATTCTGTAATAATGGCTGGAATGCTTGAGCTTTGCATCACAAACAACTTAATAAAACTCTTGTTTCCTGTTTGTGAGGTGCCCCCGTCCATCCCAGTTTGTCCTATCATGGATCATACCATCCTTTCTTTTGTCGTTTTGATTCAATAAGATTCACTTCCTTTGCTCGTCTTGCAAAGCAGATGGGCCAAAAATTGTTGAAACACAATAACAAACAGACAATCAACAATACAAAGGTCAAATGTTCATACCCAAATATTGGTAATCTTTCACGAGGTGTCATTTTTCCCGAAGTCCAGCAGAAATATGAAACAGCATGACGGGAAAGCTTTAAACAATGAAAAAACATTGAAAATAGAAAGCAGTAACTGAATGATTCTCGAGAGGGGAGACAGGCAGTGATCTCAGTATAAGTGACTGAAAGAACATGCGGCTGCATGCAGAACGAGAAAGGCTTGTGATAAAGTTTTGTTCCATATTTTAGTTCAGTTTGCTTTTCAATATTTACAGTAAAACGCCCCACTAGTAAAATTCGTGGGTCATCGCCAAGAGCTTTCTCGAAGGAGCTTCATCGTAACCATAAAGCTCGGAACGGAGAATTATTTCGCGTGGACCTTTTTGTGGCACATCCGGTGCAAGGATGCATCGTACCAATATAAGATCTAATGCAGAGAAACACAGGAAAGTGAATTTATGTAAACTAATTGCACAAATACACACCTCTGAGCTAAATATGCAAAGATACTAACAACAAATATTAATAATTACATCCTTTACTACTTTATTTTTTAGACATTTGCCACGGAGAAATTTTGCCATGACATGAAAGTACAACTCATGACTACGGGAAATGTCTTAAAGGTAATACCCATAAATCTGAAAAAGCGAAATTGTACGCCCTAAATCTCGAGAAGTTTGCGGGCTAGGTTTTGCCAAGGTCAGAATGTTTCTTGATACAGAGCGACTTGGTGAGACCTAAAGAGCACTTGGTAGGACTAACTTGTCATGAAAGTAAATCTATTCAATGAAACATGTTTTCAAATGTAAACTTTCCAAAGATAGATCTTGTCGGCAGGAGAAGAAACCCCTCAAATTAAATACGGAAAACATTGCAATTAGATATGAAAATTTAATCCTTATAAATTACAACTCATCCATCTCTAATTTCCAAAATCCGACGTCAATTCCAAGAGCTTTTCACTGTCCTGTCAACTTCACCATTTGCATAATATTGTCAATGCTTGCCGATAGATTTAAGCTGTTTGCTCCCTGTTAATTTGTGCTTCGCTAATTTTCAAAATCACAGCAGAGCATTTTAAGAATTTATTGTCGCCCGCAATAAATGTCTTTCAGCGTATCAGATATGATCACCTAAAGAGAGCTCTCCTTTAAAATTCTTTTCGTCCATACATTAATAGATAAAAAGCCAATGGTCCGTTAATGACCAACCCTGTAATTCCGAATACTATAAATCCAAAATAGTTAAACAGATAGCCTCCAACAGTTGGTGATATTGAACGAATCAAAGAATGAGTTGCCATCGATAGACCTACAATGAAAGAATGAAAATGGATCAGTTATGGCAAAATCAAGGTCGCAGACAAAGGCAATATCAACAGTCAATTGAAATAAATATTCCAGAGCAGGACTGGAACATATAACCATTGACCCCAGGAAAGACCTAAATAACGAACATTTTCCTGTTAAGAATCTGAAGCATTGATTCTTTCACATTCTTGTGCAAACCTAGGGACCTTGGGGGCACATATATACCCTTGTTTATACTAATTGAATCAAAAGACACTCAAAATGCAATCCACTTTTTCAAGGTAAGAGGCGCGAAAGCGGAAGTCTTTTGTTGTTAGAGATTTTGCATTTTCGAGTCTAAAATCTTGTTCTGCATCCAAATTTAGCATAAGAGGCAAATCTTCAATTTCATATCTGTCTACGTTTGGAAATCATGGCGATATGAACAAGACATCTTTTCAATCAACAGCCTCTTTATGGAAATTTTTGAAAATTTCTTGATACGAAATCTCTGACCATGGATTTGGATTCAGCACCCCAAGTTTAGTCTAATTGCAAATTTTCATATTCCTAGAGTCTGCGATTTAGATTTTGTGGCGATAATAAATTCGAGAAGAAATAAGGGATTTGACTGTGAAGTACGCTCGGGGTGTAACTTTACACCCTCAGTCACTGTTCACGGTCGAATCCATTATAAGCTTTCAAATTTTTCATCCTCATAAAATTGAAATCGCTAACACTAAGGGAAGGTTTGCCTTACTGGCTACTAACTGGACCTTTGCCTTAAACGGGAAGGCAAACTTATTCGTTTTCTTAGAGATACTTTACTCAAGAAACAATGTATTTCTGAATCTGTATATCGTGATCTTTCCCCTCAAGGAAGTAAACCTGGTATTTTGTATGGCCTACCAAAAGTGCACAAAGAAAATTGCCCTGCTAGGCCCATAGTGTCAGCTATTGGAACATATAATTACCGCCTTGCAACATTTCTGGTTCCAATTCTACAACCCTTGACGGTTAACCAGTATACTGTGCACAGCTCTTTTTCGTTTGTGAAAGAAATCACCAGCTGTAAATCAGATAACAAAACTGTAATGGCCAGCTTTGATGTGTTTAGCTTGTTTACCAATATACCTCTTGATGAGACGATTACTATCATTACTGATACTCTTTTCAGTGAAACAGACACACTTAGGTATGATGATTGTTCCTTTACTAACATTCAGTTTAAGAAACTCCTTGAATTAGCGGTGAAAGAAAATCATTTCATTTTTAACGATCAGTTATATGATCAGATAGATGGTGTAGCAATGGGTTCCCCTCTGGGTCCCACTCTTGCCAATGTATTCATGTGTGCTTTAGAACAAAATTTCCTTACTAATTGCCCGTCTGAGTTTCAACCAATACTTTATCGTAGATATGTAGACGATACCTATTGCATTTTTGAAAATATTAATCAAGACGAGAGATTCCTTGAGTATTTAAATAGCCAGCATCCGAACATTAAATTTACTCACGAAGTAGAAGAGAACAATTCACTGGCTTTTTTAGATGTTTTGGTAATTCATGATCGTAATGGTTTTGCAACTAATTTGTATCGTAAGAAAACATTTACAGGCCTATATACTAACTTTGAAAGCTTGTCACCGAGTAAATATAAGGTTAATCTTGTCACAGTCCTGGTTTATCGCGCGTTTCATATTTGTTCTCTTATGCGCATTTTCACGACCAACTGTGTAACATCAAACGATTTCTGCAGCAAAACTGCTTCCCCAAACATCTTATCGACAAACTTATTAAAAAATTTTTGGATGGGCAATACATACCTAAAATAAGACCGGCCACCGTATCGAAACTCCTGGTAATTTTTGTTTACCTTATTTAGGCCAATACAACCTCAGGGTGAAAAAGAAACTATGTAAATTTCTAGGTAACGCGTACCCCCATGTCGATTTTCGCGTTGTTTTTCAATCAGCTAAACGCATCGAAAACCTTTTCCCTTTCAAAGATCGCATCCCTGCGAACATTTGTTCTTCTGCTGTTGTTTGCAAGTTTACGTGTAGTAGCTGCCAGGCTACTTATTATGGCAAAACATCACGCCACTTTGTTGTTCGTTGCAGGGAACATTTAGGAATAAACAAGGAAGGAATAAGTATAAAGGGTGCTTCTTCATTCATTAGGGATCATATTAATGAAACTGGTCATGCCGCGTCTTTTGATGACTTTTGTATTTTGGACAAAGCTAACAACAATTTTGACTTGCTGATACACGAGAGTCTTCTAATCTTGAGGGACCGCCCGACACTCAATCAACAGAACTCTTCTATACCGTTGTATCTTTTTTAATCTCCCTGGACTTTCTTTGTTAGTTTAATTTCAATAGACTTTCCTTATTTAGATATCGTATCATTGATAATTTATTATGCGTTTTCTCTAGAATAATTATCACTATAAAACCTCACACGTGTAACTTTGATTTAGCTGAGGATGAGACAAGCTCGTCTCGAAACGTCCTGAACATGTCTTAATTAATTAATTTTTGCTAATAGATTTGTCTTAACTAACTGGAAATGTCGATTTAACTACGGTTTGTCTTCTCTGAAATGACTCTCAAAATGATGTTCATCGTGGTCCTAATGTTACGATTTATAATAAAGCTGCGCTTTCCAACCAATGTTTCAATTGCTAACACTAAGATTATGAAAGTTTGCATTTAGGCTAAAATTAAACGTGCTAAATGTGAATCTGGAGTCAGAAATTTCATATGACGCAAGCAAGAGAAATGTCGAAAAATTTCAAAACGAAGCCGTTTAGTTGAAAAGGTGTGTTCAAAGTCATAGGGGTTTTGAGCGTGAAATCAAAGTTTGGTAAAAAATTGGTCCAAACATCTGATTTCACAGTCAAAGCTCTTATGAATTCAAATTTTCTTTAAATCGCCATCATTTCCAAACGAAGACAGATATGAAAGTGAAAATTTGCCTCTTCACTAAACTTTGTATGTAGAACAAGGTTTTAGACTTAGATCTCTAACAAAAAAAACTTCCGCTTTTGCGCCTTTTACCTTGAAAATGTGGATATCACGTTCAGTTGTTCT
This sequence comes from Aurelia sp. 3 sensu Dawson et al. (2005), assembly GCA_964020215.1. Taxonomy (NCBI): domain Eukaryota; kingdom Metazoa; phylum Cnidaria; class Scyphozoa; order Semaeostomeae; family Ulmaridae; genus Aurelia; species Aurelia sp. 3 sensu Dawson et al. (2005). The sequence goes on from OZ026590.1 coordinate 11,249,327, forward strand.
GCCTACTTGAAGTTATGTTATGTTTGAAGTTATTTTTTGAAATACTGTGCAGCATCTTGCTACATCACAAAGAAGTTCAAAAGGAATAGTAGTCTCATCAACGAGCGAATTATGCCGGACGGAAAAATGGTACGAGGCTGTAATTTGCATCAATCGGTACAGCATTTCTTCAGCACCGATTGAAAGCACATGACTGGGATGAAATATCTGTGAGAATGATAAAGTTGAGCGTTAGTGCATTGGTTCTTCCACTTCAAAGAATTTTTACGAATTGTTTGATGCATGAGTTATTTCCAGAAATATGGAAAAGTGCAAATGTAGTGCATGTTCATAAGAAAAATGCCAAATTTGAAGGGGAATTACCGTCCGTTTTACCGAATTACCGTTTTACCAATTTTTAGGAAAATACTTGAAAAACTCATGTACGATTATCTTTAGGGTACGTCTCGCGAGAAGCTGTACAGAGCTTGACTTGGAGTCATTAAATTCCCAAAGATGAAGTAGGCACCTTACATTTTTCTACAAGTTTGTAAATAATCTTAGCCCTGAGTATAAAGTAGATCTAATTCCCCTCTCTTCATTGTTCGGAAAGGAATGAATTCAAGGAAAGAAAAATTTAAATCTAGTCTTTATCCCAATTGTTTATTCGAGTGGAATAAGCTTGACCCTGAATTGCGACTTGCACCTTCAGTTGCCGTTTGTAAGAGAATGCTATTATCAATAACCCTCCCTCAAAAAAAATCTGTTTGTGGGATTCACGATCCGATAGGATCACCCTATCTTGCTCAACTTAGAGTTGGTCTCAGCAAGTTTAATTTAAAAAACATTCAACTACAACTTGAGGGATACCATAAATCCTATGTGCCCAACAAGTGATGGCATTGCGGATATGGAGCATTCTTCATTGCTCTGCCCTTCTTTCGATCCTCAGCAAAAAGATCTCGCTGGAATGGTAGACTTATTACGACAATTTGTACAAATTGCTAATCTTCCAAGTGAAGTTTGACACAGCTTTTACTCTATGGTGATCAAGACATTTCTAATGATTTGAACAAAAAGATACTTGAATTGACTTTACGTTTCATCCACGAAACTGGTCGGTTTGATTGAGATCTTTGGAAACTTCAGCTATGTACTACGCAAGCACTAAGTCCCTTTATGTATGTTCATTTTTTCTTTGCAAATTCTGTTCCATATTATGTGTCGGGTTGTTTTATGCATGTCAGTGCAAGAAGGAGCTGTGCTCGTGGCTCTCGTTCCCTGATCCTGACCATAGTTTCCATAGTTATTATCCATAGTATTTTTACTCGTTTGTATTGTACAGTTGCTGTATGAAGTTTAACGTTGCTTTTCTTTATGTTTTGGCCAAGGAGTAGTAATAGACCGAATCGGCTAAGGTTTGTTTTACCCATTTCAACTCATGTGACCATACCCTTGGGAAGTTTAAATATTATCTTACTTTTTGCACAAATGGCACAACTTTGCATGGCGCGAAATATGTAGGAGAAATCAAAAGATATTTTATCAAGAGATTGATCAAATGACTTGAAATGGGTATAAACAAACCTTAGCCGATTCCGTTTATTGTCTCTCGCTACTCTTGGTATCCCTGTGGTATGGTAAAGTAATTAGATGAGTACAATAGCATGTAAGATTTATTGTAAATTTTCTTTATATGAATTGAGAAAAAAAAAACAAAAACAAAAAAAAAACAAAAGAAAGAATTTCTTCTTGCACAACCTATCCAGAATCCGCTTGAAACCATATCATATCATATCATGTCATCAGTTATTTAAGCATGGTAGCCCATTCAACTAAGTTGGTTTACAAGGGGCCATGCATCTAAAATACTACAAAAAGCAAAAAATTTGAAAAAAAATATAATACAACAAATCTAGATAAAGAAAAAGAACATTTTATCATACTCTACTCCTCTACCCAACCATTACATTACTCTACCCTGCCTTACCCTACCTCGCCCTACCCTACCTCACCATACCATACCCTAATCTACCCTACCTACCCTACAATCAGGTTAAGTTGGATACCCTATTACATTACTTTGTCTTTTCTTTACCTTTATCTGTTTACATAAGTTTACAAGTCATATAAGATAAATTTGAAATCATAACGGAAAAGTTTAAATCAAAGATTTGAATCGATTTAAAGAGGTTGCCCGCTTAGCTTCGGTATCTAGGCTATTCCAAAGTTTAGCACCTCTAAACGAAAATGACTTCTGCCCATCACATGTCCTTTTCTTTGGCAGCTTTAAATCAGTGTTTGTATTGCGTAGCTGCCGTGTTGCATCTTGTGAATTTCTTGTGAACATATCATTCATATATGGGGGAGCTATATTGTTGATAGACTTATATACCATTGTCCTGCTTTCGTGTTTAATCATGTCATTCACTGTTTTCCAACCTAGATTCTGGATAAGTGGTTTGCTAGAGGCATCAAAGCTGCTATTAGTGATGATCCTAGCTGCTCTGTTTTGAAGCTTCTGAAGTTTCGAGATTTCAGTAGTGCCACAGCATCCCCATACAGCGCAGCAGTAGCGGAAGTGGGGTTCAACGATGCTAGTCTATAGTGTTGTCAAGGAATTCTGGGGGAGAAATCTTTTTGCATACTTTAAGAGACCAACTGCTCTAGATACCTTGGCAGAGACACTTTTTATGTGCTCTTTCCAATCAAGACTATTGTCTACCTGAACACCAAGATATTTTGTTTTCTCAACTAAAGCCAAATCGTTATCTCTTACTTTTAAACATAGACTTTCACTAGTACATTCTAGTGACCTTTGTTTATTTTTTGTGCAAATTAGCATTCCCTGTGTCTTTGCTACATTAAGAGATAATTTGTTACCACTTAACCACGAATCCAAATCCCTAAGATCGCTATTGATCGCCTCATTCAGGTCCTCAATATTCTTAGAACGAAAGAATAGAGTCGTATCATCAGCATACATGGAAGTAGTTGAATTTTTTACTGCACAGGGGAGATCATTGATATAGACCAAGAAAAGTAGAGGCCCCAGACATGAGCCTTGTGGAACCCCAACCTCTATTCTCTCCGTTTCAGAGTCTATACCATTAACCCTACAAAACTGTTTCCTGTTAGACAAATAGGACTGAAACCAAGAGAGATTTCTATCACAAACTCCATAGTGCTCGAGTTTTTGGCATAGAATCTCATGATTGACTGTATCAAAGGCCTTTCTTAGGTCGATAAAAACTGACCCTATCATATAGCCATTGTCAAAACCATCATACCATTCATCAGTTGCTTTGAGCAGACATGTCAAAGTGGAAAATAACAATCTAAATCCCGACTGACCATTCGAAAGAAGTCGATTCGAGTCTAAATATTTGTACAACTGATTGAATACAAGCTTCTCAAACAACCTTGAAACAACAGGCAGCACAGAAATTGGTCGGTAATTTGACCGTATGGACTTGTCTCCATCTTTAAAAATTGGAGCAACTCTTGCAGTTTTCCAAGTATCAGGAAACTTGCTAGTCTCCAAAGAAGTATTAAATATCTTTAGGAGGGACTTTGCAACAAACGGCAATGCAAGTTTCAGAAAGAAACTTGAGATGTTATCATCACCAAAACTTTTTGAGTTTTTTAGTTTCCCAACTGCATCTCTGAGCTCCTGATCTTGGATAGCACGAAACTCAAATCTCTTTTCCTGAAAGTTAATTGAAACTGTGAACCTGTTGATCAAACTACTACGTGTTAATTCAAAGGATTTTCATAACTTCTTTATGACGTCAAAAAACTGGTGCTGAATATCAAGAAATAGCATCAACATGCAGAATCTGCAAGGAAAATCGACTTGAAATAACCACAAATGACAAAAAGGCAGAGCAGTTGTAAGTAGCATTGTCCTGCCAAAAACTTTACTAGGTTACCAGTGATCCAATTAATATGAACAAGGGTGTACATAACTTCTACAGAAAGGGGGATGGGATAAATCAAACAATAGGTCTGTCGTCAGTTTGCAGGAAACCGTAAAGAACATAAACCATGCAAAGGAGTCATAAATTTACTATCTCTTCGAAAATTCATTTCTTACTCATTTCGCATAAGAAAAAATTGCATACCCCATGGTTAGAACGTCCTACTTTGCAGCCTGATTCAGAAATAGCACAACATACATCAGATTCCAAATAAGATGATATTGAAGTCATACAGCACAGGTTTTTATACCCGCGTTTCAACAATACCGGGTGGGCCAAATAATTACTTACTTTACTTAATTGACCACCCATAGAGAATCCCTTCACTATTCGAATTTCAGCAGATTGATTTAAGCATGCACGTGAGATTGGAAACAGTAACCTTAATTGAATGACATGAGCTTTTCAGGATTTCCCATGAAAATTGTTCGGCGTTTTTTTTTTTTTTTTTTTATCAAGATTAAAAACTACAATATATAGGGTTATATTACACTGTGCGATCCATAGTGAAAAAAGACATAAAGTCACCGGGTCTTCACTATGGATGGCACTTACAAATCCAATTAATTTAAATATACAAAAAACAAGGAACAAAACTACGAAACCAAGATACAATACGCACAAACGACAACAAAGCAACTGAGCCAAGGCAGATAACTGGTCAAAAGAAAATTAATGTTCGGCGTTTGAATAAATGATAAAACTAACGAAAAAATTACCAAGTTCCACAGGAAGACAAACCAATTTCTAGGCTTTTCTAAGATCTGGAATTAACTTCAGACTCCAGAATCTCGTAAATCCATCGAAAATTCACCGAGTTGCGAGATTTTAAAGACAAAATTGGTGTGACAACTGAACCAGAGACCTAAATGACTTAATATGCAAGTAAAGCTCCGAGATTGTCTCACACAACGCGGTTGTGTGTATTCCCAAGGGAGACAGTATCGTTCAAATTCACGAGTTGTTCTATTCGACACATCCATAGCATTGGAAGTACCGGGTGTCCCAGAAAAAAGTCTCCCGATTTGAGCTGTTATTTTAGTAAAACTGCGTGTTATTCGATAAAAAGTATAAGATATATCGATTGCACAGTGCACAACTTAGATATGAGTATCTGTTTCATTTATGCATCTATGTGTATTGATTTTCCATAATTATTTCCTGAAAAACGGAATACCTTTGTTAAACCTGCATCTCAAATCAATGGAAATTCTGCTTTTTTTATTGAATTCTAACAGTGCGGAGCTTGAACTCCATAAAGGGACTGAAGAAAAATCATATTTGTCAGTTTTGTCCGGAGAACGTAAGATTTTGCTTGATGTTTGATGAAAAAGTATACTACTCGAGACAACGTCTTTTGGTCCGCACTTTAGCGCATTGCCAAGTTTGAATACTAATTTGTGAAATTGACAAGCAGTTCTGTGCTGTAACACCTGTGATGAAATGGAACATATCTCCAAATCTAGACTTTTCACCATTTCAAGGGTTTTTCGAGCACAAAATTTTGGAAAAGTCATATTTCGGAGGTCTTTTGATGAACAAAAAAAGCGGGAATAACTATATGGATCCAAGTTGGCCTTTGCGCAAAAGACTGCCGTTTAAAGCGCGGCAATGGTTGTTTTTCCAAACAGGGAAGGTTTTTTTGGGACACCCGATACTTAATCAAAGAAATGGGAAATGGTAAAGCGGCCGAGTGGCTTAAACAGTTCTCGTCAGGTTACTGAAGTTAAGCTTGGTTGAGTGATGTCAAACTCCTGATAGGTGACCTCGGGGGCCTAACCTCACAACTCACCTCGTCGTCCTTCGGAATGGACGTTAAACTAGGTGTTCCATGCCTGGATGCGGCATGCACAGTGGACCTAAATTAGCTTTTAGTAGCTACAAATCCTGACAAGCCCACTCAAAACAAATTGAACAACAAAAAGATCGTTCGACATATCTAGTGCTTCTACATTACTGGGTACGAGTTATGACTTCATATCGGAGTTGCAAAGTCGTTCGAGCATCGATTATTTTCCATACTAGAACCCAGACCTCTGTCTGGTATTTATATGAGCGACGCGGCGACCTTCGGCCTTGACAGTGGAACTTTCACCTGGTGAAGACGTAAGTGGAGCAGTCGTCGAGGTATTCGTTGTATTTTCGTTTTTCTCTCCAGTCTTTAGGTAAGTTTTCTTACTCTTGTCTTATTTTGTTTCAGAATGGATTCTGAAAAACAAGGACTGACCTTGTTGGAGGAGGAGAAATCTGTTTCGGACGATGTTGACAGGCCTAGTACATCTCAGTCTGTTGACAGAGGCTATTTTGGTGAAAATCTAGCTTGCCTTGATTTGAATCCTTCGAGAACAGCCTCTACATTGGAAATAAACCATGAAACTACACTTTTTGACATAAGGGACCTGTCATAAAGTATCTACTACAGGGGGGCGGAGGATATTTGACTTTGACCAAAATATTTTTCAAAGCCCCTATTAAAAATGAGTAACAAATTCTGTGGTCCCTCGTGCAGAGAAGAATAATTTTCGTGACCCATTTCAATTTGAATTTTTGAACTTTGCCCCAACCCTATAGCACAAGATGCTCTCCCCTTTTCACTTCATCTTCAGACTTTGATTATGACACTTATATTGTTTCCGTTCTGCATAGCATAACTGTGCCTAATTGTGGTTTGGGCAGCATGTCTACTCTTCGTCTTCATGATTGTTGCCCAGCTTTGTTCGTTGATGAAGCAAAGAATCATAAGTGTCATAAGAACAGCTTTCAAAGAATTCGCCTCCAAACTTTGAGTTTGTTTCACCTCAATGCACTTTCAGCATTCAACAAAAACAAGCAGGCTCTTAGAATTTGCAAGTATTTTTGCACTGATTGGCTGAAGAAGGATGGTTCAGTTGTGAGCATTAACAGGCAGAAAGCAAAACAGGCATCAGAACACGGAAAATCCGCTTATGCTTTGAAAAAAAGTGAATGAAACTGGAAAGTTGAACCAGTGACTGGACTGGATTCTGACTGCATAACTGAACTGATTTTAGTATTTTTTTCAAAGACTTTTGAATTTTCTCTCACATAAATTTCACAGTATCTTTGACATTTCAAAACGCTTTTGTAAGGTTACTCACCGACACATTTCATGGCCCATTCGAAATCTGCAAATATTTTCTGTGGCCCATTATCAAGCCCATCAAATTTTTGGTGGCCCCGACCTATATCCTCCGCCCCCCTGTAGCAGATACTTTATGACAGGTCCCTAAAGGAGGGTCTCATGGCCCTTACTGGTTCCTTTAAGAGATTTTTTGATGCAAACACGTGCAATGCAAATGTTAATGTTGAGCATGAGAATGAACAACAGTTCACTATTGTGAGGCCGAACATGAACATGAGTAGCGTTACTAATCCCCGTAAACGTGCTCGAGAATATTTCGATGAAACAGTGTCCATATGTCCTTCCCACAACTCATTTGTTGGGAAAGATAATGAGGAAGCTTTGTCTGCTGTTGTTTCAGACAACCCTAAAGGTGCACGTGCAAGGGACAGCACGTCTGATTCTCGAGGCATTGATTTGTCCTCGCTTTTTTCAGAGGAAAAGAAGTCAGATCCACCTGAGGAAACTGTTCCTCAACTGAATATGGAAGATGAAATTTTTGATTCCATTAATGATGACTTGCTTTCAGAGTATGATTCTGAGTTGGGTGATCCTCTGAAGTCGGAGAAGGTTGCAACTAAGGTGTCTAAGATTTGGTCTAACCCAAACGTAACGGGCCTAAATAAGATATTTAAGAGGCATAAACAGCCATCCAATTTGAAGCCCCTTTCTGCGCCTTCTATGCCAAGATTAATTCGAAAAATGCCCAGTTTTAAAGATCCCTTTAAGAGCAATGAGAAGAAGCTCTACTCTATGCACCAGTCTGTTTCTAAGGCTGCTCAAATTGCCACTAAATAGCAGACTCAGTCTTGTCTGCGGAGAAACAAAGTGTCTCTGTTGATTCCAAATCACTGATATTGCATGCTTTTGATATAATTAATCTACTTGCAAGTGCCAATCTTAGCATCATCAATAAGCGAAAGTCAAATGTTAGGCCTATACTTGATCAAGATTGTCAGGGAATGTGTGATGCTTCCAACACGGTCAGTGAGCACCTTTTTGGTGATGACATAGAGAAAGTAATCAAGCAAGAGAAGGAAGCTAAACGGATTGCAAGGCGTGCAGTGAGGAATCCCACTTCTTATAATCAGAACAATCAGTCTAACAACAATTTTTCACGAAACCAGGGACAGCATGGAAGAAGTCAACGGGGTTCTTTTTTGTCCAGAGGCAAGAGCAGACCATTCAGGAGTCGACAGTCATACAGGAAATAAATGTAAATAATTTTTCTGTTTATTTACCTGAACTTATTCATTATTTTCATTACAGAGCAGAAAAATTTTCTGCTGGTGCACTAAAATGTAGGTGATCTGTTTGGCAACAAATAACTTCTGATTTGGATGTTTTGACAACTGTATCAGGACTTCACATAGATTTTCTTGATGATATAGCTGCTGTCAGACCTGTGTGTGTTTTTCAACAATTTTCGCTTAAGGAGGAAACCTTTGTATCTAATGAGATTACAAAACTCCTTCATAAGGGTGTTTTAAGTGTTAGCAAACATGAGATTAATGAATTCATCTCTCCTATATTTTTGGTTCCCAAGGATGATGACTCATTTAGAATGATTCTCAATTTACGTGCATTAAATGAGAACATGCCCTACATTCATTTTAAAATGGACACATTTGCTAGTGTTGTTAATTTATTGAGACCTGGGTGTTTCATGTGCTCGGTTGACATTAAAGATGCTTATTACACAGTCCCCATAAGCCAAAACCATAAGAAATATTTGAAATTCAAATTCAAGGGTACATTGTACAATTTCAATTGTCCCCCGAATGGGTTAAGTTCAGGGCCAAGGAAATTTACGAAACTCTTGAAACCAGCATAGGCATATCTCCGCAACAGAGGTTTTATTATTGTTGCTTATATTGATGATATAATGATAATTGATGAATCTTATGAGAGATGCCGTATGGCACTTATTGAGACAATTAAATTGTTTAATGATTTAGGTTTTGTTATCAATGCCCAAAAATCTTCATTCATTCCATGCAAGTGTTTAAAGTATTTAGGTTTTTGCATAGATACAGAACATATGATTACATACCTTCCTGAGTCAAAGAAAACTAAAATCAAACCTTCATGCATTAGTTTAATACAGTGTGAATCTCCAACTATTCGTGAGGTAGCAAGAGTAATTGGTTCTATTGTTAGCACTTTTCCTGCTGTTAAATTTGGCCCTCTGTATTATAGAGCTTTAGAATATGATAAAAGTTCAGCCCTAAAATGTTCATCTGGGAATTTTGATGCTGTGATGCATTTGTCTTTGCAGTCCAAAAATGAATTATCTTGGTGGATACAGAACATTGATAAATCTCAAAATGACATTTCTTTGTCGAACCCAGATGTTTTGCTAAAAACTGATGCATCAGGTTTTGGTTGGGGTGCAGTATTTAATGAAAGAAAAACTCATGGATTTTGGTCTGAGAAAGAAAAACAGCTGTCTATTAATGTATTAGAGCTTAAAGCTGTTTTATTTGGTTTGATGTCTCTAATAGATAGGAGAGATTGTCATATCAAGGTCCTTACTGATAACATGACAGCAGTATTTTCAATCAACAAAATGGGCACCTCACATTCATTTGACTGCAACAAAGTGGTTCATGAAATTTGGGAATGGGCTATAGATAGAAACAATTGGATAACAGCTTGTCATATTCCAGGAATAGAAAATAAAGAGGCTGATGCTGAATCCAGAGTACATCAATTTACAACTGAATGGAAATTGAATCCTAAGGTGTTTAAGTTTATTCAGAATTTTCTTGGAACCAGACCAAGAATAGATCTATTTGCGTCACGCCTTAATTATCAGTTGAAGCCATTTGTTTCCTTGTGGCCAGACCCAGAAGCTTTGTCTGTTGATTCATTCACATTAGATTGGGGAAATATGCAGTTTTATGCCTTTCCACCTTTCTCTATGATACCCAGAGTACTGAAAAAGATTTTCACAGATAAAGCCACAGGTCTTTTGGTTGTACCTGACTGGCCATATAGCTGCTGGTATCCGCAATTTATCAGAATGCAAGTTTTTGACTCTGTCATCATTCCTCCTAGCAGACAACTGCTCTTACTGACCAACGAACCAGATGCACTGCACCCACTGTGGAGGTCCCTCAGGCTTCGTGCTGGTATAATCTCTGGGAGGAAAAATACTTGACAGGTATGTCTGGAGATGCTATCTCCATTATTAAAGACTCTTGGAATCCTAGCACATTTAGACAATATTCATCCTATATCAAACAATGGCTTTCTTATTGTCAGCAAGGGAACATTTCTCCAGTAGAATGGTCAATACGAGATGGAATAAATTTCCTTACAAAGCTTTTCACTGAAAAGGGTCTTGGCTACTCTGCCATGAATACAGCAAGATCTGCATTGTCAGTCATTATGCATAATCCTGATGGTTCAACTTTTGGAAACAATCATCTTGTTAAGAACCTGTTCATTTCATTCATTCATTCATTTTTTATTTTCATTTTTTATTTTTTATCCACGGTAGCCCCGTCAATCTGCATTGATTGCTTTACAGGGGGCCGTGCAAAAATACATATAATTTCCAAATTTAAAACCTAATCCTAATTAATTTACAATTGTGTTTACAAAAACGAAAAAAAAAAAGCAAATGAATGTACATAAAAAAGATCTTTAACCCTCCACTACGTCTTTAAACCTCCTTTTGAAGGTAGAAAGGGAGGGTGCAAGTCTGACATCAGAGCTTAATTGATTCCACAGCTTAGGCCCACGAAATGATATTGACTTCTGTCCATTTGCCGTTTTGAAGAGAGGAACACGCAAGTCAACTTCGGTATTTCTAAGTCTCATTGTGTTAAGCGCTGAGTTCTTTACAAACAGCTCGGAAAGATATTCAGGCGCAAGACTATTTGTTGACTTAAACATTATGGTCGCTGTTTCACTTAGAATTATTTCCGAGATTGTTGGCCACCCCAGCTTTTTTATCAGACCAGTTGCTGAAACATGATAGCTGCTATTCGTAACAATTCTGGCAGCTCGATTTTGCAGTCTTTGGAGGGCATCAATTTGAGTTTTGCCGCAACATCCCCATACTGAGCAACAATAACGAAAGTGGGGCTCAACAATTCCTCTGTACATTTTACTGAGCGTTCCCTGTTGGAGAAATTTCTTTGCATATTTCAGAAAGCCTAAAGCTCGAGAGACTTTGTTTCTCATACCCTTTATATGCTCATCCCAAACAAGATGACAATCCAACTGAACACCGAGGTATTTAGTCCTCTCGACAGTTTCTATCTGTGTGCCATTTATGAAAAAGGAAGGCTGCTCACTGACTTCTTCGGAAATCCTCTTGAGCTTTGGACGGGATCCAACTACCATTGCGTGAGTCTTAAGGACGTTTAAAGACAGTTTGTTTCCCTGAAGCCAATCTTTTAAACAATCTAGATCTTCGTTCATAAATTGGTTTAGATCATCGATGTTATTTGATGCAAATGAAAGACTAGTGTCATCTGCATACATGGTCACTTTACAATTATGTAGAGCACGCGGGAGGTCATTAATATAGATTAAAAATAACAGGGGACCAAGGCATGAGCCCTGTGGAACACCGCAAGTGACATCCTTCATGTGCGACAATGCACCATTAACTTTGCAAAACTGCTGTCTGTTATTGAGATATGAAACGAACCAAGAATGTTGAGAGGAATGTTCAAACGTAGACCAGCTCTTCCAAAATATACCTGTACTTTTGATGTTCAGATTGTATTGCAGTATTTAAGTAGTCTAGGAGATTCTTTCACCATACCTTTCAAACTTTTGTCTCACAGATTAGCAACATTATTTTGTTTGGTCTCAGGCCAGCGTGATCAAACTCTTTCAGCTATTGATGTTCGCTTTATTTCTCTATCTGAGGATAGAGTTATTTGTTACATTAGCCAGATTCTAAAGACGACTAGGCCAACTTTTCATCAATCTCCAATAGATTTTAGATCTTATCCATTATGTGACAGTATTTGTCCTGTTAAAAACATGCAGGCATATCTTTCTCGTTCATTCACACTCCGTGGTCCGTTTGTTAAGTTATTCATTAGTCACAAGGAACCACATCACCCAGTAACGGTGTCCACAATATCCCGGTGGGTTAAGGAAACACTCAAATTGGCTGGTATAAACATTGAAATTTTTTCCTCTCATTCCACAAGATCTGCTGCAGTATCAAAGGCAAACAGCTTGGGTTTATCGATGGCAGAGATTAACAGAGCCGCTGGTTGGTCTAATTCAAGGACTTTTGCACATCATTACAATAAACCTATTATAGATGTTAACTTTAGTACAACAGTACTTTCTGATGAATAGATTGAGTTTGGTGTTAATTCTGTGATTTATTGCTAAATCTGTATTATTTCCTCGACTCAATCTGCCAGTCTTCTTTGAAATCTCATATAAATACCAGACAGAGGTCTGGGTTCTAGTATGGAAAATAATTAAAAAATTAAGCAAACACTTACGTGTGCAGTTTGATTATGATTATTTTCCATACCTAGAACCAGAACGATGTGGGATTTATATGCCCACCCTCCCAAACAATTTATTTCAACCCCTTTTTCTTTGTAGGAAACCTCACTTTATTTAGCATTGTAGGACTGGCAGCTGCTCCTGGTATGTCTTTTAATCAGGCCGAAGGTCGCCGCGTCGCTCATATAAATCCCACATCGTTCTGGTTCTAGGTATGGAAAATAATCATAATCAAACTGCACACGTAAGTGTTTGTTTAATTTTTTAATCATTTCCATCAATAGATTGCAACCATAAGAGTCTGGTCTACCAGAGGAAGATAACTTACCAATGGCTGCTCCTGTTTCATGTGCTGGCACCATTTTGGTCAGGCTACTTGTGATTATAACTTGTAGTATTGATCCGCCAGTAACCAGAGGAATTAGCACCAAACAGAATGTGATTATATTGGTAACACCAATCTAGTAATAAGATAAAAACGATGGTTAACGACGATTGCAAATAAAATAAAAACTGCCACTGCTACTACAACCAACAGTAAAAAATGGTCAAATCCTTGGAAACTGAGGAATCAAATTTCAACCTTGAAAATCAACAATATTTCTAAAATACATCCCAAAATGATTGCATGAATGCGGTTTCTCGAACAATGGAGAATCTGAGTGGGGAGCAGTGAACGGTGGCACTTTCGGATGGGGTTTCTGTTGCTCAGCATTATCGCCTACGCTGACCTTATATCCAATATGAAACCGAGGCTTCACTATTAATCAGTTAAAATCGTTTATGTATGAAAACAAGGGCAAATAATCTATCCATAGAGCCATGACAAAGGTTAACCATGACCAAACCATGACAAGTAGCACTTTAACCAATCAGAGGTGACCATGACTTCACGCATACAAAAGAATCGACAGGAGAAAGTACCCCTCACATTTGGCGAGTTGTGCAAAATACGGTTAAATTTTCCTCGCGGGCCTACTGAAAAAACGCATAAATCCAGAGAAAAAAAGGATTTTGAATAAGGCCTGTCATTAGGGGTCTTGATCTTCGACAAATAAGCCTTTCAAAAACGTCTTAATGTCAAATCATTGTCTGTTTTTCTATTGCTTAAATGTCATAAAAATTAAACAGCAAAGCGACACTTGCTTGCTTTAAACAGTACCCAACTTCTATTGACGAGGCAGTGCCAACTTAAAACTTTGCATTTTGATAGACGGATAGGCTAAATCTTTGTGAAATCGTGTGAAATTGTTTCGCTCTTAAAAACCTTGTATCTGAAGTATCTTTAAAACTTTGAACTTTACTTCTTGCTGTTACCAATCCTCAAAAATGTCCTATCAACTGCAAGTTTTCAAAATCATGCGATCGGTTAAGCCAAACATGATGTATATGCTCTATACCGGAACTACCGATCGCAAACCTGCTATCGATCTCTGAAGCGTAATTTGAACGTAAGGAAATGTGTTGTCAAAGGTATGAAGAAAGCTTCACTTATTTCCTTTCCACTGAAGATGAATGTTTCAGTATTTAACAGCACACACAATAAATATATCACGTTTCAGCTTATAACCCCAAAATAAGTAAAGGGGCAAGATGGTCGACTTCGAGAGTACAATCATTTAACAGATCTAGGGTGATAAAGCCATTGATTTAGGGTGATAAAGCCATTGCCAAGAAGGCATTGACATGAATTTACGTCGTTTTTGATGGGCTTCATTGCTATTGATAAGACCTTCAATGATGGGCCTTATTCAAAAGCCATTTTCTCTCGACTTTCATCTTCTTTTAGAAAAACCTGCGAGGAAAATTTTACCATCTTAGTACTAAGTTGAAGAATATAAGCTTTTCCTGAATTTGCCTTGCAGTCGCTTGCATGACTCGCTAAATGTGAGGTGTACTGTCTTCCATCGATTCTTTTGTTTCCGTGACGTCATGGTCACATCTGATGCCGACCGTAAACATCCGATTCGACTCTTTCTGAAAGATAATTTTCTCTTGTATGGCCCTTTGTAGGCGTATGTTGTTGTCATTTTAAACGCATTTTCTCCAAGTTTCTCCATATTTTGCTTCCTGTAGTATCATTCCTGTAGTGCCCTTGTAGTGTTGCAAAGGAGTTCGTACGTATTGTAATAACTTTTCGTCTCTGTAAAATTTCATATTGGATATAGAAAACAGATGGGAAATAACGATCAGTCATTCAACGAGGACGTACACTTTTTCAGGAGAAAACTGAAAACCCCATCAGAACATCAGTAATCGGCATTAAATCAGGCTCTTTCGCAGTAATAAGGCAGCGGATACATTACAAATCCAATTTCTTTCCACTGTTCTATCATCATTAATTTTCTTAGAAATGCAATCAAAGTCTGAAGTCTCTGCAGCGAACTTAGCATTCCAGCTTTCTTTGTCGCAAAAACCTGGGGAAGAAATGCGTAAAACAAAAGGTGGTACAAGTCTACGGTCTCCCGTATGATAGCAAATTGATACCTTTTTGAGTAGATCCTACACTTCTGAGAATTGATTGCAAGAGAACTTCTTTAAACAGGGATGCACTTTTACGATATGACAAAGAAATTTGCGATCTTTGAGGAACGTTTGTCTTCTCTTCCTTTTTTTCTTTGACAGAATTCCCTCAGTTGTGTGCAATTTATTCTAAAAGTTATCAGTTTGCTGTGCCACATGGGAGACCTTTGATTTGCACAACCTTCTGTTTTACGCATTTTCTTCCCGAGGTGTTTGCAAAAACGAAAGTTGGAGAATGCTAACTTTGCTGCAGAAATTTGATCGATTTTTTTTTCAAAAATTAATGATGATAAGATGGTGGAAAGAAATTGGATTTGTGATGTAAATGGTAAATGTATCCCCTGCCTTAGTACGGCGAAAGAGACTGATTCATGCCGATTACTGATAATCTGCTTCGGATGAAGGTAGGCCCATCAGCTTTCTTGGTACCAAATAGCTTGAACTGGTCAAGGGTTTTAGAAAATCACACAAACAAATTTTTCATGCTGTTCCAGGTCATAATTCACGTAACATGTAAACTTTTGAAAGTTATATCCTATTTGTAACGTTCCTGAAAGCTTCTTAAACATAGGCAAATTTTCTAAGGAATGAACTTTGATGTAACGCCGATCTCTAACGAGATTTTAACGAACTGCAAAATACAAACTAAGGAGTGGGTGGGGCCTGTGGAATTAATTCGTGGTAAAGCCAGCTCTGCATCGTTTATTAGGTGAGTATAGAATTCGCGAAGGTACTCGAAAAGGTGTCTCAAAAGCCTTATTTTCAGTCATGTGATCGGAATACGGCGATGTCATTGATTGATAAGCAAGAAATTGGAAGATTTGTGGGGTTCCCTGTGCCGTATTGCAAAGTTTGAATAGTCTGCTGGCATTATCAATTCATAAACAATATTATGAACAACATCATAACTTCAAATTTTAGTTTGAATGTGATCATAATAAGAGTAATAATTATACAGCCTAAACCTTGTCAATACTACGAATATTTGCTATCAATAAGGGCACTGTTTGAACATTAAAGAAAAGTAAACATGCAATGTAAAAAACATAAAATGTCCTTCAATATTTATCATTAAGAATTCTGTCTTTAAGTAAATGAATATAATCCTTGCAGATGTTCTGTAAGTCTATGCTTGAAACTAACAATAGAATCTAAACTTCGAATGTCAATGGGTAGTTCGTTAATATAAAGCAAGATGGGTCTTGGAACTAAAAGGACTTTTTTGCAGTTTCTGTTCTGATCCTTGGAACGCGTAATGTAGCTTTATTCCCTTTTGTACCATAATTGTGGCTAACCTTTTCACCAAAGGATGCAAAATTTGGAATGGTAGTTCCTTGCAAACACTTGAAGATTAAAAGATCTGCTTTAAACTTTTTCTGATTAAACATCGTCATAAACCTACATTCTTGATCATACTCTGGACGATGATGAACTATTTTAATCGGTCTTGCATGAAGGTTTTTTAATTTCTTCCCCATTGCGTCTGAGATTTTTAGTGTCGGTGTAGAACAATGCAGCATTTTGGGCAATACAATTTATTTGTATGTTGATTCAGCTGCATGACTCGTCAGTGACTGTCTCTTTTTTTCAAAGGCTAATTCGTGCTGCCGCACATTTTAAAGTTTTTTGTAAATGCTTTATCATATTCAGGCTAAGGTCCAAAAGCACTCCAAGATACTTTTAACAATTCACGAAGCGTGCCAAATGCTCATTCATCCAGATCTTTAATTCATTTTTAGAGTGTAGTCTTTTGGCAGTACCAAAAAGCATGGTTTCTGTTTCTCCTTTTTCCAAATTTAGTATCAGCCTGTTGTCCTCTAAACATTTCGCAATGTTTGCCATATCACTTGTCAGAGCTTTTTCAACATCACTAATGCTATTATGAGACACGTATACGACGGTGTCATCAGCATACACTTGGATGTTAAATGCTTTGACGACTTTCGTTAGATCATTGGTTTGTACAAGGGACAATAGAGGCCCCAGAATAGACCTTTTAGCTATTCAGCAAAAGAGCCTGGATCGAGCGTTATTTTTATACACTTTTATACGCGAGGTTCGATCTATGGTTCGATCGAGTGGCGTTAGAGCTTCTATCACTATTGTGCACATTCGAAAATTCTACAAAATGTAGCAAAGTATCGTTCGATTGAGATTCTTTCTCAGAATAGCTAAAAGGTCTATTGAGCCCTGAGGTACTATATCTTTGACTAATTGGCATGAAGAATTTGAATTGCCACCTTGAACAAACTGGTACCAATCCTTCAGGTAGCTTTTAATCCAGGAAAGTTCTGCACGTCGAATACTGGCTGTGAACAGTGTGACGGCAAAATCTGTGTTAGATCTCTCCCTGAAGCCAAATTGACATGATGTTAACATTTTATTATTTTCTAGATAGTCAGCTATTTGTTCGTAGACAACTCTTTCTGATAGTTTGGATAAAACAGGCAACATTGACATTGGACGATAATTGTCAGGCTATGTTTTATTTCCAGACTTATGAGGTGGAATAACTCTTGCGATCTTCTGTTTATTTGGAACTGTGTGTCAAAGGCTTTGCAAAGACATCTGTACCATCTTTTAACAGTCTTTACAGTCTTTGTGGTAGGTTATCATGACCGGGAAATTTTGTCGATTTTAGTTGGGCAAGGTTCCTTCGAACTCTTTCGTTTGAAACTGATTGAAACTTAACAGTTGGCGTTTCCTGGCTTAACACACAGTCATTTCGCCAAGTAAACTTTGATGGTAGATTTTACTGCACAGATTTTCGGCACAAGTTGTAAAGCAGTTGCAAAATAGTTGCAAAATAAAGAAGCTATGCCTTGTATGGTAGCTTCCAGTTTCCCATTTACTTCGGGTGCAGATACACCTAAGGAAGCGGTGTCCTTAGAAAGCTACAATTTTTTAACCAAGTTCAAAAACTGTTTAGGATTTTTTGTGTTTCCTAAATCAGATCTTTGTTATAAGCAGCCAAACTCTTCCTTACACATGAGTTTACTTTGTTTCGATATTCCCTATACAATTTCCAGTCATTATCATTTCCACTTTTTTCAGCTTTTGTTAGGTGGTAATCTCTCGACTTATAAATTTTATGATCTCTGGGGTTCTCCAGGGACAATGCAAGCCACGAAGATTTTACTGTGTTACTGGAGCATGTTTATCAAAGACCCCAGTCAAGATACTCTCAGAGGCATTTTATGCAATTTCTGCATCTTGGGACTCAAGAACTTGATCCCACGGGGCTTCCCTGGGGTCTTTATTCAGACTTTCTATTTCATAGTCCATGTAATTCCTGCATGCTATTAAGCGAGGGCTAAACGTAAGGTTATTGACCTTTCTCACTGCTGGAGGTCACTTCACTTAGGCAAGATTCCAAAACAACTGTCTAGCAAATTTTGTGTTACATGTTTGTTAGCACTAAATCAATCATGGACTCGAAAGTCTCGTCGATTCTTGGGGCGGGGGGTAACTTTGTTGATGAAGACCAGAACTTGCATTTGTGGATTCCAATGGTTGATTTTTATTTGCTTTGCTATAATCGTAATTGAAATCCCCTAGAAATAAAGTTTCTTTGTTCTCGCAACGGACGTTAGAGAGCATTGTCTCAAATCTATCACTCAAATATTCAGGTAGATAGACAGTACAAATTTCCGAACGGGCTTTCAGTTTTTCAGCAGTACTTTAGTCGAGATACATTCGATACCATCTTCCTCTAAATCAAGTCTGGCGGTTGGTCAGAGAATCATGCACGCACACAGCAACTCAGTCAAATTCTACCAATCACAGAGCGCTGTTCAAAGCTCCTTGTCAGCATTGTGTTAGTATATTTTGACACAATGCAAATGTTTTTTTTATTCATATAAATAATTACAATACAAATTTTACATTTTACTATACTACCCCTAATTACTTTACAGTGGCGTAACGGAGCAGCTCGGGGCCCTTAGTAATTTAGCTGTACATGGGTCCTTGGACGCAGCAGGTAGATCAGCAAGAGTTTATCCAATCTCGTCCCCAGAGTGAGTTCGTTGCTCTACCTCTACTCTGGGATACAAGAGACCGTTCGGCAATCTGATTGGCTGTTCGCCATTTTGGGCCGTAACTCCGATTTTCGCTGGGTAAACGACCTCGGCATGTCAAAATTCAGCTTAAAACCATATTCTTTACCTATTCCGACCATAATTTGCAACTTATTTCCGAAATTCGAAGAATAACGAGCCATTTCATTTTTGAAGCTGCGGTGAAAGTTTCCGAGTTTGTAACTCAGGCCCATTTTCATTCCAAAGAAACCGAGCTTACTTTCACATTAAACACACTTGCCGACCCCAGATTATTATTGTTTAAATACCTGCAAAAAGGTTCGAATAAGGTCCCCAAAGTGTTTGTTTTCAATTTCTCCATTCATCTTGTGCAGAATTAGCGCAAGAACAACGGCCGTTTTCCGTCGATTGGCGTTGCCTAGCCAACGGTGAAATCCATAATGGCTTCCACATTTGCCCATTTTTTGGGCAAATGTGATCGAAGTGTACCAGGGTGTTCATTCGGCTTCGTGATCAGCGTATGACGTAAGAACACCCTGGGAACGAGGTTGGAGTTTATCAAATTTCCATCATCAAAGCGGTATTCTTATTGGCAAAATCAAGGCGAACCCAGCACATCAAATGTTCCATAACCGGCGTCTATGGAAGTGTTATTTATAAAGGCACGCTTGCACAAGAAACGTATTGGGGATGGTGGCTGAGCAAAGTGCGCTACATTTTGTGTATCCCATCGGGAAAAGTTTTTGAACCATGTTCTTTAGAACATCAGAAAACGTATCTTTCGTAGAACTTACGACATTGAATTCAGAAAATGGATTGCGATCGTCGATATGCTTCCCAAGGCTACATTCGTAAGTTAAGGTTTGTTATTAAGCAGAAAAGGATTTTTGTCAAGTTATCTGCTAAAGCGTTCATGTTCCCTAGAAGATAACAAGGGATTTTTGAAAAGTTTGCAATTTACATCATTTATAATAAACGAAACATGCGTTCAGTTCAAATCACAACGGTGTTCAATTTACTAGGAGTCTTGGGGTCTCTTTAGAGGGGCAAAGTATTCAATGTAAATCAGCACGCTGTTGCTCCTAAGCTACGTCAGTACATTACTGAAGATCGTAAGGGACCCCTTGGGGGCCCCTACAGCTCGGGGGCCCTTAGGAGTTGCTCTAACCCCAACCACCGTGCGTTACGCCACTGTTACTTTACTACACTACGGGGACGACACCATGAGGAGCGAGAGACAATGACTACCCCATGGCCAATACATAAAAACGCACAATGCAAATGTTCAATCCTTCAAAAAAATAAGGATTGAATCCATGCTACCTGGATTAAAAAGATAAAATTCTTCTGTGATTTGCTGCTTTAATTTTCTACGGTCACTCAAGAACGTTTTCATACATCTGCAGTATTGGCAAATGTTTCAACATCGTTTTGAATGCAAATGGTTGCTCCGATATCTTACTTGGTAGGTTATAGTCAGGCCGCTACGGGGTCGATTTGTAGTGCACACTGGAAATTTTTGTGGGCAATTTAATTTTTGGTTTAAAACATACCTCATACCTTCCTTATTATGATTCTAGTGGTTGGACGCCTTCGAATCACTTCAGTGGCGCCTCCAGTCAAAGTTTATTCAGCATAGCTTTAGGCCCATCTTCTTCGAAGGCCGCCATATTGTTTTCAATGTCAGACTTCTCGAGCAGATTGTGGTTAAGTCTAAATATGCCTTGATTTTTCTATTAATTTGAAAACAGCTTCTTTTAACTCAAAATATTCAACTTGACAAATGAAATGACTGTTTCAGTGTATTTCGTAGGGGATTAATCACGAATAGGGTCAGGGAGCTACCTTTGAGTTCTCGAGAAATATGACACTTATCCTCGGACATTACTTCCGCATGTGCACATGTTTTGATCAGAGCATCAGAGCCTTCAAAAGCAACACAGTCGACAAACGACCCAATGTAAAGCTGTATTGAGATCAACATTAAAAAGAAAGTAACAGACACGAGACAATGGGGGCATCTGCACAAGTCCCAACTGAGCCTATTAAAACTAACGTAGGAAAATACTGTCCACAACATGAAGCTCAGATCACCAAAAAATTAAGAAACTCGAGAAGAAACTATATATAATTTGGGCAAGAAATCAGAATCATATTTGTTTCTTGTCCTTTATTTCTCAATATTACTTAATAAGTGATGTCTGGAAAGAGGCACGATGTCACATAATTCGTCTTGAAGTGCACCAAGCACCTCTGTATAATTTTTTAAAGTTCACAGTCAAATTCTCAAAAACAAACCGCTGACGCAGACCATTTTCTTCCGGGGAACCAAAATAAAAGGGCAAAAAGAGCAAACAACATGAAAGAGTGCATCACTGTGTGGAAAAAGCATACGAGGTTTGGAAAACGATGAAAGTTTTCTTGCATAAAAAAGTATTTTTTTCGAAGGTACCCGTCATTTGGTGGAGTGATGCGTACATCGGGTGAATTTACGGGCCAGTAAGGTAAACAGCGAAAAATAGACGAAAGCTTGTTTTGATAGTTCTAAAACAATGAAAAAGTTTGGAAGAAAGCATGTTTTAAAACTATAAGATTTTCAGGAAATTATTTGACCAAATCAGATTATCATGAACAGAAATATTGCAGAGAGACTTGTCGCATTACAGTCAAGCCCAAAATTATTTATACCCATGCTAAGTCAAAAGCATTTTGAATAGTTTATCTGTGGACCCCCTTCCAAGATATTTTATTCCTTGAATGTCTTTTGTAGTGCTTTTTCGGTCTTTTGTCACATTTTTACATGACTTTAATACTGCAAGATTGGTTCGCCATTAGATTGAGTAAAAAAATCTCCCAATCTGTCATGGGCATGAATAATTTCCGCGGATTCTGTCAAATTATGTCATCAGCATAAAATCCGGCAATCAAAAATTAACGTAATTAAAAGAATTTGGCTAACTTCAGCTGCAAAATAGCAACAATGACATTATACGCCTGATGTTTTCTGATGCCTGATTATTAAAGTGTTCTCCTTTTGAAGTGTGCCCATTTTGTGTCCAGAATAATACAGTAACGATTTTCTTAGCATTGTTGTGTAGCAGTTATCATGTCCATCATATTTTTCTGGTTCTTTGTCTATAGCATCTTAGTCTCACAGGTAGTTCATCAAAATGAGTCTGTTCATCTCAATCACACCATTACCAACGTATCCGCATGTGTCCAAACTTTCCAAGTAACACTTGCTCTCTTTGCAAACTAGTGTTAACACGGCCGAAAATCATTATCATCATCATTATCATATATCATTCTTTTTCAAAAAACGGTGAAAATCGACTACATTCCTTATAATGTCCCAAAAAAGTGAAAGAGATACTTTTCCCGATGACACTTCCCCAGTACTCAAGATGTACATAGCCCCCCACCGAGGATTAATGCTTGGGGCAGATTTCGGTCTTCTATGAACTAACGAATGTGCACACTAGACCAAATCCATACAGTAAAAAGATGGATATAAGAAATGCACTTGTAAGAAACTGTAAGCTGACTTTTTAAAATTCATGCACCAAAATGTGAAAAAATGGTGAGCCTTAATTTCCTCCAGTTTCTTAAAGTTCTTATCTCAGAAGTAAAACGTTGGAAACAAAATTAATGCATGAAGCAATTTTCCAGAAAAAAGTTTCTAGTACCCTTCCATGCTGATTGAAATTCCTGTCAGTGTGCCCTATTCATATAGGTTGGAAAAGTAAAAACGTAAAATTGGATACGGTATTTATTATCAATCATAGTGTTTTTGCCTTTCCAGGTTGGTTGTGCTGTTTTTATCGTACTTTCTTCAGAGAAAATCTTCGATAGGTTGTTCTCATTTTATAAGAAACTGTACAACAAGAGCGGAAGAAATGGGCGTGGAAACGGGTTTCTTTTATCGGGTTATTTATGGTACCGTCATTGAATTTTGTTTCAATTTGGACTTCATTCTTGCACCTAAAGACATTTTAGTTCAGTGGAGGGGAGGGATTGCAATTCTATCCCATTTTCTTGTGTCTGCTAACTTCAGCTCAATGTTTTTTCTCTCAATACAGCCCTACATACATTAGGTCGTTTGTCGAGTGTGTTGCTTTTGAAGGCTCTGATGCTCTGATCAAAACATGTGCATATGCGGAAGTAATGTCCGATGATAAGTGTCATATTTCTCGAGAACTCAAAGGTAGCCCCCTGACCCTATTCGTGATCAAACCCCTACGAAATACACTGAAAAAGTTATTTTATTAGTTAAAAGAAGCTGTTTTCAAGTTATTCGAAGAATCAAGGCATATTTAGACTTAACCACAATCTGCTCCAGAAGTCTGACATTGAAAACAATATGGCGGCATCCGAAGAAGATGGGCCTAAAACTACGCTGAATAAACTTTGACTGGAGGTGCCACTGAAGTAATTCGAAGGCGTTCAACCACTAGAATCATAGTCAGGAAGGTATAAGGTATGTTTTAAACCAAAAATCAAATTGCCAACAAAAATTTCCAGTGTGAATCCCCGTAGCGGCCTGACTAAATATCAATTGTACATTTCATGCAGTAAAAATTTTTAAGAAACCCATAAGAAACTTTTGGAAGAAAAAATTTCCTACATTTAACGAACCGGTGGCCAGCCCAGTTCAAAGTCACTTAAAAATGTGTCTGTGGTACCCGGGGGGGTACATAACATGTTGAGGGTATGGGTATGTGCCGCCCATACGGGTGGGTTTTTGGGCAAACAAGGGTTCCTTTTTCGGAAGATTTTCCATAAACAAGGGTGGGTTATCCATAAATTGGCGAAAAATAGCAAAAAAGGTGGTTTTCCGCCAAAATTCATCATAAAAGTGGGTATGACGGCAACTTTCGGTAATTAGAAGCGGGTACCTTTCTGAAAACCGGGCGGCAGACCCCCGTCCATCCGCAAGTCATGTACCCCCCGGGCTGTGGCAAAATATGGTGTTAAACATTAAAGATCGCTGATGGAAAATGCGAGCTGATTCGAGAGCTGCATATGCAGGTCCAAAATTAATCTGATGTACTCTCGAGTATCTACTGTTGGTCACGCCTCATTAGCAAAGGTGATATGATTTGTTTACAAGCTTTGGATTTTACTGATTCCCAAACAGGAAAGACCCATCAAGCGAATGGTACTTACCATAAGTAAATATGCTATAGCTATGATGAAAACAGACCAGTTAAGCAATGTTGTATCTTTGAATCTTTTTGTCAAAATTCCAACGCCAATACCTTGTATAAGCTGAATAGAAAAAGTCGAAACAGTCATCGTCAATTAACATCTAGATACTTCAAATCATATGTCACATAAAAATGCCCACGAACAACAACAAGAGCTTTTCATTTGCAATTCTGCGTTTTCGCAAATCTCAGACAAACTTTAGTGTTCTGTAAAATGATGGTGCAGAAAATAAAAACAACAACAATACGAAGCTAACTAAGCCAAAGAGAATTTCAAGAATATCAAACTTCGTCGTCTCTTTGCTTTCAGTTCCTCGCAATAACAATAAAATTAGTTATTCTTGATGGAAACATAAATACAAAGTGATAGGTGATCGAAAATCGACGGATTCCTGCAGTCAGTTAGTCAAAATTGCAAAAGCAAGAATATGAGCCACAGAAAATTTCAAAGAAAAAGTGTCGCGAATTCACTTGAGCCATATTGGAAAAGATGTTGTTACAAACATATATCTTATTTTTAAGCATGAATCTAAACACTGCATCGAGAACGAATTATCTAATTCAGAAGAGATTTATCACTCTTCTTTCGATATAATCAGAGTCTATTCTGATATAATTTTATGCTAACTCTTAAAACCTTGGTTGCATCAGAGGTTGCATGCACAATAAGTGACAGTTTATTAGAGAATTTCCATAGTCTGCAATCACTAATCGCATTACATAGCCGCGTCAATCAAAACAACTGAGATTCTTCTCACCAAATCCCCCTTGTTATATCGGCCACTGCAAACCAAGGGAAATCTACTGCCCAATACAGCAGGCTCCAAAGGCATGTTAAGAAAGCCACATATGTGTGCCAAGGAACTAAGGCAGCTAACTCAATCCAGGGTCAAACGAAAACGCTTGTAAAGGGAACATGTGGAATATTTGATTTAAAAAATAAATCCAAACAGTTGCTGCTTGAAATACATTCACCTAATTTTACGGCAGAACATGTCCCCAGATGTTTTAGAAACTCTAGTCTAGGATTCACTGTGACCAAAGTGCAGATGATGGAATTTTTCGCAGGAAAAGTCGACGAAAGTGCAGTATGGCCTGATGTAAACATTGAGAACGAAGAGGAAAAAGGAGGTGATTGCCTTTGGATGATTCGCATGCTGTTTATTGAATCCATTACCATCAGTAACTGGAGTCTAGAAGTTTAATTCTACATCCGACTCTATTCCAGTTGGAAAGCTTTCGAAGGATACTGAAAAACAGAGACTGATGCAAAAAGCGGATGCACTGGACAGTGCGAAAGAATTTCGGAGATCATGGGTTTGGAAGAACAAACTGCGATCGTAAACATACTGCCAGAATTAAATAACATACTCTGACAATCTCAAAACTTCACCATATCGAGAATTAGTGTAAATTCTCGGACTTCCTCCTTGCTATAAGCAATATACTCAATTTCAAGTTCTTGATAAGAACATAGCCGACAATGCAACGGTTTGAATTAAGTTCGCTGATTGCTATTGTGTTCAGTACGCAAAAGAGGAAGAGTTTTCCCTTTGTGTGATTGTGGTGAAAAGCCAAAGAAAATAAAAACTTCAGACTCCCACTCCTATGGTGTACTCACATTTTAGATTTTGGCATAACATTGTGGCAAAAGTACAGCCCATTCTCTCCCCTTTGCTTGCCTCCTCAATCGTTACCAAACGCCTAGGCCGCACTACTTTTCGTTGACTTTCTTCGTTGAAAGTTCCTTCATCTGCACTGCAGTAACACTAAATCCCGGACAAGAGAAACATCTAGGGGCATGTTCTTCGGAGAGTCTAGTTTATTTTTCGAAATTTTTCATCAATATTTCCAACGCAAACATAACTTTCCATACATTTCCTATACAAAACACACTGACTTGGTCAGGTGACTAACTACAAGTACCAAACTACATTGCACGCAGCAATGGTGATGACGTCGTAAACATGGGAAGGCTCTATCATCAAATAACATAACTTCATATCGGAGGTACCTTGAAAAGTATCAGAAAATAATGGGCTAAATGAATAATCAAAAACTTCGAAAGAAACTTCGAAACGATCTATTTCATCCCCAAGACTCCTCGCAAGCCTTTCCTCCTTGAAATTTTGAAATATAAGGTGATGGTGAAGTTGCGGTTTTTAGCGCCAAGTACTGGAATCACGATGTAGCTACTAATCGAATCCGTTACCCCTTATCATGACGCTCAAGTGGTGGCGTTCTTACTGCGAGCAAACCATGTCCACCTGACTCTTTTGGCTGCAAATTCAAACGATTGACCACTGCGCTACAACACCCTTTATGAGGTGAGATCGTCAAATGAAATGAAACAAGCTTTATCCCCACAGCAGTTTTGAAACCTTCCTTCAAATACAAGAAAAACACTATTCAATAAAACAACTGAATGCAGCACTTACAATTCCTAAAATTCCAGCATATGATAAAACAAAGCCATTTTCCTTTGGATCTAGTTTGAAGTAGTCCATAGCAACGATTGAAAACATTGACTGGAATATTCCAAATGGTACTCCACATATGCATTTAACAGCCAATAGGTACGCCACATTTGATATTCCTAGGATACGTATAATTCTTTTGATGTTAAAGACAGAAGCATCTTCCTTTGGTTTATCTGCAAGAAAACATGAAAACAAATATCAAACAAATATTAGATGATAAGACACCACAATAGACAGCGTATCTCGCAAAGATCCAAAGATGACATTATGAAATACAACATGATTAATTCATCTTCCTGATCATTTGAAATGAGCCCTAATTCGAAAGTGTTCCTCCCCCCCCCCTCCCCCCTTGCTCTTGCTGTCAGTTCTTTAAAATGTCAGTATTTTAGTATTTTGTCCTTAGGAAACTTGGTGTTACTTCTTATACAGATATCCTGAGAATTAGAAAGCGCGCAGTACTAACAGGACGTCGATCGAGGGAATCTTTGAGACGTTTAAAAGATCTACCATGAATTTTCAGGGACAAAGAAGCTTGGATGGGAGCTAATTCCAAAGGACAGACATACACCTCAATTCAAAGCCATTAGCGACTCAAATAAAGGGAATTCCCTCAACTAGTAAATGAAAACAAACACGGCCGCAAGGTTGCCCGAGACCAGCTGGGCAAACTTTCGCCGTGTGCAAGCGAAAGGTGGTTCTTAAGAGAAGTCATGTGCTTATTACGAAAGACGAAGTTAGCAGAAAGATTTACGCATCATACCGGTTGCGCCACCATAAACAATGCACTTTTGAGAAGCCACGATAAATCGCATACTGGACCGATTTTGAAGATTTATGAGTTAATCCGTAGCTAAGATCCTCAATTAGATGTTACTAATATTGATAATAAATCGAATATTTATACAGGATAATTTATCAGTGCACAAATGCTCTAAAGTTAAATGAAAAGTACAATCTTACAACAAATCATTAAAAATATAGTTATGCCTATTTACAATGCTCTTCTAACACTTTCCTAAGTACATTTCTATGTTTCATGCTCCTAGCTTCTTCGGGGAGTAGTGCATTAAAGGCATTAGCAGCAAGAAACTAAAAACACTTGCATCCAGTCTCAAGCTTCTCTGTCGATAACTTTGCTGAATTCTGATTGTTTCGTGTTGCATGCATACTTGTGGTCCATTCTCTCAAAATACTTTTCAAATGGCTCACAAATGCTATTGTTTAGCCAACCGAATACTATAATACACGCTCTCTTTTTAATCACGCTTGACACTGATGGAATTTGTATTTCCATATTCTTTCCAAGTGTTGATGCAATCACGTTCTTTTCTCTATTCTCGGTCCTTCTGATCTTTTTTAGTCTAGAATCAAGTAATTCCAGTGACAAAGTACCGCAATGTGTAAAAATTGGCAATATCATCGTTTCATTTCATTTCATTTTATATTCTTTTCATTTTATATTCTTTAAACACGGTAACCCCGTCGGCAAAGGCCGCTTTTCAGGGGGCCGTGACAAAAACTTAGTCTAAAATTTACAAGTAAAATATATGAAAAAACGAAACTAAAAAGTCTAATTACAAAGTTATAGTAAAATTAAAATCAATATTTACATAATTTTCATATCGTGAGTGGCATGACACAATCAGACCGGACCAGAGCAAACCGGACCCCATGCCCACCCTGAAATAAGACACCATTAATAGCACCTCAAGAAAGGCAAAGAATCCGACCGACCCCAGTCCAATCCAACCGCATCCCGCCACCCACGATCAAATTAAAGGCGATGTTTAAAAGCATATAAAGAGGGTGCTTGCTTAACCTCAGGTTCAAGGCTGTTCCACAGATGTACGCCACGATATGAGAATGATTTTTGCCCATTACTGGTTTTATAAAGCGGAATGCGTAAGTCAGTCTCCGAGTTTCTCAACTTGACAGTGCGCCGTGAAGAGTTCTTTGAAAAGATATTTGAGAGATATGTCGGTGCAAGACCATTTAAAGATTTGTAAACGATCGTCGCTGTCTCTCGTTTTATGATTTCAGCGATATTTGGCCACTTTAACTGTTGTATAAGGGCATCAGCAGGTGCATCATAGCTACTGTTTGTTACAATTCTGGCAGCCCGATTTTGTAACTTCTGCAGTGTAAGCCTTCTGGATTCCCCACAGCTCCCCCACACAGAGCAACAATAGCGGAAATGCGGTTCTACGATTCCTCTATATATTTGACTAAGAGTTTCTTGGGGTAGTATTGTCTTGGCATACTTTAAAAACCCTATGGCACGGGAGACCTTAGCACGCAATAATCTAGTGTGCTCATCCCAAACAAGGTGTTGATCTAGCTGAATTCCCAGATACTTAGTTTTCTCAACAATCTCAATCTGCGAGTCACCTATAGCAAAGGAGGGGGACTGAACATTTCCTTCAGAGATCTTTTTAAGATTAGGTCGAGATCCTACAACCATGGCTTGAGTCTTAATAACATTTAAAGACAGTTTATTTCCTTGAAGCCACTGCTTCAGGCAGTTCAAGTCTCTATTTAGGTTATCGTTGATATCATCGATGTTATTGGACGAATATGATATGGTGGTATCATCTGCATACATGGTAACCTGACTGTTTTGAAGAGAAAATGGCAGATCATTGATATATATCAAGAACAAAAGAGGACCAAGACAAGAGCCTTGTGGCACCCCACAATTTATGTTGTTAACGTTTGAGGGAACCCCATTAACTCTGCAGAATTGCATTCTGTTTTCCAGATAAGAAGCAAACCAGGTATTCTCAAGACCTATGATACCATACTTCGCCAGCTTTTTAAGAAGAATTTCATGATCAACAGTGTCAAGAGCTTTTTTGAGGTCTATGAACACCATCGCTGTATACTGACCCTTATCCATGTTAATATACCAGTCGTTCGTACAGTTAAGCAGACAGGTGACAACAGAGTGCAGCGATCTAAACCCAGACTGTTTGGAAAAAAGAAGCCTGTTTTTGTCAAGGTAGTCGTAAAGTTGGTTGTAAATCAACTTTTCGAAAACCCTGGACAGAAACGGCAGCACTGAGATCGGTCTGTAATTAGAACGATCATTTGATTGACCACTTTTAAAAATAGGGGCCACTCTTGCAATTTTCCAGCTATCTGGGAATACACCAGTTGCGATTGAAAGATTAAAAATGTCACAAAGTGATTCAGCAATAACGGATAGGCCTATCTTAAGAAAATAATTAGCAATACCATCAGCACCAGATCCCTTAGATGTTTTGAATTTACCGAAAACCCTCTCTAACTGAGACACATTGATGGCTTCGAATTCAAAGCGCAGATTTTGTGGGTTTACCGAGTACTCATTTTCTAGAAGTGGATTTGATGTTTTAGGTATCTTGTCGCTAAGGGTATTGCCAATACTACAAAAAAATTCATTCATCGATTCAGCCATACTTTCACTGTCACAAATTTGCCTCCCATCAACCTGGAGTGCTGCGATTTGGGTGGTTTTCGATTTCTTGTTAAGGACCATATTGACAGTCCTCCAAGTCTTTTTTAAATCACCATTGTGCGAAGCAATTTTATTAGTGAAAAACTCTCGCTTCAAATCTGTATTCAGCTTATTAACTTTGTTCCGCGTCTGCCTGTAAGCTTCCATCAGGATTTTGGATTTGGAACGCACGGCTTGTTTTTTCAACCTGTCTCTAGTAGCAGACAACTGCTTCAAGTCTTTTGTCAACCAGGGACTAAACTTATCGGAAACACGCCTGTTACGTACTGGTGCATGCTTATCAAGTATCAATGAAAACATCTTGGTCCACTGTTCAACGATGAGGTTAATGTCATCTCCATTCGAGACAATACCCTTCCAGTCAACAAGAAGTAAATCATTTATGAATTCGGTTTGATCAAAGTGTTTCAGTTGTCTTGTAGTAATCTTTTTGTGCTGTCTTTTCGAAGCCCCACGGAACTTTCTTACACAGTATACCATGTAGTGATCACTGATACTTGTTTCATGCACACCAGAGGTTACTATGTTTGACTTGTTAGTTGTGGCAATGTGATCAATTAAGGTGGAAGATTTCAAGGTTTCCCTGGTCCCTCTTTTGATCAGCTGATGAAAGCCGAAAAGGTCATAAAGTTCTAGAATACGCATCGAATGGGTTGGAAGATTACTATTCAAGCTATCCCCATCCGAGTAATTAAGCAAAGATATCACAGTTAGTATCCCCTAAAAGTATAATTTCTTTATTTTCGCTGTCTAGAACTTGCATACATTCCTCTAGCTGACGAAAAATATCAGCACGCTCATTAGGGGGACGATACCAAGCAAAAACAAGGAAGGGGGCAGCTCGAAAAGGCTTAACTTCCAAGCATCAAGACTCTAAGGACGATTCTGGAAGGTCTACACGGATAGAGCATTTATCAACTATCGAATCTTTAATATATAGTGCAACGCCACCACCATTACGATTACGATCGCGTCTCTTAATGGAATAGCCGTCAATACTTACGAGAGCAACATCGATGGTACCATCGAGTTTAGTCTCGTTAATAGCCAAAATATGTATCCCAAGATTCTTAACAAGAGTACGGATCTCGTCGATATGCAGCAAGAGGCTATTCACATTAAGAGACGCAATTGCCATACCTTTCCTATGTCCAAGAGCTGAAACATTATTATCATAAGCTCTGTGTGACTGAGCTGACGGGGACAAAACCTGCGCAGAGGTCGAGCAAGCATCCTCTCCATAATCTAAAGAATCTTGTCGACCATTCAGTCAAAAATTCAAAGCACGCAGTAAGTTGCTCTCAAAGACATTATCTCCGACCTTATTAAGGTGGACTTTACTAGAATCAAGATGCTTGGAAGGATCAATATTGGCGTGTTCTAAAAATGCGTAGTTACTTTCTGTACAATGCTTCAGCTGCATCCGATGTCAAACTTTTTCTTATTTTTCTCATCATATTCACTCTGCTTGCAGCCTTTTTACAGGTTTTATCAAAGTATGTATCAAGTGTTAAAGAGGAAAATAAATGCACTCCAAGATATTTATAAGTTGTCGATGAGTTGACGAGCTTTCCATCTGCATGAATTTCGAGCTGTTTCCCACCAAGCAAACTCAACCTCTTTCCAGTTCAAAACAACATTGATTCTGTTTTGCCTTTCTTTAAATTCAAAATCAATTCATTCTCATTTAGCCATCTGTGAACACTGTTAATGTCCTCGTTCAATCTTCCTTCTATATCATGCACACACTTAGATGATGTGAAGAGAATAATGTCATCTGCATAGGTAATGATCGAGGAATGTTTTCGGCATCTTCCTATATGGCTCATATGAAGGAGGAATAGTAATGGACCCAATATTGAGCCTTCAGGAACTCCTGTATAGACTGGGTAAGCGTTTGAAATCGTCCCATGTATTTCGACAGATTGCTTTCGTAAAAAGAGGTAATCTGTAAACCAGACTAGCTCTCCGTCAGTTATGCCATAACTTAGTAGTTTATTCAACAGCGAAGAATGACTTATATGTCAAAGGCCTTAGACAAATCGATGTAGAGGGCTCCTGTCAAGTTTCCATTGTCCGCTTGCTTTCTAATGTAGTCAGTTAAGAATGTTACTGCAAATTCAGTAGACATTTTTGTCGAAGAACCAAACTGATATAGTTGATAAGTAAGCGATTACTTTCAAGATAAGTTAACAGCTGCCTGTGAACAATACGTTCAAGAATTTTCGAAAGTGTAGGGAGAACAGAGATCGGTCTATCGTTCTCAACTTCAGTAGTAGGGCCGGATTATGTAATGGTGTATCTTTAGCAGCTTTCCATTTTGTTCGTATTACCCCTTCGCTTAGTGACATGTTAATAACGTAAGTTTATGGTTTTGCAATTAAACTTGCAGCATCTTTCATCACTTCTGGAGGAAAATCGCTTAAGCCTTGTGCCTTCTTTCTTTTCAGATTTTTCAACTCATCATATATTTCCTTCTAATTGACGTGCTTAAATTTGAAATTCAGACCTCCAGTACCGACGATTCCAGCGACACCAGATCTTCCCCAAACATAATCCTCTTGATCACATTGCTATTGCATTTCAATTTCCTTGCAACACAAGAAAAATATTCACAGAACTTAGTATTTTTTGTACATTTTTTAGTCTTCTATTTTTTGGAGCTAAAAGTGAGTTTCTTATCGAGAAACGCTGAAAATGGTCAAAAAGCGCTGATAAAACTTTCTACAGCCTCAACATGAAGGGACAAAGAGAAAGCGTTTTTGTCGCGAACTGGGTATCAAAACTCCACCGTCTCTGTTCATTACTGTTTGTGTTTTAACCCCCCACCCCCTCCCCCCGACATAGGAACGCAGTAACTGCATTGTAGGTTAACAACATTTGAGTGGTATAGTTTCTCCAGGGCACTTGAGGTCATGTCAATCTGCGGCCACACGCCGGGATTCAAATGGTGCCTTGGCAGGAGATGTACAAACAGCAGGAGACTAAGTCGATAAATCGCGCACGAAACGGTAAGTTAGTATACGAATAACTCGATTTATAATACGTACATCTTTTTTTCTAAATTCCGCGTTTCCTGCAGCCCGTGGGTTCGCTACTAACTTTAAATGATTCCCAGCATTAGTTTCATTTTGTCAATGGAGAAAACTTTATCTTCCGTAATTTCAAGCATGATTTCTTTGAAGATTCTATTGTATCAGATTTGGAAAGAACGTTAGAGAATCCTAAAAGCAATAGGACATTTTAGACTACGATGCACGTTTTGCATGAAAGCAAAACGATGTATTACATCGTTGATGTATGCCAACGACAAACGAGGTTGTCTACAAATGATACACCCCTTTACCATGCATTGAAATCTGGGTGGGAAATAAAAATCACTGAATCCATGAATTCTCTGTTCCATTCTTCCAATATTTCCTTGACTTTGACATAGAATAGTGGAACTGCTGTTTTCGAAGCAAACAATCCGTTGGACTTTCTTTTGCCATAAATCAGCAGCTGCAGACTGATTCAAACAAGTTGTCAAATTTCATGTTGCGGTCTATTCTATGGAACTTTTTCAAAAACAAGACGAAGTCACAGCTCGTCCACTGCAGCTGCATATGCGCAACGCAACCTTTCTTCGGGGCACAGCCTGTTTTTTTTTACCGGGTGAGTCAGAAAAAAGGTAGGGTGTTTCGCGCATTGTAGCGTCACTTATAGACACCAGAACGTCATGAACCAAACCTTTCTGTTAAGCCAAAAGGCAAACTTGGATCATGAAACTTTCTCATTGAAATCAGTCACTTGATGCATTGCATATTGGGACTCTAATATGAGTTTTGTCGAAAAAAATTCTCTCAACCATTCTTATCTCTTATCAAAATTGCAAAGCAAAACCATACAGCAAAAGATTTGTACCATACAGTAAATTGCAAAGCAAAACCATACAGCAAAAGAATTGCATAGTACCGTGCAAGAAAGAAGCCTGAATCTCCCTACAAAATTCGACTGGATCTGACGAAAAAGTGGCTCAGCACTGTCATTGCGACAAATGATGTTCTCCAAGCTAAGAAACTTGGCTTTTCTTTCGCTGACGTCAACTGTAGACTTTGTGCGAAGATTGGTGATAAGTTTCACTATTTCTCAGATGAAGAGGATTTCAAAGGCCTCCTTGCACAACTGAATATTAATATTGAAGATGTGGACAGTGAAAATGGAGAGCCTGGAGCCGAAGAGCAACGTGAAGATGATGTTGATAGTGTTAGTGAGGTGTGAAATTCAAGTCTTTTTGTCTTGTTGTGTTTTAGTCAGTTTTCACGAACGACTTTGGTAAGGTTTTCGAATTAGGTTTTTTTTTCTTTCCTTTTTGCGATCAAAACAAAAACAGGTTTTTGTGGTCTCAGTTTCCGTTTTCGATGTTTTCTAAAAATTTCAGAAATTGGTGATCTTATTGCAAATTTTGCTTTTGTTTTGTTCGCGAGTAGGATTTATGGGGTTTACTTTTATTGGAGATGTTGGTTCTTTTTGTAGTGGTTTGTATCACGATAGTTTTTCGGTAACTTGAATTACAACTCAGAATGTCCCCTATCAGGTCCCCTATTTGAAATTCAGGATGTCCCTTTCCAAATCAAAACTGCCTTGCCTGTTTTTTTTTTATCGACTGTGCTTTCTCCTTTGTTTTCACAAGAGAAAGTACCGTTTTGATATTGCTTTTGTCAGCGATTAAATAACTGAAATTCCCAAAGGTCTTTTTTTTCAAAGGTGACCCTTGCAACCTATCATGATTATTTCAATATGATGAAATATAAGCTAGTTTCATTCCCCAAAGATGTTTTTGCCAGCAGAAAGGCCAGCCCACAGAAATCTCGAAACCGATTTGCGACTGGCAATGTTTGATACCCCTAGAGGATCCCGTCTTGCATCTATTCTACCCATCATGTTTACCTTCATTTGTGTACGTTTTTCTTTCAATTGTATAGTTAAATGTATTTTCCGTTTAAGTGGCTGCGATATATTCCAAATGTGTTCTCTCAAGAGAAGGCGTAGTTTAAACGAATCCCGAGCAAAGTGTGACCCAGGAGATCTTGCAGTTCGTCTCAAATGCTAGTAGGAATTGATGAATGGCGTGCAGGCATAGCGTTTTGCAGGTATGGCTTTCTAACAAGGGTCAGCGTCAATTTCCCAGGTGGTAATTTTTTGTCCTCCGTCTACTGCCTTGCCTACTTGTACGTCTTTATCTGGTTATCAGTTTTAACTCTCCCTCTGTCCGTCCTTGTTACGTCATCTCTCTCATTTTTATCTGATGTCTTCGGAACAAACTTGGTTGCGCTACAGGATCCTATTTTAATTTTCATTAATATAACGTTATACACTCAAGTTACGGCTTGTTTTGCGATTTCACATTCTCTCTGTTCTTTCCGTGATTTCATCACCATCTCTCAAAAGTGTCCGGTGTTTTGTAAGAGAGTTGTGGGCCAAGCACAGCGTATTACGCACTTTGCATTCGTCATGACCTACTTGGCCTGTGTTTCTTTTGAAGACGTTTTTTCTCTTAATTTTCTATTGCTTCTTGCAGGTGATATCGAGACCAATCCAGGTCCTCACACCGATAACTGTCTAAAATTTTTTCATTGGAATTTGTATAGCTTATGTGCCAGGGACAACATTAAAATCTCACTAATTGAAGCATATAATTCCATTCATCGATTTGCGTTATTGCGCTTTCCGAGTCCATGTTAAATAGTTCCATCAGAGATGAAGATATATTCATCGAGGGTTTTAGCAAGGAAATCTATCGAAATGACCACCCTAGTAACACCAAAAAGGGGGGCGTGTGCTTGTATTTTCGAGAGGGTTTGCCAATCAAACGAAGGACAGATCTTGAAGTGGTGCAAGAGATTATTGTTACAGAAATAACAATTGCTCGCAAGAAAATATTTTTCATCACTGTCTATCGCAGCCCGAGTCAAAACAGTGAGCAATTTGAACATTTTATTGCAAGTTTGCAGATGACATTAAACCAGCTTCAAGGGGAAAGGCCTCACACTCTAATTATTACTGGGGATTTTAACTGTAGATCGTCCCAATGGTGGGCAGCAGATGTGGAAAGTCCAGAGGGGACTGCGCTTGATGAAATAATCGAGACAAATAATTTATCACAGCTGATTGACGAACCAACGAATATCAGGTGTGAAGGAATGTCCTGCATTGACCTAATCATTACTGACAAACCTAACTTATTTGTGGAATCTGGCGTCCACTCGTCCTTGGACAATCGATATCAGCATCAAATAATATATGGAAAACTTAATATATCTGTGCCTCGCCCACCGCCCTACAAAAGAACTCCTTGGGATTACTCAAAAGCTGATTCACAATCAATCCGGAATACGATTAACGAGCTTGACTGGCACTCTCATTTTAGTGGGCTAGGACCGGAGAAAATGACGGAAGTATTCACCAACAACCTGTACTCCATCTTCTCTTCAAACATCCCCAACAAAGTAGTTACATGTAATGACAAGGATCCTCCATGGATAACGCCACAACTCAAAAAATCAATTAAACGCAAGCAGAGAACTTATAGAAATTTTGTTCGACGTGGGAGGAGGGAAGAGGATTGGGAAAGAGTAAAAAATGTACGCAATGCTACTTCAAAACTTATTGTCCAGGCCAAGGAAAATTATTTTTTAAAATTAGGTAGAAAATTGTCTGATCCAAATAAAGGTTTAAACGAGTATTGGTCTACTCTAAACAGATTGATCAACAAAAAGAAGACGTTTAACATACCGCCGTTGTTAGAAAATGGTTTATTCCTAACCAACGTACAAGAAAAGGCTAACGTTTTAAATGATTACTTCGTGGAACAGTGTTGTGCGGTATCGACTGGGAGTACCCTTCCAAACTTTCTACCTCTTTGCAATGTGCTTCTGCAAAATCTTGTCATAGACAGAGCAAAAGTTCTTCGATTGATTCGTTCTCTCGACACTAGTAAAGCCCATGGCTGCGATGATATATCGATCTTTATGATAAAGATAGGCGATGTTTCTGTAGTAGAGCCATTGTGCCAAATCTTTGAAAAATGCCTTGAGGTAGGAATCTACCCTTCAATCTGGAAGAAAGCGAATATAATTCCTATCCACAAAAAAGGTAGCCGGCAGTGTAAAAGTAATTATCGACCAATTTCACTCCTACCAATCATTGGAAAATTATTTGAAAAGTTGATTTTTGATGTCATATATGAACACCTTTGCAACAATGGACTCTTAACTCCACATCAATCAGGCTTTCGCCCTGGTGACTCCACAATAAATCAATTGTTAGCAATAACTCACAAAATTTATACTGCTTTTGAAGAAATCCCCAGCAGAGAAACACGGGCCGTCTTCCTCGATCTTTCGAAGGCTTGTGATAGAGTCTGGCACGATGGCTTACTATACAAACTGGAATGCAATGGAATCTCTGGGCATCTTTTGTCATTACTTGGTAACTTTCTACAAAATCGTAGGCAGCGGGTTGTATTGAATGGCAAATGCTCGCAATGGGCACCAATATCTGCTGGAGTACCGCAAGGGTCAGTCTTGGGTCCTTTGTTTTTCCTTGTATACATAAATGACATTGTGGAAAACTTAAATTGTGACGTCAAAATTTTTGCCGATGACACATCTCTTTTTTCTGTCGTGAAGGATGAAAAGAAAACTGCTGATGAAATAAATAGTGATCTTGAAAGGGTTCGACTTTGGGCATGGCAATGGAAGATGAAATTCAATGCAGATAACACAGAAGAAGTTATTTTCTCTTCAAAAAGGCTCAAGCCTACTCACCCTCCTCTATTCCTAGGGGGCAATGAGGTGACTGGAAAAGAAGAGCATAAGCATCTAGGCATGATCCTCGATTCTAAGCTAGATTTTCGGAGTCATACCAAAGAGGCTATTGTCAGGGCAAGGCGAGGTATTGGTATGATAAGATATCTATCCAAATATGTTTCTAGAAATGTACTGGATCAGATTTATAAGTTAAATGTCAGGCCCCACTTGGACTATGGTGATATCATCTACCATAGAGATGATCCTCAAATGCAACTGAACTTTACCCAGAGACTTGAGCAGACCCAGTATTCGGCTGCATTAGCTGTGACTGGAGCTTGGAGAGGTACAAGTAGGCAAAGGCTCTATGATGAACTAGGCTGGGAAACCCTTTACCATAGGCGGTGGTATAGACGTTTGTGTCATTTCTTTAAATTAATAAGGTCTCATTCACCCGAATATTTGTTTTCTGAAATCCCTCCAGAGTGTCAAGTTATGTACAATCTTAGAAAGCCGAGGGTTTACGATGAAAATATTGTACGAACTGTTCGCTTTTCAAACACGTATTTCCAGAACGCACTTCATGAGTGGAACTTACTCGACGATGAAATAAAAAATTCTAGGTCCATTTCTGAGTTTAAGCGAAAACTTCTTCAGATTATAAAACCTGTGAAAAACTCCATGTACAACATTTCTGATATAGATGGTATTAAATACCTGAGTAAAATCCGTTTGAAGTTCAGTGCTCTTAATGAACACAAATTCAGACATAAATTTGATTGTTTAAACCCCTGTTGCACCTGCGGTGAAGGGATAGAGGATAACGAACATTTTCTCCTGCACTGCCCTCGCTTTGAGATGATGCGTGGAGATCTCCTTCGTCAACTTTCGCACATTCCAGGGATTGATATTACGTTAATGGATTCAAAATCCTTATGCCAATTGTTGCTGTTTGGAAGTACCAATTTAAACGTTGTTGAAAATCGTATCGTCTTAGAAGCGACGATGGCATACATGAAAGCAACAAAAAGATTTAGTTAGGGTGGCTCTGCTTTCTGCTGTTGTGGGTGCGGGGAGTCGTTTTTCCGGGGGTGATTACTGGGGAGTTGGTTCCTCTGGCGGCTTTGCGCTCGAAACGCAATATAACACTTAATGTGTTGTGTCGCTTTTTGGGTGCGTGGTCGTATTCTTTAGGGGGCTAATTCCTCACGATCCGAATCAAGCTCTACTCATAAAGGCTTTCTATGATCCCTTGGGGTGGCTTTCCGTGCTCATCGGGGTGGACGGCAGAGTCGCCTTAAATTATTGGAGTAAATCGCAGCACCTACTCTCCGTCCTTAGTAGTGTAGTGTTTTTTTTGTGGCAAAGTTTTGTTGATAAACTATTCTAGTTATTGTATATCTATTTTAAGTGCTATTCACAGTGGGAGCTCGATGACCATGTGTTCATTTCCGCTGTGAATAGCACAATGTATCTTATGTTTAGTTTATCTGTTTAATGTATTTTAATTTTCTTGATTATAAAAAAAAAGCAAAACCAAACAGGAAGTAGTTGCAGCAAGCTCAGAAACTAAAAATATACATCCCAGTGAAATAAATCATGTAATACGTACCAAAAAATGCTATTTTGTAGTTTTTGGGATGAGATAAAAGTTTTGATTTATTGTCTGTACTTATTCACAAAAGAAATAATCCAATACTGCTTCTATGATGTAAATTATGTAGTTAAATCTTCAAACTTTGCTGAAACTGCTATTTATCAATAAGAACATACATCAAATTGATAAAAATAAAGTGCTATAGGATGCTAATCTTTTCATGCGCTTGCAGCATGTAAATTCCATATAAATCACTCAAATGACAATATTCCTCGTAGTGCAATTATCTTAGAGGTTTGCAACTATCACATATGTTATTTCTGGACCACTTTAGCACTGGCCAACATGGGTTTTGAGTCATCTTTACATTAGTGTACAAAAGTGATATTACCCCATACAAGAGCCCCATTGTGCATTAGTTAATAAGATTTTCTTAAGATCTTGTATGGGAGTCTTGCAAACTGATGTAATCTTTAGCCAAGCCCCTTCAGTATTTGAGCGTTACCAAAGTTACTGATACGCGTTAAGAAAGAGTGTTTTGTCCCCTGACATGCCTTGTTATAACTTGCTCCCTGGGCAGGGAATATATTTGAAATGGGACACTTAAAAATTGCGCTTCTTTGTGTTATTGATTTCTGTCAACCAGTTAAATGCAATGCAAATCACAATGGGCCCCTGCTCAATGACAACACTATTTCCTGTCTATTTCATTTTCCCTTGGTAATAGCAAGTGGAACTGTAACTGTGACCAGCAATGCTGATGGGGCGTGGTCAAGGACTTCATCAGTTTGCTAGACTCCCACACCATGTCTGACGTACGACAAACATCAAGTGACCGATTTCAAGTAGTAAAGGTTTATGATCTAAGTAACGCATTTGGCTGTATGGAAAAATTTAGTTTACAAAGATAGGGTGGGTACAAGTGCCGTTACAGTCAGCCAAACACTCCATGTTTTCTCCGACTCACCCGGTAGCATTTTACAAAGAAATGGTAGCTCTATTGCCAACACGGTTTACTCTGCATAGCTTTTGGTCGTACTCTAGTGATTTTCAAACTCTGAACAAGGTTTCGTGGCACCCTACATTCTCTTCTATTAAGGTCACTCTGCAACACGCTCTGATGAGCACGGAAAGCGGGTTTTCAGACATCCTCCGCTTTAGAAACTTGTTAATTGCTCTGCAACCAATCGGGCTATCGAAATTCTGTAAAAAGTATTGGATTGCTCATATTCTTGGCAATCGAAAAATATATTTAACATAACTGTTTGTTTTCACGGCTTTGGAGAAGGCTCAATTCAAAATATTTTACTAGCTTCAGAAGAACTTCATTTTCCACTCCGCTAATCTAAAGATATTGATCAAACTTTCTAACCAAACAGACGATATGCTTGCCGACACTCATGCCAACTTTGGAAGTCAAAAGCTTGGCCAGTTTTTCCGCAATAAAATTCTAAAGTTTGGTAGTCTACTCGCCAACAAACGCAAGAAAAACTGGTCAGTCGATTACGATTGGCAACTGCGAAAGAATCAGTGAAGCGCTTGCAAACACGTGTGAAAACAAGTCGGCAGTCTTTCGAAATTGACAGTGCAAATCTATCTTTTTTATACAAATCTGTTGTGCTTGCACGAGGTATGGAATATGATGTTTGAGTCCCAAGGCGAAGGAAAAAATAGAGGTTTGCAAAACAGTGTGTGACAGAAAATGATCAAAAAATTTCATACTTTGTAATCAAATGCAACATGATGCAATCATGAAGGTTCATTCCAAAGCGGCTGTTCCTTCCTTTTCTGTCACACACTGTTTTCTTTCTTTTTCTTGGCCTTGGGACTCAAACAAGATATCCCATAGCTCGTGCAATCACAAATGATTTGTATGAAAAAAGATAGATTTGCACTGTCAGTCTCGAAAGACTGCCGACTTGTTTTCACACGTGATTGCAAGCGCTTCACTGATTCTTTCGCAGTTTTGCCAATCGTAATCGACTGACCAGTTTTTTTTGCGTTTGTTGTCGAGAATGCTACCAAACTTTGGAATTTTATTGCGAAAAAACTGGCCAAGCTTTTGACTTCAAATTTAGCAAGTATGTCCGTAAGCATATCGTGTGCTTGGTAAAATAGTTTGATCAAAATCTTTAGATTAGCGGAGTGGAAAATGAAGTTCTTCTGAAGCTAGTAAAATATTTTGAAATGAGCCTTCTCCAAAGCCCTGAAAACAAACAGTTATGTTAAATATGTCTTTCGACTGCCAAGAATATGAGCAATCCAATACTTTTTACAGAATTTCGATAGCCCGATTGGTTGCAGAGCAATTAACAAGTTTCTAAAGCGGAGGATTTCTGAAAACCCGCTTTCCGTGCTCATCAGAGCGTGTTGCAGAGTGACCTTAAGCCTGCAACAAATACGATATTGTTAGATTCCATTCAAGTCTTCGACAAATGCAATGACAATGATGGCAAATAACTTACCATCGTCTTCTCTTTGTTTTTTAGTATCAGCTGTTATGAGTTCTTTCGTATTACTTGGAATGAATAAAAGGACTAAGGCTGCACTAATTAAAGACCCGACAGCAGCAGTCGCTGCGGCAGTCTCTTCACTAGAAGCAGACGTAATGAGTCCACCGAGAAATGGTCCAACTATCATCCCAAGACCATAAGAAATCCCAAGTTTGCCCAAAGCATCTGCACGACCTGAAGGAAAGAAGGAACGAGGGTCATCTTAAAGAATGATGGTAAGGATTGTGTGATCTCACCTACGAGACTATGGCCCCTTTAACATGGGAACACAATCATTCCGTTCAATCTTCGTTCCAGTCTTTGAAACGCAAAGTCAAACAGCTCACAAGACAACGCGACAATTGCAGATTGGTCTTTGTTTCTGCTCATTCAGGAATGCAATAATCGTTCCCTGCCGCTATTTGACTTTGGTTCTTTCCACGCTTTCCAGCAACAAAACACTCATGCATGCGCTTAGGGCAAAAATCGCATCGTTCCAATGTTTGGACGGTTCTACACTTCATTAGCTGTTCACACGGGAACGGAACAAAACGAATGCGCATCCTTCTCCTCTCCGTATCACTTTCTTCATCGTTCAAATGACTGGAACGAAACGGTGATATTTGAAGCGTTACCTTGAGAACACAACCCTTGAGCGTTCCCCCTTTTTGCAACA
This sequence comes from Aurelia sp. 3 sensu Dawson et al. (2005), assembly GCA_964020215.1. NCBI lineage: Eukaryota > Metazoa > Cnidaria > Scyphozoa > Semaeostomeae > Ulmaridae > Aurelia > Aurelia sp. 3 sensu Dawson et al. (2005). The sequence continues at coordinate 11,292,222 of OZ026590.1, forward strand.
GAACTATATGGCACGGAACAATTGCGTTTCCAAGTGAACAAGGTCAATGACAGTAGAAATGAACACTCAGTATTCTTAGCAAATGCAATTTGTTTTATTTTGCGCAAAAATAATTACTATGCTATTTTAGAGAAAAGACTGTTATAGTCTGATAAGGTTTTCCACGGGCAACTTTCATACATGCTCCTATCATATTCATATCAATCACTCAAAAACAAACCATGCCATTAAAACTTTTGATCCATGAATAATGATGAGAATACTTTCTAGTATGATCAACCATGCCAAAGAATTCGAGAGCAGAAAATGACTTGCCGCAACGTTTGTGCATTTTCGAAGCATACTTCAAGACAAGGTGGTTCACAAATTTTCAAAATTTTGCCATTCAAAGTTTACAGCTATAGGATAAAGAATAAAACAAGACTGACGTGAAAAAACACCTCAAATCTGGAATCGTTTACCAAATGAAATTAAATCAGCCGGAAACCTAAGTAACTCCAACAAAATGATAACACGCTGGGATGGAGCGATTTGTAAATGCATTGCTTATCAGTATAACAATCTGCAAATCTTGCTGATGGTATTATATCTATTCACATTTGAAATTACATCAGTTTGTTAATTCGTTCGCTTAAGCGTTTATTGAGCGATGTTCCCCTAAGCAATTATTCAGTGGACGGCATGTCTTTAGGTTCTCACACTTCGTGCAGCGTATGCAGTAAATGAGGGAAAAAAGGGGTGTGTAAAAGCTTTAGGAATAGAAAATCTACCAGTGGCTGTGGATATTTCAGTGTTGTGGTTGCAAGTTCTGCAGTTGGAATGAGCAAAAGCAGTTGTAGCGAGGCGTTGATTTGCATTTTTGAATTTTGACCTTACTAGTTTCGATATCCTGTCGACGCCTTGTAATTCGTGCAATTCTGAAGTTGAGTTAGCCAACCGATTTTTAAGCATAATACGAAAGTACACACATTGGTTGGAAAACATAGCTCTTTATGAACTTTACTATCTGTACCACGACGAGAGTTTTGAGGTTCATTCCAGAAACAAACAAGCAATAGTGTAACGTCGACATTTCAATTATAGTTAGACAAATCCATTTTTACAAAATGATATTGACAAGGCCATGACTTTTTATGGACGTTTCAAGACAGCCTGTCTCATCCTCAGCTGAATAAAAGATTAACCTGCGAGATTCTAAACTAAAAATTATTCGCAAGCAACGCATAATTAAATTGTACAAAATTTTAAACAGATCCCTTGGGTGAGTAAAAAACAAAATCCCAGTTTGAAACGTAACTGCTCCTGGGATATCAAGGCAATAACATTGACAAAACATTTGATAGTGGACATGCTCAAAAAAAATTTTAAATTTATCAAACTGAAGTCGGCTACTCCGTTATGAATTTATGAGAAATCTTCTTGAAAGTCCCTTCAAAGAACAGTAAATTATACTGCGATGATCTAGCATCCATTTCATTTTTCGCAAAAAGGTACTAGAAATTCATCCTGAACGACTGATTTTTTCTTAAAGGGTTGGTAAGTGGTGATGTCATTGAATGATTTTTGCGACGCGAGGTTGAATGATTTCCACGCGTTCCGGGAACCAGTAAGGATCTGAGCCTTATCAGCATCACAACTTGTCGATGTCATAAATTGGTATTTTTTCATTTCATTTTTCATTTTATCATTATTAATACACGATGTACCTTTCAGCAATAATATCCTACTGACATTCAATACTAACAAGAAAGAAAACATCGATGATGATGTGAATTGCTGCTCTACCAAGGGGTCATGTTTGGGTCCTGTGAAACAAAGACCTGTTCTAAAACGAGCGATTGAGTCTCTTCCTCGAACGTTGTCAGGGATATCATTCCAGTTTTTGACACCAGAGAAGTAGAAACTTCGCTTTGCATATTCTAACCTAACTTTAGAAATTTGCAGATCTCCACCGTTTCTGGTTCTATACTCTGAAATCATGGATCTTTCAGTGAACTTAAGGCGAAGATTTTCGGGACAGAGGCCATGCAAGATTTTATATATCATGACTCCTTGGTCAAAGGAGATCAATGACTTTACAGCGAGCCATTTGCAAGTCCATCCGTCCTTATACTTGGCATTCGCTATTAGCTTCTGATAGGTATTGAAACTTATCAGCAACAAACAAATGCAGACCATTGGACATTAGACCAATAGGAATATTTCTTATGAAAAGTGCAAACGCATTGCATTTAAGACAAGCTTGATGAGAAGATATTGAATGTTTAGATTTTCTTAGATTTTACGGGCACCATTGAAGCTATCAAATCCTGTAAATATTTTCATTGTAATTCATTTAAATCTCGATCTACTGGACTTAGATGAAAAAGCAACACACAAAAATATCTACGGGATGCTGCCATTTTAAGAGGCTGGGTTGATTTTCATGACGGACGCTGTCTTGATACATTCCTATGATTTGGTAGCGTCTCCAGCAAAGGTTCCTTTGCTGACATTTCAAACCAATTTCTTTAGCAATAAGGAAACGAAGAATGCGACTCAGAGTTCACTGCTGGAGAAACAAGGAAGGACTTGCAATTAACTTCTTTTTATGACAGCCCAACCACAGACGATTTCGTAAAGGTCGAAGAGGTCGCACATTCATAGATCAGACAAGATAAAAGAGTCGGCGATGCTGCATGCTGTTGTATACTAACGAAGTGGAATAGAAGGATACGTTCAGGAGAGCCCTAGACTGACCGCCTGACTGACCTGAATGATCGACCAAACCATGCAAAATATCCCACAAAAAGCTTGAATTAAGTGGCATACAATAGGTTGATATTTCGACCCATACATCCGAGTTTTTCAAACCTAGAGTCGTCTAGAATAACCCCTTTTGGCTTGTGTCATGGCTTTTACCGGACTCTTCTAATGTACTGCCAATTTCCCTTTTATGAAGAGAATGTCTCTTTTTAGTGTCTCACTCTTTGGTCTCACTCTTTGGGACGAAATGGTGTTACTTGGAGGCACTCCCGTGTGAACGCAAGCCATGAGCATTGGCAGCATTACAGTTTTCAGGCCTTTGAAACGAAGTCAATAGTCATTGAAACTGAACTATCGTGTTCTCGTGTGAACAGAGCCTGAGATTCAAGTGTAGGTCTGATACATCAGCAGTTGTAGCGAAGAATGGCAAGCATGAGACCTATCTTACATACATGCATGAAGAGATACTGTCTGGAGTGCTCCCAAAGAAGGACCCTGACATGCGAGCACATTGTCAAGCCTCCAGATCAAATTTACAGGAAACAAGATTTCAAACATATATCAACGTGAGAGATCTCGAACTCCAAAGGCTGATTCTAAACATCATAATATCTTCGCCTTAGGATCGCTTAGAATGCCATTCTGCACGAATTTTAAAGAAAAGAATCACCAAGCGTCCCATGTTCCAATGGTCTGCACTTTATACGATGCCGTGTTTAAATACCAATTTATGACATCAACAAGTTTTGTTTGCTCGTCTCTACTATAGCGTGAAAACATGGAACATGTTAGATTAGCCTATGAAATAACTCAAATGTCAAGGTCTTCTGATGCTTAGATTTTCATAGACTATTAGGATACTACCTAGAAATTAGATCCTGTATAATTAATTTGCTGCAATTTGTTCGAAGTCAAACTCTAGATTTCCTGGACCAAATGTAAACAAGTGTGACCTTGGCCACGCATGACTACAATGAGCCATGACGTAATTCAAGGAAAGGGCTATTGTTTCTTTACTCAAATAGTACATGCAAAAAGAGTGCCACCTGGTAAATGCCTCCTACTGTGCATGAAAAATGTATCAACATATGTAATTGGTACCTACACCAGACATAGTACCCATATACTTACTGGCATGATCCGAAGCATCTGTGATGACCATTTGTGAGCCTAGAATAAAAATTAAATTGGCAATGTCAGGTGTAGCTCAAAGGAGATACTATACATTGCCGAGATGATTAAACCAAACCCTACGTAATTTTAAGTTGGCAATGATAAGGAGTTTGGCAACTGGAGACAACATCCACGGAAGAGCAGAAAAATACAGTGGCCTAGTTGTAAGGCCATTCATAGTTCCCTGAATTATGAAAGCAATATCATATATCTGACATGATAACAACACTGATTTTGGTATTTCTAGCTTAGTATTGTAGGATTTCGAGCTTTCTCAACAAAAATTTTGGATAACGGAAGTCATATCAAAAAACTGTTTCCCTAGGGCGCTGACAGATCCCCTCTGTTTCATTAGGTCCTTTCTGGATAAAATGTTCACAAGTAGGTCCCCTTCCCTTCAAGATGCCAAAACAGCCCCATTGTTTTGTATGCCACATCTAGACAGTAGTTTGCAGATTACGACTACCCTCACATGAGAAAACACAGACTGATCTGAGTTTCAGATCGGTTTGAAATTTGGTAAGGTATGTCTGCTAATTTGCCCCTCCTCACATGAACATTTTCAGACCGGTTTGAGAATATTAAACAATGCATGCGTTCCTTCGGCAATCAGAACAATAGACGATTACGCTAAAGATGGCGGCGAGGAACTTTTTACCAAGATGCACTGCGTTCTTTAATCGAATTCCTATAGAACCGTTAAGGATTCGTAATTAGAACGCAATGCATCTTGGTAAAAAGTTCCTCGCCGCCATCTTTAGCGTAATCGTCTATTGTGATTGATTTGTGGAAGATATTGGCATCGTTTCATAACATTTAGATTCACCTGGCCGACTTTGAATGAATTATTTATTGTTTTGATTGCCAAAAGAACGCCTGAATGTCAATCACACTTGGTTTGAAAAGTCCTTTCGCCCCGAAACAAAAAACTTCTCTGCTCAAATGAAAATTTCAGGCTTCAACCGAACACCAAAATGAATTTCAAAACGATCAGAAATGCAAACCGGTTTGAGTTTGATCATGTGAGGGCACTCTAAAAGTTGAATATGTTGAATAATTAAGCAGTGCTATCCAGGTAGTCAGCTGAAAGCCCAGGGGGGGGGGGACTTGGTAGTTCAAGATGACGTACCCGTTGCAAAATGTTGCAAAACCATGAACCCTTAGCGGTAGTAGCTTTTAGCCTAAGCGGTAGTAACTTTCTCAGTGATAAGCAGCAATAACAATAGGTTGATTGTTCCAGAAACAATGGTGCTATTGTATAGCAGGCATGGACAAGAAAATGACCTTTATGTGCTTTGAAATAGTACAGGTGTAGGAGTAAAGGTAGGATTGGGATGTGGGAACCTTCTCCTAGCGTGAGCATATGACAGTGACGTCAATGGTCAATCATTGATCATTGCGATTTGCTTAGAAAAGTTTGCAAAACATCAGGAGACTGAATAACTGGTTATTTCTGTCGTTAAAGAATCTTACTAACAACAATTCAGTTCGTCAAACTTCTTAACCTCCACGAAGTAATCGTATCATCGTATCACTTTTCACAACCCTAAAGCAGTAGTAAATTTTAAAATTTTTGACCCTGAGAGGTAGTAAATCGCAGAATTTGAGACCCTAAATTTTGCAATGGGTACGTCACCTTGAACTACCAAGTCCCCCCCCCCTCTGGGGCTGAAAGTTATCTTTGTCTCCTAAGTGAATCCCATCATTTTTTTCACTCAAATATTAGCTTTCTAGCTCTCATGAAATCCTCTTTTTGTACCAGTGTCAATGTCCTGGCTGCCATGCCTCATTTTGGAAAAACACCTCAGAATGTTTAATAGGTCCTTCTGCCATCAGGAACCACATCAACCAGTCAGGTCATGCCACGTTGTTGGGAGATTGCTCAGCGTTGTGCAGAGTCAACAATAACTTCGACTCACTTGTCCACGAAGGTCTGATTATTCTATGTGCTGTGATTGTCCTTCTTCAAGCCCCTTAGCTTTGTGTAAATCATTATCTTCCGGGCTTGCATTGCCCAATTCACTTCCTTTACACATAGGAAAGGTAAACATGCACTTTCAGCTTTTTAACTGTCTTGATGAATACCCGTGGAGGGGGGGGTACTTGACTAGGGAAGTGACGGGGGTGTGTGGCAAACCGCTCAACACCCTGTACCCTGTCACATAAAAATACCCTGCCGCATAAAAATCTTGCCAAAATCCATTGTTTCATGATAACTCTAAAAGGTGTGCTTCCACATGATACCCTGTCGCATAATTTTCTTATCAATTATAATACCCTGTCGCATAATTTTAATCAAAAAAGGACACCCTGTCGCATAATTTTTACCGTAAAAGAACACCCTGTTGAGCGGCACATCCCGTCAAGTCAAGTATGGGAGTACCCCCCCCCCCCCGGGGATGAATATAAATGTAGCCTCGGCTGTTTTAAAATTCAATTCAAATGATGAAGCACAGATTGCTTTGAAACATTTAGGAACACTGGAGATAGGGATGGGGGATTACCAACCTTCTAGCCCTCTTGAAAATGGCTTGAATATATCATTTCCCGATCGTTTTGCCCTAGGAATTTGCAGCCTTGCCCCCTAATAATGTCTGCAAACATCAATAACAGTATCTAATAATGGTTTAGTCCAAGATCAATAAATGATTCATCATTATATACATTAGTATTTGTCTCTCATTCAATACTCTAAATGTCAAATAAGATTTGGAATGGTCAATAAACTGGAATATGTCTTTTTTAATATGAAAATCATGATTATTGTCGCAGTTCTTGTATTTTGTTTTGGTTATGCTTGAGTTTCCTTCCAAAACTCCAATTTCAAAAATATATACATATTTATCTAAAGAGGGACTCTTTAAATAGATGAACTGATCACGAGACATATTTTGTTGGGGGGATGAAGTGCTGACCCTATTGTTTTGACCGATTGTGATTCAGCTTTGTTGAGAGCGAATCAACGGTGGGGCTCACACTGTCATGCGCAACTTTGCTATTGTTTTCTTCTCCTGTTCTCAACCGTCAATCTAATTTGCATATTATGTCATTGACATAAATCGCTACCCCGCATGCGATCTGGAGCCCTTTTGGGGGATTCCTCGAGGCTCACAACTTAGCCTATTCGTATCCCCAACAATGTTATTGTCCTTGCTTTGATACAGTAAGTTAATGAAATTTGATCATCATTTTCAGAGCTTTTGCGAAGCTCCCAAGAGAATTCTCTAAAATTATTAGGAAGGAATGGCTTTGTACCATAGGTGAGTCAGAATAATTCTCTGTAGTAAACAAAAAATTCGGCCAGGTCAATAACGCGGAACGCCGAAATTCCGCGGAACCGCGGAATTTCAATGACGCGATGAGGTGTTCCGCGTTTTTGATTCTTGCATAAGGCCAAAATCAATAACGCAGAATTGGATTTCGCGGAACTTGTTGAATTTGAAAAATTCGTTTTAATGCCACAGTATCTATCTTTTTGTTTTCCTTTTATGTCCCTTTCCCCAAAAATATCATATCGTATGCGAATTAAGCTTTACGAAGAAAGACATAGACTTATGACGATGAGTCTCTTGTTTCCCTGTGCTCTTTGGCCCTATTTAGGCCCAAACTGAGCAATTTCTTCAGTACCAATCAGATTGCGAGATTTGTGAATTACTATCGTTAACGTGTAAATGTGATAGAATTTTCGATTCGATTGAAGAATTGAAAACACTCCCATGGGATACAGATTCGAAACCGTGATTCTGTTCTAATTCCATTGATGAATGAAGAAAATAGGGCCAAGTTTTTTACTGTTTCATGATGAGTCCCTCTTGAGCAAGGTTTACCGCAGGGATAAAAGGGACTCATTGACTCATCGTCATCAGTCTAAGAACGACATTGTTAGGACTTTACTTAGGCCCATCTTGAAGAAACAACCTTTTCCTTTGAAGATTAGCATAGCGTCAAAAGCTTTAAATTACCCATTTTTGCTGTATTTTTAAGAAAACGATGATAAAATAGCTCAGTTCTTCACCTAAAACCGTGTAATATGTCTCTCCACAATCGACCCCGCCTGTCAGACGATTTCCGCGAGATGGGGTTTCGCGATATTGATTTTTGCATAAGGCCAAAATCAATAACGCGGAATTCGTTTTTACGGAACTTGTTAAAAATTGAAAGGTTCGTTTTAAATTATTTGTTATCTCTAAAGAGACGCGCGTACAGTAACAGTGTATTGTGGCCTGTTTTTAGCGGTGGCGTGTCTTTCAGGAAACATCTTCCGCAGGAACTTTGGTATGTTTATTGGTCCTTATGGACATACTAAATCGCAAGAGACCATCCCATTTTATTCGATTTTGATTGATTTGATTTTGACTTTATAATATTTATACAGGGTAAAACATTCAGTTACACTGTTTTACAATGTACCCTGTTAAAATAACTTACAAAAGAAAATATATAATTTTACACGTAAATCGAAAAAGAAATAAGATCTATACAGCTACTAACAAAGTGTATAAAAATTTAGGTATGATCATGCATCTAGTAGATATGATGTAAGAGAGAATTAGTTAAATGCATGGTTTGCTATGCTTTTTTGAAAGTTTTCAATGTCGGGGACAATTTTGATTCTTGGCTTAGCCTATTCCACATTGTCGCACCTTATATGAGAAGCATTTTTGGCCATTTGCAGATTTTCGCATGGGAATTTCTAAATCAGATCTAGTATTGCGTAATTCTCTCTTACTTGAATCCGAGAGTCTTGAGAACATTTCTGTAAGGTAAGTGGGAGCCAGATCATTGATAGATTTGTATACCATACTCAAAGTCTCCATTTGAATCATTTCACTAACAGTGTGCCATCCAAGTTTCTTGATGATAGGCTTTGCAGAAGCATCATATCTACTATTAGTAACTATTCTTGCAGCCCGATTTTGAAGTTTTTGTAGTTCGTTTATTGCTGTGGAGCCACAGCTTCCCCATACAGGGCAGCAATATCTAAGATATGGTTCCACAAGACTTTTATACATGCTTTGTAATGTGAGAAGAGGGAGAAACTTTTTGGAGTATTTCAACATCCCTATTCCTCTAGAAACTTTTTTCTCGATGGTAGTAATTTGTTCTTTCCAGTTCAAGTGTTGATCGACCATTACTCCCAGATATTTTGCCTCCCTTATGATAGAAACTGTTTCTTCCCCTACATTAAATTGAGGCTTTACACCCCCTACCTTTTCTAAGGGCCTGTTTATATGAGGAAAAACACCTCACTTGCCAGGCCCGGTGCTGAGAGGTGAGATTCCACCTTCCAATAAAATCCTTTGTTCTTTCATTTCGCGTTTACATGAGGAACGCAACACCACCGGTATAGTGAAGTCCCACCTCAATAGAGGTGGAATCTCACCTAGGTGAGGTGAAATTTTTCCATATAAACGAAACACCACCGGTATGGTGAGGTGAATTGAATTTATTCGTTGATTCTCATTGGTCAGTTCATCCTGATTTCACGGAAGAGAGACTTTACTCCACCTCACCTCTCAGCCCCGGGGCTGACAGGTGAGGTGAAAAATCTCATATAAACAGTGACTGAAATCTACCTCGCCTCTCAGCCCCGGGTCTGGCAGGTGAGGTGTTTTTCCTCATATAAACAGGGCCTAAGTCGTTCAAACGCTTGCTACCACCTATCACGAGACTTTGTGTCTTGGTCACATTGAGGGACAATTTGTTTGCATTAAGCCAAGATTTAAGGTATCCAAGATCCTCAAGATCCTTTTTTTCTTCAAAGATGGCGGCTGCTGCGACAGGACCTGTGTTCGCATCGGAGACAAATTTGGAAGCGAAAGAGGATAGCAGCGGAGTAATTTCTGAAACAGGAATCATACTAGGTGCTGAGGATATTGAAGAGTTCATCGTTGAAGAGATTGAGAAACTTCACTCGAGAAACCAACGAGCAAATACGAAAGCTGTGTGCAAGGCGCTTGCTAAATCACATGGCCTAACCGAGCGTGTAGTATCACTTCAACTCAAACGAATGATCCTCACTGGTAGGATAGAGAAAAGGTTGATTAGAGGAAGCGAGTCGTTTGATTAGAGGAAGCGAGTCGTTCAAATTGGGTACTGAGGTAATTCTTCACGGAAATAAACTTGCAAGGAAAGTATCGAACGACGAAGAAAAAGCAGCAGAGTACAGGAATGATCTGGTACAAACCTCGACGAGACAGGAGGGTGCTGAGGCTGAGGGCATGGAGCAAGCAGATAATTCTGATGAGTATGGAAGTGACGCAGAAAGTTCGCATGGTGAAAGTGAAGCAGAAGGTTCCCACGGAGAGAGTGAAGCAGAAAGTTCTCAAGATGAAAGTGAAGCAGACAGTGATGAATTGTTGATAACGAAAGGGAGTGATTTGATGGATAGGATGGTAACCATGGGAACAGAATACGATGCCGTAGTGGTCGACAAGGATTGTCAGGTAAACAACATGGGAGAATCTGACATGAATCACAGATTGTCAATAGACCATTTCGACAATTGAAATTGGAGACTGGGGAGAGCGGTTTGTTCTGGTAAATGGCGGATGCAGTTCTGGGAAATGGCTGCCGCGAAGTGAGCCCGTTGAAGTGAATAATGTAAACATGGCAATCGCTACTGCATAAAAACGCAGCAATTGAGCTGTCTTTGGATTTAGTCAAATAGCTTTCCATGCAAAATACAGACAATCGTGTAATTTACCTCTATTTGCAACTGATTTCCTTTACAGCCTTATTTCAGTGCTGCAAACAGCAGTGCTTGCTTAGAGTTTTGGCACTTTCCGCATAACTTGACGAAATACATAATGCATTTGAAGTATTTAGAATAAGACAGCTTACCCTGACTTCGATTTTCAAGTGAATGGAATTCAACTGAAGCTTAACTTCGAATATCCTTGTTGAATTCGATTAAAATTGACGCGAGGAAAAAGTTCGAACATAATTCGAATTTTCCTAATCTAACGGTTTAACATATGTCAAAACTGATATTTCAAAACTAAGATTCTAAAACAGCGTCCATACTGCAGCGATCCTCGCCACAGCTTGCAAAACTCAATGTCTACATTATATTCACTTCAACGGCCCAACTACGCGGCAGCCATTTACAAGAACTGCATCCGCCATTTACCAGAACAAACCGCTCTCCCCAGTCTCCGATTTTAATTGTCGAAATGGTCTATTCTGGAACAGAAAGTTGAGGCTCTAACAGCCAAAATAACAATGGGGCAGGAAGGGAATAAAAAATTTCAAATAATGCTAGAAAAAATTGGGTCTTTAGAAAGGGAAAACAGGGGGTTAAAAGATGAAAATAATTTGCTAAAAAATGAAATTCGAAATCTGAAGGTGATTCCAAATTCTACAAACAGCCTTCAAGGCTTGGAACTTTCGTGTCAAAATGAAAACAATACAGCTAATGAACATGCTAAAATCAATCAATCAAATACAGCTTCAAAAACACAACATGAAGATCACCAGACAATACATGGTGAGAGATTGCTTGCGAGGAGTGTCCCAAGAGAAAAACCGTCTCATCAAGGCTCAGTCATAGACAGAGCGAGTCCCAAGGGTAATGATCATCAACATCCAACAGTGGTGAGAAAAAGAGATGGGACGGCAATAGCAACAACAAAAGTGACAACAAGAGAAAATTTTCAAGACACATATGATCGCAAGCAAACAACAGAATCAAATCTTTTGAGAAGACAAAGAAATGTAGTCCCAGGTGAATGGTCGTACGCCGAAGCTGTACAGCAACAAAGAGCACCTTTAAGACCGCAAGAGAATAGTAAATGGGGACAAAACAGTGCAGAAAGATTTCATGCAAGGGAATCACATTGGCCAAGGAAACAACACAATAATTTCTGACAAGCGACATCATTTCAAGGAAAAGTTAGGCCTCAAGGATATCGAGAGTTCATAGACCAGAAGCCTGGAGTAGCTATCGTTGGCGATTCAATTGTAGGAAGTATTAAGAGGAGAGATATCAACACAGAAACTAACGATTATTTTGTAACTGTTAAAACATTTAAGGGAGCAACAGTTGATGAAATGGACTCATACGTTATTCCTACAATTAAAAAGCAGCCAGAGGGTCTGATCTTACATTGCGGAACAAATAATCTCAGAAAGGATGACCCCGACATTATCGCTTCCAAAATTTTGAGCCTAGCAATTGAAGCCAAACGGAGAATAAAGCATGTAGCTGTTTCAAGCTTGATAGCAAGGGGAGATTCTGACATCATGGAAGAGAAGAGAAATCACGTAAATAAGATCCTTGAGCGTTCATTGGTTGCCTATGACATATGTTTCATTAAACACAATAACATTGACATTGATTGGAGAGACTGCTTATGGAAGGACGGTATTCACCTTAGTGACCATGGTAGTGCGAAATTCACAGGTAATTTCATAAGGTTTTTAAATGATCCTTGACTATTCAATGAAGGTAGTTACATTGACTGTAACCGGTCAGAGATGCAATCCAAAGAAGACGTAGAAATTAATTCCGTAGAATATAGCACTGTGTCTACAGGGTCCCTAGGTATCTCTTCCTCTACAAACACACTTTCCACCAGTTTTTCTGAATCAGACATGTCTTTGCCACAAAGGCAACATTCCGAAGAGCGTCTTACACCTTCAACTTGTCTCACTGTTTCTTCAATATCTGATCCTTCAGATGATTTGGAAAATCTTTTTGGATTAAGAGCACAGTACCATAACCATCCGCTCATTGGTTTCTTGAACATAAATAGCTTAAGATACAAAATTGTCGATCTTAGGATAATTGTTGAAAATTTCTTGCCTGATATTCTCGTTATCGAAGAGACGAAACTTAACTCAGAATTCAAGAATAAAGAGTTTTTGATGAATAACTACCAAACACCCATGCGCCGTGATAGGAATGAATTTGGCGGAGGCCTAATGCAGTACGTTCGGAAGGGTGTTGTTTGTAGTCGTGTTCCTGTGTTTGAAGTCTCAAGTCTTGAACTCATCTGTTCCGAACTGACAGTTAATAAGAAAAAGTGGATTATCTATAGCATTTATCGACCGCCTGAACCCAGAGACATAGATTCGTTTTTCTCTGCTCTTTCCATTTCCTTGAATTCAGCTTTAGACAAATATGACAATGTGATATTGATGGGAGATATCAACATTAATACTCTCGACAAAGAAGATAGTGCATACCAGAAGCTCACAAACTTTTGTGATGTTTTTGGGCTTGCTAATCTAGTGACTGCCAAAACCTGTTTCACCAAAAATAGCAGCTCTTCCATCGATGTTATTCTCACTAACCGAGTAAGAAGTTTCCAGAAAACCTCAGTTTTTGAGACCGGTCTTAGCGACTATCATAGTCTTGTTGTTACAATTCTTAAATCACATATCCCCCGTCTTAAACCCAAGGTGATAAAGTATCGTAATTATAAAAATTTTGACCCAGTTAAGTTTCTTGCTGACGTTCGTAGAACTAATTTTGATGCCTTGGAGGACCCCGATGATTGTTATGATAATTTTACCAACAGCTTCCGAAATCTAGTGGACAAACATGCTCCCCTGAAGACTAAGCTTGCGCGAGGAAACAGTGCACCTTTCATGACTCGTGAACTAAAAAAGGCAATTTATACTAGAACGAGATTGAAGAATAAACTCAACAAATGGCCAACAAATCAAAATGAAAAAAACTATAAAAAGCAGCGTAACAAATGCGTTTCCCTACGAAAGAAGGCAATCAGACAACATTTCAAAGATGCAACAGCAGGTGGTTTAATTTCTAATCAAGACTTTTGGAAACTAGTTAAACCTTTTCTTTCTAATAAAGGAGGCTTGGTCGGTGATGATATTTCCTTGGTACATAACAACCAAATTGTAACAGACGACTATAAACTGACTGAGATTCTCAATAATCATTACATTAATATTGTCGAAAAAACAAGTGGGCAGAAACCTTGTAACATTGCTGACACTGTTGAAACTGATGACGATCGACAACTCGTTAGGCTTATTCTCGACAAGTATAAAGATCATCCTAGCGTTCATGCCATAAGGGAAGGTAGTGATATCTCAAATTCTTTCTCTTTTCATGAGGTGCAACATCATGAGGTCTTGGCTCTACTAAGATCCTTGGACGGAAAAAAATCAACCGGTGAAGATCAAATTCCGCCTAAACTAGTACATTTGGCTGCAGATGAGCTTACTGCCCCCCTAACCTTTGCCATAAATAGCTGTTTACAAAACCATAGGTTTCCAGATAGAGGAAAGCGTGCAGCAGTTTGCCCTTTGGACAAGGGTGAGGTAAATCGCACAGTTGAGAAAAATTTTCGTCCAGTCAGTGTTTTAAATACATTTTCCAAAATATATGAAAAGATTATGAAACAGCAATTAGTTGTCTATTTGGACACTACGCTCTCGGTTTTTATAGGTGCGTATAGAAAAGCATACGGCACGCAGCATGTTTTGATAAGACTCCTTGAAGACTGGAAGACCAAACTTGATAATAATTATATCGTGGGTGCTGTATTAATGGACTTGTCAAAAGCATTTGATTGCATCCCACACGATCTGCTGATTGCAAAATTAAATGCGTATGGCGTAGATGAAAATGCCTTGGTACTAATCTATTCTTATCTTAAACGGCGCGAGCAATCCGTGAGGATAAACAATACATATAGTTCCTTTCAAACAATCTTATCTGGTGTCCCCCAAGGCTCGGTGTTAGGCCCTATTCTTTTTAATGTATATATAAATGACCTTTTTTTGTTTATTAAGCAGGCAACACTATATAACTATGCTGATGACAACACGCTGGCTTATTTCTCTAGGACTCTACCAAATCTGGTGCGAGTCCTAGAGGAAGAAGCAGGTGTTGCACTAGATTGGTTGAAAGAAAACCATATGATTGCAAATCCATCAAAGTTTCATGCACTGTTAATCAAAAAAGACCAAACGAAAACCAGTGGCGAGAAAATAAGCATCCAAGGAAAGACTATTGAGTCAGAAGATTCAGTCAAGCTTCTCGGAGTTCAGCTAGACTATAAACTAAATTTTGATCCACACATTTCAGAGCTTTGTAGAAAAGCTGCAACTCAACTTAATGTTCTAAAGAGGCTTCGATCTTATATTGGTTTCGAAGAGAGAAAAGTCCTTGTTCAGAGCTTTGTTTATTCAAATTTCAATTACTGTCCTTTCGTGTGGCATTTCTGTTCATCAAAATCCACGCACAAAATCGAAAAGATACAAGAACGTGCACTTAGATTTCTTTATAATGATCACGGCAGTTCGTATAATGATCTTCTACTGAAGTCGCAACGATGTACGATGCATGTTTCCCGACTTAGATCTCTTTCTTTGGAAATTTTTAAAACTTTGCACAATTTGAATCCATCCTTCATGAAAGATATTTTTCAAGTTAGAACCTCGAACTATTCTTCGCGAAATCCTAATAATCTTATTCACTATAGGCCAAATCAGGTTACTTTCGGTACAAATAGTCTTAAATCCTTGGGACCTCGGATTTGGAACTGCTTACCAGAGGAGTTAAAATCTGTGAACAGCCTCAATATATTCAAAAGCTTAATAACTCAATGGAATGGTCCAACATGCAACTGCAATGCCTGTCGTTTTATTGTAAATATTGTATAAACTGCATTGAAAATGATTATTAGTTTTATTTCTTTTTTTATTAATTGTGTCCATCGATTTTGATTAGTTCGCTTGTACATATGTATATAGCTGACTAGAAAAACAGTATTTTTGTAAAAATAAATCGATGTAAAATAAAGTCACAACAACAAATCATTGACGCATTCATTTATCAAATGAATGGACTTTGAAGAGAAAGAAAGGCTTGTATCATCCGCATACATGTTTACATCTGAGTGTCTCAGAGAGAAATGAAGATCATTTACGTATATTATGAAAAGTAGAGGTCCTAGGCAAGAGCCCTGAGGAACTCCTGTCGTTATTGATTCAAGATCTGAAAGTTGCCCATTTACCTTACAGCACTGCTTTCTATTAGTTAGATACGAGCGGAACCAGCGTATCTCTTTGTTTTGAACCCCATAATGCTCCAGTCAGTTTCTGTATAAGGATGTCATGATTCACAATATCAAAAGCCTTCTTTAAATCAATAAAGGTGACGGCTGTATATTCACTGTTCTCTAAATTGAGCTCCCAGTCATTGGTACATTTTAAGAGACAGGTCAGTACGGAATGTAGTAACCTAAAACTAGATTGTTGTGAGAATAGAAGTTTATTCACATTTGGAAAGCCGTAAAATTGATCATAAACCAGTTTTTCAAAAAGGCGAGAGATGACCGGTAAAACAGATATCGGGCGATAGTTTGAATTTTCATCTTCTGAGCCATCCTTCTAGATAGGTGCAACCCTAGCTATCTTCCAATCGTCTGGAAAAATGCCGAGAGACATAGACATGTTAAAGAGCCGACTCAGAGACCCGGCCAAAACAGGCATCCCGACCTTACGAAAAAAGCTTGAGATACAGTCAAGGCCGGACCCCTGAGAGGTCTCAAACTTTCCCATGGTCTCAATTAGCTGCTTAGGTGTAACAGGTGCAAAGCTAAATGTAGCATTTTGAGGATTTACAATATATTCATCATTCAAAAGGGGATTTCCAGTCTCAGGTATATCATTGCTCAGTCTTTCTCCAACAGTGCAAAAGAACTGATTCATTGAGTTAGCAATTTCCTTTGAATCGAAAATAGTAATACCATCGACCCTTAAAGACTGGATTGTCGTCGTTTTCGATCGTTTATCAATGAGTTTGTTGATAGTAGACCATGTTTCCTTCACATTGCCTTCCGCTTCATGAATTTTGTTTGTGAAATACGTCTTTTTAAGATCGGCATTCATCCTATTTGCTTTATTTCTTATTTGCCTATATGCAGCCATCAGGATTTCAGATTTTGCTTTGACTGCAGCAACCTTCAGTTTGTCCCTACTCCTAAGCAAGTCATTCAGACTGGAAGACATCCAAGGGCTATATCTTTCAGAAATTCAAGAGGTGTATGGCTTTCTAGAGGCAGCTGGTCTTCGAATAAGAGTCATTATCATCCTGTTTGCAGAAAGTATACCTGTAGGATTGGAAGTGATTTTCCAACATCTGTCATCATCACCCTTAACCTTTAAGATATTTTTGGGGAAAGGAATATCAAAGGAAAACAAAACAACTAAACCTGTGGTATTAAAACGAATTTTTCAAATTTTAACAAGTTCAACGAAACCCATTTCCGCGTTATTGATTTTGGGCAGATGTTGGAAAATCACTTCCAATCAAAAGCGCGGAATTCATTCTCGCGGAACTCGTCTGATAAGCCAGCCGATTGTGGAGAGACCTATTACACGGTTTTAGATGAAGAACTGAGCTATTTTATCATCGTTTTCTTAAAAACAAAGCAAAGTAGGTAATTTCAAATTTTCGATGCAATAGTAATCTTCAAAGGAAAAAGTTTGTTTCTTCAAGTAAGTAAAATCCTAATAATTTCGTCCTTCGTAAAGCTCAATTTACATACGATAAGATATTTTTGGGGAAAGGACCATCAAAGGAAAATAAAAGATTAATACTGTGGCATTAAAGCAAATTTTTCAAATTTTAAACAAGTTCCGTGAAATCCAATTCCGCGTTATTGATTTTGGCCTTATGAAAACAGCAATAACGCGGAACACCTCATCGCGGAATTTAAATTCCGCGGTTCCGCGGAATTTCGGCGTTCCGCGTTATTGACCTGGCCTAAAAATTTTCATTTCATTCATTCATTTATTTTATTTATCCACGACATCCACTCAGTAAACTTTAAAATTACTTATTTCCAGATGAAAGTAATAGATATTTCTAACAAACCTAATAAACCTATATTAAAAGCCAGTACTGTTCTTCCATGGATTCGTGCGTAAATATACATATATATATATATAACCTGCACACATATAGATACACATATAAAAATATATATGTACACCCATACACATATATACATATATATACATATATATATATAATTTGTTGTTTTTTCAGCTTAGAAAATGATTCTTTAGCCCATTTTTAAACTGGGTGAGTGTATTAGACTCTCTTAATTGTGTTGGGATAGCGTTCCATGTTTTTAGACCGGTGTAGTGAAAACTCTTTCTACTGTAGTCTAAATTTAGTCTTGGAATTTGGAGATCAGTCTTATTTCTCGTATTATACTTGCTTGTCGAGGATCTTTCAGCAAATTTACCGTGCAGACTCTCAGGACATATCTTGTTAATTATCTTAAACATCTGAACCGACCGATCAAATTGGAATATCTGATCGATGCTAAATGTTGGTCTAATCCAAGAGTCCTTTATCTTTGAAGCTTGAATAATTTCAAATGCACGATTTTGCAGTCTCTGAAGGGCTGTTATTTTAGTGTTCGATAAGCTCCCCCACACTACGTCAGCATAACGAAAATGACTCTCAACAAGGGCTTTGTACACTTGAAAAAGCATTGATTGTGGGAGGATGTCCTTAAGTTTTTTCATTGCCACGAGGCCCCCAGCAACCTTTTTCTTCACTGATTCATACTGTTCTTCCCAACCTAAAGTATCGTCAACTATTACCCCGAGATATTTTGTTTTGTGAACCTGTTTAATTATTTCTCGGTTTATAAATAATTGCGGTAATGATTCTCCTTTTTTTCTTCTACGAGGATGGTCTATTATCATGTATTCTGTTTTGGTGGGATTGAGACTGAGTTTGTTAATCCTCATCCATTCCGCGATATTTAGTAGCTCAGCTTGTGCTGTCTCTATAAGCTCTGCTTGGTTGTTTGAGGATATTGTTATCTCAGTATCATCCGCATACATGTTGGCTCTTGAGTGTTCGAGACAGTGCTCAAAATCATTCAAGTAAATGATGAAGAGCAGCGGTCCCAAGCATGACCCTTGGGGAATTCCACACTCTATTTCCATAATATCAGATACTTGACCATCAATAGAACAATACTGGCTTCTATTAGTTAAGTATGATTTAAGCCAGTTGTTCTCTCTACCTTTTACCCCGTATTTGGCTAATTTACTGATCAGAATCTCATGATCCACGGTATCAAATGCCTTTTTTAAGTCAAGAAAAAGAGCGAAGTTAGCTTTTTTGTTATCGATATTTGAGTACCAATGATCTGAGACACCAATCAGCGAGGTAATTGTAGAGTGAAGCTTACGGAAAGCGAACTGATTCTTCGTTAGTTTTTTGTTAGACTGGAGGAAGTCAATAAGTTGGTCATGTGCAATTTTTTCGTATAGCTTAGATAACACTGACAAGATTGAAATTGGCCTATAGTTATTCGTATCATCTTTGGCGCCAGATTTATAAATTGGGGTTATTCGTGCTATTTTCCAACGGTCTGGGAAAGTCCCTAGCCTGAAAGAGCTGTTAAAGATCATCGTTAATGGTTTACATATACAGTCAGCAGCATCTTTCAAAATTACTGTTGGTATATTGTCAGGACCAGCAGATTTTCCTTGTTTTAGATTTTGAATGTATTTCATAACTGTGTTTTCATTTACTTGTTTGAATTGAAAGATTGTTTCTTCTATGCAATTATCAAGATGATAAAGAGGGTCATCGCCTGGTTTATTGTCGATTCTACTAGCAAGTCTCGGACCAACATTAACAAAATGGCTATTTAGGGCATTTGCAATTTGTTTAGAATCCGAAACCGTTTTGTTGCCATCCTTAACTTGCATGATCGTTGTTGAGTTAAGGCCCTTATCTAGCACTTTATTTATGGTTTTCCACATGTTTTTTGGATTGTTCTTGTTCTCATTGATCAAAGATTGATAGTGCAACCTTCTAGAAAATCTAATACTGTTAGTCACCTTGTTTCTCAAAGATTTATATGAATTGAGAAGTTTGGGGTTTTTTATTGAGTTTTTCTTCGCCCTGTCTCTCTCTTCCATAAGTCTTTTTATTTCTGGTGTAATCCACGGTGCAGGTTGATTTCTGACCTTTTTTCTCCTAATTGGTGCGTGTGTGTTTAGTAGACCATCAAAAATCTCGTGGAATTTATCAACCATTAGATTTGGTGATTCAGAGAACGGAGATAGCGCTACCTCCCAATTCACTTCTTTTAAGTCGTTTATGAATTTCATTTTATCATAATTTCTTAAACTTCGTGTTTCAAGAATTTTTGGTTTTTTGACCTAATCCTCCACGCGTTCACTTTCCGTATGGCATATATCATATAATGATCTACCATGCCCGATTTTAAAACCCCAGAACTAAGAATATACTTTGGTTTGTTTGTCGAGAAATGGTCAATAAGCGTCTTACTGGTATGGTGTTCATTCTCTTTAGTAGCTCTTACAGCAACCCTTGTGTAATCTTTTATAAGTTGCTCAAGTTGATGCTCATTGTAAAGTTGTTTTAACAGCTTAGTATTTTTATTTTTGGGATCCTTAAGGTCACAGTTGGTATCTCCGCACAAAATAATTTCCTTATCCTCCCTTTCAAGCTGCCTTAAAATTTCCCTAAGACTATTAAAGGCCGTTTTATCTGTGTCTGATGTCGGTGGTCTATACCAGCTAAATAGAAACATGCTTTTTGCATTGCGCGGGGTTATTTCTAAACAAAGAAGCTCAAGCTCATCGCATTTTAACTTTACTCTTACGTCTGGCAAGCTGTCCTTTACATAAAAAGCTACCCCTCCCCCATCTATGTTCCTATCGTTTCTAAAAATTTGATATCCATCGATTTGTATTTCTTGATCTTTAATAGTTTGGTCTAGCCTAGTTTCATTTAACCCAATAATATCAATTTGATTTTCATTGAGCATCAAGGAAAGTTGATCCTTATATTTCCTAAGAGAAACAATGTTGTAAGAAGCTATCTTAAGACCATTTCTCTTTCTAGTTTCACAGGGGTTGTTTGTAGAAGTGGAATTTTGTATTTTAGAGTTTTTCTTGAATTTATTCCCTAAGCTGACTGAATCCTAACAGTATTTAAAATAACTACTTAAATTACCAGCAAACTTTCTGATTCCGCCATCATTGATGTGAAGTCCGTCCTTCCAGAGGTTGCAAAAGAGAATGTTGGAGTTGTTGATGAAATCAAAACCATGGAGATTTAGCTTATCTTCAATGATCTTATTTACCTCTGTGACCTTTCTGTTGGGGGTAAGGTCGTTCTTATCATTTCTGCGGAAGATCGACGAATATGCAATTTGTGATGAAGGATTGTTTTGTTGGATTTTGTTCAATGTTTCGATGATCGTATCGCTCAGCGCTTCTGGATTGCTGCTCTTTATGTCATTTGTTCCTGCGTGGACCACGATAATGTCGCTTTCAGATTTACCGACTTGTTGTGTTGCCTGTCTAATTCTGGATCCACCTTTAGCTATTATTTCGACTTGATGATGATGATTGCTGAGTTTGGTTTCATCCAATCGTTTTAGTTGTGAGTCTCCAACAATGGTTATTTTGACCCTCTGCGACGTTGTTTCTCTTTGCTGACCCCCTTTTCTCTCGGAATTGTTTGCTTCCTCGGTTCCCTCGCATTGAGATCTATCATTCAAATTGACTTTGTTCTTTCTGTTTCCCTTTCTCTGTGCACTTTTGTCTCTATTGTTTTGCAAGTTCTTACTTTTGCTTTTGTTTGTTTGTGATGCTTGTTGCTGATCTTTTCTTTCAGTGTTTTCCAAGATTTCGCTGTTGATGTTATTGGGGTTGGATGACTTTTGCGGTTCTTTACGCGTGATGTTTAGCGAACTTCCTTTCATGTTGTTGCTTTTGCCAGTTTTCAATGATGACTAATGATTGATTGGGGGTAAAAGGGCCAAATGCTATATATATATATTTTATCGCCAAAAACGGTGTGAATGTGCGCAAGGCCTGTACTGTGTGTAGGCATTTAACATCTATAGTATACATACTTACCCTGCATACTGTGCATTCCTATTGATGGTATTCTTGATAGAAATAACAGTGGAATTGAGTCAGAAATTGCAAGAAGAGAGTATGCTGTTGATGAAGCAATGAATGCTAATAGCAGTGCAGCCTTGCCACCAAATATATCCCCAAATCTTCCATAAAATGGGCCACCACAAAGTTGTACAACTGCAAAAGTAGTCTGAAGATAACCAAACACCACTGGATTAACTCCAAGTCTTTTAGTGAGGTACTAAAAGGAAATACAGTATCTTATCACCTGTGCGTGCAATCATGAACATCTATGTTCCCACCATACGGAAAGCAATTCATTTTTGCTTGCATCTGTTATTTGTAATAACTGCTCTTTGCAATAAGTAATATCTAAATGCAATGATAATTTATATCCATAAGAATGTCAAATTTCTGCTAAAATTGTTTTAAAACTTTGTCAGTTATGACGTCATGTCATCAATGACGTCAAAAATTTTCTTGAATTTTACCAAATTGCAAAAAATTATACATCATTCGAAAGCTCGTCAAACGCTCTTTTCAACTATGCAAATTCCATGTCAATACAACTCACCCGGCAAAAGTTATTGAGGTATTTAGGAACATCTGGCCCTTCCCTGACGTCATCGATCACGTGACATTCATTAATCTTTAAAAGTGGCACATTGTCTTAAATTAATCAAAATGGTCTCTTCTTACAATACAAACCTTAAAAACTGAAGTTGGGCACTTGGTTAGATGGTTAGCCTATTTTCCCCGTCTAATACTTACATAGAAGAAGTTGTCTCAAAATTAGTGTTGCAGGCTATTTAAGCATCGCGTAGTTAGAGCTGATTGACGTCAAGGAAAAGAGAGCTAAAAGCGGTAGTGAAATTAACAATATTTTGAAATCATTCTCAATCAAATTAGACTTTGTCATGTAACTTTCTGGCTTTCTAGGAGAGTTAAAAATGCTTTGGTGAACTGACAACGGCCTTGAAAAGTTCTAATGTGCTATTGTTCTTCTGCCGTGGTCTGACCAAGGCGATACAGCCTAATTTAGGAATCCAGACCTGTCCGTATTTGTGTGGTCCAGTATGACAACAAGGAAACAGATGGTACACAGGAAACTTGAGGTCTGTAGCAAGAGTTGAGACCAGACTGGAAAGGTTGTCTTGCACAAACAAACGTATGCGATACTCAACCTGAGCCGTGCAGTTGGCAATAAACAAAGAATCTGTCGTTTAATCTATTGTTCTCAACAACGAATTTTCCACGCAGTCTTACTTAGGCCATCCTCTCAACTTGCCATGCAAGATACAAATTTTCCAGTCTGGAGTTGAGAAGCTTATTCAAGGTGAGTTCCCTTTCAAAACTTCTTTGACCTCTCCCAAAATCTTAGTTCTTAAGAAGTGGTCCGACCAGAGGGCGATAGTACTCTATATATATCTATATGTTTTGATACTAAAATTTTCGACGAATGGAAAATGGAAAATTGAGGTGAGACCGAGACTTGCACTAGGAAAACTTTCTGTATTTGCGGCAGACGGTCTACGATTTGACCTTTCTCGCCGTGTTAATACTTGCAAGCACAGATCATGTATAGATATCCATTGTGGTGTGGTGACGTAGCTCTGTTTTGTCTGGCCTTTCCCAAACGCAGGGTTTTCCCTGCCCTTGACATGACCAGAGATTACAACACCTTAACACCTCAATTTTTTCTTCTCCATTGTCTTAACCTATATTTTGATACAAGCCATTTATGTATAACCATATTTTTATTTTTGAATTTTCGACAAATGGAAGAAAATGTAAAAATTGAAGTGAATGGCAGACCCTGTACCATTTGACATTATTGATCTCAGCGTGCTAATATTTTACAGATCAAAGAAATCCATTCTAGTGTGGTGACGTAATCTCTGTTTTGTCTGGCCTGCGTGAGTATGTCGGGCTACATCGGCACAACTTTAGAATACCCCGCACTGCACGGCATAAATATGGGATTCCATTGATAATGGATACGGTGGATACTTTGTTCACAGATACTAGGATTCCGTGGGATGCAGCGGTGGATACTGGATACATCTGATAATCTAATAGGTAAAACTAACAAGGCGACAAACCAAAAAAAGTTGCTTGCAATTCAAAGGCGACTTCTTCATCTTCTATTGAGAACAATAGTACATCTCCCATTAAGAATAATGATAATGTAGAGTTACCCTTAACGAGCGGTATCGCCAATTCGCCAGTAGCGGTCCAGCAAAGAAAGCAAAGGAAGTTGCTAAGCAACTGCCATCACCTACGACTAACTTCAACAAGCGACGTGCCGCAGTTATTATTGGTGACTCCTTGGTGAAAAACATCAGAGCCTGGGAGCTGAAGGAGAAGTGCGACAGTAACGGTAATGTATATGTAAAATGCTTTAACGGTGCCACAATTAAAGATATTAAGTGTTACACGCAGCCAACCATCGAAAGAAAACCAAATCTAAATATCTTTAATGTTTGTACAAACGACCTCTCCCTGAAGTTAAACAATGAGCAAAAATCTGAACTTCAGATTGCAAATAAAATCATCGAATTGGATAATTCTATCAAAGAAAATGGTATCGAAGTTGTCATCTCTGGCTTGCTACCTCGCGGAGACAGATTTGAAACAAATCGGTAAAGAGTTAATTTCATACTTGCAGATTCATGCACCAAAAATAACTATGCATTTTTAGAACACACCAATATCGATCCATCCAAGCATCTAAATTCTAGCAAGGTCCACCTTAACAAGGTGGGTGATAGTGTCTTTGAGAACAACTTACTGCGTGCTTTAAATTTTTGACTCAATGGTCGACCAGATTCTGTAGCTTATGGAGAGGATGCTTGCTTGACCTCTGCGCAGGTTTCTTCCCCGTCAGCTCAGTCACACAAGAGCCTATGATAATAATGTTTCTGCTCTTGGACATAGGAAGGGAATGACGATTGCGTCTCTGAATGTGAATAGCCTCTTGTTTCATATTGAAGAGATCCGTACTCTTGTTAGGGATCTTGGGATACATATTTTAGCTATTAACGAGACTAAACTTGATGGTAACATCGATGATACCCTAGTAAGTATTGATGGCTATTCCATTAAGAGATGCGATCGTAATCGTAATGGTGGTGGCGTTGCACTATATATTAAAGATTCGATAGCTGATAGATCCTCTGTCCGCGAAAGCCTTCCTGAAACGGCCTTAGAGTCTTCATGCTTGGAAGTTCAGCCTATTCAAGCAGCCCCCTTCCTAGTTTTTTCTTGGTATCGTCCCCCTAACGAGTGTGCTGATATTTTTCGTCAGCTAGAGGAGAGTATGCAAATTTTAGATAGAGAAAATAAAGAAATATTCTCTTAGAGGATACTAACTGTGATATCTTGCCTAATTACGCGGATGGGGATAGCTTGAATAGAGTTCTTCCAGCCCACTCGATGCGTATCCCAGAACTTTATGACCTTTTTATATAGAAATTTATATAGAAATTTATTGGCCATCGCCTGTCCGCTGCTATCTTACACTTTTGTTGCACATATCGTGAGACTAAAAACTTTTAGTGCAGAAATGTTGTTTATCACATTGCTAATAAAAAACAATCAACCCTCCATTGATATGTTTGTACAATAGCGCAAAATTAGGGGGCAAAGTTGTCACTCTCATGATGACGTCATCAATGTAAGAATTAGTGAGTGAATGGTTTAACCGTTTATAATTGAAGAAAAACGTACTTCTTGCTGTTCTTTTTGTTGAATAATGATCTTGCTAGGAAATTGGAACATCCAGATAGTATTTAGGGGGTTGAGGGCACAGTTTTATTTCCTGTAGCTGCGAAGGAGCATTTCAGCTAAATGGGAGGTAATTGTGGAGAATTCTGAACAAAGTATATCACTTACACTTTCCTTAGTGTGCAAGATGTACTGTAAATTCTTGATTTAAGTCCTATTACAGAATTTAGAGGGGGGCAAAATAGTAGGGTGCTTATTGCGAAAAAGCAACATATGAAAATTCAAAAGAAGCATCAACAATCACAATGTCTTCTTAATCAAGCTGGTTGATGCAAGAAAACCTTAGCAGCTGGGCTTACTAATGTTCCTGTTTTAGTGCGGGGGTTTGTTTAAGGGGGGCTAAATTTAAGGAGGATCACTTCAAATGCTTACGTCTTTTGTTTCTCCAACCAAACAACATGTACATAGAGGTGAAAGTAAGTCATAAAGGCACGTTTAACATAACATCCTTTTTCCCCGTCTGATGCATTAGTCAATATACAACCTCTTTCCTAGGCTCCTTTCCTCAAATAGTAACAGAGCTGAGTCCAGGGATGGGCAGGTACCTTGATTTTTACTCTATTCTTGTCCAAAGGAACGAAAAAATAATGGCTTCTTTTGTAACTGAATTGATGTTGTTAAAAAAAATTGTTGCCGTCCAAATCTATCACAGCTATAGGACAAGGTGAAATTTGAAGTATCTGATCTTCTATTCCACAATAATGTAACTGCCTATCATGACCAAGATCCTAAAGTTCTACATGACTAAAATCCTACAGTTTACCCTTCACTGGTTCATACCTTAACATGGAATCTTTAGTAGAAGCAGCTGTATGACTGTTCAGATTCTCCTCTCATTGTTCAAAAATTTCTGCTCTATCCGTGGCTCGCAAGATTTTGGAAAAGCAACCAGTATCATAACCAAGACTAGCAGCTTTAAGATATTTCTGCTTCATAGGATACAACATCAACCAGCTTTCAGGTGTCAAACGAAGCTTTTGACAAAAAACTGCTGCGTTTTGGGGCAACCACCTCCGAAGTATCTTTGTTCATTTGGTACAAAAGTGTACTTGTACTTGAATGTAGACCTGCCTTTGAAAAACAATTTTGGTAAAAACTACCAGTTTTTGGGAGAAACAGCATCTTGATAATTCAGATCAAGGTTGTCTTCCAAGCTGAGTGCAAGAATTTATCTACCATGATTTCATTTCTTTATCCAGTTTCCATTTGAATCTGCAGGCTGGCTGGTACCATTGAAAGATATGGGGGTTCAGGGAAAATTTCATGATCAGTCGGTGACGCCCTTAAAGGTTTTATATGAAACCCAGAAGTAATGGAAACTTTCAAGGGCAATGGGTCCACTTTCAATGCAAGCACTGTGAAATGTCCAACTTGGTGGAAATTTGATATGACTTGCATTAAAGATGCCCTTAAGAAACACATTAGCTGATTGATAGCCACATTTTGGAGGAGATCTGTAGGCCCTCTGTTGAAACATGGCTGAATATAGCTGGATCACTGACGAAAAGGGAATTTAAAAATGAGATAGATTTGCCATCTGTTTCAGATGGAGTACTGGAAATGTGAAGAGTCTCAGTAAAAACGATTTACCTTGGCAAGTGTTCATGTTGCAAAATAATTTGCAATTCACTGCTCTGCGATTCATGCTTAAATTCTGTTGTGGCGGATACACGTTTTTTTTATAAGAAACTGGTTTATAAGAAACTATAAGATGGCCAAAATTTTAAGAAACTCTAGTACTATGTCTGAGAAGTACTAAGAAACCTTTCAAACTTAAAAGCATGAATTTTATAGCAAATAGATCGTTGAACCTTTATTATTGGGCAATATTATCTAACCATTTGTGTTTTCAATACAACAGAACACCGTTCATTCCTATATGATGTTTTGAATGTCAAGATTCATATCAGCAGCAGTGTTAGCGACCACATTGACAATTCATGCATTCAAAAAATAAGAAACCAATTAAGAAACTTTCAGTACTAAAATGGACAAAATTTCATGTTAAATTAAGAAACTTTTAGTACTATGGCCGGATCCTAGTTTCTTACAAAAAAAACGTGCAGAGACAGAGCTGAGGTGACGATGGTGATGTTGATATTGAGGCATCAGATGGGAATAAAAGTGATGTTGATGATGAATACTGAGCCCTATGTTCCTTTTGGACTTATTTTTTGTGTTACCCTCAAATTAGCACCCACTCTAAGGCTGAAATATTAGTTATCCCAACCCTTACCTTTCCCTTGCATCATGCGTCAACCAATTTGATCAAGAAGAAATTTTGTCTGTTGATGCATCTTTCAAATTTTTGTCTTTTGCTTTCTCACTATAAGCACCCTTTATTTTGCCCCCCCCCAGTTCTGTGATGGGGCTTAATTCAAGAATTTATAGTACATTTTGCATGCTAAGGCAGGTGTTAGTGATGTACTTAACGTCAAAGTTCAGAAGTCTCCAAAATTACTGAGATGCTCCTTCACAGCTATGAGAGATAAGACTTCTGTGCCCCCACCAAATACTATCTGGATGCTCCAGTTTTCAAGCAACATCATTATTTAAAGCTTTTATGTCGCTATAAATACAAATCCTAGCCTCGCTTATCAGTTGTCCTTCAACGCCATGAGAGACGGTCATCAAATCCCTTTGTTTTCCTTACTGTGCGAAATTACACCTCAATGACTTCAAAGGGAAACTGCGCTAATCTTCATGACTGTCCTCTACACAGAAATCACAGAACTGATTAAATGTCTGCCATTATTCTTATATAGCGACATAAAAGCTTTAACAAATAGAACAGCAAGAGGTACATTTTTCTCCAATTATAAATGATTAAGCCATTTTACTCATTAATTCTTACATTGATGACGTCATCATGCGCCCTAAAATCCTATTTTTGCTATTAATTGCACAATCATTGATTGATTGATTGATTGATTGTTTTTTATTAGCAATGCGATAAACAACTTTTCTGCACAAAAAGTTTTTTGTCTCGCAATATGTGCAACGTAATCGATTTCTGTGGCAGTTAGTTAGAAAGCCCACCTAACAGGCCTAAAGTGGGCCTAGAGGCCTGTGGTGCAGAAAGGCTTACGTACCGGAAGAACCCCAATTTGAATCCAGAAACAAGTGGCATAAAGAAACACATTGAAATGAGTGACAAAGACAACTCTCGTCCTTGTCGAGTAACATTGTTCATTGACCATATCTTTGTCGCTTTGGGGTAATTGCTGGCTGGTGTCCTCTTCTCTCGATAGAAAATCTTCCTCTTGTTGTTGTGATGGCGCCTCCGTCAAAAAGTGATCTGTCTTTGCTCTACTTTTCAATGAATGAATGCTTTCTTCAGAGCTTTGATTTGAATCTTGGACAGGGGACTTCGTCATCCTCCTCATGATTCGATCAGTTTGATTGAGCTGCACCTAGCTCTGTTCGTAAAAAAAACTTGATACAGTTACATCGCGGCTCGGCCACATCGGCAAACAAATATTTTCTTCCTTTGTGCTACTTCGCAGAGGTGTAAGAAGAAAGTTTTTAAATGAACACGGAGCATCAGAGCGTGGAACGCAGTTTCCCGCAGTTTTCACAAAAATAACATAAATACGACCAAAAACTTAGCCTGATTCACTCGTTTGGTCTGTGAATCAGGCTACCAAAAACTATGCAGAGAGTAAAAACCCCCGGGGGGGGAGGGAGGGCACTCATATATTTTTCTGTGCGGGACGTGCTGCTGAACAGGGTATCACCACGGCAAGAAATACACAAATTTCACAATGTTTTTTAAGTCGTAATTTTTTAAGTTTTTTAAAGTGCACTTTCAGGATTTCGGAATTTCGACTGCGGGACAGGGCTATTCTCATTACATAAGTCTCAATGGTATCGCTATCTTTTATTTATTTTTTTCTTATTTTTTCGCCCACTTAGTATGAGTGAAAATAAAATATCAGATAGAAAATAATGAACGAATACAAGGAATCACGTCGTCAGTCAAGGACAGGGTATCATTTTTGTAAAAATCGGCTCCATGACATCATGACAGCAGGGTCCATATTTGTCATTTTTGACCATATGTTTTTGACTCAGAAAGGTCGTTTTGGCGGTTTTAGGCCATTTGCACTCTGCGAATGTGATTCAAATCGCTTGGATGGCAATATTTCCACATTTTTCGATAGATTTTGAACAAATTTCCTTGCAGGCCACAGTTTTGTCTGAAGAAACTAAAGGACGGACAGGGTATTGTTTAAGAAAATTTTACTCCGGGACAGGGTATCATTTTCAGGAATTTGACTCCGGGACAGGGAAGCTTTTCAAAATTTCCGGCGGCACCTCCCCGTATGTTCGAAGACCAAGTACCCCCCCCCCCCGGGGTAAAAACATTTTTCGATGCCATTTCGGCTTAAATGTCTTTTCGAAAAAAGAAGAGAAGCATAATATCTTTAAGCAACAAGTCGAAAATTTAACTAGGAGAGGGGTGTTGAAATCAAGCCCCAAATCAAAGAGCCCTCCGGGGGGACTCATGGAGCAACCGTGGTTAATAGAAATAGCGATTTCTATTAACCATGGAGCAACCGAGCCAAGATTAAGTATAGGTGCACTGTTTAGCATGTAAGCAATAGCGTGCCGATAAATTGGAACTGATAATTACATAGTTCGAATAAAACACAAACTCAAAATGACAGGTGTCCTATTTCCTTGTATGATAAATGGATCAAAAACGCAAGGTGTCCAATACCCTGATGATATTGCAAATGATGTAAACTCTTTATCGTACAATGATTGTTTATTAACCTAGAGGGTGTAGAAAGGGGGTACTGCTAGTCACTAGTCAAGCAAAAAACGTCCCAGTTAGTCATTAGTCAAGACATTTGGCTTGAATTAGTCAGACTTTTCTTTCAAAGTAATATTTCTATTACGAGCTCTTTTATGCAAAGTACTATGCCCTGAATGGCACAAATCATTTACGCTTGAATGCGATAGGAAAGCAGTTTGGTACGGCATAAAAAAGTAAATCGAAAAGGAATAGGCCACGATACAAACGTCGCTCGTCGGATCCGCAGATGCTTGCAATCGAGGGGCACTTCACTCATTGGAAATAGCGTACGAGATTTTTTCAGAACAAAAGGATTTACACGGATTTTTGATGGATTTTTCTTGAAAACAAAAGGATTTTTGCCAAAGGTGTACGAGATTTTTTGGAAGTGAAATGCCCCTCGCTTGCAATGACGGATAACGAATGAATTTGTAGGTAAAAACACCGTGAAACGAAGAAGAACAACAGAACAACATTTTGCGAAGAAGGCAAAATATATACCGGATGTCTCAAAAAAGTACTCCCTTTTGATTGGAAATAGGAACGAAGCGATAAGATATCATTACTCTCCGAGTAGTTAGCTAAATTTATCAATCTTCAACTTAGATTCACATACCTTGCATGGTGCTTGCATTTAAGAATCGTCCACCAAACACCAGAGATGCAAGCTTGCAAAGACAAAATCTACAGTGCACTGCACCCAAAACCAGAGGTTTTGTGAAAGGGCCTAGCCATGATTTGTATCATGGATCTTTCCAAAGCCCCTGTAAACTTTAACTTTCTGTCTTTCGCTTTTGAAAAGAATAAAAAAGTCTCGTGGAAATCGCCCTGATTAAACAAATATAGCAAAAATGTGGTAAGAATGATGTAGTCTTGCAACATCTCCCGAATGAGCATGCATGTGTTCCTTTTCTTCCTCTTTGACACTTGAAGTGGAGTGGAATGCAATGCACGGATTGATTCCTCAAAGGAATAATTATTTGTAGAACATTTGAAGCATTTCAAAGTATAATTCTTTTCAATGGAGACAGCTAAAAGGTCAAAGTCAAAATTCCTGTGCAAGCAAATCATGGCTAGGCCCTTTTACAAACCTCTGGTTTCGGGTGCACTGTAAATTTTGACTTCGCAAGCTTGTATCTCCACTGTTTGGTGGCCAATTTATAGATGCAAGGTATGTGGATCTAAGTTGAAGATTGATGAATTTAGCTGTCCACTCGAAGAGTAATGATATCTTATCGTTTCGTTCCTATTTCCAGTCAAAAGGGGGTACTTTTTTGAGACACCCGGTATACTCATTAAACCGACTTATTCGCTGTTGTTCTTCATCGTTTTGTGGTGTTTCTATCTAAAAATTCATAAAAAAGTAACATTTCATATAGCCAAAGACATAAACTTCACACATGGGATGATTGTTATTTCTTTGTCAGGAAAAGCATATCATTCTCTCAAAACTTTCCTTCAACATCATCTACTGTAGTTCCTTTTTGACTGCTCCGTTTCTTCCATTATTTCGAAGGAGATTTAGTTGCTAATAAATGGCCCAATACCAGTTAGTTTTAGTCGTGAAGCATGGCGCAAAATCATATCATAACTGCATGTAATAAAACACATGTTTCCTTTACCAAAAGCTTTAAGCTTCAACAAAAGTAGAACCAGTAAAAGGTAACTGAACATGGTTTTGGTTTTCGTCATGCACCTTGAAAGGTCAAGATATATTAGGGGATGTATGAGAGATTTTCTGAATGGAAGCAGGAAAGAAAAAACATTTGACTGTCAGCTGCAAATATTTTCTGGCTCCATTCCCAAGATGTTAAGGGAAAGGAAGAAGAATGGTGAATTGAATGGGAACATTCAGCCAAGCCAACAAGTATTGCTTTGTGTGATAAACATTGTCTTTTCCTATGCCCTGCCCGTTGATATACACGATTTAGAACTTTTACATTAGTCTCCGAAAAAGCATGATTGAGTCACTTTTGGCTTCTTTTGCAACTGTTTTTTGACATAATGCAGTGAAGGATAGGCTTTAGTCATCAGTCAACTATAGAATGTAGTTAGTCATTAGTCTTGGCTTTTAACAAAGTTAGTCGTTAGTCAGTGGGGAAAACAGCCTGTTAGTCAGCTAGTCAAAACCCCTTCTACACCCTCAACCTACTTCATCGATCGAGAGTCCAGACAGCCCTAATAGATATTGGAAAGAATGTGTTTCCTTCGTTTTTCTATCGCCTATTGCTGTACCCCCCCCCACAGGTAGCATCAAATTGGTCAGGGAAAGAATATCAGTAATACAACAAGAAATACAACGTGAGTGAGGCATCTTTTACAATTTGTTTAACAATTTGTTTAACCCTATCTGGACCTGGGGGGGGGGGGCTAAATTAGCCCCCCCTCCAGGTTTTTTCTATGTAACTTTTTTTCGCTAAATCCCAGGCCAATAATTTTTTTTGACTTTTCCTAAATATCTTTGTCACATCTTCTGCCAAAATTTTGTCAAGATATCTCATGCATTTTTTTAAATATAATAATTTTTTTCAGAGAGTAGTTTTAATTTCTTGTTTGTTTTACGGTCAAACCCTTTAAAACTTCAAACTAAGATAATTCTTAACATAAGTGAGATAACTGGATGAAATTTTCTGTGCAACCATTAATCAATAAGGGAATATCAAAAATACCTACTATTTTCGTTTTATTTTCATATTACGTCATTGATGACGTCATATATGTAATGAATTTAGGTAATAAATATAAGATTGCAAATTTCATAATTTTTTCGAAAATTCGTGTTTTTATGATATTTTGATGTTTTATCTGTTAATTAAACTTCAAGCAAGCATAATATTTCACGCGAGTGAGTTTTTACAGTAAAATTCGTAGGAGTACTGTTTTTGGCCAAAAACAAAGAAAATTGATGACGTCATCGAAAATATAACAATTAGAGTAAAATAAACACAATATTCAGACTTTTCCGATCAAGTTACATAAGATAGCCAAGTTTCATCTTTGTAGCCCGTGTCAATTTGGAGCTCTGAGGGGGGGCTAATTTAGCCCCCCCTCGGCCTGAGGATGCTCAGAAAAGCCCGGTCCAGATAGGGTTAATATTTGATGCTACCTGTGCACCCCCTATTGCGGCAATTGCAAGCAGGGAACGCCAAAAGAAGAGAGCCGCAGGGAGCGTTCTCAGCAGCTAAGGTGTCATCAATTTCTTTGTCGACTCTATGCTACATTACTGCCAAAACTACCCCTTTTGTACCATGACAAAAAGATAACTTGCACGACGGACACAAAAGATGGAAAGATTAGCTATCCCATTAAAGAGTCTGTTTCATCCAGCATTCCTTGCACGTGTCGTCTCTTGGCTAACCTTTGTTTGCCGCCATTTTCATGGCCCATGTTTCATGGCCCATGAAAATGGCGACAACAAAGGGAAACCAAGAGACGACACGTGCAAGGAATGCTGGATGAAACAGACCCTTTAAACTTGCTCCAAGTCTATTAGGGGTATATCAGCACTGAGGAAAATAATTACTTCTGCGGGGGCGTAAGCTTCGACGAGGACACTGCGAAGGAGAAACGAAGGAGAAGGAAACGAATTGATTCATGAGTTATCTGGTTTTTGAGGGAGCTTTCAGTGTGCTCATTTAAAAGTATAATTCTAATGACCGCCTAGTCATTTAAGAAAAAGCAACTGTGCTTTGACTGAAATCTTTTGCTGAAATGTGTTTCTAATTGCTAAAATTATTTTGAAGAGCATAGCGAAACACACTTTTTTCTTTAGCTTTTAATTTTACAATTGATGTTTGAAGACAAGAATCTTTTTAAAGAAGAACCATTGTAAAATGGTCTGAAAAGGGTCTTAAAATGGCAAAATTTTTAGGATGCTTTACATTGCCTAGAAGCACACATTTAGAGGATTCGAATGAGACTAAAATGAAAAAGATCGATGAAGTCTGAGCCTAGATACAAGAAATTTTAATTTGCTGTCAAAATAGTGCCATGGCTCTACCGGTCATGTAAACAAAGATCTGATTTAGGCCCCTACTTTAAAAATCAGTATCTTTGCTTTCGGTTGACTGATCTTGAAAATTTTTGCAGCACATGAACCCCTTGGTTATGGTGCATGTCCTTAAACTAAATTCCAGACCCTAAAATCGCGTGCACTTCATCGCAGAATGTTCACTGGACAATGTTTAGTAGTTTAGCCACCCCCAAGAATGTTTCATGTGTTCACACACTGGACACGACCGAGCACGACAGTGAGCAATGTTAGACAATGTTCAGTGCAAATGTCCAGTTGCTTTGCAAGGGCTTTTAGCTGACCCAACTTCGTCACCAGGGCCTTTTGTCATTTATGACAAAAGGCCCTGGGGACGAGGTTGTACTAGACTCTCCCAAGAAAGAAATTTCTAGTACCGGGCTAGTACCCCAGCTGTTAAACCACTACTCAACTCTCAGTTGTGCTAAACTACGATTGTGTCATTACAATTTCATAACAATCTTAAAATCTGTGGAAAAGCACCATAACTGGTAAGAACTCTCATAATTTCCCGGATATTTTAGTATTTTGATTTTAGTAAAGTTACTTGTTTTTTTTTTATTCATTTATTTGTAAATTATGTTTTCCCCCGGCCTTTTGTCATATTGGGACGGAGACGAAGGCCCTGGGGATGAAGTTGACTTTTTCCCATATCTGAGACCCAAAAAAGGACTATGGAACTTCAGGAACCCAAAAGAGTAATTACAATTTATTGATGCAAAAATAAGCATTCCCCAAACTTCAGACTCAAAAAAGTAACCTCAGCACCCCTATCCTGTATACTGCAGTGGTAGCCTTGGGAACGTATTCAGATGTACCCTGGGTACCAGAGCCTCGAAATTTAGATGAAAGGCTCTGGTACCCAGGGTAATTCCGATGAAATCCCTGTGGCAAAGAGATCACATTTTTCATTTCCGCGTTATGGATTGATAAATCAATATATTTATTCAGCTAGTACCCCTGTGATTGTATGAATCACATCAAGTAAGTCACATGATTTGTTGGCTTGCTATCAGTCAGGCGACCTCAAAATGCTCTTGGTCACATGAAACCAACTGGAAAAATCCTGCTTGCGGATCGAAGCAAAGCCAAAAGCAGATATATCATGGTTGAAAATGTTCTCTAGGATCTTCCACCTTCCTAAGAAAGAAGAGAAGAAAGAGCAGCCTTGTGAATGGTGAGTAGACAGCTGTCGTAATTCGGGCTGTCGTAATTAGGCCCATTTTGGTCTTGTCGATTTTCACTCCACTGCACTTGGTAGCTTGAAGTTCAGTTTTTTGAGAATTCCTTATTGGGTCCTTATTACACATATTCGCTTCAGGACACGATGCTTTCACATGTTTATCATTAACAACAGATTTTCGAGAAGTACGAAATAAGAAAGATGGGAAGGGCTAAAGGACAAAGCAGGACCAGAAGAGTTTGGCGTTGTAGGAGGGCATCATCGAGCCTGTGAAAATTGCCTGTGAAAACACAATTGCAAGGAAGTATGTAACCATGGCCAAGTTTGCTCACTTAGAATTTGGCAAAGTAAATAGATCTTACGGCTTTTCTGGAAAAGAATCTGAATTTAATCGAACGATATTTTCATACTGATGGCACAGGTAGCACCTCAAGTTCAATGTTTACGTTCTGCCCTGTCGCAGATTGCTTTCATGGCGGTTTGCAACAGAACTAAGATACATCTAGGAACCAAACAAATTTCTAATCTACGAAATTAACTCAGCTTCTCACACATTTAACTTTGAATGATATTTTTACAGGCACGTGAACTTAGACGATTTCCAAGCTGCTCCGAGGTAAGAAATTTTAAAAATTTCATAACGCTCTCCACCTTCACTCACACCCACATCCACTCTTTTGTTGTGTTTTTGCCGCTGGTATTTTATGTACCTTGGCACAAATGCTTTGAGGGAGCCACAGTATTAATTACAGTATGCGCACTTGAATATTATTACATAGATTTTGCAGTTGCAAATGATGCTAAAATGTTGCAATGGAAATTATTTACAAAATTCTGGTCAGGTTTAGCTTTAGGAGGATGCTTTGTTCTCATATATCATCAAGCTATTCAAAATATTGGAATTGGGATAAACATTGAAAAAAGATGTAATTTTCTTAAGCCTGGTTCACTTGCAAGTACTCGTGAGGAGCTTCTGTTCTATCCCTATGTTTCTTATAAGGAACTAAGAATTTGAGCAAGGACTGAAATTTTCTTAAAATTCTCACATTTTGAGTACTCAGAGTATCTTAATAGTTTCTTAAATGTCCCAAAACACTCTTCATCTTTACTTCCCATGTTAGACAGTACTCAAGTACCTTCCATGTAGTATGTTTGCAGACAACTAGTGAAAATAAAATAAATCTATGTTAAGAATTTCGTTTGTGAAAATAGATAAATGATTCTGTGACAAATGCATCCCTGTTGGTATATTGGAGGATTTGCATTCCATACCAAGAGCACATACCCTATAATAAGTTTGAGAGCAGGAACACCGCAATGCGACGAAGAACAACAGCAAATATGTGCGAATTTAAGAAATATATGTTATATACCAATATTTCGTCCTGCCATGCAGGACTTCTTCAGGACGAAACATTATAATATATATTTCTTAAATTGGCACATGATTGCTGTTGTTCTTCGTTGCAATACGGTGTTCCTGCTCTCAAACTTATTCACGAATTATCACTGCAAGCATCCTCAGATCCGACGAGCAACATTGGTATCATGTCCTTTTCTTTTTTGATTTATTTTGCCCCATAATACCCCAGCATTTAGTGTAACTACACACATATATGGTAAATACTGTAACACTCCACCTTGGTTCAACACTCCACCTTTCCATTATTTTTGTTTTGTTGACTGTGACATCAACGAGCCAAGCAGGTTCTTCTCTATGTAGTGATTAGGATGTGAACCTAAGACCCGAAATAGAAATTCAGTATGCATAGATTTGAATTGACTAAATGAAACTAAGGAGTACTTGATGACCGTCATGTTTAAACACAAGTGCTATCCCCTATTTGAACGCAAGTTCTTTTCCCCATTTGGAAAGGCTGGACCAGACACAAGTCACCTCAAGATTGATTCTTCATTAAATAGGATGAAGCCCACAATCATATTTAAATGTTGACTTATGACAATGAGTCGCTTGTTTCCCTGTGCTCTTTGACTTGATGATGGTGCTTTGGTCAGTAGAGACTCATAGTATTACTCTGAAAAACCTGGCCCTATTTAGGCCCAAACTTTTTTGCAATTTCTAAAGTACCAATCAGATTTTGAGGTTTGGCCAAAAACAATGCCATCGAATTTTCAATTTGAATGATGCAGTTTTATTATGTTCTTATTGGTCTTATTGGAATAGAAAGTCGAATAACTTCTGCAGTGACTTGGGAAACTAGCATTGATCATTCCTAGCTTTCAAATTTCAAACCTTTCAGAAGAACTGCATTATTGATTGTTTAGCAAGCCTGTGAGATTTTATATGAATAGTTTGAGCTGTGATAAATGTCATAAAGAATGGCTTCAAATCATTAAAAATTTCTCACAAGAGTCAACCAGAATTTTTGCTGTTAGAAATATTTGTTTGAATTTTATGATATCAAAATACTCTTTGTACTCTTTATATAGTTTGTCTTCATGGGAAGAAATTAGCACAAATGTGGCATTTTGCACCCCCAGGCTATGTTAGGATAAGTGCCATGGGGTGCTATGGGTGTTTTGTCTTTTTTTTACAAAATTTCACTGACATAGTATATGGAGCCATTCAGTCATCTTATCTGCCATGGCTGCAGTAGAATTTGATTCTTCTATCCCTCCTCTTCAACTTAACGCATTCTCTTATGAAGTTTTTCAAGCATTTTAATTTCCAAATTGGGGGTTACTTGTCCTTCGTTACTGCGAGGTTGTTTTCCAAGAAATGTTTTTGTTACCCTGCTCGAGATTTTCCTTCCAAATGCTGACTGGCTTGCGTGCCGACTTTACTGGTTTCTCTTCAGAGAGGGGTTTCTCCTCCAGTAGAAAAATCTCTGTGAAAATTGATAAGTCGAGTCTGCACTCATGCTGAATGATAGCCGTCTTAAGAAAAATCGGCGAAAAGTATGCTCCATAACGTAAAGAATACACTGAAGAACAACAGAATAACAACTGGCTCTGGTAAAATACCCCCTTTGACAACCGATTACAGAAAAAATGCTTTCTTTCGATACTCGGCGTTGGAAAGGAGATGCCAGAACGATACCCGGAAAGAGTGCACATCCCGTCCCAGGTCTTCACTTCTTTATACTCAAGTGAAAAGGTTGGTATTATAAGGCCAGTGAAGAAAGTGCATTTGAAGACTGAAAGAGACCTTATACAAAGGGACTGCCAAAAATATCTTTTAACGCCGACTGCGTTTGTGGAGACATTCAAGGAGTCGAGTATACTATATGGTTTAAGCGGTAACGTACGGCCAGGGCGACTATTTGGCATTCACAAATAGTCGTATGACCTGCCTGCGCTAGTCACATGAGTCCTAGAGATCTCAATAGGTTTTCATCAATTATGATCTTTCACCATGGGGTAAATTCAATGAAACCTGACATTTCCTTGACAAGATATGTTAGGCAGTGATGTGTGTTGTGGCCAGAATCATTTTTTTGGAAAAATGCCCATTTGAATTGAACTGAGGTTTCGGAAAAATGTGCGCTCTTTGACATTGAATGTTCCTTTTTATGGTGGCCGTGGCATGTTGATTTAAGTTCATATGTTATCGAGGAAATTAATTGTTAAGGATTTCAATTCCTTTTCCCAAACACTGACTTAGCTCTTGACAACTCGCTCTTTGCAACTGGCGTAAAAGATTGACCTAAATATTATATATTATTAAGAAATTGGGAGGACGATGCTATTCAAAAATTTATGTTGAGACTTTTCTTTCTTGAAGTTTTGTTCTCTCCTCTATGAAAATAGTATTCCACAAACTTCTGAAGGAAGTCGTCAAAATTATCTGTCTTTCGCAGCTCATAAATGTCAAACGTATATAGAAGCTACATAGTTATTGTTTTAGCTCATTATTTTATTAAATGTGTAGGAGCTTAGGGTGAAGATGCTTTGCCAAGGAAAGGGCTTTTTGTGCTTGTTTGCCAGCTTATGACACCGCAGAGGACTTTTGCTAACGGACATATGAGGCTATGGTCACATGGCAATCAGCACTTGTCAAGCGGGCTAGACTCTATTGTTCTTGTTATGTTGATGGACTATTTAGGGCCTGTTTATATGAGACGGGCTGGCCCGCCTGACCGGGCTGGCTCGCCTAGGCGAGATCTGAGTGAACAGAAGCATCCTTTGTTTAATCAAGCTGCGTTTATATGAGCAGCGGGCCAGCCCGGTCAGCCGAGATCTGTGAATTGGGTTGGCGGGATCCCGGTGAAGTGGGATCATATAAACAGCATCAGGCGGGCTGGCCCGGCTGACCGAGGTGAAGGTGATTGATTTGCGTAGGCGTGTGTTCATTGTTTACATGTCAAAGTCATTGTCAAGCGATTTTCTTTCAAAATCCCATAATGCATCTTAACATGAATTGTTACGAGGCCAGCCCGCTTACCCGGGATAGTTTTCTCTCATATAAACACGAATCAAAACCATCCCGCCAAGGCGAGGCAGCCCGGTCAGGCGGGCTGGCCCGCCTCATATAAACAGGCCCTTACTACGTTATCGTTGATCAGGAATTTTTTGCGTTGACATGGCTCTTCATAACACTGTTTTTCTTTAACGATCTTGCAGTTTACTTCCAGGATTTTGGGGGATATGGATGCCAACGACTTTGAGTTGTTCCGGCAACACCGAGCATTAATTTGAAAATAAATTAATTTGAAAACAAAATAATCAAAATGCTGTCATTTTGAAAGTAGTCGGGGTATCAAGAATTGCCGCGGTGGATTGGCGGCGGATTGCCCGGGGTTTCTTTGGGACGCTTTGATTCGGGGATAAATGTGATACAATTTTACACCCACTACTTTAAAGATTTGAAAGATTTGAGCCCTATGCTTTTCGTATCTTTTCTTTTTGTAGTATTAGACTTTCTAGCTGAAGGGATATTCATGCATAATTAATTTAAAATGAAATGAAAACATGAAAATGAAGCTTTGAGTTCTATGAGCGATCATATAGTCTAAATCTTGTCCTCTGAACGTCTTTGCAGGCAAACTCGGTGTACATGATTCTTGAATTCCTTTTTCACTGTACTCGGTATTGAACGCTGTTTTGATAGCTTTTTAAATTTTGGGTCTTAAAACTATCAAGAAATAACAGTGTTACCTCCATTGTTATTGTTAAGGAAGGAGTAAACTGTGTCTCACTAGAACAGCAGTGCATCGACAGCAGTATGATTAAATTGGTGTAATTTGACAACCATGAAATTATGAAATGAACAATGATCTACCACGCAAAGGAATTTGGACCTGCAATCCCGGGTAAAGCTCATGAGACAAGCACGTAAATACACATCTCTCTTTATCTGTTTGTCCTCCCTTCCCCCATTTCAATGTTGTTTTGGAATCAAATGTGCAAATTGACAAATATGTTCACAAATAAACAACCCTCGGATGTCCCAAGTCTAGGTATCGCCAGTATCAATAATATGGACGACGATACTTTTTGTCATCGACTCTTGTTTGGAGGGCCATTTTGAGGAACTATGGAAAACAGAGTTGTACTGCATACTACGATCTCGATCCCTTTTAGTTTTTTGTTGTGATGTGTTGTTCCCTTGCCTTGTGCCGCATTGCTGAGGTGGATCATCGGGATAAACCAAGTGTCTTGGTTTTGTTGTTTTGTTCTTTGTTTTGTTTTTGAAAATTATTTTGAGTTGTAAGTGCTATGCTATCAAGATATCATATCTTGGTGCTATCCAATCCATAGTGAAGACCCGGTGACTTTTGTCTTATTTCACTATGGATAGTACGGTGTAACGTAAGTATAGATATTTTAGTTTTTCATCGTGATAAAAATAAACAAACATTGAGTTGGGGGGAAGCCCGAGGGAGAAATTTCTATTTTGTGGCTGATTCTCCACAAGAGCTGAAAAATATTACAGATGTGCGCTTTTCTCATTGGGCTTTGTCTGGAATTGTGAGTCTGGATAAAAGGACGACATCAAATTTACTCCTCTCCGAGCACCACTTCATTGGCCAGGAGGTCTTGTGTGGCAAGTGAACAGATGTATGGAGCTGTAACTTTTTGGGGCAAATTGCTTCCGCGTTGTACAATCTGAGTGTGTGACACAGTCTGTGACATCCCGAAATGAGTTTCATTTTGCTCTTTGTACTTGTCTCGGAAATGGTAATTTCAATTGATATGCGATAAAGAAGTCCGAAAGAGAGCGCAACCATGACTGAAGCTATTCGGGTGGACGGCATAAATGCTTTCACAAACCGTTAGACCGCATTGAGTGAATGGCATTGCCTCGCTCCCAGAAATAGTCACAGGCCATCCATTTGATTTGATACTTAAGAATGATTGAACAAACATTATTGGAGGTATGCTGCTCTTGCATTTGATCTTATTATTTTGTGACGAAAAATTCAACTATTAAATCGTTGATCCCCGCTGCATTTTCGTTGTGGGCATCCCCAATGTGTGCTTCTGCATTGAGTAATTTCTCAGGAGTTCATTGTAAATGGTAAAGTGAGGGACAATTCACTCATTCGAAGAAAAGTCGGAGATTTTCAGAAGTAAAGGATTTTTTTACGGATTTTGATGGATTTTATTTTTCGTGAAAACAAAAACATTTTGCCAAAAGTTTGCGAGATTCTTTGGGAGTGAAATAACTCACCATTGTACTGTATCATTTTATGTTGCATAACGTAATGGCCTAACCACATAATATTTCATCATTTCCTGCAGAAGCTCTTAATCATGACAGCAGTCCACCAGCATGCATTCCTTGTTGGTCATCCCCGAGGGAGGGTACGGGTATGTGCGGCCCAAATATGGGTGAGTTTTTGGGCCCAAAATTCTCTAAACAAGGGCCAGTTAGCAGGAAAAAGACAAAGCATTACAATAATTTTCAGCTTGTCTTGAATTTGTGCATAATGTTTTGTCAAGGATAAAGACAATTTATCGAAGAAACATTGAAGATTGATCGATAAGCAAATGTTTCTGCATGGCCTACAGTTTTTTTTCTTTTTCATACCTTCGTCACCATTTCAGAGTTGATATCTTCAAAACTCCCTGGATATAGCTCAAACTGTCTCCTCTAAATTTATTATTCATTGGTAGTGCTCATGTACGTTGCCGTCATAGCCTGACAAACAAGCCCAACCCCTTCCCCTTAAAAACAACGTGGTCGGAACAGGCGACAGTCCTAATCATTTGGCCCTTGTAGTGATATCAGGCCTGCTGATATCTGACCTCAAGAATTTGTCCAGCTTGATGTATTCATCACATTGTAACATCTCCTAGGTATCTTAACGCTTCTTCCATAGACTGTCCTTTTCGGTAGTTCGTTTTGGGCATATAAACTAAAAAGTTGTTGAAATTTCATGTTGCAGGCTTCCAAAAATTGGGAAGTCAAATATTCGTGTTTTGGTTTTCAAAGACTGTGACAGAAAAGGGAAATCTTTGGTTTTCGATTCTGATGCTGTTGTGGAGGTTAAAGAAGATGAGGTTAGTTTAATCTTTAATGTCATTTAAGAGCCAGACTGTGTTTCATTCAGGCATCTATTGAAATTGAAACAGTATTGTATTGATGCTGATTTAAAGTATCAAAGAAAGCGCAATCATGGCTGCAGAGTCAGAAAATACACACAACGTTAAATTGCTACTTTCTTCTGAGGACAAAACATGCTAATACACGAAGTTGTCGTGTTTGATGGGAAGAAAAACGACTGCCAATAGCAAATCACGTTTCCTTGTGAACAAATCTTATTGCTATCCAGCTTTTTAGAGACAGCATCAAGGTGGAGAGGAGTTGATTCCATATTTTTGATGAATTTTTGTCGTGTAAAAGGAAAAGACAAAATGAGACTCTCATACTAAATTTTATTTTCCGCTGTAGGAATTATCGCCAAAATTAGCAAGAAATATACAAAACGCACAGAAGACTCATTCACCATGTTCCTCATCTCGAAGCCTACCAGCAAAATACAAGGTAACTTTTTCTTAGCCTTGCTTGTTTATAATTGCTTGCTACACGTCAACTTACCAGGTATATAACTTATTAGGAAGTACAGCAGATGGCTAATGGCACGGAGCTTGGGATACTGACAAGCTGGAATACCATAGCATTACAAAAACAACAATGGTTGAGATAAGATTGTATAGTTACTCATCCCTAGCATCTGTGAATCGAAGTAGAGCTGTGCAAAGGGATGTCTGTCTTTTCATAATCACAAATTTAAATAGATTCCTAGTGGATTTATTTAACAGAAGAATGAGTTTTTAAGAGAACCTTTGTTTACTCCTTGACCTTTAGTCAATGAACATGCTAAAAGAAGTTGTCTTTATGATAAGCCCAAGTGCAGTGTTCATGTTCTGGTTTCAATGTAATACTTAGCTGTATAATCTCAATTTATCTTTAGACTTAAGATTTTTGTAAATAACAAAGATTCTTTTCTTTTTCAGTTCTTAAAGCCAAACTCGGACATAAAGATATTAGGAGAAATGATATTTGGCTCTGTAACAATGACGTACCGAGGGTCACTTGTCAGAGTTCATCACATAAGGTAGTTATCTGTACGATAGCACATGTAATCATCTCTTCAATCCACTGTAATCGTATGACTGGATGCCTTAAAAAGTTTTACTCATCAAATGGACACTTGCATATCTTTTTAAAGGAAAAGGGCGTCAACTAACTCCTCTCATTACGTTCCTTAATGCTGAGTATTTTTTCTGTACGCTTACGTTTAGCCTCTTACCAAACGTCCTTCTTCTGTCAATTACTTGATAGCCATCGTTTCTTTCAGCAGTAATACTTAAAACGAGTGATTTTGCTTGGAAAGCATAGATATGAAATGCAGAAGTTCGGAAATGGAATTTTTAAGTGATTCAATTGAAAATAAGGTGGCCTGTTACATGTGCCAAGTTCGTACGAAAACCAAGGAATCTATTGAAGCCGTTATTATGAAACAAAGGCAGCAATGTGTTGCATTTGCAGTTGTCATCCTAGCTTCATAAACTTCATAAACTTCAAACAGCTTTCTGCAGCTACTCATTTCGAACAAAAGCGAAATTTGAATGTGTGATAGTTTCTTGAAATAACTTTGTTGGCACATGCAGAGATGT
Source organism: Aurelia sp. 3 sensu Dawson et al. (2005) (assembly GCA_964020215.1). Taxonomy (NCBI): domain Eukaryota; kingdom Metazoa; phylum Cnidaria; class Scyphozoa; order Semaeostomeae; family Ulmaridae; genus Aurelia; species Aurelia sp. 3 sensu Dawson et al. (2005). The sequence goes on from OZ026590.1 coordinate 11,336,940, forward strand.
TGGCATTAAATAGAAGTTCACTTGATTCATGATTTATATATCTGGTCAAATTAATACAAAAATCAAATGACCGTGGCTAGCAAGTTTTCTTTGTTTTGCAGGACTCCTCCACAGCTACTACTGAGCAAAGTATTTGCCATGCGAACAAGATCATCTGGACAAGGAGCCTGGTAATGGGAATTTACAGTTACATACCACTTTATCTTTTTGATCTTCTACAGAAAGCTTTTTCTGAACTTTAAGCACTAAAACGGCTGTCGTTCACGTAAGTTGATTGCAGGGTCTTCTTCTCTCTCTTAAGTTTCAGAGAAATTCCCATATTTTTCTTCCTACAAGGAGACCTTGCCAATGAAAGAGATACATATATCGTTATGGGCAAGAAAGAGTATCATTGAAGTTTTCTGGTTGGTCTGTGAAAAAGGACTGAGTAAATTTAGAAGTAAGATCCAATCTGGAAGGCATCTCTTGCAAACATAGATGGAAGACTGCTGTATAATATGAAACATGATTTCATTGGGCTTGCATGTCCTTGTCCTTGAATACTCAATGAGAATGCTATCAGAGGCAATTCCTTGATAAATTATCATGTTCTTTCAGTGATAGTAATACATCGAACTTCAACCAGTCTGATTCTATGATCGATCATGGAAGGAGCTTCTCATCTGACAGTATAGCAATTCCTGTTATGAGCAGCAGTCCAAACAGGAGTTTACCAGGTAAGTCATCAGCATACGAAGTCAACAATGCGCTGGCTTCCTCCTGAACAGATCTTTTATTGACAAGTGAACGCAGCTAAGAGTTATCCATAAATAGGACAAAAAGAATGCCTAAACAGCCTACTCTTTCTTTAGCTAAACAAAACCACACACGTATCGAAATCTTCAAAGGAAATACATTTATTTTCAGCCCTCTTGTGCGTAGCTTTTAACTCCGTTGATTCCCTTTAAGAATGACGATATGAATACTAAATTTCATATTTTTGTGTTTTTTGCTGGTTTTTGAGCTTTTTTTGCTGGTTATGTAGTATTTGTTGTGAACTTGGTACTTTCTTTTAAAAGAATGTTCAATCAAGTCGCAACATCTACCAAATCGTGTAAAACTGTACAATAGGGTTATACTTTGCTGAGACAGTCACTACTACCGGGTGAGTCAATAAGAACGCCCGTCATTTGAAAAAATCCTGCTCCCTGAATATCAAAGCAATGATATTAAAAACAGTCTTGTATTATTCCCGATATGTCAATATAGGTTCAGTAATTTACCCAGCTTTAATCGGTGATTCCTTCCTGTCGAAATATTAGATTTTCTGCAGAAAGCCCCTTTCGAAAACCTGCAAAAACGAGTGAAAAAACCAAGCAATATTTCCCTTTGTTCTCCTTCCTAGCATTAATGACTCTTGGACGTGTCCGTGTATTTTGTCCTCACGGGAGAATGGAATCCCCCTGAATAAGTTACTCAAACTAGGGGGAAGACTTTTCAACCCGCCAAAACGAATGCAGGTGCTAAAGCGTGCGGAAAGTCATTGCTGCGAGGTAAACACATTCGGGAAACTTGCTTGTAATTTTGGAACGTTTTTCAAGGTTTTTCAAAGGGATTTTCTGTAGAAAATCGCTTACAGACTCGGAACAGAGTGACCGATTTTAGCAAGAAGAAATTCTAAAACTAGTTGAACATGTTAGCAATGCAATCAGATACTGTAAAATATCATTACGTATATATATGCTCTGGGAGCAGTAGCCTTTCAAACGCCGGGCGTTTTTTTACTCACCCGGTATATTTTACATGGATTTCAGAATCTGTGCTCATGCCAGGAACAAGACCACAGTCTCTTATGTACAGCAGATCAAACTTGAGTTTGGCATCAAATTATAGTTTAGAAAGTAAGTGTTATTTTTATTCAAGTATTGTAATTTAGTTTACCAAGTATTGCAATTTAGTTTACGTAGAACCGGCATCATAGCTTGTTTATAGTGGAAAGTAAATGTTTTAGATCTAAATCTTTTTCATTTATCTTGGTCGTGCTGATCGAACGTTGTGGACGATTTTTTTAACTGTTTCCGCAAAAGCGTGAGTCAGACCGTTTTGTGGTGGTACACGACCTGAAATTTGGCTCAAAAGGACTTGAGCCAGTTTTTTCATCTTATGCTGCAATGAGAATATAAAACGAAAAATCCGCTACGTACTTTTGTCAAATATGATTTATTACTCTGTTATTTTCCTATGATATATTTCTTAACTTTGCATGTATCTTGACCTACGAGGTTTTTGCAATCTCTTTCAAGTAATCTTTTCGTCTTTCTTAATTTTGAAGGTATGAACATCTCTGGAAGCATGACGTCTTTGCACTCACCAACACCGTCTCCCTGTAACAGTCTCAATAGAAGATGGCAAAGGAGCCAAATGACACGATTAGAAAATTATCAACATTCAAAGTTAAAATCTGAGAACACGGAAGAGGTAGGGAATATTTCATATCAGATTTACCAAAGTAGCCAAAGAATGTGGCAAAGAAACAGTTCAATTTGATTTTATTCCCAGCAGCAAGTCGGAAGCTTCAAATGCATTTTAACCTGCATTGCCCCCTATACGATTTACTTCATGGAGATTTCTTGGACGAACTCTCTGATGTTCCAGGTCTAGATATCGCCAGTATCAGTAATATGGATGATGATACTCTTTATCATTGACTCCTGTTTGGAGATCCATCCCAAGGCATTATTGAAAACAGAGTAACACTTGAAGCGACGATCTCATTCATAAAAATTTCTGGCCGATTTGATTGATACAACAATTTCAAACCAGCAGCAGCTGTTCCCTTTTCCTAGTTCCCAATCTCCTTGTTTGTGCTCTTTTCTGTTTCTCTTGTTTTTTCCTTCTTGCTGAGGTGGATTACTGGGATAAACCATGCACTGCAATATTTTTCTCTCGTTTTACAGCTAGCAGTTGAATAGCTCTAATTTCTTTGACCACTAATCTGCGTTGGCTCTGTTGTTTTGTTATTGTTTGTGCGTATTGTATCTTGGTTTCGTGGTTTATTTCTTTGCTTTTATATAGAAAATTAATTTGATTTGTAAGTGCCATCCATAGTGAAGACCCGGTGACTTTGTCTTTTTTCACTATGGATGGCACAGTGTAGTAGAACATTACGTATTGTAGTTTTTTTAAACTTGATGAAAAAAGAAGAAAGAAGCGTCAAAATTGAAATATTAGTATTTAACATTCTGATCTGCCATATTGCCTGTAAGTAAAGCCTCGAGTATACTGACACTGACACTACTGACACTAGTTTTCATCCACAATACAGGTCGGTTTGATTAAATAGATCTGAAAAGTTTGTTTACTCCACTCAGCCACTAAAATCCCTTTCTCTTGTTTTTTATTGTTCACTTGTTTATGCCTGTTTCACAATGGATGTTGGGAATTCAGTGTTATGAAATTCCGACGCCAACCTAACTCATTTTAATCTCAATTTTTCAGTAAAATTTAGCGTCCATCCTACGTAATCACTTAGCGAATACATCCAAAACACAGCAATTGCCGACATCCAATGTGAACCCGACTTTAGTATTTATCAGTCGAAAGTGTTTGTACTAGTTTTTGTGTCTATATTTGAATGTATATTTAGACTTAGTTTTAATTACCTGTCTCTATGTTATGGCCATGGGGTAGTCATGGTCTTCTGCTCCTCATGGCATCGTTCTTGTAGTGTAGTACTGTAGTTTGTAAGTGCTGTTTTAGGTAATATCGTTATTGTAAATTTTTATATTGGATAGAAAAAAAAAAAAGCCTCGAGTATTAGCAAAAAGTCTCCGCTAAAGGATGTTACTGATTTTGTTGTATACTTTTGGCATATTTGCTTGCTTTATTTCGACGTATGCTTAAAATATTAGTATAACGCTCATTTTCTGTGGGACCTTAGAATTGTGATATATTATTATTGAATTAAAATGAAGATACAAATTTCCCGGTTAAGAAAAAAAATAGCTTAGGCGTTAACGATGAGGGTGCAGCAAAGGCATTTGACTGCCAGGCAACTTTTGGACTGCTGATTTTTTTGATTGCTCTTAAAAACGTGAATGGTTTTCTGGCTTCACTTTCTTGGGTCACCCACTTGTACATTGTTTAAAATTACGTAATATTCTCCATTGTTTAGGTACAGACTGTTTTTCGCAAACAACAAAAGATTGGAATCGGTGTCATATTCAATTTATGGGAAACACACGAAGAGAAAAATAGGTAAGAATAGACCTAATCGGCTAAGGTTTGTTTTATCTATTTCTTGTCATATGGCCATACTCTAGGGACGTAGCCGCATAATTCTATTCGTTGCATTCATGTCACGAGCTTTTTTTTGCATGAAATATTTTGAAGACATCAAACGATATTTTATCAAGAGCATAGTCACTTGACTTGAATTGGGTATAAACAAACATCAGATTTTGGCTAGTAAGATTCGAATGTGAAGAAATAGTGAATTGTGAAACGTGGATGAAGCAGAAGGAAACTAATGATTCAGCTGATTTCAAAGCTGCTGCATAGGACATGATCTAAATAGCATCATTTCTGTAGAGGAGATGTCCGAACTTGGAATTTTCGTAAAGAGATTTGATAGCGAGTTTGATAGTTTACGAGTAGGCAATATGTTATTATATCTAATGGAGAAAACAACAATAATGGTATGTAGGGTCTTCAAATAAGTCTCGCAGAAGACTTCAAAGTGTGTCTTTTGTTAACAGTCTATTTCTAAAACGCATTAACAATTCTACCCGATGAGCCAGCAAAAACGTGGGTTGTTTGCCAATTTTTATTGATGTAGTTATGTCGCAAATTCCTTTCTTTCATTGTATAAGGCAAACGCTAACTTAGATATGAAAATTTTCTGGATCAAAGGTGGTCTGTCCGTTCAATGATTACATACGATTTACATAAATCACGTTAGGCCTTCAAATAGAATTTATGTTAATACACATGTGAACTTCTAATTCATGAAAGCGTAAATCTCTGTGCTAGATAATTGGAATAAGCCATGCACTGTGTTAGAGCACAAAGTAAGAATTGTTAATGCTCATTTCATATCCTTGGGGAACTTAACTGTGATTGTTAGGATTTAGCCAAACTATAAAACAATACCTGTTCAGTAAAATATCTCTATCACCAAACCGTAGGAAAGAGGCGACAGATTTTTGCCAAATAGAGTTTCACAAATCAGTTCTGCCTTTTTCTTCTGAATCTTAAAACTTCAACAAACTCATCTGAGTTGTTTTTTCTTCAAAACTATCCCACTCACTTTTTTCTGACTCACACGGTAGCCTACCAACCGATTTATGGAAATTTTAGTTCCTTTTCCTTTGCAGCCGCATAATAGCTTTTTATTTTACAGGGTCTTTCAAAATTTCCTGTTTTCTCATTACGCATTATTTGAAGGGCATCTACAGAAACTGAGGCTGTCGATCGAACGCAGTTTCCATGCAAAAAAGAATTTTTATGTGGCTGTCATTGAGGTTCGTATTCAGCAGAAATTTTAAAATTTTTGTAGAAATCCAATTGTAGGATTTTGTAGAAAAGGGCCAATGTGATCTATCAGCGTCGATTTTCTTTGCCGTTACAACGTTCATGCTAGTTGAATACGCAGTGGGCTGGAATACGTTAAGGCGAGTATGATTTGACACAGATATGACATTAGAGGAAAGTACCGGGTGAGCCAGAAAAAGTTCCCGTTTTTGAAAATCCATGGCACCAAGACTACTCCGCAGATTTGAATCATTCAAATTCTAGTTAAAAGCCGAAAGATCAAAGTATTTTTGTGATTTTTCTCGCTGTCCTACCAGCATTAGAAGTATTTGTAAATTCAACTTTGTAAAAATTTCATGGTTGCAAAATGACGGGAAAAGGGCCAAAACATTGATCAAATTATAAGGACTCTATTCACAACGAACAATAGCCAATGGGCGTTTCACCTGCCTCAAGTGTGATAAGATACAGATTTTCAAACAAATACTAAAGATTTTCAATCCCATGGCAATTAATGTACAGAGGATATCTCTCATCCATGAGAAGTTGCATTTCCTTCATTAGTTTGTGCGCGGAGTCATTTATGCTTTGATCGATGTTTTGGGCCATTTTTCAGTCATTTTGCAACCATGAAATTTTTGTAAAGTTGAATTTACCTATATTTGTAGTTCTCATGGGACAACGAGAAAAATCACAAAAATACTTCAACATTTTGGCTTTTTACTAGAATTAGAATCATTCACATCTGTGAAACACTCTTCCTGTTATGAATTTTCAAAAATGGGAACTTTTTTCTGACTCACCCGGTATGCTGATTGGGTATTGAGGACGACTAGATTGACAATGAACAGGGATCTACTCTCATAAATGAAGGGAATCAGCAGGATTTTGATACTGTAGAAGGTAGGGTATTCATGGAATCCGGTGAGGGATGCTCGATGGAGCATTTTCTCAAGTTCGGGAGTAACGCAGATTTGTATGAAAGTTTCACTATTTACGAAATAAGTAGTGTATTGCATTATGGGTTCACTGTGCATTAATTACTTCATGCGATGTCTGAACTAGATTTAATTTTTTCCATTTACAGGCCATCGAAACTTTCAAAGCAAATGTTATGAGCTTTTACTCTGCACCTCGTCTTTTGGTAAGTAGAATTTACAAATCATGAGGATGGGCAAGAGAAATTACTTGCTTTGGATAATCGGCAAAATAAGGTGACTCCATTAATCGGAACATTTTAGTTCCTTGCAATAGAATGAAAGTTAAATTGATTTTGTATGTAGTGATTTCCATTATTCTTTGTATGGAAACAAGTTTATTTTAGTTCATCCGCTTAAGGAAACATCATTTCAAACTGATTTTAAATCAAATGATGAATTTCATGTCTAAAAGCACTGCCGTTTAGCAAAAACATGCAATTATGCTTGGTTCATTGGTTGCTTTGCTTTTTTTCAGGAGCCCGTTTGGTTGAATATGATGAATATTCGTGACAAACAAGAGGAAATTGCAGAACGATTTATTAATGTTCTCAATAAAGCAATGAATATATTTGAGACAAAAGAACAGAGCTAGTGAGTGTTTTGATGCATTTTGATCTGCATATTTTCAAAGAAGTTAAGTGATGAAGATAGCAACGATTTCGTTGCAACGTTGTTTCTATTTATTCATCAGTACAGTTTGAAAGCAGTGAAGGTGTAGTTAAACGCAATTGTTCAGTAATCTTTTCTGCAAATAAATCTGCTACGTTTTGCCCAGACGTCGCTGCCCTGCGGTTTTTAAAAGCATTTCTTTGCTATTAGCGTAGTACTGTTTGTCACAACTCATTTTTAGTTTGATCTTAAATCTTTTTTGTCTTTGTGTTTAGTTTCCTGTCATCATTATTAACTGCTGTGCTCACGCATCATTTGGCATGGGTACCAACTGTGATGCCTGGCGGATGTGCACCAAACAGGACTTATTTGGATAAACATTCTTCGACAACGGTAGGTCATTTTCATCCACTGCCTTGAACCTTAATCATATGTTATTGCAGTGTTTACCATTGGTCGTTCAAAGCAAACAATAGGTCTTGATAATAGTCTTTCAAGGTTGTATGTTCCCAGATAGACAACACTTCTTTCATGCAACGAAGGAATGCTTGTTATTGATATGGTATCATAACATGGTTTTTTACGTAGTAGAATTTGGTACATAGCATTTCAGCTAGGGGAGAAGTTGAGAGAAGTAAGTAGATACGATTGCAAATAGGTATGATATATTCTTGGGTGTTCCATTTCTTGTTTATTTTAAAGAACCTACACTTTTTAGCCACCATATATGAGATCAAGTGAGCGTTTATATTTCTCTCATAGCTTGACGTTCTTGCAAAGTGTCATCCTTATAATCCGCTTTGGGCTCAACTTGGGTGAGTGTTAAATATGAATCTATTGCTTCACTTCTTCTGAACATTATTTGGTAGCACCATATTTTATAAGCAATTCTACTTTTACATTGTACAGTTGGATCTAGTTTTATTCAAATGTCAGATCCCTCCATTCATTTTATCCAGATCACTTTGGATCAGCGTTATTAATTTTATGTAAATGTGCTGAACTCACAGACAGAAGAAGGCATTTAGAATAAGTTTAAATGTGATGTTTCCTCAAAAGGGTTTACACCTATATGTTATATATTACGTTTTATTTTCCTTCCCTTTTATCCTGATGATTTCAACCTTCATTTAAGACATCAACGAAGACCCTGTTGACTTCAAGCAATAGAACTTATGATACTTTTTGATTAACTTAACCATATTGTTAATTTTGTTTTCACAGTGACCTTTATGGCACAGTTGGCTACCCACCAAAGATTACAAAGACTATTGTTGTGGGAAAAGATCCGACGTTGGTTCGTCAGATTCTGTACATACTCAGTTATTTCATTCGATGCAGTGACATCAAGGAATATTCGTTAAAGATGCAATTTGACACGGCGTTTGATAGCTTTTCATTAAGAAGCAATGACAAACTTAGCTCGTATAGTAAGACACCGACCAACACACCAAATATTGGGAATTGGGCAGAGGATGTTGATCGCGGAATGGAAATTGGTAAAGGAGACCTTGGAAAGGAAAGTGAAAAGGAACACACAGATGCAAATAGGGCCTTTGATGATCATGAAGAAATCTGTGATTGTATGTGTTCTGTTTTACAGAGCATAGATTACATTGGTGGGAAAGGATTACGAAATTTGAAGAAATTCACAAATGTTATAAAGTCAGAGAATAGCAAACAAATAGAAATTGACAAAATAAAAGAGAATAATGGGGCTACCCACAGCTCCTCAAATATCTTTAGTTCTAAACTCGACGACCATAAAGAATTTGGTAAAGCGGATTTTAGGAATTTTCAAAAGAACCCAACATTTAGATGCTATTGCTGTCCTGACAAGCATCAGAGTAAAAGTTATGTCGACAATGCCGACAGACTGCGGAGACAGATCATAGATCACAGCGAAGGCGCAGTTAATGACATAGAAGCAAAGTCATGCTATTGTGGAGATCGAGAGACGAGTGAATACGGATCGGAGACAGTTAGCAATCAGTGTACATTATCCAGGCATAGTTCATGTGCATCGTGTCTGGATTTCTTTAAACGATATGAAGTGCGATCTCAAGATGAGATCAGATCACAAGATTTGGATTCGGATTACTCGAGTATTGCAAACGATGAGCATCTGAATGTAATGGAAAGTAATGGGATTGAATTGGATTTGCATGACATAGCTTTAGATGTTGACCAGAATGATACTACCTCAGAAAACTTAGAAGATGAAGAATTCTTGTCGATGAATCTTATGGAGTTACCTTTTCCAAGGTACGTTTGAGTGAGTCCAGGTCCAACTCTACTTGCTAATGTCCAACTTTTGAACATCCTTTTCATCTTTGTTAGCCTTTTAGAATTTAATCAATCAGAATCGGGCCTGTCAAACGTGGATTGCCATTAATTTTGATTTGTAAGCTTTGAGAACTTTGCTGTTAGGAATTAATTGGTTTTATTCAGTTTCATTTTACTGTTCAAAACTTTCGTGATTGACTGCTTTCACCAAACCTGTCTTATTTGGACAAATGTTTGTCCAGAAATATTGATTAATTCCTGCCAGAAAAGGTTAGAGTTCCCCAGATCCCCCATCCCGCAACCCCCGGTAGAATGAGTAGAAGTAAATTTTCATGTGACCTGCTATAATCAAATCTTGCGCGGTTGAACGGTTAAACAACTGACCCAAAACATCATCGCAAGGCAATAATGAAAAAGACGAGCTACAATCTAGAGCTCGAACTGGGGCTCTCAAAATGGGCCGCTGTGATGATATAAATTACTGTATAATTCATTAAACCATCACTATCTCTTTGTTAAATGTTCTTGCTTCGTTTCTCTTTAGTTCGGAGATCAAGCCACTGCCTAAGAGGTAAATAATACTTGAAGTAATGTACATGTAGGGTTCTTCATTGGAGGAAATCCGGATAACTTTTTATACCCTGATTTGTAAATTGAATTATCTTGATGGGTTTCTGTAGTTATCATTGTGAATTTCCAACGAGGCTGAACATGCCTTTATTCAGCAGCAGTTATCTTTTAAATTCGCATTGAGCACTGTTTCGTCCAGTTAAGACATTTGCAACAGTCTGGAAAACGTCGCATGGAGAATTCCAGATATATTTTGATGAATTTGATAAAGAGTCGTATTATGAATTTTGTGAATTTTATACCACGCGAGTCAGAATCAAGTATTTGAAAAAAATCATACAGGAAGAGCTACGCACCTATTTTATAAAATTTTAATTCCATCATCTTTCTGAGGCTTCAGCTTAATTTTCAAGGATGTCTTCACTATCTTTTCATTTGTTGTGCAATATCATTTGATTGTGCCACAAGGCAATGATGCAAACTTCGTAAGTTATTACAGATCCACTAGCGATGATCTCCTGATGCATATCAGTCTATTCTTTCCATTTTGTAGGCATTTTGATCACAAAGTAGAGCTACCAAACTTTGGCAGATCACTACTTGCGGGGTATGTTTACACATGTCTTTTCCCAGCTAACGCCACTGATTCTCTTTGCAGTTAAAGGTTATTTTATGCAGTGTTTTACAGCCTCGTTTCTCCTTTGATAATTGATAAAAAGAAGCCGTAAGCAACCTGTATTTTTAGGAGTTTCTGATATTTTGTAGGACAGTAATTTATAATTGCCGTTTCCAGGTGATTCTTTGGTAACTTTTACGCACAAATATTTGCTTTTGAGGTCCTGTATTTGTTTGTATAGTCAGTAAAGAGAATAGTTTGGGCGCCTTTGAGGCTATTTAGCAGTTTTTTTTTACATTCTTTGCTGATTCAAAGGTATGATGAGGCCAAACAGCCTTGATATGTGAAGACTGGAACAAGATCATGACGTAAGTCTTTTATTCTAAATTTTGTAATTCTTGGTTCTTTCCTTTCTAGATATTGCGATAAATTTGTCCCGGATTTCGCATTGCACGGAGTTAGAGCAATCGACATGAAAGCCATTGAAAAGGATCTTCGCCTTTCTGTTAAGGTAAATACCTAGTCTTTGTTTTACCATCTTGATATATCGTGGTGGTCTGGTGAAGTATGACCTTTCTTCTTGACCGATTTCCTTCTTCTTTGTAAGTTCTTATTTGCAGAGCTGCAACTGCAAGAAACCATTGGACGAGGTGCTTGCTCATATTCAGCAGCAGTCTCTCACTCATATCCAACACTGGACTTAGTATGAGTGAGTAGAGTCGGTGATTGCTAGCAATTACCAAGACTCAACGTAGTAAGCCTAATCAAACACAACGGTAAATGCCTGAATGAATTTGCCCGTTTACTCCAGCTAAAATAGTCAGAGATCAGGTTCACTTTGCCATGAAGAAAGCATTTTGAGCCGGGAAAGACTCTGTCAAAAATACTCGAGAATATTTTTTGACTTCACAAGAACCGATTTATTTACCTCTTCCCCCTGAAGAAGACTGCCTTAGAAGCCATTAACAGGTCAATGAAGGCGTTATGCCTAAAAATGGGTAGGGTAGGATGGGATGCTTCTTGTTTCCTGCTAAAAATGTCAGCTCTATTAAAGACAGTTAAATATTTTAAAAGAAAGGTCTAATTTGCCAACTAAATAGGCCCACTTTTCAGACGAGCGGGAAAGTGGAGCTATTTTCAAAACTTGTCTGGTATGAAGGGAGTAAATGGATAGAAAATTAACGGAATTATATTTCCCAACTATTTTCTATTTGAAAAAGTCCATGTCTTTGCCATTTATCGCATGTCCTCCCGTTCTTGCGACGAGAAGAAAACGACCGTGCTCATTATCCACCATCGTTACGACTTGGAAGGCATCGATAAAATTTGAAGGTGACGATCAAATAAAAATGTTTACAGTTTGTTTGCTCCCATTTACTGGTTAAAAGACTGCAACCATGGTAACAGCAAAGCCTTTTTCACATTTTAGATCCAAAACCAATGTGGCAGGATGAATATAAGTATGAAAATTTTAGGCAATTCAAAACTTCGTTGAATTTTATTTATTTCTGAGTTCTCAGTAGGTCCAAATTACCCCACCTGGTAAAAAGTTAATATAAACATAACCATCACCTCTATATCTATGAAATGAATGTTATTTCATTTGTAAAAGACCAAACTCTCACGTCATGTTCATTTAATAGTCCAGAAAACCAAGTAACAGTGGAAGGAGAAAGTTTTTCTAGGCCTTGAAATTCGTCCACAGTAGGCCATTCAGTAAAATAATTCTTTGAAATGAATAAGAATGAATCTAAAACGAATGTTTTATGTCAAAAGGCAGCTTATTGTGTAGGCATCACAATAAGAATAGCCAACCTTTGACGCTTGTTATTATTATCATTGTATTTTGTAAAGTTGGTATACAAAAAATAGTTATATAAGAGATCTAATTAAAACCAACTATCTAATTACAATAATATACAATATACAGGAAAAGGAAAATGCCAGTTCATCAAAAATAGTAAAAGAGGGTACGAGTTGAGACGAGCGCTTTTATTTGCAGTTTTGCACATGCACCTTTCCAGTTTCTAATTGAATTTTTGAATAATTGTACTGGTTGTGCATTGCTCATGTCATCAGAAAGATAGTTCCAAAAAGATGCTGCCCTGAAATGACAATGAATTTTACCCATAGGTTTCGGTTCGTGTATTTGGTAGTCTTAGATAGCGCTCACACGATGTCGGTATATTTCGAAAACGGTGGATAGGCACATTTTTTTGCCAGCAGATTTCGGAAACGGTAGATTTGAAAACGGAATTCTAAACGGCACATTTTGGAAACGCTATTCTGTGAAAATTTGAAAATGATGAAAACAGAAATTTTTTCGACGCTTTTGGAAGGCGACTGATATATTCTTAAGGTGTAGGTACATTTCCTTATCACCAAAGTCTTGCAACGAGATTTTTCACCGTCAAGTTTCTACCGTTTTCAAATTGTTCCGGCATCGTGTGAACGCTAGCTCAAAGTTTGCTACCGTCACATTTCTCATCGTTTTCAAAATGTGCCGGCATCGCGTGATGGCAGTCTTAGTAGATTTTGAGTTCCCAAGTTGTACGTGATCTCTTTTTTTCTCGAAAAACTCCCACATAAAAGATGAATTTTCAAAATGAAGGCATTTAGATATCTCCAACATCAAGTTTTGGAGATTTCTTTGGTGAATAGTACATTCATTTGCCTTCCGAAGGAGAATTTCAAGCGGGCCATCAAAGTCATTCAGAACAAGTCTGAGAGCTCTCTTGTGGACCCTGTCAGTTTCTTTGCTCGTAGCCTTCCCACAGAACATCCAGATAAGGGGCGAATAATTGAATCTAGACACTATAAAGGTATTATACAATATCTTGGCAGGGTATGAGAGAGGACCTATCTAGGAAAAACCATAGTAGACCCACTTTACCCGGTAGACCCACATTGCCACACCCTACCTTATCCTTGCAAACGTTTTTGTAAAGCTTGTCCTCAGGAATCGTTTCGGTTTTTTATTCAAAGTAATATGACCGGCTGGATTTTGAAGCTTTCAACACAGTCTTCTGTGCAAGATGGTAGCTGCTTGTCATTATGCTGTACCTAAATTTTCATCCTTTATAAAAGCCTCACATTGAAGGTATGTCTTGCTTTTTCAGCACTCGGTGCTAGATGAAACTGTAGCGGATGCTGCTTACATTATTGCAGATGTCGATACAAGGTTTGTTATCTCTATAATTAAGTGAAGTTAAAACTAGATATCACTCACGGTCGTGGCCAAAAATTTAAGAGCACTTTTTTTTAAAGAACTTTTCTTGGCGTAATGTTATTGAGCCCTATCGCCCTGCCTGTTTGACTCGCTTGGAATTTGTCTCACCTTTCCTTTACTTTTACGTATTTTATAGTTCCTATTTTTACTGTAATTTTGTATCTTTTCTTTTGTAGCAGGGCAGTTTGTAAATCAACGTTTTTATGACTTGAATACTTACCCTGTATAAATATTATAAAATGAAATAAAATTAAATGAAATGAAAGGTCAGCTTTCCATGTAGATTCTGAATCTCGATGATGTTTTTTGAATTTATCCGCCATTTTGCTATGACGTCACTATGAAATCTGTAGAAATTCGTGGAAGTCATAGGTCACGGCCGACAACCCATCATTCGACTTCCGTAGCCTCGTTCTGATGGTAATAGTGTTTCTATAGGAGCATAGTTTTTCTCGAACTTTGGCCTGATTTTTGCGAAAGAAAAACATGACCTGTGTCAACCAACCTGAGCAAAACTTGTAGCAAATTTATCAGAGATTTTGTTCACCGGAAATTTGTTTTCATTCCAAAAGTTTAAATGATCGGGTATTAAGTGTTTTTGAAGACCGGTCATAAACAGGGACGCACATTAGGGGGGTGTAAGGGGGGGGTGAGACACCCCCCAATATTTTCAAAGTCGGTCCAAAATTTTTGTCATAAACGAAAAGTCGATCCATGACGAAGCTTGGATCTATCTTGGATAGTTCGAGTCCAGGTTTGTCCGACTTCTAAATGTTTTAGGCAGAGGTCGGTCCATGACGACGGTTTGAAATTTTACAAGCAATGCTCGACAGTGATCGGGAGAGTCGTTCTAAGCCAAAGCAGAAGACGGCATTTAAAAAAATTTTCCCAGACATACTATTGCAGAAGTGCCCAGTCTATGATTGGGCAAAGCAATCATTGGATTGCAAGACTTGTAAGACAAAGCAAAGGTATTTTTTGCCCAAACATTGGTCAAAGTGTACAGTAGAAAGCTGTTGGAAATGTTCAAAGTTTCCAGTCTGGCACTGGGGTGTCGATAATGGCAGTGCCACTGAGGGGAACAGTGTGCAGTTTGCCCCCAGGGTCTATAGACAGGGTTTTTTCTCAAAAAAACTGGCTCAGTGGCTAACCTCAAATTTTGTTTCACACTTTTACTAACTCAACTATGGAGAATTCAAATCCAAGATGGGCCAAAAAAAATTTTGACCGCAAGTCAACATTTCTGATGACGTCATCAACTTCGAAAAAATGTACTTTAAACCGCTCTGAATTTTCTCTCGTAACAGCTACTGCCAAACAAATTGCATATTTGAATAGCACACAGTTAGCGCTTTCAAACGATGTATAGATTTATCATTTTTGCTCACTTTTGATTTGTAGGTATGACGTCATCATTCATTTATGACGTCATCATCGCTTATGAATAAGTAGCAATATCATGGGAAAATGAGCTTCAACATGTTCAAAACTGCGATAAAATACCTTCAGTAACAACAGAATATGGTTAGGTAAGGGATGTTAATGTTATGGAATCTTTTCATCATCATCACTCTAATCCTGGCTGGAAATGCCAAAAAATGAGCTCATCTGTCTCAAGGTGATCACCTTCATCTCCTACGATACAAAATGATTTTCATTACTTCCAGTATTGTGGGTCTTGCTGTTGTCGGATGGTAGGTGTCTGGGGCGCTGGATATGATGCAATTAAATTGTGTCAAAAAGGGTTTCTGGTATGATGGAATTTTTGGTTTAAAATCTTTATCTGTTTATGGGGGCCCAATTCACAAAATGGGGCTCGAAGATTGAAGTCGGGTTCAAGTTTTCCCACTCGCGCAAACTTGTATTTCTTGAACTTTCGGGCCGAATTCAGAGAGGAGTTAAAAACCAAGAAATTTCAATAAAACGCAACGCGCTCCGTTACTCGGGTCCCATTTACAAATAAACACTCCAGAAGAAATTAAACCGCCCAGAAAAGATTACAGTAGACAGAAAAAATAAACTTTAGAATGCATAGCAACTAATTAAACTCTGTTTAAAACCTGTGTCTCTGTACACTCTCGCCGTGCTATTTCTCATTTATTTTTAAAATAGAGAACTAGCTGAATCATAGCTTGTGTTCCAGATCATCACCAAGGAGATGGTCTGGAGCACAAGCTACTTTACAATAGGTCAAAGCAATGTCATTATGATAATTCTCTTTTTGTAGAAAAGCCAGTCTTGATCCAGTGGCAGAGATACAGATGGCTTTGTTTTCGATGCTTCGTAAAGCCTTACTTTTGTCTGTACAAGTGTTTTGTCACTGTTTCTGTTGTAGAGTAATGTTTTCACAAATTTGGCTGCATTCGCGAGAATATCTTCAGAGATTTGCTGCCTCATCATCAAGAAATCTTATAGTTCCAGTGTTCTTCTTTAACTTTTTCAGAATTTTCATTTTGCCTACTCGAAACATTGCCGATGTTGTGTCGCAGCCAGTAACTATATGTCGGCTACGTGTATAGATAGAAAATTTTTGGAAACATCTTCGCCGAGACAATCTAAGACTTGTCCAATGTGTACGTACTTCTCGTGGTCGATCTTGAAAGACCCTTTTTTTTTTTTTTTTTTTTATATATTTATATATTCAATCCAAAAATTTACGTTACAAATTACTTAATACACTACTTAAACTACTTTACAATACTACGACGACGATACAAAGAGGAGCAAAATACTATGACAACCCCGAGGCCTTAAAAAAAAGAAAAATTTAAAAAGAAAAACATTTAAACGAAAACCAGACATAATTATTAAGAAAGATATGGATAACAAAAAAAAAAAAATAAAAAATAAAATAAAATAAAAAAATAAACAAAACAAAAAGGGTGTTGCAAAGAAAGAGTGCTTGGTGGCTGCGTGGTTTGTAGCAGAGTTTGGAAAGAGCTTAATCTAGACGACCGGTTTCCTTAATGAATCTTAACGTTAGCTCGAGTATATTCCTGTTAACATCATTAGGGAGGTTTTCATCACCATACAATAAGAGCTGCGCTAGAACCTCATTTGAAAGATTAGCATACCCAAATGGTCGTAACAGTGGAAGAATTTCAGCAAGGAGGTTTTGTCGTTGAACCACAAAAGATGGGCAAAGCAACAAAAAGTGCTCCGTATCCTCAACACCATCGTTCGTAGGGCACATTGGGTTTATAGTGTCCTTAAAATTATGCCTGAATGCCTGAATTTGTGAAAATTCAATTTGCTGAGACCCACTCTAAGCTGAGTAAGATGTGATAATCCCATTGGGTCATGAATCCCGAAAACAGATTTTGCAGGGGGGCGGATAATTGAAAAAAGTTTTTTCTTAAAAACAGTGACAGACGGTGCAAGTCTAATCTCTGGGTCAAGTTCATTCCATTCAGACCCTTTTCCTAGGAAGCATTATCAAAACAGATACATCAGTATCTTCTGCAACAACTACGATGGTTGTGTCGGCGAAGCAAGCATGGAGCATCCGGGCACGCGTCAGCCTCTTCGTGGTTGCAATCAGGCATGTATGTTTTGGCATCTTTGGAGGGGGGGGGGGGTGGAGAGTCTTTAGTACCGGTACCAACTCATAAGGTACCAGGTTCCAGCCAAATTGAAGGTTTCGGTACCACCAATTTTGGGGAAGGAGCTATCATGAATATGACGAATTCTGAATGGAGGTCTACGTCAGTTCTTCGTGAGACCAATGGGCAAGACCAAACCACTCCTGAGCACGTCACCGTAGCATCTGTGTCACTGTCTGCACTGTGGAAGCTAAAAATTTGTTCTAAAAATTCCAAAATCATCCAAGGACGAAATTGTTATTGGTACCGACTCATATAAGCTTGGTACCAGTACCCCTACCTTTGGTACCAGGTTCCATCACATTTGCACAATGTTGCACCAGGTACCACCCCTCTGGTGCCATGGTACCGCTACCCTGTCACCCTCCTTTCTTTGGTTATCTCCTGGTGCTGCTACGAGTCTCTCTTGCAGAAAAACGGGAGAGCAAAAAAAAGGGAGAGAGACTTGCCGCAAGTTCGGCAAAAAAAAGGGAGAGAGACTTGCCGCAAATCTACCAGATTTGCTCTAAATCAGAAAATGCTATTGGTTTTTAAATACGCTGTTTTGCTTCTTGGCTCTAGTAAAAACTTCAAGCAGATCAGTTTTATTGTCAAAATAGTTAAAATACATTAGCCAATCGTTTTTTTCCAGCATATGTTGGCTAAAAATTTCGAGGAAAACTCTTGTTCTTTCCTTTCCTCTCCCCCCCTCTTGTGCAGCTTTTGGTACTTTCCTTATGATAGGTATGTTAATGACTTCAATCCGAATGGGATTTCGGTCCTCTCATGGCGTAAAAATCTTTAACAAACCTAAAAACAAGTCGTGGTAGTTGCTTTTGGATTCAGTGATTTCATAGCAGTCATCCCATCGATTAGCCATCTTGCGTTCTATGGACACTCCTGTGTTAGTGCGTCTGCGTCTGCGATGATATGGTTCCGAAGCAAATGCTTTTGTGCATTAGGAAAAGGGTCTTTCAAGATCGACCACGAGAAGTACGTACACATTGGACAAGTCTTAGATTGTCTCGGCGAAGATGTTTCCAAAAATTTTCTATCTATACACGTAGCCGACATATAGTTACTGGCTGCGACACAACATCGGCAATGTTTCGAGTAGGCAAAATGAAAATTCTGAAAAAGTTAAAGAAGAACACTGGAACTATAAGATTTCTTGATGATGAGGCAGCAAATCTCTGAAGATATTCTCGCGAATGCAGCCAAATTTGTGAAAACATTACTCTACAACAGAAACAGTGACAAAACACTTGTACAGACAAAAGTAAGGCTTTACGAAGCATCGAAAACAAAGCCATCTGTATCTCTGCCACTGGATCAAGACTGGCTTTTCTACAGAAAGAGAATTATCATAATGACATTGCTTTGACCTATTGTAAAGTAGCTTGTGCTCCAGACCATCTCCTTGGTGATGATCTGGAACACAAGCTATGATTCAGCTAGTTCTCTATTTTTAAAAATAAATGAGAAATAGCACGGCGAGAGTGTACAGAGACACAGGTTTTAAACAGAGTTTAATTAGTTGCTATGCATTCTAAAGTTTATTCTTTCTGTCTACTGTAATCTTTTCTGGGCGGTTTAATTTCTTCTGGAGTGTTTATTTGTAAATGGGACCCGAGTAACGGAGCGCGTTGCGTTTTATTGAAATTTCTTGGTTTTTAACTCCTCTCTGAATTCGGCCCGAAAGTTCAAGAAATACAAGTTTGCGCGAGTGGGAAAACTTGAACCCGACTTCAATCTTCGAGCCCCATTTTGTGAATTGGGCCCCCATAAACAGATAAAGATTTTAAACCAAAAATTCCATCATACCAGAAACGCTTTTTGACACAATTTAATTGCATCATATCCAGCGCCCCAGACACCTACCATCCGACAACAGCAAGACCCACAATACTGGAAGTAATGAAAATCATTTTGTATCGTAGGAGATGAAGGTGATCACCTTGAGACAGATGAGCTCATTTTTTGGCACTTCCAGCCAGGATTAGAGTGATGATGATGAAAAGATTCCATAACATTAACATCCCTTACCTAACCATATTCTGTTGTTACTGAAGGTATTTTATCGCAGTTTTGAACATGTTGAAGCTCATTTTCCCATGATATTGCTACTTATTCATAAGCGATGATGACGTCATAAATGAATGATGACGTCATACCTACAAATCAAAAGTGAGCAAAAATGATAAATCTATACATCGTTTGAAAGCGCTAACTGTGTGCCATTCAAATATGTAATTTGTTTGGCAATAGCTGTTACGAGAAAAAGATCAGAGCGGTTTAAAGTACATTTTTTCGAAGTTGATGACGTCATCAGAAACGTTGACTTCCGGTCAAAATTTTTTTTGGCCCATCTTTGATTTGAAATCTCCATAGTCGATTTAGTAAAAATGTGAAACAAAATTTGAGGTTAGCCACTGAGCCAGTTTTCTTGAGAAAAAACCCTGTCTACTAGGGGGCCTCTTATTTGAAGATATCTTAACATTCTGACTGTAGGAAATTTTCTGAAATGCATTTTAGGCCGTTTTAAGCTAATATAAAGAGCGTGATCACAAAAATTTTTTGCTCGCTTCGCTCGCATGGGGCCTCATTTCGCAGTTTTGCTCCTGGGCCTCCAAAACTTCTCGGCAGGCCTGGTGTCGGTGGTGGTAATAGTATGGCGTTGGAAATTGGACACCACCGCCTAGCCTGACAGAAGAAACCTTCACCGTAAAGCAAAACAGGCAAAGTCGAGTAAAAAAGCTTTGAGCAAATAAGTGTGAGGGGCAGCTCTTTCACTCTTATGGCAATTTTTGCTTTGTTTGCGATTGATTTTCCTTGCGAAAAAATTCTGCTTTTCTAAATGGAGTTTACTTGAAATCTATCCTGAAGATGCCAATTTATGAACGAACCTGTCACAAAATGTCAAAAATTCTTTTTAGAAGTGTTTAGAAGTGACAAACATGGGATCAGGAGAGGTGTTCTAAGCCAAAGTAGAGGGCTTGTCCTCAAAAAATTTCCTGGGGGCCTTGCCCCCACACCCCCTTCTTTTCGCACCCTCCGTTAATCCGTACTGCTTGTATCAAAGTTCATCAAGAGTACGAACAGCCTGTATACATCCAGTCGGTCCAAAAAAATTTAGTCGGTCCAAAACATGCTGACACCCCCCAAACAAAATTTGAATGTGCGCCCCTGGTCATAAACTCTTTTGGTAAACCCCATATATGGTATTGGTTCACCCTTATTTGGCACAACTTTTCCAACATCAAACAGGTCGACGAGCCGCTTCAGGAATAGAAATTTCTTCTAACAGGATTGAATATTCCAAAATATGACACTACGACTTACACAATCTAGGATTTTGATATTGTATACTCAGCTATAAGATGATCGATGATATACATGAACGGTAGGCTAAGAGAACACTTCTGAGCCGTGAGAGCATAAAATGTTGGGGCGGAGACTGACTGGCCTAACCAAAATGAAGGGAACAAGAGATGAACCTGGCCAGCGCCTAGTTAATAGGCTCACAAACTCCAATAACAAGCAAGTCATATTTTACATCACGAGAAAGGCAGATAATTTTTACGTGGCTTAGGACGTTTCTTTATTATATAACTTGTAATTTCTGCAAGAAAATACACTCCTAATGAATCAGACCAATTTCCGTAAAATTTGACGAAGCGATAAGTAAATGAATGGCGTGCAAGTTGAAAAAAACCCTAGAAACAAGATAAAGCCAAAATGTCATGGGAGTAGTGATTTTTGTATGGAAATATGGATATAGTGAGATAAAATCGAAAAAAATTGGATGCCAGGGGAGCAGAAAGCCGTGAAAACGTTGAAAAATGGAGGTGGAGACAGACTGGCCTAACCAAAATAATGGGTACAAAATTCATAGTTAGTCCACGCCTTTTTTATAGGTTTCCTAACAACAACAAAAAATATACCAAACTTTAGCTCAAAAGAAAGAGAAATGAATTCTTCATGGCATAGGAAGGGTTTCTTTCTCATAGGACGTAGCATTTGGAAGAAAATTGGCCTTGAATGAAAAAGTGAAATTCTGGTAAAATTTAACGAGCGGAATTGCAGCAATTCAACATGCAGGTGGAATGCAACTCTAAGTTCAGAAAAAGCTACAGAATCACAATTTAATTGGTTTTTTGGAAGAAAGCATGAATGTCGTACCCTGAAAATGCCAACTTATCGATCAAATAGAGAGCTTATGACTGAGAAAGAGAAAGTCTAGGTGGAGACTTGTTGGCCTAACAAAGATAATGGAGTTAAAAAGCGAAGTTGATCAGCGCCTAATTCAAAGGATCTGAAACGGAAGCCAAAAAGATGCAAAGTGCTATATCAAATGAAAGAAAAATAAATTTTGCATGATATAGGATAGCTCGCTTTTCAAATAAACTCGTCACTTCTCGCGAAAACAACCCTGAGTAAATATCATGAATTTTCGTCCTACCAAACGAAAGAAAAATCTAAAGGGAGTCTTAAAAATAACACTTATTGCAAATGGCTAATTTCATTTCAAAATATCCCAAACAAAAGAAAGCTAAGTTTGTGAAGCCTGTTCTTCCAAACAAAATCAAACATATTTGGAATATTATCACAGCAGATGGATAAGAAAGTCAAAGATTAATGTTGAGTTGCAATTCCGGGCCTACGAGATTTTTGTGAAATCGAAGAGGATCTACTTACCTGCTAGCATCCATAGCGTTTGTTTCTCTGCTTCCAAATCATCAAAATCTTCAATTTTTGCACAATTTTTATTACTAAACACGCTCAATATCAAATCTTACAAAAATGAAATGTTTTTTGGTGTGTACGCGTGATGAAATTAGGAAAAGGGCGCGCAAAAATCACATGACCTCCACCTGCCTCCACAGCTTCGAGGATTCAATGTGACGTCACACGTCAGTAGGGGTTGTCGGGCGTGATAGCTGTTCTTCCGAAAAGGGGTGTGATGCGAAAATTGTTTTGCTCCTTTTGATTATACATCATTCTATGAACAATTCATTTATGTATACATATATAGATATGGTGTTTTTGCTAAACACCGGAACTCCACGAAGAATTTTGCTAAAGGGCAAAGGTAGTGGAAGGCTTTCTGCTCCAGGGCTGTATTCTGCATTTGTCATCATCAAATCAGCAGACATAGTCCGCTAATCAGCAGACATGGAATGCAAATTTTGCTGTTTTTCAAATGGGACAATGAGGATTTCCACAGAAATCTTAAAATGAACGAGTGATTCAATGTTGCATTGGAAATTTTGCCATTGCGAAAGCCCACCTTTGAAACTGCAGAGCTCCGTTAGAATTGCGTCGCTCCTGGTCAGTTGTTCGCATTGTATGTAAAAATGATTCTTATAACTCTTGCTTATTTTATAAGGCTCTCTGCTTCTTTTCTTTTCCGCTTTGTTCTTGGCATTTTCGTCGAGATTTTATGGTTATAATTGCCTGCAGGAAATGCCAATTGGTTTCTCTTTCGAAAAGCAAAAATTCATATGCGGAAATTGGCAGGTTCGTAGATTTCAATTGATTTATAAAATCTAATGAAGTGTTCCTCTTTGTTACTTTTTGGTCCATTTTCACTTGATCCTCGTTTTTTTGTGATTTAACTCATTTTCGAAAAACTGGGCAGGGCTAACCAGGATCAAAGTTACTGTAAAAGAGCTCTTTTACAGGAACTTTGCCAGGATAAAAGACAAAAAGGAATTCATTAACCTGTTATGTTGAAACGGAAAATAAATAAGCTGTGTTTCTTACTATGAGGAAGCTCCTGAGTAATATTGCAAAGAATGTTTAAAACAAGACAGAAATGTCAAAACCTTGCCAAGAATTTGCGCCTTTACATTGTCATACTGCAAAACTCTGAACTGGAGAATGGCAGCATTAACCCTATAGTGGTTGGGCTATTTGATAGTACTATTTTGGTTGGGGGGGGGCAAAAAAGCCCCCCCCCCTACCTAACTCTTTACTGGTAATAGGTAGAGCGACCAAATTTGGTGTGCTAAAAGCCTCAGGCATGTACTTTCTGTAAATATAAAAATTAACTTAAAAATAGCCACCATTTTTGCTTACGTCAGCATTTTCCTTTGTGTGGTCAAGAAAAGCGGCAAAATTGGCAAAAATCTGGAAAATCGAGATAAAATTAAATTTGGAGCATATTTTCCATCCAAACATGGTATTTATAATAGAATGCATCAAATAACACAACATTAAAAAAGAAATTTGCAAAATATTCCACTTCTGCTCCTTTTTTCGCGATAATAGAGATTTGAGAATTTGCGATTTTTCCTGGGTCAGTCCCAGAAAATTATCTCCCGCCCCCTCATTTTTCAAAATATTTCAATGAAACTTTTTGAGAAGTTGCACAATAAGTAGTTGCAAAAAGTCAAGAAGTTTCATGGCTATAAAATTCTTCCTCGCAGAGTTATTAAAAAAAATCTACTAGGGGTGGCAAGTTTGCCCCCCCCAACCAAAATAGGGTTAATTGACTTAAACTGGATGTATTTTTATCATTTTAGTGACAGCATCGTAAAAACTGAAATAGTAGGGGCTACTGTGGTATCAGAGCTGCTGGAATCACTAAGAGGATTATGGGACCTCAATATTCCTTACCAATTTGTAAGTAAATGCTAAAAGAAAGTTTCAAATTTATGATACTGGATGTCTCAGTGCTCTGGTTTCCCTTGCTACAAGTGATCGTTTGACAATTATGTGTATCTGAAATCATCTATCAGCGCTTGAAAGGACTGAGTTAGAGTAGGTTATCGAGCTATGTTGTAAAAACGGCTGGGAATCCAGAAGTGGGTTACTTGTGATTCGTTGCGCGGGCTGTCATTCGATGCTTATGCAGCTTGAGCAATACTGTTGTTAAAACAAAAACTTTTACATTTTTGTGACCTCAATGAAGCCTTTTATTGAGAAAATTCACGTTTCTTCCTATTATGTGTTTTCAAATCAAGCCTGCATAGAATTTGATGGCTGTTTTGATCAATTTAGTTCCTTTCGGAACCTATGTTTTTTAATGAATTGATTGCCCCTCAGGAAATATGTGTCTCATGTTCCAAAGAAGTTGCCTACCATGTATTGGGGTTTTGTTTAGAAACTAAATCATCGTTCATCAAAGTCAGCGTAATTCTCATCACCTGTCAAAAAGGAACATTCTTCTGGTGCACCCGGTACTTGTCAGTAGACCACAGTTTCTGTCCTATATTTCTCAGTACTCTTAAATAGATAACTTGACACAGCATGTGCACATACAGGCAGCGAGGGTACATATAGCCAGCAAAGGCCTACCGAGTGCCTTTTATTTATTGATAATCTGATTTTAAGCAGTCGTCAAATCACTTATTTATTTCATTGATTTTCTTGCAGTGTCTAATGCATCTAGAAGATCGGCTCAAGGACATTTACAGCAAAAGCAAGGTATGTATTCTCTATTCATACAATTATTTGAACAAATTTCATCTTCATTTTGCCAAGATGAGCACAACACTGTCCACTAAATGCACCTATGGGATTTGTTTCGCATTTGTTTCCCTGTAATTTAACATTCCAATGAAAACAGTTTACTGGTAGAAACAGTCAGTTAGGGACACACACGGGGGTAGAATGAGGGGATGCGGCCATCTCCTGGTAAAAGGAAGAACATTTAATTTGTTATGAAACCAAATAATAACGCCTGGCGTTTGAAAAAATCCTTCTCCCTGAATATCAAAGCAATAATATTGAAGACTGTCTTGTTTTATCTCGGATAAGTCAGTTAGGTTCAGTAATTTACCCGGCTTTAATCGGTTATTCCTTCCCGTTGAAATGGGAGATTTCTACAGAAAACCCCTTTCAAAAACCTGCAAAAACGAGTGAAACATCAAGCAACATTTCCCTTTGTTCTCCATCCTAGCAAGAATGACGCATGGATATTTTCCTGTATTTTGTCCTCGTGGGAAAATGGGATCCCCTTGAATAAGTTATTCACACCAGGGGGGGGGACTTTTCAACCGACCAAAAGGAAAGCACGTGCTAAAGCATGCTGAAAGTCATCTCTTGCTTCTTGCTTGTAATTTTAGCACTTTTTAAAAGTTTTTCAAAGGGATCCATCTTAGAAAATCGCTTACAGAATCTGAATGGAGTCACCGATCGTAGCCAGGAAAATTTCTAAAAATAATTGAACATGTTAGCTATTCAATCAGGTATTGCAACACATCATTGCTTATATACTCAGGGAGTAGTAGCCTTTCAAACGCCGGGCGTTTTTTTTTTTTGACTCACCCGGTAGAAGAAAACGATGCATGTTAACAGAAACAATATCTTTGCTCCCCATTCATCATTTGGTAAAGTTTCTGCCGCTAGAAACACCTCCACCAAGTTCATTTGAAAAGGTACATGTCGCATAGCGGAAATGCTATTTGAAGTCACATTCAAAGGACAGATGATTTTTATGAAAGCCGGGTTAAAGTTCCACTTACACAGAATTTGTCCTTGTGTTCACTTTTCAAATTTAGGATTTAGAAAAGAGTGACCTTTTAATGATACTCTTTAATATCATTTTTATTTCATCTGACAACCCAATTCCTGCTGATGTCAGAAAATTTAATTCAATTTAATCAAAGGCATTGCTTTTGCTGCAGGTTCTAGCAGAGTATGTGAAGATGTATTCTGATTCGATTACGAAGAAAGATGTCCAAGAAAAAATGAGGTACGAATTTTATCGATATTTATGATTCTGATCATTTCAACCATTGCACTGAATAATCTCACCGGGAAGCATTTGCAAAGTAACAAGCAATGTTCAACACTTTGCGAGCTATTTTCTAAACTAGAATACAGGTAAAGGAAAAGAAAATTTCCAAGCAATCTGATTTAAAAGTGCTCGGGAATTAGCGCCCAGGGACAGATACAGTTTCAGATGCATTTGTTAGTAAAGTGGTTTTCGTCAATCCTTCACCAACCTAATGGATATCTTGGTACTGTTTCTACTGCAATTGGTATGTTTCATTCAGAATTTGTATCTTGTCTGCCATGTAATATCAATAGCTGTTTCTTCCCAGGAGGGGAGCATCACACTAAAATGAAGTAATAAAAGTAATGACCTTTTGCCGATGATTACCTGGTTTATTTCGTATTGAAATATTTATTGGGTGCGCCAGAAAAAGGGATCAAATTTTAACAGGCCATAATGGATAGAAAATCGGGCCAATTTGACAAAAGAGGGATTAATCTTTAATCAAAATCCTATATAGTACTTGGTACATTTTTGTTGATTTTTAGGTGACCTATCTCCCAAGCTGTAAGCTATTTCTTAGAATTGTTGGTTTGGACATAGCCTAGTCTGACTAATGTGAGATGAAAATGAAATACTTCTTGTGGAACATTTTCAAATCAGATTGTCTGCAATGCTGAAAACTTACTGCGATAGACCATGAACATCAATCAGTGCTATTTAAGACTGAACGTAAAGGGACAAACAGAAAACTATTAGTTTGTATCAGCTCAAAGACTTCTTTGAAAATGATGAACAAATATTTTTCAATTGAAAATTAGCACTAGAAGTATCACTAGGATGGAGCGAATGCTCGCGCTGATTACAGCTAATCAGTTTTTTCACCATTTGATTCCCTAGTCATTTCCAAGAGTTTCCTTATGGTCTTACCTGGCTCTGTGTGATTGATTGATTGATTGATTGATTGATTGATTGATTGATTGATTGATAATTGATTAAAAGGTGTGATTGATTTTATTTGATCAGTTCTGGCTGTTACCTGAATGAATATTTTCAAAAAATCGCTACACGAAAAGTAGGCGGCTGAAATTAGAAAAAAATTGCTAAGTATTATTCAAGATTTTGACAGAAGAGTACATCATCAATCGTTAAAATTGGCAAAGCGTACGATTTTTCATGACCTTGAGCAGAACGAATTTCGGGTGTAGAAGTCACACTGGTAGTGTGGAGCCAGCTCATTTAGGGACTGGAAGACCATTGTCTTAGATTCACCGGTAATCAGTTTGTCAACGGTCTTCCATCCCAGCCCTTTAATAAGAGGTCTGCCTGGGGCATCAAAGCTGCTATTCGTCATTATCCTAGCAGCATGGTTTTGAAATTGCAACTGATCAATTTCGGTTAGGCCCAAGCAGCCGATCGACAGGATGGCAGCATCGAAAGTGTGGCTCGACAATACCTGTTTAGAGCGTTTGCAAATTTTTTTTTCGGGAGAAAAGACTTCGCATTTCTTGATATGTCAGCTGCCCTTGAGACCTTGCTAAAAACTGCCTTGATTTGTTCTTTCCAATCCAAGGAGCAGTCAATTGCACACCAGGGTATTTTGTCTTTTGACTACTTCCAGCTCATTATCACAAATTTTCAGATCCAAATCTTTATTTTGACTTTTGAAAATGTTTTGTCCTTGCTTGGTAGAAATAAGTATAGAATTAGTTTTCGAAACATTCAGAGAAAGCTTGTTGCCTTGTAGCCAAGTGTCCAGTTTCCTAAGGTCGCTATTAATAGCCTCATTCAGCCAAGTCAAATCGTGAGACTGGTTGTACAAACTCGTGTCATCAGCATACGTGAAAACGGTAGAATCTGGGACATCTTATGGGAGATCATTGATGTAGATGAGGAAGAGAAGAGGGCCAAGGCATGAACCTTGTCGAGCACCAACTTCTTTGACCCCAATTTTTCAATCCACGTCGGTAACCCTACAAACTGTTTAAGGTTGAAAAGGTAGGATAAAACCAAGAGAGTTGGCGTTTCCCTACACCGTAAGGCTCAAGCAATTTGCAGAGAATATTATGATCTAGTGTCGGATTCCTTTTAGAGGTCAATGAACACTAGACCATAAGCTTGCAAAAATCAATTTCATTTTACCAGTCTTCTAAGTTATCATGTTACTGTCGAATGAAGGCGCCAACAGCTGGATTGGTCAGATAAAAACGGACTGTTGTCATTCATGCACTGGCACATCTGGTTTGTTAATAGCTTTTCCAAGAGCCAAGAGAGATGACAGACAAGGCTGATATTGGTCGATAATTAGACTGTTCAGCCCTGTCTACATTTTTGAAAATTGGAGTAGCTCTGACAACTTTCCATGAGTTGGGGAAACGAGTTGTTTCAATTTTATTTGGTACGTAGCGATAGTTGCACCCCTGAAGCGATGGTTTGACAACAGGTTATGCTCAAAGCGTTCACTTCATTTCATATGAAAGTACTGATGTTTTATTTATTTTATTTACTCATTTATGGTTGGTTGCACCTGGTTGTAAAATATTAACTTATTTCATTTAACTTACAGGTTGTGTGAGAGTGACCTGGATCTAATGATCGCTACTGGAAGCACGCATTGTCCATACTTGCAACAAGTTATCGAGTAGAGCACAAATACTGGTCATCTTATCAAGTTCAGAAGTTCTTACGATGGATAGGAATAGAGTAGGATCAGTTACAACGATGGATAGGATAGGATCAGTTACATGCACGGCTAGAGATTAATAAATGCGAGGGAAGACATTAAAACAAGGCTATGCATTGCAGTGAGATGCGACGAACACTGCTTAGAACAGAGATATATTTCGTGACAGGTTTTGTATGGCTAAATAAATTGTCTTAATTGCCGGCTGTTATTTGCAATCATAGTGCTGGAATTCATGGTTTAATAAGTTTATCAATGGGGATAGGATTTGCTTATTTTTCGAGTAGGAAGCATGGAGTTGCAAAGTATACTTAAAATGTACATCAAAAATGAAATTATTTTAGTTTATGAACAGCAAATGGTCGATAATGATGACTGAGCCGCTAAGAGTTTGTATCTATGTATAGATCTGATGCTTGTATGGAATTTACAGCAACAACAACACGATAAAAGATCAGTCTATTGTTCTACGTTCCGGAAATTTTCATATCCTTTAATGGTGGGATCTCGCTGGGATATTTTCAGAAAAGTAAGTGACGGAAGACTGTGCTACCCTGAATGCACTCTATTGATTGTAGCTGTAATCCACCGCTTGAAGTGGTGAATTATTTGATCTGATTGATTTAATCAAATTGGGAGGGGGGGGGATAACTCCTCAGAAAATGCTGATTTTCAAAGTTCACTGCGAAATTACTACAACTACGACAGATAAACTAATTGTTCACTGAAGCAGGCAACCGAAAAATCTTTGTGAGTCATCAATCAAATAGCAGAATTTGCAATCAACAACTAAATGAAGCAAAGATACTGATTGGCCAACTGAGACAAAGAAACTTAAGACTCTCCCAGCTTGGAGAGGATTTTACTGATCTAGTTCATTGCTATACAAATTGATTTTTGCATCACAGCTCAAATTTCGAGTTTCTTGGATCAAATCACAGAAATGTTCTCCAGATTGAAAAAGGAACCTCAAATTTGGAAGGTTTTTGGCATTTTTTGCGACCAGATAGCACAGGCAGTCTGACAAACAAAATATGAAATGCTCCAATATCAAGATATACAGTCCGCCTGACGGACCAATAGTCATTCCAGCCGTGATCATTCCAGCCGTGATGTTGGGAGCAAGTTGTCGCTCTTGTTGTTTCAAGACGACTTTAGGAAGAGCAGATCAAATAAAAAATTGCTGCTTTTTCATCACTAGATGCGAAAAGATCTTTGTCCTCGGTGACAACTTCTTGATTCTGGTGACACAGGTCATTAGGCTTACCATAATGACATAATTACATGACTGTCAAGATTTATAATATTCTAGATCACAGATCGTTGCTAGTAGATGCAGCATAGCGTATAGATCAATCGTCAATAATAGATTATTTATTTATTTAATACTTTCTAGTGTTTATTCGTTCCTATAGCGGTTGCGTGGTTCCCATCGACCTTGCCCTCGGATCATTGTTTTCTTTCGTAGGTTTCTCATTCATGGACTTTACAATTTATTGCCGGTCATAAGTATCAAATTTTACCAAAACCAGGACAAGCCATCCTCATTGTCAACCACTTGTGAGAGACGAGTGTTCTTCTGAAACGGTTTTCAAGATAAGTTGGGCTCAAATTGAATCATCTTGAACGTGTTGCTGCTGGCAGGACGCGTATCATTTGTTTAAATCAATTTACTTTCCTGTTCCAGAAGTCGTGATTTTGAATATTAGTACAATTTCATACTTCTCTGCTTCTAACCCATAACTTGAGTCCGCTTGAACCAATGAATGCTTTGAACTGTCTGTAATTATGAAGTTTTTTCGACCATGTTTGACTTTTGCATATCAACATTTCCTTTTGCTTTGTGGTTTCAATATTTGTGTCAAAGAGAACATTTTCAAGGTTTCGTTTCCTAAAGGAAGTCATTCTTTCGTGATATGTGATATGAGTAGGACAAACCAGCTATTTGAGGCTGCTGCATGGAATTCCGCCTGTTATTCTTACACCATGCTTTTCATCCTAAATCTGTTGAGCATGTTGACTGCATTACCTTATCATTTAAATGTTCGTTATTATCTTAATCAATAGGAATTTAGTTCTAACGTTATTTCAAACTATTATTGAATATCGTAACCAATTTTTATGACAATCATTTTCACAAATTTGAGTCAGCCTTATTTTTACTGAGTACCTGCCTTCAAAGATCTTGTTCTCAGGGAATTTTACCATAGACTGCTGCATGGTGACACCGAAGATGGTGGCAAGGAATTTTTTACCGAGATGCATTGCGTTCTAATTGTGAATCTTTCACGATTCCATAAAATCGATTAAAGAACGCAATGCATCATAGTAAAAAGTTATTTGCTGCCATCTTTAGCGTAATCGTCTATTGGAGGCACCGTACGATGATTCCTTTCATGGACTTGTAGCTCTATAAAATGTCCTATGTTTGCGGACATTGTTTTGAGAATATTTATGACATCATATGCTCCATTCACACTGCAGGTTAAACCAGCTTAAACTAAACCAGATTCTCGAATAAGGCCTTCTGATTGGTCAATCCAACAAATCCAGTCATTTGATTGGCTGAAATTTAAACTGGTTTAGATAAAGCTGGTTTAACTGTGTCAGTGTGAATGCAGTAATAAACTACCCCTATTTTGATAACTACGAAGAATTTGAACCAGTACAGCAAGTTCCTTAAGATCACCAGTCTTGCTGTGCCCGCGTGAACATTGCAAAACGAACAGCTTTTCAGTTCTTCCAATGTTCAGACATCACATAGCGGTGGTAAGCAGACACTAAAGGAAAACAGAATTTCTTTTTGCTAGAAAACTTAATCACAGACAAAATCAGCTCGTGAGAGCATGTTAGCTTTTAATTCATAGTTAAGATCATTTTCATTTCCAGGAAAGCTCCTCTTAAAGCGTTTCTCAAATTGTCTGAAGTCTGTACAATTCTGGGGATGCCAAATGAAATTCATACTTGTGATAAGTCAGCTGCATTAAGACAATTTCTAATGTTTTGCATTTCCCAACAGTTAACAGATTTCATTAAACAAGTAAACAAGTGAAAAATTTAGTTGGGTTGTCTATCCTAGCTCCAAGTAGGGTTAGGGTATTGTCGAAAAACGATTTCAAACACAATTTAGCTCCAAGGAAAACCTGTTGTGGTTTGTGTCAAAGAAGTGCAGTTCTTTTATGTACCTTGTATAAGTTGCAAACTTTGGATGTTTAAAACTCTTAAAACCTTACCTGAACCTGACATCTGATGTGGAGCAGAATGTAGTACATTATCCAATAGTTTTTAATCGTTTGTAGTAGCCTATAGTTGTAGTCAAATTAACATTGCGCGTCTTTTATATTGGCCATGGGGTAGTCGCTGTCTTCCCCTCCCCAAGGTATCGTACCTATAGTGTTGTATAGCAATTAGAAAGGTATAGTTAAATGTAAATGCATCGTAGATTTTTATATTTGAATAAAAAAGAGCCCTTCAAATATGTATCCGAAGCCGAAAAGCTGCAGAGGAAGCAAAAGATAGAATTTTTGGACAAACTTTGACTGACGAATGGGACAATTAACTTCGGTGGTGGGAGTGTCGCGAATGATCACGAAATTGAAATAATAAATAATAATAGATAACAATAAATAAAACATTTATTTATGGTTGGCTAAAGGAATAGAATTATTATACCAACTAATAAAGGCCAATTGGTGTTACCTATGTTACCTATTTACAATTTTGTTTCACCTACATATTAAACAATTACAGTTGGACACGTCCAATTTTTAATATTGTTTTTAAACTGACTGACGCTATTTGCAGATTTTATTGTGTCAGGGAGTGCGTTCAAAAGTATGCTTCCTCTAAAAGTCAATGAATCATTCCCGTATCTGAAAGTCCTCGTATCTGGAAGTTGGACGAGATCCTTAACTCTCAGAATATAGTTAACGGTTATTTTCTTATTCATTTCATTCAACCGAAAATAACTACATTTATTTAGTATCTAATTACAGTTACTTGAAAGAGTCTTTCATAACAGTAGTTCTAGTCAGTATAGCAATTTGTGAAAAGACGAGTGCATGACAATGCCACAACATTTAAATACGATGAGTAAAGCAAAGGGAAAAAACTCTACAAGATGCATATTACAAAGGATATTTTCAAACTTTACACAATTGCTGGGCCAATCCTGAAAAGGGCGTTATAGTAGCCTGCCATGACTTATCATTATGGACTGGTAGGCTGAGTGTCAATATCAAAATAGATCAACGTCAGCAATTTGACAATGCCATTGCTCTAAATTCTTATGGGGAGGGTGGGAAGGGGTTTCTGATCAACAAACAAGCTATCGACGTGTGACCTTTAGACTCTTGAACTAACTATTTATACTGTCACTATTGCACGTGGAAAAACACAACTTAAAATCACTGGCACGCTTGTCTGTGCGCCTTTATTGTAACCCACAAAAAGACTCAACTCTTTTTCTCTCTCTTGGGACTAAATAAATTCAGTTATTTTCTTATTCATTTCATTCAACCGAAAATAACTACATTTATTTAGTATCTAATTACAGTTACTTGAAAGAGTCTTTCATAACAGTAGTTCTAGTCAGTATAGCAATTTGTATCCGTAACAAGGGGGCCAAACTCCAAGAAATAACGTCAAAGGCCTAAGTTCAAAGAGACTGACAGAAACGAGTGAATATTGTCCTTTACATAACCATCCTTAATTTTTTCTGATTTCCATCTACCGTGTCTCTTGAATAGCCGATCCCTGACTCCATTGTTCGCTGCAGCGGAGGCGCCACCTGATCGAAGGCTATGGAGTGAAAAATCAGATACGTTCTCCTTGCCTATTTTTAGAAGGATCGCCTTTAATTGTTCTCGCATAGTCGTATAACTAATGGGCTTGTTGGCACTCCGTAACTTGTAATCATTAGCTGACTTTAGATGAGACAATTGCCGAAAAATATAATCCTCATCACTAGAGATCTTGGCCTTTTCCAAATAGAGTTTTAAGATTGATACTGGGCAGAGGTCCGATCCTGTCTTAGCAATATACAGTTTATTTCCATCTCTGTATACGTCAGTCTTGCTTCTCTCTATAAACAATGTCATATGGGTCTCGTGGAAGGATATATTCCCTTTCTTTAAGGCAGAAACTTCACTGAATCGGAGAAATCCAACAAAACTCAAAATAATGAAACAGAGATTCCTCAGCTCCAACAGGGACCCTTCAAGGCCATTGCACAATTCGAAAATTTTTTGTAAGTCATCTACTGAAATAGGCTGTTTCTTGTTCGTTGTTTTTGAACTAATACGCTTAGCGGCCTCCAGAATGTTAGTGCAAAGACTCGATTCACAAGGGTCTTTCCAATTACCAAGGTTATGAAAAAATTTTATAGCATAGAATGTGTTCTTTATAACCGCGAATGACTCTCCATTTTGAATCAAATTTACCAAATATAATGCTACATGAAGATCTTTAGAGGGTAGTGACTTTACTTCGGAGAAACTTTCAGTCCACGAATGCCATTTTTTAAACGCTAAAGAGTAATTCTTTACAGTATTGGGTGCTCTTGACTGGGTGAGAGTTTCTGGAATATAATCTGCTAAATTTTTCAGAGTTTGGTCTCGTACACCGGCTTTAACTGTATTCTTTATTATTGCTAAAAGTAAACACAAGAGAAAAAAGAGAATTAAATTTATAATCAACCAAAATACTGTAACATAGTGCTAAAGCGTCAATAATTTTGGTCCAGTGAAAGACAGTCTATATCATAACTGAATACCTGCAGCCCTCCATATTTCCTCGCAGAGGCTCAGCGTACTCCAGTCTTGCTCAAATCGTAGTCCTGTCCGATCTGGGAAGGAGTGCAATGGACTCAAAAAGTACACATGTCTGAACGCCAGCGACCCTGCGGAGGCACAGCATTCTTCGCTTTGTGCAATTGCAGTCCTCTCCAATTCATGCAGAGGCTAATGAATTGAATGTTTCTATCGTGTGTGAATACCTGCAACCCTCTAGACTTCCCACCGGAGGTTCAGCGCACTTCACCTTATGTCAATGTAGCCCTCTCCAACCTAGGCAGAGGCTAAATGAATTGAAATGTCTTCCTTGTGTGAATACCTGCAACCCTCCAGACTTCCCACCAGAGGTTCAGCGTACTTCACCTTCATTAAGTGCAGCCTGTTGTCCTTTCTCAGTGGCTCAGCGTATTCTACAAACTGGAGAATTCATTAAATTAGTCTGAAGTTCTCAATACAAAGTTCAAACTCTCAAGATTCCAAGATCTCAGAGACAGGATTCGTTAATGAATCTTTAACGCAACGAAGGAGCCCCTAAAGTTATTTGGGGTCAGAAACGAGAAGGGGCAAGTTCCCTCTCTTAGGCAATCGCACCCATTTTCGATAAACAGATGATCAGAAACAAAATCTTCAAAAACTCCTTCTTGTGTGACTAACAATGGCCAAAAAGACGAAGATTTCCAGTATGGAAGAACAAGTACACCTCTCACATAGCCGACCTTGAGACGTTTTATTACTCTAGGTATCTCACTTATCGGTGGTACAAATAAGTTGTTTTCGTTTTCCCAGTTCTGCGAGAAGGCATTACACGCTTCTGTATTTGGACAAGCGTATTTTGAGTTGAATCTTTTGAGCTTGGCATTTTCATTGTCTGCAAACCTATCAATGGTAAAAGGACCCCATTTTTTACTGAGAAACGCAAAGAAATTCGGAGAGAGTTGCCAGTCATCAACGTCAAACATATTTTGAAAGCTTGTCTGCTGCAATATTCGTTTCTCTAGGGATCCAGATAACTTTTAAATCAATGCCATTACAACTGCAGATTTGAAATATCGAAAGGGCCAAATCTTGTAATTCAAGGTTGCTGCTTCCAACCGCAACGATTCTTGACGCTGCATAATTATCTGTGTGACAAAGGACGCTTCTATTCGTAATAAGCTTAATAAAAGAGTTTAGTGCATAACTGATTGCCCTCATTTCACGCCAGGTTGAACTTTTCTCTCTTTCTTGACGGGAAAAGTTTTTGTGGCACTCTAGGGAGCCTGATAG
The DNA here is from genome assembly GCA_964020215.1 of Aurelia sp. 3 sensu Dawson et al. (2005). Lineage (NCBI taxonomy): Eukaryota > Metazoa > Cnidaria > Scyphozoa > Semaeostomeae > Ulmaridae > Aurelia > Aurelia sp. 3 sensu Dawson et al. (2005). The sequence continues at coordinate 11,372,788 of OZ026590.1, forward strand.
AATCGCACCTAATCCGGTGGAGCTTGCATCTGTAAATATGAACTTTTGTGGTTGTTCAATTGATTTCAATATTTTCTTATTCAAAGATTGTAGATTGATATGCCAAAATATTATTTCATCTCTAGCCCTAGGAAAGTTAAATAGGTTTAACTTTGCATCCCAAGACGACCTTCCGTCAATCATATTGTACAGAAACCTCGTCTTAAGACGAACTATGTTACCAACTACATAATGGGTTGACATGATTTTTCCTGCAAATTTTGCTAACGTTCTGGCTGATGTGTAAGGGCACCGCAGCAAATTCTCCGCGAGGGAAAGTATTGAAATTATTCTTTCATTCGGAATGAAGAGTAAATTTTTGTAGAGGTCAACTGTGATGCCTAGCCATGTTAGTGCCTTAACGGGCGACCACTGTGACTTTTCTGAATTAAAGACCAGACCAGCTTCAGATAAGGTTTTGCGCACGAAAAAGGAATTCTCCTTTGCTTCTTCGTACGAAGACTCAATGCCTATTCCATCATCTGAATACAGGGTTATCTTAATTCCACGAGAATGCCAAAACGAAACAAGAGGTCTCAAAACTTTGGTGAACATATACGGGGCTGTTGAGAGGCCAAAAGGCAAAACAGTGAAAACAAAATATCTGTAGTTCCCGTCTTTAGCCCATGAGAATCCGAGAAAGGTTTGATGTTCATGGAAGATATCGACATGATGATATCCACTTTTCAAATCGAATTTAAAGCAAAAGCTATCAGAAACTAAGTAGTTTTCAAAGGCCCGCCAATCATCGAATCTTATAGGGTCTTTGTACAAGTGAGAATTGATATATCTCAAGTCTAGAATAAGTCGTTTTTTACCTTTCGCATTTATAGAGACAGATAATGGACTCACTACATGGGGCTTAGAGCAACACTCTTTTACAGCACCAGATTCTATGAGGTCATTAATGCTTTCTTCAACAAATTCTGCATGAAGCAGTGCGGTTTTGTTGTTCTGAAAAATTGCTTGGGCAGGTGTCTCAATAAAAGGAATTTTGTATCCTTGTGAAATGGTTTCTAAAATGGTTTTGCTTGTATGTATGGATTTCCAGAAAAAAATATTCTTCTTTAATCTACCCTTCACTGATATTTTGAGTTTACTATGCAACGCACATTCTTCGTATTCTGATAGATGGTTGGAGCAAGCATAAAAATCATAAAGATACTTATCTTGATCTAAAGCTATTGCTTGCCCTTCCAAAGGCACTTGGATTTCCGTTTGGGCAGTTTCTCCTCCAATGACCTCTGTTTCCGCATCCAAGACAGATATCTGTTGGCTTTGCTCCTCTCTGAAATCTCCCGGCTGTTGATGTGTTTGGCTGTTCGTCACTCCCGAAGAATGGCCTTCCAAGAAATCTGTTGTTCTGGGCTGAATGGTCACGAAAGGGCCGATTTTGTAGGTTCGAAGATGATGTTGTTTGGCTTGATTTACGAAATCGACTGGTTGACTTGCTTTTAGCCAGGGCTCGATTTTCCGCTGCTCGGAGTTTCTTTTCGTCTTCACTATCACTAGCCAATTCGTCTGACAAATACTCGTGCACTGTGCCCCAACCTCCTGGTGAACGGTCTGCAATGCGAATTAATTTGTTTCTTTTCTTGAGGGCGTTTGTAATGGACAAGATCTTCTTTTTCGACTTCTTCTTCTTTCCGTTCTCTAACATCTTTGACACGGAACCCAAATCCTCCACTAGTGATGCGTTGAATTCAAATTGTGTCTTGTTAGATTTGAACTTGAATTCTACTTCATGCTCCACCTTCCTCTTTTTACTTGCGTTCTCTTCTGCTTCCCATGCCATTTCTCTTTTCAACGAGGAAAACTTCTTGTCAAAATATTTCCTTACTTCAGCAACTGAACTCTTCGCCTTACGTTCATCGTTGTTTCCACTGCTTGAGAATTCCGACTTCGATGAAACAGATGGAGAAGGTGAGCGGGAACGTGAGGTGGACTTCGAAGCTTTTCTCCTGGTTCGTGTCGAAGACATGTCGAGTCGATATTCTTCATGCACCTACGTCTGATCAACAAACAAGCTATCGACGTGTGACCTTTAGACTCTTGAACTAACTATTTATACTGTCACTATTGCACGTGGAAAAACACAACTTAAAATCACTGGCACGCTTGTCTGTGCGCCTTTATTGTAACCCACAAAAAGACTCAACTCTTTTTCTCTCTCTTGGGACTAAATAAATTCAGTTTTACGTTTGAAGAAGTCCCATAAGAAGGAGGGATTGTCAGAGGTTAAGCATTTGCAAACCTCCAGCATTAGCTTTTGCAAGTTTCTTCTATGTATTGTGTATTCACCCCTCTTACGAAGGAGTTCTTCAAACGTAGACTCATAGTCATCTAACAGCACTCTCAGGGCACGTTTATGAAGTCTTTCGACATCATCATTTGATGATTTTCCACAGAACATCCAGATCAACGGGCAGTAATTGAAATTGGGCAGTATAAAAGAATTGTATAATATGGTTCTCTTCTCATAGTCCAGATTTGGAGCAATCCTAGAAAAGGCCCTAACTTTGTTTGATGTCTTTTTGCATATTGACTGTACATGCGGCTTGAAGTTCAGTTTTGAGTCAAATGTAATACCCAATAGTTTTACACTGTCAGTCATCTGAACGACATTTCCATTTATGTCAATACACAGTTTGGAATCGTCTTTTAGGTCCAGGAACATTAGTTGAAATTTCTCAGGATTTGCAACCATCTTGTTGTCTTGGTACCAATCTATAGCAATTTTCATGTCCTTCTCAATGTTTGAAATGACGGAATCTAGGTTTTTCCCACATGCATAGATCGTGTTATCATCTGCAAACTTGCATACCTGAGAGTGGTGCATGTCATAGAAGAAATCATTTATAAATAAATAAAATAGGAAGGGTCCCAAAAAAACATCCTATTGGTCAGTTTGAGAATAGTCAATTATTGTTTGGAACTCTACAATCTCATTGGCTGCGCCAGTTTCACGGCGATTTTGGCCGGGTTTTCAGATAGTTTGATTATCATTCCCACTTGAAGAGGACTGCCAACATCAGCCAATTCAATAAACAAAGCAAAAACTGGGGCTGAAGTAGTTGGTCTAAAGCCGCAGTGTCGGAGTTATCAAATTCAATAGATGATATTTTTAACTTGGCCCGGGCCAGCTTTCAACTATGTCCATTTCCTTATTATAGAACAGTTAAAAACAAACAACAAAGAAAATGAGGAGCGCTGCGTACATTGGATTCTTGGCTATGAATATCACAATACTGTTTACACCTGGTTTACACCATACCTACGACTACCTTGGTTATTAACAACTACATTATTGAACTCTAACAAATATTTTCCACCGTATCTTCTTCATCCGTATCTCATAGGATTTTACGAATCGTAACAACAAAGTCTTCCAAACTCGTTACAGAGAAGCTTTTGCTTAAACCCTACATGCAAAACGATGTTGAAGGATGATTTTTGCAACGGATGCATACTGTGAAAGGCTGGGTAACTCTTCCGTAGGCCTCTACGAAAAAGCGTTAAGCTCTCCCATGTTCACAAACATTTTTGGAGAAAAGAGAGGTGCTATTATGGCTCACATTTGCAGCATCTGGACTAACTATTCTAAATTGATGTTTTGCTTTCGCTTCATCAGAAATAAAATCACTTTTATTTCTGATTAAGCAAAAGCGAAACGTATGATGGTCCTATCAAAATGGAACGTCTCAACTCAATCATCAACGTATCTAACGTATCTTTGAACATCATTAGTGCATATAAAACCTTTGCCAAAAGGGATCTTTTCTTTTATTCATTAAAAGTAATACAACAAATCCTACATTCTACTATACGGATCTAACTACTATACAATACTACAGGGACGATACCATGGGGAGCGAACGACAATGACTACCCCATGGCCAATATGAAAAGACACGCAATGCTAACCTAAATACAACAAACACTACGGACAATTTAATATCTACTAAACTAGATTCGGTTCCACATCAGATGTAAGGTTAGGGTTGCGATAAGTTTACGTGCTTTGAAGTAATTTCAAATTCCTGATATCTGATGTGAAACAGAATTTACAAAGTAAAAGGACATTTGCGTTAACGACGTGGTGGTTGCTTTGTGCATAGCTGAGGGTTGAATGATCTTAGTCAAAGCGACCAGTTTCGCGAATGAAACGTAAGGTCAATTCGAGTATATTTTTATTCAGGTCATAAGAAAGGTCTTGATCACCATATAATAAAAGCTGTGTCAAAGCGTCATTTGAGAGATCGGTGATTTGCACAAATGGTCGTAAAAAGGGATCTGGTCTTACCACAAGACTGAAGCCGTCGCCATCTCACAAAACATCTCCCGGCAAGCAGAATTCGGCTGAATTTGTCCGGCAATCAGTGGCGTGCTGGGGCTCATTCAGCAAGGGGGGCAAAATGTAAAGATGGCGCCCCCTCATTAGCTATTGCTCAAAACATGCGCAAAATATTCCTACTTTGATGCATGCTGCATAGCTCTCCTACTAGATGTTTTTCGTGGATTTAGTTGCCTTCAATGCTCTCTACTGCAGTAAAGGTACATTAAGTTAAAAGTCTTTTTATAAGATGCTGATAAATTTGGAGCGAAATGGCAAGAGAAATGCAGAATGAAGGGGTCTGGGGGCGAAGCCCCCAGGAAAATTTTTGAGGACGAACCTTCTACTTTTTCTCAAAAACGTCTCCAAGCCATAACCATGTTTTCCAGTGCTAAAAAATATATTTTGTAACAATTTTGTAATATAGTTTAGCATCACCAAGAAGTTTTTGAGTTAAATTCTAACACATGGTCAGAACTTGTGAGCTTTTTGTCGTGGAAGCTGTTTCAGGCGTTGCTTACAAATGATAAGAAACTTAGCACAATTTACGAAGTTGAAAAGAGCTATGATTTTGTTTTCAAGCATGGGGTTGACATTTATCGCTTGTCTTCCAATCAAGGAAATGGTTTCCTTCTCTTTTTCCTTTTTCTAAGACTGGAAAAAAGTTGATCCCCCATTTCATTCTCATTTCGAAGTTTTTGAGGGTAGCAGGAAATCACTAACAATCCGACAAAAGTCGCTCATCTACCTCTACTCTTGTTCTAAGCCCCAGGTTTGATACTAACAGGCATATCCACGTTTCTATTTGAGTGCTCCTGAGAAACGTTTGAAGTTTGAAGGAGAATCCTTGGAGAAAATTTAGAAACTATTTGACTAGCACTTCAAAAAGGGCGCCTTCGGCGCCCATGATTTGAGATTGTCGTTTTGGCGCCCCTCATACTTTAGTCGCAGAGGGGGCAGTTGCCCCCCTGCCCCCCCGGCCAGCACGCCACTGCCGGCAATAATAAATGTTTGTAAAGCAATGCTTGACATTGCTAGGGGATCAATTTTTAAATCTTTGGCAAATACTGTTTGGTCGTTTAGTCAGGTGTTAGCGTAAAGTTAGTGTCAACTTCAACAACTGGCCTTTCCCACAGAATTTACAATTTTGCGAACCATGTCAATGTGCTAGTACCACTGAAAAAAACTGGAACTAAAGTGGCGAACACCACAGGTCTAATTAGTCAATGGGCAGTGAATGCTGAGTTAAAATCTGGTCTACTCTTCCACTTCCACAACGATTACTTTAAAGCTACCAAAACATAAATCATCCCATATTAAATTTACCTCAATTTAAATAAAAAAGCAATACAAAATAAACGGATAATAATAACAAAACCTTACGGTTTGTTTTGCATGCACATACACATAAAGTCTTCATAGCTGACGTTGATAACACCGTTCATATTTGTGTCCTTGCCTCTAAATGCCTCTGTTAGGCCTCGCAGCATCACACAGCATTGTATGAAGTCATCTAATTTTAAGCCTCTTCTAGCATGTATGTCAAACCTAAAAGCAAGCAAAAACAAAGTCATCCACGTTATGAGCAATGGCATTGGGCGGCAACTCAAAGAACGATAAAATGCCTTGTAGGATTTAAAGCAGAAAGTTTGGCAGGCAACAGAGAAATCATAAATCGGTGTAGTTAATAATAAACAATAGCTGGGATTTTGATCTCCAGCAGCTGAAGAGCTAAACATGAAGAGGATCCACACGTATCCGGATATTTTTGAAAAAGGATCTTTTTATCCGTTTTGGGTTAGCATCCACACATAGACGGCGTTTTCGGTAACTAAAAACGAAGCTTTTCGAAAACGCTCTCCAGAGTGAATCTTTTTGAAAACGCTGTTTTCATGTTGTCGTGTGGACGGGTAAAAACAGAGCTTTTCAAAAATGCTGACGTCACAACATCGATTTTCTGCGTATCAGAGCATGCGCATGGATCTTTGGGGATCCCGCGAGGGCATTTTGCCTGTCAGTTTTCTTTTATTGAAGCCAATCAAGCCTACTGCCTTTGAAACCCTGCAGATCCAGAATAACCAGTCAGTTTCACCCCTTACTTTTACAGTGAAAAAAAAATCGAAAAAAGGAAAATCTGTTCCACAAAAAAGAAATAATCAACTGAAATCAATGATTCAACCCTTATTGGTGGATAAATGGCTAGGTTACGTCGCTAACACTGGGGAAAATAAGGATTTCGCGAATAGGGGCGATTCTTAAACACATTGAAATTCATCAGAAAAACAAGGGATCAATTTTATCAGCTTTAGTGCAACAATACAATGATCATATCATCCTAGGAATATGCAGCTCAGATCGGATGCATCCAAACGATCCCCTTGTGGCACTATGTAGATGATGCATTTTTCGCTGCAGGGAATTTTTTCGCGTGCAATGGAAATTATCATCTAACATGTCTATTCTCAAGCGACGGCCAAACGTATTCCTTATGTCTCTTACTGATCAAGTCGATCACGTGTTTTTCATGAATTTGACAAGTCGTCTCTTTGGTTCATTAAATACTCATCTACGCCAATCTGCAAAATCTGCCATTATGATAAAAATGGCAAAGAATGATATGGATGTAACCAGACCATGCAGCTACAAAACAAAGTTAGAATCGCTGATTTCTGTTAATTACTGTTATACGTGTAAAAGGATTTCTCAGTTCACTCTGTTAATATAATAACAATCTTTCATAGATTTACAGGTTAATTTGCTCAGTAAGTAGATTAATGCTAATGTTGCTCAGTAAGTAGATTAATGTTAACCGCTCTCCCTTAACCTTTGACCTTAACCTCTGAAATAAACAGCTGCTTACAAAACCAGAGGTATCCAGATAAAGGAAAGCGTACAGCAGTATGCCCTTCAGATAAGGGTGAAGCAAATCGCAGAGTTGAGAAAATGCTTCGTCCTGTCAGTGTTCTAAATACGTTCTCTAAAATCTATGAAAAAGTCATGAAGCAGCAATTAATTGTCTATCTTGATACTACGCTCTCGGTTTTCATAGGCGCATATAGAAAAGCATACGGCACGCAGCATGTTTTGATAAGACTCCTCGAAGACTGGAAGACCAAGCTTGACAATAATTACATTGTAGGTGCTTTAATGATAGACGATCAGCAGATGGTCACACCATCTGCTGATTGCGAACCTGAATGCGTACGGAGCGGATGAAAATGCCTTGGTACTAATCTATAAACGGCGTAAGCACTCCGTGAGGATAAACAATACACACTATTCCTTTCAAACGATCTTATCTGGGGTCCCCCAAGGCTCGGTGCTAGGCCCTATTCTTTTTAATGTACAAACAAATGATATTTTTCTGTTTATTAAACAGGCAACGCTATATAATTATGCCGACGACAACATGCTCGCTTGTTTCTCTAGGACTCTACCAGATTTGGTGGGAGCCTTGGAGGCAGAAGCAGGCGTTTGCAAATCCATCAAAGTTTCATGCACTGTTAATCAAAAAAGACCAAACAGCTACCAGTGGTGAGTGAATAAGGATTAAAGGAAAACACATTAAGTTTGAAAATTCAGTCAAACTTCTCGGGATTCAACTAGACTATAAATTAAACTTTGATCCGCACATTTCAGTACTTCAAGCTTATATTGGTTTATATGCGAGAAAAGTCCTTGTTCAGAGCTTTGTTTATTCTAATTTCAACTACTGTCCTTTGGTATGGCATTTTTGTTCAGCAAAATCAATGCATAAGATTGTAAAGGTACAAGAACGTGCACTTAGGTTCCTTCATAATGATCATGTCAGTTCATAATGACCTTCTACTGAATGAAATCACAGCGATAACCATGCATGTTCACCGACTTAGAGCTATCTCCATAGAAATTTCTAAGACTCTAAATGATCTGAATCCATCCTTTATGAAAGATATTTTTCAAGTTAGATCCTCTAATTATTCATCACGTAATCCTAATAACCTTGCTCATTACAGACCAAATCAGGTTACTTTCGGTACTCACAGTCTCAAGTTCCTAGGACCGCATATTTGGAATTGCTTACCAAATGAGTTGAAATCGGCTGAAAGCCTTAATACTTTCAAAAGACTGATAGCACAATGGGATGGTCCCATGTGCAACTGCAATACCTGCCGTTTTACTGTAAATAATGTACAAAAAATATTGATTTTATTCTAATTAGTGTATCCATCGATTTTGATTAGTTTACATGTACATATGTACATAGCAGACTAAATTATAATCAATCGGTGTAAAATAAAGATACAACAACAACAATGTTATCAATCAAAGACGTTTATGGTATTGGGTCACCAGATATGATGCATCATCAAGTAATCTCTGCTTGAGGCTAGCTGTCACCTTCTGCATATCAAAGCAATAACATTTGAAAATACTGTTTAAATATAGTGAACGCGTCCAACTCACAATCGACAAAGCTTTATGTTTCTTCTTCAGCACAAAGAATCAAGAAACGAATAATCAACTTCAAAGACTTTAAATGCTCAGAAAGTCTTCATAATTCTATACATACAGCGAGAGATAAAGGCAAGGTAGTGACAAAAGAACCTACTTCACAACAATCAGTTGAACAAAGTTCATTGATAGCCTGTATCCCATGTCATGGAAGGCTTGATGTAACTCATGTGCCTCAATACAACCAGACCTGTCTCTGTCATATCTATCAAAAACACCTTTCCATTGTTGAATGTACTGCCACAGCCCACAAAACTCCGTGAAGTTTATTGTCCCACTACGGTCTTGATCAAACAATCCTGAAAATAAACATAAATGTTATCAAAAACTTCGAGAAGATACAATGATATTTCAAATGGTACTGGTTTTTTGAATTTCCACCATTCCAATATCATACAGTTTATGAAAATAATGAAAATACATGACCATTCAAAAGCTTGTACTCATTGTCTGGTAATGAAAGATACCTTTTTCCCGCAGATTTTCAGCTCACTTTATCAGAAATGTATGTTCCGAATATAGATATTGTTTTGAAACTCTGCAGCTGTTGCGATGTCATAGCATTTATAGGAATCCTTGGGCATCATAGTAATCCAACTAACAAGCATTTTGACCCAGCAAAAGTTGCTCCAAACTGGAATTCACGACCACCAATGCATGAATTTTGTCTCTGCAACAACAAAATTCGCTGAAAAAGCTTTTGGTGAAAAGTTTGAAGGAAGGAAGTGTACATACCAGGTACAGTAGGTGGCAGCCACAATGGAGCAATTTGCAAAATTGGCAACCAGCCTGAAGTTGGGTGAAACTTTTTCAATAATGGATCTTTGTTTGGGCAGCCACAGATTTTTCTCCCTGTATGCTTATGTTCTTCCTAAACTGTTTGCTTACTTGAAAACCCAAAAGTGTAAACTCCTTAAGTTTAACTTGGAATGAGATGTAGATTCCCTTTGGTATCATTGTTTTGTTGGTCAGCTTGTTTGTTGACTTGAATACTATTATGCACTAAAGATTTTTAATGTCATTATAACAACGCAAATAGCACAGGGCACTGCTTTGCCACAATTCCAAATTTTTGAACAGTTGGTGTATTTTTGTGCTTTCTTCATCAACTGTGCTGTCCTGCAGCACAGTTTTGCAATCAAATTTCACATTGTTAAATACAATTGTCTCCTGGAGCTAAATGATCATAAGCTTGCTGTACCAAAAGCTGTCACGTATTTCTCCGTTGCATTCTCATTGATTCTTGATTCTCACTATGACGGAGTCACGGTGATAGTCCTGAGCAGACGCTGTATGACAATTTTGCATACATTTTCCAGGTAAATTACAATGAATTTCAAGCAGCATGGCAGGACAATAACTACAGCCATGTATCAATCTAACAGATTACAAAGAAACCATAAAATAATCACAACAAAAAAGTATTATTTATCAATCAACCTTAAGTATAGTACAGGGTATCTCAAAAAATTTTTTTTGAGGTTTGATTAAATACTAAAAAATAACGATATGCTGAATGGGCACTTGCTTAAGTAACCCATCTCCTGAGATTCTAAATTAATTTTTGACACCAAAATCTTGCAAATCCGCTAAAAATTCATGGAGCTAATAAGCCCTTGAGGTTCAAGTTTGTGCGAAAACTGAAACCAGAGGCCTATGGCATTTTTGGTCTCATGGTCCATCGTTTCTGTTGTTTCTTAATTGTTTCAGGGCAAACCAAATGGGATTTGAACAGGTTTTTCATAGCCTAACTTTCAAGCATACAGTATAACTGCTTTGAGAAAACCATTCAGTCTGTCGTCCATCATTTTTCCAACTACTGTTTTTGGGTACATATGCAGTCTTAAGCAAATTGTGACAATGACGGTAAAGATTACTAGATTACTTTAGAAGTTCTATTTGGTTTTCTCTGATATCAATGAGAGGTATGACATTGCATAACTTCCTCTTATTTTGATCTTTGAACTTCTTTGCATTGAACGTAATCCAGGGGTCTCAGGTTTCAGCTGTCGCATGAAATTTTAATCTTTTTGCAAGATTCTGGTCGCTAACATTATTTGAAAATCTTAGGGACAGGGCTACCTTTCCATGAACCATTTCATCTTATCGTTATTTTCAAGATTGGACAATTTTTTGAGACACCCTATATAATTGGATTGGACAAAGGTTGAACAATTTTTTGAGACACCCATATATAAGAATTCTGTTGCATTAACAGTACAAATAATTGGTCATAATGAACCATGCCCACAATATACTTTAGACACTGAATCAGTCAGTTCATTCAAACACAACAAAAGCGGATTTTAATTAAACTGGTCTGTGAGTCCAGGAAAAATCTGTGACAGTTATTGATCATTTTTCGATCTCCAAAACGCATTCAATCATTTTTTCCATCTAAAGACCGCATTCCAACTCTCATACGCTCCTCAGTTGTTTACAAGTTTCAGTGTCCTGGCTGCAATGCCTCGTACTTTGGAAAAACATCTCGTAATTTGATTACACGCTGCAGAGAGCATTTGGGAATCAATAAAGCAGGTCAGAAAATTAAAGTGAGTCCTTCTGCCATCTTGGACCACATCAACCAATCAGGTCATGCCGCGTCGTTGGAAGATTTCTTAGTGTTGGACAGAGCAAAAAATGATTTTGATTTGCTCATTCACGAAAGTCTACTAATATTACGCGATCGTCCTTCACTTAATTCCCAGCAGTCCTCCATTCCGTTAGTTCTATTTTAGGTAGTGTCCTTTGGGCTTGCCCCTCACTTTACTTTTCACGTAGGAATTGTAATCACGCACTTTAGTTTGTTGTTTGTCTCTTTATGCATATAAATATAGCCTCAAGCTGTCGAAATTTTGTATTCTGATGATGGAGCACAGCGTTTGCTTCGAAACGTAAACAAAAACATGGCTTTGTCTTAATTAATTTTTTTATCACTGGATTCGTCGAAAAATGTCAACTCAACATCTTATGGAAATGAATTTGTCTCTGTCTCTGCTCTCTTGACTTTATAAATGATGACTTGGAAGGACTGAAAATGAAATTTACAATGATTATCGTCGCAATCTTGGTTCTTCGATTTTTGGTGAAATTACGGTTTCCAACCAACACTTCAATTTCTGATCAGTGGAAATTTGCTTGATCAATGTGGCCAAGATGATTTGCCTACAACAGCATACAAAGTTGAGACTATGGACTTCATGGGAAAATAAACTCAGTAAGAAATTCCAAGGGGGGAGGAGGGGTACCATCTTGCTGCGTAGCTTCATCATTGCATCTCCAAAACGATTGGCATTTTTATTTCCTGTATAAGTGCTTGTTTGGGGGTAAAATCAGTTTTCCAAGTAGCATTATCAATTGATACAAAGGACAATTCTTTGGATCAGACCTATTAGAAGAGACAATGTGCATACTGATCCTATTCCAATCTAGAATCAATGACCAATACTGTATATTGCAGGACATTACACTTTATTGAAGAAGAACTGGGGTTAAAAAGTTACAAACCAATCATCAAACGACATGTTTCCAGATTGAAATGACTCCAGTTATTATTCATCAATGCTTGACGCAACTCTTCGGTAGATATCTGTCCTGATCTATCTCTGTCAACTGTAATGAACCAAGTCCACAAGGTTGGGTCTGCACCAGGTGGGGGGCCTTGTTGCATTGGAGGTTGCCCTGGATATCCTATGATCAAATGATTTGATTAGATGGAAAAAAGTCTGAGATCTGGGGCGGCAAGGAGGTAAATTAAGTTGCTAATACCTGCAAGCGAAAAACTGGGGGTTCGGGGCATGGAAAATTTGTTAGGGCCACACCTCTCACATTCACGGAAATGCCTTTCCTTGCAGAAATTTTTAACATAGAAATAGAACATCGAGAAAGATATTTTCGAACAAGAAATAACAGCAAGGTAACAACAAACAGATACCTCTCATTAACAACCTTTAGGTACTGTTTAAAGAATGCATAGGATTGATTTACGACTTCTCCAACGCTGCTGACAATTTGACTAGTGGTCAAATGCATAACAGTAGCAAGTCATGGAGATAGTCCACCAACTGGCACATCATCAGTGGCGTGCTGGCCGGGGGGGGCAGGGGGGGCAACTGCCCCCCTGCAACTAAAATATGAGGGGCGCCAAGACGACAATCTCAAAACATGGGCGCCGAAGGCGCCCTTTTTGAAGTGCTAGTCAAATAGTTCCGAAATTTTCTCGAAGGATTCTCCTTCAAACTTGAAACGTTTTTCAGGCACACTCAAAAAGAAACGTGGAGATGCCTGGAAGTATCAAACTTTGGGCTTAGAACAAGAAGGCAGATAAGCGACTTTAGTCGGATTGTGAGTGATTTCCTACTACCCTCAAAAACTTCGAAATGGGAATGAAACGGGGGTTAGACTGTTTTCCAGTCTTAGAATAATGAAAAAGAAATGGAAACCATTTTCTTGACTGGAGGACAAGCGATAAATGTCAACCTCATGCTTGAAAACAAAATCATAGCTCTTTTCAGCTTCGCAAATTGTGCTAAGTTTCTTATCATTTGTAAACAATGCCAGAAACAGCTTCCACGACAAAAAGCTCACAAGTTCTGACCATGAGTTAGAATTTAACTCAAAAACTTCTTAGTGATGCTAAACTGTATTATAAAATTGTTAAAAAATTATATTTTAGCACTGGAAAACATGGTAATGGTTTGGAGACGTTTTGAGAAAAAGTAGAAGGTTCGTCCTCAAAAATTTTCCTGGGGGCTTCGCCCCCAGACCCTTTCATTCTGCATTTCTCTTGCCATTTCGCTCCAAATTTATCAGCATCTTATAACGTGACTTTTAACTTAATGTTATCTCTACTGCAATAAAGAGCATTGAAGGCGACTGAATCCACGAAAAACATGCAGTAGGAGAGCTATGCAGCATGCATCAAAGTGGGAATATTTTGAGCATGTTTTGAGCAATAGCTATTGAGGGGGCGCCATCTCTGCATTTTGCCCCCCTTGCTGAATGAGCCCCAGCATGCCACTGCACATCATCTCAAGAAAATTCCCCCATTTTGATTGATTATGACTTTCAAATGCGAGTTCTTAAACTAAGAGAAATGCTGCAACGTCAATAAAATGTTTAAAAATTTACACTTTTATCAGGTGATCAATGGCTTTTCTTTGGCTGTTCACATGGTCGTTTGTTATTTCCGCAGTCATCTGGGGCTATGCGGCTCTGCTCTAGGATGGTTTGTTTAGCTTTTGCGGCCACTGGCCACTTAGTGTAAGTCCCACTATTAATTTTCCAATTCGAATAGCACAGCCACCCTTAGTGTCTGCGAGGCATTTCTTGCAGCATGGCCTTTGGCTATCAAGCTTTCAGACTTCGTTTGAAATGGTTTGACATGAAATTTACCAGGGCAAGAAACCAAAATGATCAAAGTAGTGATGATGCTGGTAAAATTTGGAATTAGTTCCCGCAGTAAAGGTTCAAGTTTTCTAGACTGGGCATACTCGAAAGCAAAACGAATCCTTTTTTGAAAACACTACAGTTGAGTCTTTGATGTCTCTACTCAAACTGAAATACACACTTCAAATCTTATCGTCAATAGATCTCCCATGACAAGATTTCTCTTGGTATCTCCAGTTCTCCACACATCCAAGAATAACTATCATACACTCACTCCTATAGAAGTTCAATGTTTTATGGTAACAGGAGGATATGGTCTCTCATCTTCTTGGAGACGAAGATGCTGTTCATGACTTAATTTTCCTTGTGTAGAAAAAAGGCCAGAAGATTTTGAAACACCCGCACCTAACGGCACTTGATGTGACTCAATTTGCGATTTGGGTTGGTTCGTTTGTGCAGTATGCTGAAACAGCCACAGTGATCCGATGCTACTAACTTTCAAGAATTATTAGCATGGTGTCATCATTTGCATATTCCACAATGGGCAATGCATAACGAACAACGGGAGATATGACACAGGTTTCAATTGTTCCTCTGCATTCACTATTAAAACCGGCCGAGTAATAGCGTGGCCATCAATTGAGGAGGGCTCAAATATCAGTAGAAAGGGAATGTAGGCAGATTCTTTTACGGGATTTAACTACAGAAAAGGATTGAAATGTGTCACGCAATTGATTGTGTACACAATGTGTGTGACATCGCAGCAACCAAAAAATGCAAAGCAACCTCACGTTTTGATGGAATGACAAGTCAGTTTCAAAATTTTCTAAACCTTGTTTTGGGCCTTATTTTAAACAATTGTTTTGAAAAAAAACTGCTAATAAAGTACTAGCATTAATAGCACTGTCCACTGCCACTGTCTGAGACAGTCAAGCTGATGGCTTATGCTGTTTTATAAGTTTGCCAAAAAATCATCTTTAGTATGAACTAAATTGAAGCAGGTAAAAGAATACAACTATCCTGCAAGCTGGATTGACAAAAATGGGGAATGAAATTCCAAATTCAACATCCCAAACTGGAAATTCCCTATGCAATCTTAGCAAAAACAATAACCTACTGGACGAAGCAAAAGGGTCTGCACAAAATTCCCCATGTATGCATAAATAAAGATCTCTAGTCTACAGTGCGAGTCTGGCAACTTCTTCATCATTGACATTGCTTTTCTCCTTGTGTCCCTGTTTTGCTATGAAATAGAGGAGTATCGCCCTTTTGGAACACTCTCGAATATTGACACATTTGACTACACAGCAAAACTTCGCTATGGCCAGGGCCTTGGTCTAGTTTCTCGCAAAAAGGGCGCGAAAACGGTTTGGTGACGCCATCTTCTTTGTTGTCATTTGTATTTGTTGTTATATTTCCTTTCGTTGCTTTGCAAATTGAAGATAAAAGTACCGACCTGAAATGAATGCGTTAGTGTCTTCATTTTTTCAAGCTGCCTTTCTACAAGTCTGTTTTCTTTTTACTCCATTCGTTGAAATTTTTCGGCAACAACTGAACCTGCATGGCCTGTTGTTGACATTGAGCCTTCGAAATGAAAACTCAGTGGGATACTGCACAGTTGCTTGAAAAGTTCGCGCACCGGATGTGTTGATTTTACAGCCACGCTGACTGGCCTAAGCCGCCCTTATGGTGCACCTGTGACCGCTCAAGCCTTCCAGGTGACTTCCTGCTGTGTCACATGCTCAAACGTCATTTCCGTGTAGGAAACTTGGTGGAGGCAACGGGAGATGTCGGAATATCGGAAAGCATGTTTCCAAGCACTTGAGGGTGGTAAGGGGGAGGGGTAAGATCACGACGAAATACCAGCCTTTTCACGTTGCACATCAATTAAATTAACATTGGCTTTTCATGCTTCACGCAAGGTGCTCGTAACAATTTTGCCCGCGTTCCAAATGGGCGAATGCTGGACATTAGGCCGCTCAGACCTCTCGGCACTAAAATTAATATTATGGAAAGATGGAGCGACAATCAGACACGTTGCTTTTAGAAAGATGATGTGAATAGCAAAGGATTAAAATAACGGTAAGCATTATCTTGCAATTGTAACTAAAATTACTAAAATCTACTTAGCTCAACAAAGCGTTCCAAAAGGGCGATACTCCTCTAGTTGTTTGGCTTCTAGGATTTAGGGTAATAATGCATTTTAGGGGCCATCGACTTTCGATTTTCGTATTTTTTAACGGCAATTGGCCGTTATGGGGGGAGGGGGTCTTACCCTTAGGCCGTTAAGAAAATAAACAATCGTACGGAAATCTCCGTAAGCGAATTTCTTTAAAAGCGTAGATAAAATCTTTACAAATAACATATAGAGTGTAGAATAGAACAGTTTTACTATGCCTCCCGATATGGCGTATTTTCGGTTGAAGTCCAGCATGTTCCACAAGACATTTGTTTGCTGCTCCCCAAGTCTTACTTAGGCCAAAGATTTTAGGCCGATCGGAGGCCCGTTTTGGTAGAAGGCCGTTAACGGGAAGGGGGGGAGGGGGTTCCGATCTTAACGGCCAAGTGCCGTTAAAAAATATGAAAATCGAAAGTCGATGGCCCCTTAGTTGAAGTGTTTATTTGTTGAATGTTGCATTTAGCATTGATTGACGATAAATCAAACTGAGTGGGTAGACCTGAAAAGACGTAGCTAGGCCTTGGCCTAACCCCAATCTGGGCTGTTGTGTTGCTGAATTAAATTGTTTTTTTGATGTGTACACACACGACGACCCTCTTCTCTCACACTTTGAGCGGTATAATGCACTACCTCGTGGCTGGCAGGGGTAACCCTGCTGCTGTTGGCCTGGATGCTGACCATATCCATACCCTTGCTGTTGAGGTGCTTGGCCATAACCGGCTTGATAGTTGCCCTGCCCTGGATACGCCATCTTGCTCAGCTTTGCAATGGTTTCTGTAACAACGACAACAACCGAACAATTCAAGACGCGCCTTCGCACATTGCGCGAAACGGCAGCCTCAAAAGTCTGTTCCTTCCATCCATCCGTGGCTCCGCCATTCCACAATTCCGTGTGATAATGGTGGAATGGGATTCAGTGATTCTGTGATTTTTCCATCATATGATTTACACTGTACTAAGACAACTGATATCAAGCTTCCACCAAATGAATTTGAAGGGTACGATGGCCCACAGGGGACATGCAGCATGCACTAAGTTTAGCACACACAAAATCAGATTGCTGCACACAAAATCAAAAATCGCCCACAAATTTACTTTCCATGCACAAATTCAAGGTTGCTGCACACAAATTTGATTTGCTGCATACAAAGTTGGTGCTGCAGCACACAAATTCAGACTTGCTGCATACAAAATTCTGTTGCAGCACACAAATTGTGGCCTGCTGCATACAAAGTGGGTGTTGCAGCATGCAAAGAGCGTTGCTGTTGTTGCTATGCTTGCTTTCACTTACCAATGACTGTTGTTGTATACAATGTATTGCCAATTGTATGAAGACAAAGAGATCACTTTAGGCTACTGGGACAATATAACTAAAGAAACTTTTTTTAACAAACGAAATCCTTGACATATTTTTACTTTATTTCTTACTCGGAATGTACTTGAGTGATGTCTATCCGAAGACCGAGTGGCGTCAGATAACATTGTTTGGAATAGTGCACAAGGACAGACCCAGCATTTGATGGAACCTCTGGGCACTCAAATCTACTAATTTTGAGAAAAACTTTCAGTTCTGGCCTCAATTCTTAGATTCTTATGGAAAAATATGTGTACTTCATTTTATCAAATTTACCAGTTTGATTCTTTGCTGACATTCCCTTAGGCCCGTCGTTTGTTTGATTTCTGATAAACATAAAAACTAGTAGGCATAATTTGCATAATATACCTTTCTTGCCTGGTATTAAATTGCCTCCAATTGTCTCAGGGAAAGACCAATACTGAAGTATGTGACTACACGTTTTTTTTTTATAAGAAACTGGTTTACAAGAAACTAGTACTAAGATGGCCAAAATTTTAAGTAACTCTGGTACTATGTCTGGGAAGTGCTAAGAAACTTTTCAAAGTTACAAGCGTGAATTTTATAGCAAATAGATCGTTGAACCTTTATCATTGGGCAATATTATCTAACCATTCGTGTTTTCAACATAACAGAACACTGTTTATTCCTATATGATGTTTTGAATGTCAAGATTCATATCAGCAGCAGTGTTAGCGACCACATTGACAATTCATGCATTCAAAAAATAAGAAACCAATTAAGAAACTTTTAGTACTATGGCCTGATCCTAGTTTCTTATTAAAAAAACGTGTAATGGTGTTGAGCAGGGTGTTGAGATCATTTATCATGTCTGTTATTTATGCACAAGATGAAATGGGTGCTTGGCAACCGTTGGGGATAGGGATAGGGGATAGGGGATAAATAGCAACAAAGGTTCAGGTGGAGTTGAAACAATAACAGCTTTGAAGCAGGAATGATAAATAAAGTTAAATAAAGTTTGGTACCCTGAAAATAAAGTTTGGTTGCTGTTAAATAAAGTTTGGTTGCTGTTAAATAAAGTTTGGTACCCTGTAAATAATTTTTGGTGCCCTGTAAATAAAGTTTGGTACCCTGGAAATAAAGTTTGATACCCCTGAAATAAAGTTTGGTTGGACCCTGTGGGCTTCCGTACAATTCTCTAAGTGCAAACCATTGGTTTGATTGCCGTACATTGTAATCAAGAAATCAGTCGTCTTCAAAATCAAATCAAGATCAATTTTGATCAAACTTGCAGACCTAAAAGACTTGATCAAAATTGTTGGCCTCAATTTGTGAACTGGAACAGATGCAGCAAATCTAAATTTGTCTGCTAACAACTTGTATGCAGCAGGCCGCAATTTTTGTGCTGCAACAGAATTTTGTATGGAGCAAGTCTGAATTTGTGTGCTGCAGCACAAAATTTGTATGCAGCAAATCAAATTTGGGTGCAGCAACAGAATTTTGTATGGAGCAAATCTGAATTTGTGTGCTGCAGCACAAAATTTGTATGCAGCAAATCAAATTTGTGTGCAGCAACCTTGAATTTGTGCATGGAAAGTAAATTTGTGGGCGATTTTTGCTTTTGTGTGCAGCAAGCTGATTTTGTGTGTGCTAAACTTAGTGCATGCTGCATGTCCCCTGTGGGCCATCGTAGTCATGGCTAACCTATTGCTGACCATCACTGACAGCTTTGAACTTACGTGTCAATGCGCCATTTTTGGATAGCCTGTGGCCCAGAACACAGGCTATTTTTGGAGTGCCTTCCTTAGGGCAGAAAAGATATTTTAGGGTGTAATATTTGGTAAATCGAGAGTAGAAATAAACTTTGGGATTTCATTTTAGAAAAAATAAGTCTTTAGGGTATTGATTTTGATCAAATTTCAATACTTGGATAAAATAAAATGTTGGATTGTCACAAATTTACGGTATATATTTTAAATGACCTGTAAAAAAATGTTGGGGTATCGTTTTTGCAAAACTTTATAAATCTCACAAAGTGTTTTTCGGCCTCTTCCTTTGCGACTCGTAAAACGGTTGCAGAAGGTTCAAAATGCCAGTGCAAGTTTTGTACTACGCCACTACATTAAAGAGAAAGAGGTGATGATACTCGTTTGGCTGCCAATGAAAGAGACTGGCATGATGAAGCTTTCATTCAAGTACGTTAACGATCAACAAAAGCCCAAGTATATTTACATATCGTTGAGAGAAAATACCAGAAACTTAAGATATTGATCTACACCGCTTATCGCGCGTCACTTGCTTCCAAAGCTTTCAGGAACGATGCGGCAGAACTCTTTAATAAACTTCACGCCGAAATTAGAAATAATAAGACTGCGACGGAATATTCAAGACGTAAGCGAACAAAAACTTATAAAGAGCTGAAAAAGGAAATCTTTTCGTTTAACATTCAATAAATGTTATTACTTTCATAAACTTATAGCTTTTATATTGTAGATGTTTTCATTATTTTTCATTTAAACATCTATAATGTAGCTTTTAGCGGTCAGGTGAAGAGACACTCTGTGAATATACTGGTCCTGAATTCATTATATACATAAAAAGCCACTTGAAGCCACTAATTGAAGCTACCAAATTTTGTTGGCCTAGGGTATACATTTTACATTGCACACGATCTATACAGTCTGAAATCCAAATGTTCACATCGCTTGCACCATACCCTGGGTACCAGAGCCTCAAAAAAAAAAGAAAAGAAGAATGATTTTCTTTCCCCCTTTTTTTGGCTCTGGTACCCAGGGTAGTTGCACCATTGCCGACAGTACTTTCCTCATAATTGATGCACTACCCATTAACACTGTCTTCTGCATCTCTTCCACTATTTTTTCAGTCTCATTTTCTGTCTCTATTACTTTTTGAACATTCTCATTATTGCTATTATTATTGCTATTATTATCATCATCATTAAATGAAAACAACTGTTTAAAAACGTCTACGTTTCGATATAACATCTTCGTCAGGAATAATTTCTCAAGAGAGCAACCAAGTATTTATAGATAATGTACAAGTTAAAAACATGCAAGCTGCAAGAAAATAAGGGTTTGAGATTGAATTTTACAAGTTTGAACAAAAGATTATCATGCCCAGTGAGAGTAAAACAGCAAGCTTAAGAAAAATGCTATTTTTTGC
This sequence comes from Aurelia sp. 3 sensu Dawson et al. (2005), assembly GCA_964020215.1. NCBI lineage: Eukaryota > Metazoa > Cnidaria > Scyphozoa > Semaeostomeae > Ulmaridae > Aurelia > Aurelia sp. 3 sensu Dawson et al. (2005). The sequence continues at coordinate 11,393,719 of OZ026590.1, forward strand.
TGCACCTCGAGAGAACATAATTTTGTTTTTTGGCTTATTGTAAACATGTTAGATGAATGTCTATTATCATCATTATTATCATATCATCATTATCAATAAATCTTAGGGTGTGATTTCAAACGTCAAAATCGCACACTCCCGTCATCTGCCTATTGATGTTACCCCCTCCCGCGGGTGGGGGGGGGGGCGGGGCGGCTTAACCAATGGATAATGAGTTAAAGTAAACATTTCTGCATTTTGCATTTATTCATTTGCCCATCATAGAAATATCATTTCAGCATGACAAATTGATTTTTCGCTTTTGACTTTCCATAAAAATTTGTTTTCTTTGCCGTAACACAAGGGTCATTATATATTTGGAAGAATTTTACCGCAATTTGTGTTCTACGCAACAAGGGCAAATTTTGTAATACAATAGCATCAGTTGCTTTGGTTCACACCTCAATTCAAAGAGATTAGCGTCTGCAGACAAAAGAAATGCTCTCAAGCAGAATTCAAAACAAACGAAGCGGCACAGTTGCCCTGAAACCAGTACGGCAAACTCTCGTTTGGTGCGGTCGATGGGAGGTTTTTAAGAGAAGGTATGTGCTTATAACGAAAGAAGAAGGGTAAATCTAAAGTTCTGTCTCGCGGATTTTGTTTATTTGATTCAGAAACCGAGTAGAGGGAATTACAATTTTTGCATATTTATTGTTCAGATGTACGCAGTCACTCCGCAGCTCCTGAATCAAATAAACAAAATCCACGAGACAGAACTTTAGATTTACCCATCTTCTTTCGTTATAAGCACATAACTTCTCTCAAAAACCTCCCTTCGCCCGCACCAAACGAGAGTTTGCCTTACTGGTTTCAGGGCAACTTTGCGGCTTCGTTTGTTTTGAAATTCTGCTTGAGAGAATTTCTTTTGTCTGCATTCGCTAATCGCTTTGAATTGAGGTGTGAACCAAAGCAACTGATGCTATTGTATTACAAATCTGCCCTTGTTGTTCTACGCATTTTCCGGAATGGCAAAGTATCCAAACCACAATTTCTATCCCTGAAATGTCCAGTGAGCGTTTCGAAAGAAGAAAGTAAGTTGTATACTCCAATTCTTTCCAGCTTTACCCACCCATCTCATCTTTCTTTTGATGATATCAACGCCCAACGGATCTGTTGACAAATCAGTGTTGAATCTTCGGAATATACTCTGCCCTGAACATATTTCAGGTGGTAAGGATTTTCCAAAAAATGTATTTTGAACATGCTAGCTTCCAAAAAATGAATTGCAGATGATTCAAATCTATTTCCTCCTCAGTCTCTTGATAAACGATATTGTTGACTGGTCTCCAATTCCATATCTGAAAGAAAAGTGAATTGCCCAATGACTTTTGAGAGCTGAGGCAACTAATCATGGCGAGAGAAAACAAGATCGTGTTGTCGGATGAAAAAGGCAAGTCGCTAATCATTGATAAAGGAAAGGCAGCGTTTGAAAAAACAAGTATAGAAAAAAAGAGAAATACAAAGAAGTAGAGGAGGAAAAAGTATTGGTCTATATATTTAATGAAAAAAATAACAACTTGTCACAAGTAAGTAAAAAGATCAATGACGTTAAGAATATGGTGTTTGCTATGAGCTTAACTGTACGAAAAGGAACTTTACGTTGTGTCTTTATGAAGACGATGGTAATATTCAGTGGCGTAACGCACGGTGGTTGGGGTTAGAGCAACTCCTAAGGGCCCCCGAGCTTTAGGGGCACCCAAGGGGCCCCTTACGATTTTCAGAAATGTACTGATGTAGCTTTGGCGAAACAGCATGTCGTTTTGATTCACACTGAATTCTTTAGCGCCCCTCCAAAGAGACCCAAAGACTTCTAATGAATTGCACACGGCAGTGAATTGAACTAAATGCAAGTTTCGTTTGGTATGAGTGGTGTAAATTGCAAATTTTTCAAAAATGCCTTGCTACCTTCTAGCGAATATGAACGTTTTAGAGGATGACTTTACCAAAATTCGTTTCATACCTGAACTTAACTTTTGAATGTTTCCTTGGGAAGCATGTCGTCGATCACTATCCTTTTTTCTGAATTCGATGATGAAGACTCAACGAAAGATGCGTTTTCTGATATTCTAAAGATCATGGTTCAAATATTTCCCCAAATGTAGCTCGCTTCGCAATCATTCAGTTTCAGTCACTGTCCCCAATATGTCTCTTGTGCAAATGTGCCTTCATTAAAATACTTCCATAGACGCCGGTTATAAAGGTTTTGATGTGCTGGGCTCAAGTTGATTTTGGCGATAAAAACACCGTTTTGATGTCGGAAAGTTGGCAAATTTTTGTTGATCTTATTGTATAGCTACCTTCATTTATTGTTCGTTCATTTTATAGCCTCGTTTATATGTTTTGTTCCGTTCTGTTGAATTAGCCTCGCTGTCGTGTATGTAGGATTGTTAGAGATGATGCGAAACATGGAAGTTTATTGATACATTCTACTCTGTTTTAACTGGCGACAAGGACGGGATACCTTTGTTTAAGATGAACCCACTTGCCAAGAGTAATGGAACTCCACACTTTGACCCTGCTCAACACGATGGAAACACGCTACAAGCCTTTACAGAATTCATAGAGTTCTGGGAAATGTGGAACGATGTTGCTTCTATCGGCGAGCTCAAAGAGGATGCTACGGACGCACAAAAGAAAGAACACAAAGCCAAGGTATTTAGAATGTGTGCTTTCACAGGTGAGCGATCAAAAACTGATCTTAAAGCTGAATACAACCAAGACATGGCCAAAATAAAATCTGCTGATTTTGATGATATGGTGAAAAAGCTTCATGATAGATACCAGCCAGCTCAAAACCAGGTACTCCTTCATTACCAATTCCACCAGCTCAAACAAGAACCAGGTGAGAAAATTGATGCTTTTATCAACAAAATCTGCCAACATGCTGATAAATGTGCATTCAAATGTACAAACACTTCCTGTACTGAGAAAGATCAAATTCATAAGACTTTGATAAGAGATCAAATAATGATTGGTACTAATATTGCTAGTGTTAGGGAAAGTGCACTTGAAAAGGAGCATGATTTGGCCTCATTGATTTCAACAGCAAGAAAAATTGAAGCCACTGAAGAAGCAACCAAATTGATAGACTCTGAATCTCCTAGTAGCTCTTTTCACATTAACTGTGTTGAAAATGAAGACCCCCAGCATACACCAGTAAACAAAATTGGTAAAAGAGGGGGCAAATACTCCCAAAAAGCCCACAGAAGGGAGAATTTCCAGGATAAAAATTTCAAACCTGCCCAGGGTGCTAACAAAATTATGTGTTGCGCTGGCTGTGGCAAAAGCAACTGCGACAGAGGCCCAAACTGCGCGGCTAAAAATGCTTTTTGCAATGCGTGCGGAAAAAGGGCCATTTTTCTGCTGTCTGTCTTAAAATGGTAAAAGGGGTTTCCACCATTACATCCATCAAGCAGGACTCCCCCACACAAATCCAAGCCATCTCAAGCAGTCACAAGCAAGCAGAAATCAGCATAGGAAAACAAAAATCCAGGCACTTATTGACACTGGTGCAGAGGTCAATATCCTCCTTGAGAGTAATGTGCCCAAAAACATCAGGAGAATTTTCCGCACTCCAGTCACTCTGCAACCATATGGCAGTGCTATCATAACCCCAAAAGGTCAAATCACCCTAGACACCACATGGAATAATACAACCCAGAAAGCAATATGGGTTGTCATTGGTGACAAGGATCTCCATGGTAACCCTTGCAACCTGATCTCTTGCAAACTAGCCGAATCTTTAGGGCTCATCTCTTTCAATAGCCCTCCAAGTCAAGTCAGTGCAATTTCCAGCCACAACAGTCAGAACCAACTTTGTAACAATGACTTTGAAGACCTCAAGAACAAATCCCAGGAATCAGTTGCAAGCATTCTATCAAATTATGAAGATGTCTTCACGGGTCTTGGGAAACTAAAGCAAACCCTGTACACTTTCATCTGAAACCAAATGCTAAGCCTATAATTCAGCCACAACGACAAATCCCATACCACCTTCAACCCAATTTTGAGAAATCATTCATGAGATGGAAAGGGATGATGTCATAGAACAGCACTATGGGCCAGTAACGTGGCTTGCCAATCCAGTTTTAGTCCCCAAACCAGATGGAAACATAAGAATCACAGTGGATTTGAGGGGCCTCAACCAAGCCCTTGAAGACCCCCACTTGCCGATACCTCGCGTAGAAGACATCTTGCCCATGTTCAATGGAAAATCGATTTTCAGCAAGCTTGATCTCAAAACAGCATTTCATCAACTTGAACTTGATTCAGCATCCCGCCCACTAACAGTTTTTCGTGCCGGTGATCGCCTCATGAGATATAAACGCCTCACTATGGGTACTTTACCAGCATCTGGAGAACTCAACCAAAGGCTTCGCCCCATCCTTGCAAACATACCGAATGCTGCAGTGATTCAAGATGACATTGTGATAGCAGCAACTGGAACGTGTCACAAGCCACAACACCTCCTTGGAACGTGTCCTTGCTGCCCTAGCAAACGCAGGACTAACAGTCAGTCCAAAGAAATGCATCCTTGCCTCGCCTGAAATTCCGTTTTGGGGATTCTGCGTCACAAAAGACGGCATCAGACCAGATCCACAGAAAGTCCAAGCAGTACGCCATGCAGAAAGACCGCAGAACAAAGATGAAGTTAAATCATTCCTTTGCATGATTCGTTCAAACGGGCAGTTCATTCCAGACCTCGCAGCAGCTACAGCCAACCTCAGGGAGTTAACGAGGGATATCAATACTTTTGTATGGTCAGACGCCCATGAGACTGAATTCCAAAATCTCAAGAAGGCCTTCAATGAAGACGTCCTACTCCGACACTATGACACAAATGCCCCAACATTTATCTTTGTTGATGCCCATTACACAGGCCTCTCTGCAATCCTCACTCAAGGAGCCTCCATCGATGCCACCAAAGCAGTCGCTATAGCATCGCGCACCACCACGGATGCCGAGAAAAATTACTCACAACTCGATCTGGAAGCAACAGCAATCGACTTCGGTCTTCGCCAGTTTCGACAGATTCTTGTTGGAGGCCCACCAGCTACAATTGTCACTGACCAGCAGCCTCTGGTATCATTGTGGACCTCAAAAAGAAAACCACCATCCCGAATCGAGCGCATCCTTCTTCGCCACCAAGACATCAACCATCGCGTTGTTTGGCGTAAAGGAAAGGGCAACCCAGCAGATTACACCAGCAGACATGCCATCCCCATAGACAAACTGCCTGCATGTATTAGAGATGAAGCAAAAGAGCACCAGAAACTCCTCTTCATTCTTCATCACCCAATCAGATCTTCTATCTCGGAGCAGCGTCTGCATCAAGCTCAACTCAATGACAGACAATTGGAACGCCTGCGCCACTTCATAGCACTTGGCCAAGCACCACACAATGACCCAACACTAAAGGGCTTCTCTAGAACCTTTAGTGAACTTTCTATTGGTGCAGATGACATCATTTACAGAGGTGATAAAATTCTACTACCACAATCCCTCCATGACGAAATCATATCTTTTGCCCATGCTGGATCACATGCAGGACAAGATGCAGTAAAACGACGCATCCGTGCCCATTTCTGGTTCCCTGGCCTAGACACTGCCGTCAAAAAACGCGTTGAAACATGCCACGAATGCCAAATACACACAAGAAGCCCAGTCAAAGTGCCCCTTTCAAGCACACCCATACCAGATCATCCTTGGGATTCTGTCTCCCTTGACTTGTTCGGACCTTTACCAGACAAATCCCACATCCTAGTCAGCCGCTGTAATCTCTCCAGATTTCCAGATGCGAAAGTAGTTCATTCCACAAGTAATCAACACGTGCTTCCAGCCCTAGGAGCTACCTACAACAACTTTGGAAACCTCCTAGAACACAAAGCTGACAACGGCCCACCCTTCAACAGCCATGAGTTCAAGGATTTCTCCACCGCAAGAGGAATATCGGTAAAGCATTCTTACCCTTACCATCCTCAGGGAATGAGGCTGAATGTTTTATGAAGCCACTGGGTAAAGCAGTTAAAGTTGCCCTTGATACAAACAAACCTGTGCAAGAAGCAGTGGATGACCTTTTAATCGACTATCGCTCTACACCACACCCAGCAACAGGAATCGCCCTCGGCGACATGCTCTTTCGAGGAGGCTACCACTCTAGGTTTCCGAAAAGGCCCCCGGTCACAGAGCAACATATCAAAGAAGCCAAAAAACGCGACAAAGAACGCAAAACCGAAGCAAATGCCAAACAAAATTCGTCCAGATGGAGACAATATCCCAACATCAATCAAGGAAACGAAGTCCTGGTCATGCGCTTCACAGGGAAGACAAAATTCAAATCCTTCTATGAAAAAACTCCGTATATTGTGACAGACGTCAAGGGAACACAATACACACTTCTTTCATGCGACACAAAACGTCCAAGGCAGCCAATAATTCGCCATGCATCACAAATAAAGCTATACCAACAGCCTGCACAAACCATGCCACCTCATTACAGACCTGCTCAAACTGAACCACAGCAGTCTAATAAAGCATATGATCTCCCAAGCAACACGAGACGTAGAAATAATCAACGAAACGCCACCCAAAATGAGCCCCCAGCACATCCAGCCAGCAACAGCCAAGTACCTAATGAAGTTGACATGCCACCACCCCTACCAGGCCCAATCATTTCCGTTTTTGCAAGGATATTCGAAAAAATTGTACACGATCAGCTATATAATTTCCTATCAACAAACAACATCTTGACACCGAGTCAATCAGCTTTTCGTAAACTGCATTCAACGATTACATCCTTAATAAATTGCACTGATAGCTAGTACAGAAACATCGACAAAAAGCAATTGAATTTGTCCTTGTTTCTTGATCTGAAGAAAGCCTTCGATACTGTAGATCACCAAATAATGGTTAAGAAATTGAACGCCATTGGTGTTAGAGGTATTGCAGGGGACTGGTTTGCCTCCTACTTGAGTAATAGGAAACAGTACTGCTCTTTAGGGGATCAAAAGTCCAGTGAAAGCTTCGTTACATGTGGCATCCCACAAGGATCTTGTCTGGGCCCGCTCTTATTCATCATCTACCGGGTGTCTCAAAAAAAAGTACCCCCTTTTGACTGGAAATATGAATGAAACGATAAGATATCATTACTCTCCGAGTAGACAGCTAAATTGGTCAATCTTCAACTTTTGATTCACATACCTTGCATTTAAAAATTGGCCACCAAACACTGGAGATACAAGCTTGCAAAGTCAAAATTTACAGTGCACCCCAAACCAGAGGTTTTGTAAAAGGGCCTAGCCATGATTTGCTATCACAGACATGTTGCACAGGAATTTCGACTTTGACCTTTACCATTCTCCATTGAAAAGAATTATACCTTGAAATGCTTCAATTGTTCTACAAATAGTTACTCCTTTGAGGAATCAATCCGTGCTTTGCATTCCACTCCAAGTGTCAAAGAAGAAGAAAAGGAACACATACATGCTCATTTGGGAGATGTTGCACGACTTCATCATTCTTACCACATTTTTGTTATATTTGTTTAATCAGTGCGATTTCCACGAGTCTTTTTTATTCTTTTCAAAAGCGAAAAACTGAATGTTAAAGTTTACAGGTGCTTTGGAAAAGATCCATAATACAAATTATGGCTAGGCCCTTTTACAAAACCTCTGGTTTTGGGTGCACTGTAAATTTTGTCTTTGCAAGCTTGTATCTCTGGTGTTTGGTGGACGATTCTTAAATGCAAAGTATGTGAATCTAAGTTGAAGATTGATAAATTTAGCTAACTACTCGGAGAGTAATGTAATCTTATCGCCTCGTTCCTATTTCTAGTCAAAAGGGGGTACTTTTTTTTGAGACACCCGGTACTTAAATGATTTTGAAGATTGTCTTGTGCACTCTAAAGCGGGTATGTACGCAGATGATACACACGTGACTCTAACATCAGATAGCTTGGCAGAACTGTTTGAAAGCGCTCGGGAGGAAATGATGAATATTTCGGAATGGATGAGAATTAACAAACTAAGCATTAATCCACAAAAAACCGAATACATGATAATTGGGCACCCACGAAGAACGAATAAGATATTATCCCATGAGCCACTTATGTTGAATGGCGCAGAAATTAAGCATGTCAAGGAGACAAAGTCGTTGGGTATAATTGTTGATGAGGGATTGAATTGGAATGAACAGTACAAGAAAGTTAAAGGGAAAGTCTCTGGTGGGCTATGGTCTCTGAAAAAGTTGATGAAAATTGTTCCACAATCCCAATTGGTTAATATCTACCATGCTCTTGTGGAGAGTCACTTGCGATATGCAAATGTTGTATGGGGGTCTCTCTCCAACACAAAATTAGAAGCCCTTCAACGTCTTCAAAATAGAGCTCATTCCATTATAGAAAGGGCAAAAATCAAAGATCAGTGGTCTGGAGACTGGTTAACTGTAGAACAACTAATAAACTTTGACAGATCGGTTATGACCTATAAGATGATGAATAAGATCTGCCCTGAAAGCCTTTGGGATACTTACAAAACAAGAAATATGTACTCAAGTTATAGAACAAGGAACTGCACGGACATTCAACTTCCGAGATACAATCTTGAGTACTCAAAGAAACGCTTTCACTATTCGGGTCTAAAAGCTTGGAACGAAATCCCCAATACCATCAGGGAACTCTCTACCTTACAACAATTCAAAAAACACCTCAAGATACATTTGAGGAGCTGAATTAAACTCAAACACGACTCCCTGGAAGATCAGCCCCATCCATTGAATTTTTATATATCTATTTTTTATGCTTATGTATTTTAAGGTTTTTGCTGAAGGGATTCCTCGTGTACAAATAATGTATATAATAATAATAATAATAATAATAATAATAATAATAATAATAATAATAATAATAATAATAATAATAATAATAATAATAATAATAATAATAATAATAATAATAATAATAATAATAATAATAATAAGTCGAAGGCCCTGTCAACGATCAAGACGAAGCTCAAGCAATCGAACCTGAGATTACATTCTGCCATCCACAACAACAAATTTTAGGAGAAGGGAGAAGTAAGACTGGCAGATCAAGAAAGAACTGTAAAAACAAATAGCAGCCAAAACGCTTTAAGTTCAATCAATGCAAAAGAGAAAAATAGACAAGGAGGGTGATATTGTATAGCTAACTTCATTTATTGTTCGTTCATTTTATAGCCTCGTTTATATGTTTTGTTCCGTTCTGTTGAATTAGCCTCGCTGTCGTGTATGTAGGATTGTTAGAGCTAATGCGAAACATGGAAGTTTATTGATACATTCTACTCTGTTTTAGATCTATCTGCCGCCTCAGGGCCCCCTTGCGTAGCTAAATTACTAAGGGTCCCTAGCCTAGTTGCTCCGTTACGCCACTGGTAATATTATAAAACATGCTTATTACCAAAACTGATCTATGGGCTCACTGTATTCAGAACATAGAAAAAAGAAGAGGATATCCTTGAGACGGAAGTGAGGAACATACTGAGAAGTTTTAGCAATTTACCGCAATCAACAACAAAGATTGCATTGTACAACGAGTTCGGCGTTTGGCCAGTCCAGTACAATATGAAATCGCCAAAAGAAAATTAATGATGTGGCAGGCACCGTACTAACAAAAACGAAAGTAGTAAACTCATTAAGGAAACAATTGGTAGAGGCCCCCCAGGGGGGTCTGTGTTCCCTTGTTCCCTAAAAAATTCCAAAAAATCTCCCTTGTTCCCAAAAATGTTTTTTAAATGTTCCCTGAAAAGAAATGTTGAACTGTTCCTCAGTTCCCCAAAAGTAGTCCTTTGATCCCTTGTTCCCTAAAAAATTTAGCTCATGCTCCCTGATTGAAGTCAGCCTTATTTTGGTAGGTACCTATGGACCTGCAGCAAGTCTCTACGACAGTAATCTCCGAAAAGGCTTATCTAGCTAGTCTGTGTCCCAAACCCAAGGCCAATCTAGCCCATCACAAAACTTTTTGTAAAGAGCAATCAAAACTCCCTTCATAGAAAGCAACTTAAACTGCTTCAGAGCAATGGTTTCATTGGCGTTGTTTGAAAGGACAGGCCCTTTGGAAATAACTGATTTTGGGGGCTAAAACGAGGTGCGAGGGAAGCAACGAAAAATGGGGTCCGGGGGCTTGCCCCCGGGAAAATTTTTCATGACCACGCCCTTTAGATCATTGGAAAACGCACCATTTTTGGAAAATGTGCCATTGATGGAGGCAAAGGATCACGATTAATGAGGGACTTCCATGAAAATTTTGAATTTTGACTTGCATGAATATCAAAAGATATTGCATTTTGGATAGATTCTGGTAGCTTCCTCGAATAAAAACGAGTTTGAATCTTCATTCATTCTTACGACCTTGGCTTTTACAGCCTTTTTCACTTACAAAATCAACAAACTGTAGCAAATTATTTGGGGAGCTGAAGCCCCCCAGCCACCCCGCTTCCTGACGGGCCTGAAAGGAACATTGAGACTTGCAGAAAGTCCAGTTTAACTGCAATTAAAAGAAGAAAACTCAATCAACTATTGCTGTTTAACAGGACCGTCGGAACAAAATTCATATTGGGGAGGGGCTGCAACGGGGCGCGAGCGATGCCAGTACAGATGAGGGTCTTGGAGCATGCCCCAGGAAAAATTTTTCATGACCATGCCCTTCAGATCTTTGGAAAACACCCCATTTTTGGATAATTTGCCATTGAAAGAAGCTACAGATCACAACGGAGTCTTTCCAGGAAAATTTTGAAACTTTTCAATTGTATGACATCAAAAGATATTGTGTCATGAAGTGTCAGGCCTAGAGAACTCGAAGAGATCACGAATTTCTCCGTTTTCTCAATTTTCTCCAAAAACAAATCTCTAAATCAAACCACAAAATATCTCTCAAAAACAACTCTGAAACTCTCTAAACAATTCTGAAACGCTTCTCTTAGCTGTTCTCTAAACTCAACAACAAAAACGCATCTCCATCCCCTTTTCTAATCTAAGGAAAACAAAAGGTTCTTCCTTCGCTACCGCTTAGCAACCTAAGTCCTATTTAAATGCAAATCAGCGAGTTCGAAGCAATTCAAATCCTAAATAAAGCGTCTATAAAAAGCAACACTAGGGTCCTAGAACACATCCTAACACCTCCCCTCCCTGAAATCAACGTTACTGCTAGGACGATGTTTATCTACGAATTATATATACAAGACGACGATGACGTGATATTTACAGTAATAATGTGTCTATTTCGCTCAACAATGAAAGTCGCTGGGTACGGGTTGACCGTAAAAGTCCGGAGCTCTTCGAGCTCGTGTACTCCGTCTTAACTGCGGTTCTAAAGCCTCTCTGTGTTCTCCTCTTTCTGATGATCGATAATAAAATGTATCTTGCTCCTCATCCGAAGAATTGTCGGAATTTCGTACATCAATGTCCTGCTCGAAGTGATCTATTCCGGGAGAAAAGTACTTTAACCGGTTATAATGTATCACCTTATGTTTTCCGGTTTTCTGACATCTTACTTCACAGTCTTCATCCATCGCTCTAACGACCTGGAACGGTCCGGTAAACTTCGGGTCTAATCCTCTGGCTCGATTGTTCTTTACCAATACAAAGTCTCCTTCTCTCAAAGGTCTTGCTTTGTCAGTACGATACCTCCGATCATAATAGCGTTTCTGTGCTCGTTGTGCTCTTTGAAGGTTCTGCATAACTTTCTCTCGAAGGATATCTGTTCTGTTCCGTAGATTTGCCAGATATCTGTGCTCCTCCGCAGGGGACCAAAAGACTGGATGAAAATCCCCTTGTATCTCAATTGGTAATCTAGGGGGTCTCCCATATAACAATTCGAAGGGCGAAACCCCTGTAGATTCGCTCTTTGTTACCCTATATGCGAGCAACGCAAAATTTAAGTGTTCATCCCACTCACTGTTTCTGTCTCTGTTTAAACGCATACGGAGTAAAGTTTTCAATGTTCCGTTGAACTTCTCCACTAAACCATCGCATTGCGGGTGATAGGCACTCGTATGTTTCTTTTCAAGGCCGAACATTTTGCACACAGCAGCAACAACGTGTGACTCCATATTGCTCCCTTGGTCAGTTAAAAGGATTGTTGGCATGTCATGACGCGAGAAAATTTCTTCTAGTACTCTACAAATTGTTTCACTCTTTTGATTATCTTGCAAAGGCACAGCTTCGCCAAACTTCGTATAATAATCGATGACCGTTAAGATGTACTTGTTGTTACGCGACGTTGTTTTCATGGGCCCAACAATGTCCATTCCTATCATGTAAAATGGTACTGGTATGATTTCAATCGGCTTCAAAGGCCATCGTGGCCTTGGAACGACTTTGTTCCGCAAACAAACTTCACAACCGTTTATAAATAACTCAACATCGCGGTAAAATCGTGGCCAATAAAATCGGTCTTGAATTGCTGCAAAGGTCTTCTTTACTCCTCTGTGGCCTAAACTGTCATGAACTTTCCTCAATACTTCCATCCTCAATAATTCAGGCACAACAACTTGTCTGACCTCCTCCCCCTTGGAATCAAGCCATTCTCTGTACAACAATTGATCCTTGACAATCAGTTTATCAAAAATAGCATACAAAGTTTTCTGAGTGTTACCAGCTTCCTTTGAGATCTCAGTAGGCGTTCGACCTTCAATAACCCAATTCTTGACTTCCAAAATCTCCTTGTCTTCTCTCTGTGCAGCAACAAAATCTTCTTCACTCCAAAATCCATTGACAAAAATGGCATTAACAACCGGTTGCCTCGACAAAGCGTCCACGTGACTCATCAGCTTACCAGGTTTGTGCACAACTTCATAGGAATACTCTTCCAAACGAAGGATCCGTCTTGCTAATTTCCCGGTCGGAGTTTTGAAACTGCGTAACCACTGTAAAGCTCGATGATCAGAATAAACAATGGTATGATTCCCATAAACATACGCATGGAAATGTGTCAAACCCCAAACCAATGCATACGCTTCCTTTTCTGTAACTGTCCAATTCAACTCGCTCTTTGTGAAAGTTTTCGAACCATAAGCTATCACTGCCTCGTTTCCAGCATCATCCTTCTGACACAAAACAACACCAACCCCCTTATCGCTCGCATCACAATACATGATGAAGGGTACACTGAAATCTGGATAGTGCAACAAAGGTGCTTGCGACAACTGCCTCTTCAACTCTTCAAAACAATTTTCACAACGTTCATCCCAAAGCCATTTAGTGTCCTTCTGTAGCAATCTAGTCAATGGAGCTATAATGTCCATTGCTCCCGAAATAAACCTTCTGTAATAACTTATCAAACCCACGAACCGTCGTAATTCTTCAACATTGCGAGGCCTCTCATAATCAAGAACTGCTCTGACTTTCTCCGAACTCGGCCTAATTCCATCTTTATTCACAGTAAATCCGAGAAATTCAACTGAATCTTGAACAAACATGCATTTCTTGATATTCAGTTTCAAGTTAGCTTTCCTGAAAGCTTCAAAAACACCTCGTAACAACTCCAGATGATCCTCAAGACTAACACCGGCCACCAACACGTCATCCAAATAAGCAAACACTCTTTTCCCAATTTGACCTGCTAAAACACGTGACATGAGTCGCTGAAACGTCGCAACCGCATTACAGAGACCAAATGGTAATACAGTCCAAGAATAATGTCCACCAGGCACACTAAAAGCGGTCTTCTCACTGCTACCTTCATCCATTTCCACCTGCCAATACCCTGAAGTGAGATCAAGCGTACTGAAATATTGCTGCCCCTGAAGACTATCAATGATGTCATCTATCCTTGGAAGCGGATAAGCATCTTTTACCGTGCAGTCATTCAATTTACGATAATCAACGCAAAATCGCCACTTTCCACTTTTCTTTTTCACAAGAACGACTGGGCTGGACCACGGTGAATCTGTTTCTTTGATCAACCCTTTCTCCAATAATTGATTGACTTGATCATCTACAACACTCTTCAAAGCGAATGGCAAACGACGCGGTGGTTGTTTAATGGGTAACGAATCTCCTGTATCAATTTTATGCTTCTCAAGATTCGTATGGCCAATATCTTCTCTGCTTTTCGAGAATACATCATTATATTCAAGGATAAGATCTTTTACTTTCTTTGCATCAGCAGGATCAAGAGTTTCTGACAGCTGTAACTCATCAAATTTTGACATAAATTGGTCTTCCCCATCATTAGTATTAATAGGACATTCAGCTTTTAACATCAAAACATGCTCCAGTGTACCAACTTTTGTACCCTTGTGCAGCTTAACACCTTCTTCACCTGGATTTATCAACTGTAATGGCACATTGTCTACCGCTCCTCTAACCATAACACGTGCAATCAAAATTCCTTTCTCCATACAATTTGCGTTAGGCTCCATTAAACTGTCAGTGTATAACTTGCCTTGAACTTTTCCTGTTACAAGCATTTCGTGGTGAGCTGGTATGACAATATCTTGTTCCAGAACAACAGATAAACAATCAGTATCCTTTGAATACTCGAATGACAATGGTATTCGCGATCCGTCGGGATAGATAAGATGTTTTCCTTTCAGATCTAATGACAACTCATTCTCTACCAGCCATTTTAATCCAAGTAAGATTCCAGGATGGATTTCATCAACAACGTAAAACAACAAATTGGATGTTCTGTCATTCAGGCTGAGATCGATATGAACTTTACCCAGAATGCCAAGAGCCTGTCCATTGGCTGTATGCGCAACTAAATCACTTGGTTCGATTTTTTTGTTCCCTGGCAATGAAAGCCAAATTTTCCTGCTGAGTAAATTAATTGGACTCCCAGTATCAATCAAACAAGGTGTTGGCTTTTCATTCAATTTTGCTTCAACAATCAATGCATTCCTGTTGTAATCTGGAGTAATCGTAGATAGTGTAGCCCTTCCCCCCTGTCCTTGTTTACTATCACTATTACCTTGCCTTTTTTCAGCTAAAAGTCTTTGTTTCACGGGACACTCTTTCGCGACGTGACCAGATTCGTCGCAGACAAAACACAATTTGGTTTTACTTCCTCTCGGTGCAGGCTTTTGTTGAGCCCCAGGTCTTTGTTCCTGGCTCTCTGAAAATCTGCAGAATTTCGCTACATGTCCTTGACGTCCACATTTGAAACAAACATATGTTGTAGAAAATTTTTGCTGACCATCGCTGTTTTTACTTCCATAAAATGGACAATTTCTTGCAATGTGGCCAAAACCGTGACATTGAAAACATTCTTTGTTGGTAGATACAACCTTAATTTCATGCTTCTGCTGTTGTTTCATTGTTTGTCCAATCAAAGTGGCTTGTGCTGACTTTGCAGCTTCGAATCTCCTTGCTATGACAAGTGACTGTTCTAAGTTGGTGGTAGTTTCTTGCAGTAATTTACACTGGAGAGATCTATCTTCCACACCAGCGATAAATTGATCATTTAATCTTCCATCAACTTCATCATCTCGAAAGGAACATTTTGAAGCAAGTTCCCTGAGAGCTGAAGCAAAATGATCCACTGTTTCTCCGGTTAACTGTGTCCTTTTCGCAAAGTTAAAACGACGTTCCACAGGATTCTGATTCTTCTCAAATACGGCAATAAGTTTTTCAATATATGCCTTATAATTTGCTTCACTATCTCCAGTAGTTGTAATGTCAATTGGCTCTGCGATTCGAAAACTATCTTCAGATAAATTCAACAAAATCAACACTCTCTTCTGTGTGTTATCCTTGACCGCAGCAGCCAAGAAAAACAAATCCATTTTACGAATAAACAACTGGAAATCATCGCCAAGTTTGTACTTCTCTGGCTTTCTAAACGGCAACAAAGTTTTTTGGCCAGTATCTGCATGTGCAGCCTGGGCTTGGGCCGCTTCTTCGTCTGGCATCTTGTCCAAAAATAAATCGAAATAAACCCGCAACATCTCTTTGAGTCGTTGCTAGTCCTGGCTAGTTTGTTTGTTCGTCAGTTGTTGGTCCTGGCAGGATCGCCAAAATATGTCATGAAGTGTCAGGCCTAGAGAACTCGAAGAGATCACGAATTTCTCCGTTTTCTCAATTTTCTCCAAAAACAAATCTCTAAATCAAACCACAAAATATCTCTCAAAAACAACTCTGAAACTCTCTAAACAATTCTGAAACGCTTCTCTTAGCTGTTCTCTAAACTCAACAACAAAAACGCATCTCCATCCCCTTTTCTAATCTAAGGAAAACAAAAGGTTCTTCCTTCGCTACCGCTTAGCAACCTAAGTCCTATTTAAATGCAAATCAGCGAGCTCGAAGCAATTCAAATCCTAAATAAAGCGTCTATAAAAAGCAACACTAGGGTCCCAGAACACATCCTAACAATTGCATTTTTGATAGATTTTGGTAGCTTCCTCGAATATATACGAATTCCAATCTTCATTCCCACGAGTTTGGCAGTCACAGCCTTTTTCACAAACAAAATCAACAAACTTCAGCAAATTATTGGGGGCCTGAAGCCTCCCAGCCCCCCTGCTTCCGACGGGCCTATTAAAAGAAAACTCGATCAACTATTGCTTTCACCGTCACATTCAGGGACAGAGCCAGGGGATGGATTTCGGTAGATATGTTTTCAACTCATCCCGGGTCGACATTCATTCACAACCATAATGGTGTAGAAAAGTTGAGCACTTGGGTATCGGTCATTTGGTCAATTCCATCCTGTATATTTGCTAATGAAGGTAAAATTAATCTTCTAGACAAGTAATTCAGAACAAACATAGGCGCAAAGTTGCCCTGAAACCAGTAAGGTAAACCCTCGCTTGATGCAAGCGAAGGGTGGTTTGTAACACAAGTTATATGCTTATGCTTATAACGAAAGAAGAATGGTAGATCTAAAGTTTCGTCTGGCGGATTTTGTTTCTTTGATTCACCTGCATCCTTAAATAAAATTTGCAGTTATAATCTCCTAACATCAAATGAGAGACAGATTTATCTACAGAAACTATTACATAAATTTTTTTTTGGGGGGGGGGGGAGGTTGCTGCTAGGTAGCTCCTTTGATTTATGCATGGACAATGAAGAACTGATATGATTGGTATGATGGGGAATGTGGCGCTGTATTTTTAAGTAAGGAGATATTTTTCACTTGAAGTTCTAATATGTTCCCTGCTCCCTAATACAATTCCTTATGTTCCCTTGATCCCCGTTAAAAATTCAGGATGTTCCCTTGTTCCCATGAATAAAAATGGCCAGTTCCCTTGTTCCCCATAACCCCTGGGGGGGGGGGCCTCATTGGTGAACAAACATCAAGCAATTTACAATGATTCCTACAGATTATAGAAATAGTAGTAGAACTTGGAATAGACTTGAAGCATCGTAAGCCCGGGGGGGGGGGTACATGACTTGCGGATTGATGGGGGTCTGCCGCCCGGTTTTCAGAAAGGTACCCTCTTCTAATTACCGAAACTTGCGGTCATACCCACTTTTATGATGAATTTTTGCGGATAACCACCCATTTTTTGCTATTTTCCGCCAAGTTCTGGATAACCCACCCTTGTTTATGCAAAATCTGCCGAAAAAGGGACCCTTGTTTAATGAATTTGGGGCCCAAAAACCCACCCATATGGGCGGCACATACTCGCACCCTCAACATGTTATGTCCCCCCCCCAGGATCGTAAGTCAATGGGAAAAATAAATGAATGAAGATAGGTCTACATAAGATAAGAAGTAAAATGGAAGACCCATTTGAAAACCAAGTAAAATCTACCGATAGATACAGGGAAGTTATAAGGGACAAAATAGAAATGAGATAACAAAGAAATCTTACCAAGATCAGTTGCAAGGATAGTATTCAGGGCTAGGGCAGGAGTGTTAGACCCTGCATCTAGGAAACCATATTGGCGCAACATATGGAGATGTAGTTTGTGCTTAGAAAGAGATCAATGATCAATGTTCCAAACATCATATCATGGGATGTAAAAGGAGGAAAGATATCATTAGGAGTGAAAAGGACAGAGAAGTTACATAGTCACTGATACAAAATTTGAGAGGATCAAATGCCGAAATCAAAGAGATGGGGAAGAAACTAAAACCAGTTCACAAAAGGATCCAAAAAGAATGGAAGGAAGATGGGAAAAGAAGAAAAAAACTTTCAAGCAAATCGAAAAACTTGCAGGGTGAGTGGCAGAGTGGCTTATACAGTCTTCGTCAGGTGATTGAAGTCAACTTTGGTCGAGTGAGGTCAAACTCCGGATGGGTGACCTCGGAGGCCTGACCTTACAACTCACCTCGTCGTCCTTCGGAAGGGACAATAAACTAGGGGTCCCATGCCTGGATAGACTACATTACATAAGTCCCTCTAACTTACGCTCGTTGTTGTTGTTGTTGTTATCGCTTCAGTTGAGGGACTTATGTCCTTACGCTTCAATACAGGGACTAATTAGGCCAAGTCCGCCGCATTCACGGCGCGACCAATCAGATCGCTACTTTCTTAATATGGTCAACCCACGTGAATATTTGTAGCGCTTGATTGGTTATTAGTTCAAAGTTCGACTTCTCGAGGCGAAGCGACGCTCGAAGTGACGTTCGAAGAGACGTTCGAATTTTCTTTCGACGTTCGTAGGATGGAAGATGTTCTAAGTTTCTTCTGGTTTTTCGTAAGATTTTAGTCCCTGTTTAGAATCTGTTTGGTCGTGAGTCCTTTGTATGAGTGAACTTAAAACATCAGATTATAAATGTTGAAGGAATACAAGGAATCACGTCGTCAGCCTAATGCCTGGATGCGGCCTAAATTAGCCTAAATTAGCTTTCAGTAGCTAGAAATCCTGACAAGCCCACTCAAAACAAATTGAAAACAAACAAACAAACAAACAAACTTGGTTTACGTGTGCTCTTGAGTTTTGTCCAAGGATTTGGAAACGATAATTATAATGGCAACGCACCCATAGATGTTAAAAGATCTCCCTCCAAAAATTGCCCTCAAAAACTGCAAGCCTTCTTTTTTGAAAGTAAATAACTTCCCTAATTTCAGATCATTTGATGCAAAAAATTACTAGTCATAGTCAACCATACTTGGGCAAGTCCAAGTCAACCTTTGTTTTTGCCAGAGCTTACACAGAAAATCTCTCTAGGCAGAGATATGTTTTATCCAATCTTGAAACAGGGGGTGCCGTCTCCTCGATTAGCCTAGCTTCTAAGAGAGTTCCTCTTTACAAAATTCCCCTTCATACAATCTTTGTAACTTTGCTTTGTGTTTGCCTTGTATCTAATTTGTACTGTGCGTTGCATTGAAGTAGTGTACATTGATGAATTGTACGTACATAGTTAAATTTATAACATATGAAACTGAAACTAACTGAAACAGACACTCTAATGAATGTTTTATTACTATAGACAGTGGACTACTGAGACCGATCAAGGAATGAGTAACTCTCTGTCTACTTTTAGGAACCATGCAGTGCTTCAAAAGGAGAGGAGCTAATACGTATTTCAAACCTTTCAAAAGATCAAAATAAATGACTTCTCAGGAAAAATGAAAGAGCTTGCAAAGACGTGCCATGGTTTTATTCTAGCCATAATATTGTGGCCAATAACTTCTCATCTATTAATGCCTGTGTGCATCCACTACTATTTCTACATTCACTATTCAGTTAAAATTTTTCAATGAATTGAATTGAACTCCTTTTCTGAATCAGTAGGGGATGCATGCGGGCAACTTTGGCCTATTGTTAATCACAAGATATAAAAAGGTAGCAAAATACTTACTCATCAAATGATTTTCGATCATCAATCAACTTTTCTCCATTGTGTATGAGCCAATACGTTTTCCAAAAATATTTCCTGTAAGTTAAAGAACAGAATAACCATTGGCAGTGGTAATTGGATGGTGGTGGTGATAGAACACTTGTGTGAAGAGATCTCCATAAACAAAGAAAAGTACATCAAATAAAATTCATCAAAGAAGGTATTTGTTAGTACAGAAAGCTAACACAATAGACACTAAACATCTTTATAAAAACCTTTCTACGGATCATCATTATCAATACCGGGTAGGGGGCTGGAAGATATCTTTGTTGATAATGAAAATGTTTAATAACCCTCCTTCATCACCCTATAAGAATTTTCAAGGGCCCCACATTTTCAGCTGCAATTGTTCATGGCAGATCAAAATTGATGAAACATTCCTTGAGTAACAAATCATATTCTTTTATGACAGTGATGTCAAAACGAACATTGTTTTTGCATTCAAGAATAGGAAAACAGCAAGAAGAGAAAAATGAAGTAGAAGACTGGGTGCTCTCACTACCGTGTTCTGTGGTGGTTCATGGATGGGCGGTAGCGGGTGATCACTTCCTTTCCCTGCATAGGAACTTACACTGCAGTAATTAGACATTTTCCTTTATGTTCCTTTATTTATTTTGATTAAGAAGGTTGTATTTTTGCACAATTGTTAACACCCTTTGCAGCGGGAACTCAATGATGTTATATGAAAGGTGCAGGTACTGTAGTTACCATTGTAGTTACTTTTAGTCGAATAAATAAATATAGATATAAAAGCTTTGATCAGATGCAAGTTTAGGTTGCAGTAGCTTGCAGATAATTGCATATGAAAAAATAAAAATTGAAAAAATTGTTATGAAACAGGGACAAAAATCATTCTGGATGGGATGGGATGTCAAAATGGATGGGATGTCAACCAACCATCAAATATTTGATCATTTTACTTTAAGGGATTCTTAAGCCCGTCTTTGGGTAGTATTGATACATACCAACTAAGGTGAAGGGGACCACCTTCTCTCTTTATCTTCAGGGCTAGACTTCTTTGAATAGTCAATTTCAGTTGCCTAATGGTTGCCGTCTGCTCAATTACCAGCTCTGAAACAAATTAGATGTATCTATACCACAGCATGTAGTATGGACTTGTGGTAGTACAGTAGTAGATTGTGGCAGCTTCATAACCCATATGGACTGTGTGTTTTCAACAAAGATCTTTTCCATGAAACCAGGATTAAGCTCTCATTTTGTTTTATAAAGTTCTGCTATCAACAACTGTAACTTCCTGATGAGGATTAGGACTGCATTGTCTCTGAGTAACATTGTGTCAAAATGTAATCTCATATCTTTTGAAGTTATCAATAATGCCTGTTTGTGAATGCAATTAACTGTGTTGCTCAGTGTTCTATCAAAGAACATCCCAAACAGGAGGCCATTAGCTGAATTGGGACAAGGTAAAAGCCTTCATCATTCACTTTGGTTGTCCATGGTATCAAGACATCAGTCAGGCATTATCGAGAGAACATGTAGCTTTTAGCCATCCAATGATAACCTAGTATTCACTCTTCCTTTCAGCCAATCACATGAAGTCTTGGCATAGGCATTTGAATGCCATTGCTTCAAAAATGGCCTAAAGTGTAAATGTGGAGATGTGCTCAATCAAAGCTCAAATAAATTCAAATTCAATCAGCCACACACAGAGATATTAAATGAGATTAAATGCGCCCTTCGGCCGCAGGCGACTTGTTTGTCAACTTATTTTTATTCGATTCTTGCCTAGCTATACATATTTACATATATACAACTAAATCTAAATCGAATATACAAATGAATAAATAAAGAAATTAATAAGAATGAAGAAATTAATTGATAAAAGGCATAAATGGACAAGATTACATTGTAGAAATGAAGTGACAGGCATTACATTTACAGGTCAGGCCATCCAATTGTTTGATCAGATTCTTGAAGCTCTTTAAATTTTTGGCCGATTTTAATTCATTTGGCAAGCAATTCCATATTTTAGGTCCCATGGCTCTCAGGCTATTGGAACCAAAGGTTACTTGATTTGGCCGAAAATGATTCAAATTGTTTGGATTTCGCGACAAATAATTTGAAGTCCTAACACTAAAGATATCATTCATAAATGTTGGATTAAGGTTTTTTAATGTTTTGAAAATCTCAATACAAAGTGTTCTTTGACGAGAAACCAGCATTGTGGATTTAGAAGTAAGTCATCATAGGAGCTTACATGATCATTATGCAGAAATCTCAGTGCTCGTTCTTGCATCTTTTCGATTTTCTGTAACGATTTAGTTGACGAAAAATACCAAACCAAAGGACAGTAGTTAAAGTTCAAGTATACAAAACTTAGGACTAAGATTTCCTTCTCGGCAAAACCAATGAAAGACTTAAGTCGTTTTAGGACAGTTAGTTATGATGCAGCTTTCTTGCAAATATTTGATATACTGTATGTGGATCAAAATTCAGTTTGTAATCAAGTGTTACACCTAGAAGTTTTACGGACTCTTCGGACTGGATAGATTGTCCGAGACAATCAAGGTTTATTCCAGAAGTATCTGTCTGATCTTTTTTGACAAAGAGTGCATGAAATTTGTTAGGATTAGCAATCATTTTATTTTGATCAAGCCAAGAAAGGGCGTTGCTTGCTTCCTCTTCCAAAACCTTGACAAGTTTCGGCAATGACCTAGAAAAGCAAGCTAGCGTATTATCATCAGCAAAATTGTATAAAGACGCTTGCTCTATAAAAAAGAATAGATCATTTATGCAGAAATTAAAGATAATAGGCCCTAGCACTGATCCTTGTGGTATCCCTGAAATAATATGTTGGAAGGAGCTGTACACATTGTTTATCCTCACACTCTGTTTTCGCTTTTTTAAATAGGAATGGATCAGTACTAATGCATTTTCATCAAAACCATATGCATGGAGTTTAGCTATAATCAGTTCATGCGGAATTGAATCAAAAGCTTTTGAGAGATCCATGAAAACGGATCCAATAAGGAAGTCATTGTCTAATTTAGATTTCCACTCTTCTACGAGTCTAATCAACACATGTTGAGGCCTTTCTATAGGCTGCAATGAAAGTTGACAGTGTTTCATCTAAGAAAGGAGTAAGTTGTTCCTTGAGAATTTTTGAAAATGTGTTGAGTAAGCACACTGACTGGACGATAATTTTTCTTGACAGTACGAATAGGTTCCCCTTTGTCCAAAAGGCAAACAGCAGTAGTCTTTGCATTCTGTGGAGATACGGAATTTCAAATGCTGCAATTTATGGCTCTTGTCAAAGGGGAAGCTAGTTCATCACTGGCCAGACGAACAAGTTTTACGTGCGACCGCACCTGGACTATGGGGATGTAATATATCACATTCCAGCAAAAGTTTGTGAATTCAGCCACAATATCATTTTGCCAAATTTAATGGAAAAACTAGAGGCTGTTCAGTATTCTGCAGCTATTGCTGTAACGGGAACATGGAGGGGAACGTCGCGCGAGAAGTTGTATGCAGAGCTTGGTTGGGAGTCTTTGAGCTCCCAAAGGTGGAGTAGACGCCTTACTTTGTTCTATAAGATAATGAATAATCTCACTCCTCCGTACACACAAGAGCCAATCCCGTCACTTCGTCAGTCAAACTACTCTCTTCGCAACCAGGATGTGATTGGGCCAATAAGGGGAAGGACAGAAAGATTTCAATCTAGCTTCTACCCAAACTGTATATCTGAGTGGAATAAGCTTGATCCAGAAATTAGGCTTGCACCATCTGTTGCCGTGTTTAAGACAAAGCTTTTATCGAGAATTCGCCCACCTCCAAAATCTGTCTTCGGTATTCATGATCCAATAGGCCTATCGTATCTCTCCCAGATAAGGGTTGGTCTCAGTAAGTTAAACTTTCACAAATTCAAGCATAATTTTAGGGATACCATAAATCCAATGTGCCCTACAAATGATGGCATTGAAGATACGGAACACTTTTTGTGTTGCTTTGCCCCTCATTTGACACTCAACGACGAGATCTTCTCGCTGGAGTTTCGGAACTATTACAACCTCTTGCTCAAATCGATAGTCTCTCGAGAAACGTTCTGCTGCAACTTTTACTGTATGGTGATAAAGATTTCCCAGATGACGTTAACAAAATTATACTCCAACTGACCATAGACTTCATTCACAAGACTGGTCGGCTTGGCTAAGACAATTTTAATTTTGCTTGTGCCACGAAGTCACTGAGTGCTTTTGTTCTTTCTCCTTGTCATTGTTTACTACGTTTGTTTCTCCTTTGATGTAAGGCACATATTGGATGAATCCTAATATTTGTGTAGGATATTTTAGATTAGATGTACAAATATACATATTTTGATGAAGGCACCTTAATCCTACACCAATGAGCTTAGTGCACCAGAAAGGCCTGGCATCTAACGTGAAACAGGCGTCAGTATCTATCTGTTGTCTGTAGTGATCGTTTATGTGTATCTATCTGTAACTGTATATTTAGTTTGTATGTAAGTAGGATATCTCTTTATGTTAAGACCACAGGGTAGTCATTGTCTGTTGCTACTTGTGGTATCGTCCCCGTAGTGTGGTATAGTCGTATGGTAATTAGAAAGTATAGTAGTTTGTCGCCTTGTATTGTAACATTTTAGATGAAAAAAAAAAAAACAAGTTTTGGTGGGATTTGGTCCACACCAGTGGATTTTCTGCCATCAAGCATTTTTAGTTGTAGCCATACATCCTTGGTAGAAACCTCGTTGAAGGAAAAGGTTTGAAAAGTGCGTTCAGTGTTTTGCACTATAGCTACTATGCTTGGATGATTCTTGTACTTATCAAGAATTAACCTAACAATTTCTCGATCGTCATCAATAGAATTAGCTTCCTCGATTTTGCATGGTTTCTTTCCAGAAATATTTTCCACAATATCTATGTAATAATCTTTGAAGACTTCACACAACTCAAGATCATCTGTAACAATTCTGTCGCCATTTACCAGGGAAATTTCGTTACCAGTCATGCAACCCTTATTTGAAAGAAACGGTTTTACGAGATCCCAGAAGGCTTTATTTGACATGAGGCCGTCACTTGTAACTTTTTTGAAATGATTCTTAATAGCCTTTTTACCTAGAGCACGTGGCCGAGTGGTTAAGGTGTCTGACTCGTAAGCCAAAGGTCAGAACGGCCGTAAGTACAAATCCCACGCTGGACAGTTTGGGGTCGCTGTCCGTAACTCTAGCCCGGGTTGACCAGTGCCATGTGAGGGAAATCTGGTAGCTGGGGCGGACTGATGCTAAAACTGATCTTTGGCGGGTAGCTGCGGCGGACTGATGGTAAAACATCCGTGGCCCCTGTTGGAAATAAGTCTCTCAGACTTTCACAGGCTAGCCACGTTAAATATAAATACCTACCTACCTAGCAACACATCGGTTTCTCTGCTTTTTGAAAGCTATTTCGTTTTCCTTTGAAGGGTGTTTGTTCAACCTATTTTTTGTTAGCTATTGCTAACTTTATTGATAGAAGCAGTAAGGATTCATCCGAAATAATCATAAATAATGAGGCTCCGCAAACTTACGTGTGACTTCTTCTGTTTCACCTTGCCTCTTCAAATTTATAATTATGGCTCTTCCATTTTCCAGCGCAACTCTTGATTTAATTTCGTCAATTGTTGAATTTGTTGGCAAATCTCGAAGAAGGGGATCTTTAATTATGTCATTCAATTCTTTGTCTAATGATTTACAAATGTCTTTGTGTGACAAATCGGGCTGAACTACCTCCGCTTGGTTTGAGTCTTGTAATTCGTCTTGGTCTTGGCCCATCTTGTCCGCCATTTTGTTTAATTTATTCCTTCTTGGAACGATCTCGTATTGAAATTGAGATCTTCTAAAGAATAGGCAGCTCAACAGCAACAACAACTACAATAATAATCAAAAACGCGCGTCTTTTGTTGCAATGAATAATTGTTGATCAGTGTCTGAATGGGAGAAGAACCTCCTGCAAATTTCTAGCAGTCCTGCAAAATGAGGAACTTCTTGACAGTGGTCACGATTGTTTTGTACTTGAAGACGTCACCCATTTCTGCTGGCAAGAAAGTACAGGATTTGCAAATAATCGTTGAGGTATGCTCATCTTTGTTTTGGCTAGGGGTACCCTCTAAACCAAGAAACTGGCTTGTCACACTCTTGTAACACAAACAGCCTGATTGGTTTCTTATGTTAAGATATACTTCCTGAAAACAGGGTATGTATACCATGGTATAAGAAACACTTTTACATTCCAAACAGCTATCAAAATTGTTATGAAAGTGTTTTTTAAGATATACGCACAAGGATCCAATCTTTGAGTCAGTAACAACAGTTACTTGAAATTGTAACAATCTAGGCTTAAAATTTTCATTCTTGTTTCTAATAAAGAACTGAGATCTATTGGAGACATATTCAAATATATGCCATGAAATATTACTATGTACCATTTTGAAAGAAGTTGAACATGAATGAGCCTGGCTAGTTTCTTGTAGAGGGGTATTCTATTCAGTGAAATCAGGCCTGAGTTTCTTATAATGCCATTTCTTAAAGGCGGGACTTTACTGTACTTGGTGATACTAGATGTGCTGCTGGGGTGGATTTTTCACCTGATATTCCTAACACATTAGATGGGTAGCTTTTCTGAATCTTAATCACAACTGAAGAAATTTGAATAGGGTAGACCTGCTTCTTGCTTGCATCCTCTAATCGACAAAATTCATAGACACAAGGACTGCGAAGCTGGGGGGTTGAAGGCTTTAGCCCCCCGATAATTTTCAAGGGATAGGTGTTACATTTTTAGCAAATCATGTCTACATAAGCAAATCGCCATCTATCGTAGCAAAATTGCAAACACCAAGATAGGAATAAAATGTTTTAGTCAACTTTTGCTCGTGGCCCATGGCTGGAAACCCCAAAGCCTCATTTTCACGGACCAATCAAACGGTGAATAAGCAAAGAAGACAGAAGAAACGTGTGAAGATTTTTCTAAATTTTACCTACCTTCATAAAACGCAACCAGGACAAAAACTGCTGCAAATTTCCCAAATTTTTTCGAAACTGGCTACTCAGCATATGTTGGGGTATCCAGATTTGGATGCTGGTTTAAATACCTCATGGTTTGGTGGAGATACAGCATTTCCGATAGGCGCAATCTGCTGAGGCTTGCCAAGCCTTGATATGCCACTTCAAGTCAGGTGATAAAACTTGATAAAACCTCCTTTCAATTTTATAACTTCAGGGATGGCGCAACCAGGGGTGCTTGGGGGGGGGGGGCAGGAGCCCCCCAAAAATTCACTGAGCCGCCCCATCGGCACTTGAATTTTTGAAAATTTTTGTGCACTGTCGGCACTCTCGTAACTTGTTTGTTATGCTTTTAGAGAGTGTAGTCACATTTTAAGCCAATCTGAAAGGTGTGACCCGTAAAAAGTTTGCTTGCTTCGCTCACCGTTGGCGCTCTGACAGTTTTTGCCCCCCCCAGCATTTCTTCCCTGGCGCCATCTCTGTATAACTTGTTTTGCACCAAGAAAACTTGTGCCATGAATGTAAAAAGTAGTATGATACAGAAATTTCTCAAGAGTATCGCCATATGACTTGAAAAGTGTGAAGTAACCTTGGTCAAACTTTTTTAGTTCACATAGAAATCGAAGGGGCATTGAATCCTGAACCAATGAAACTGTGGTAGATGGACAATGGAACAATTAGAAATGTAAATATTTGGCGTTCTGGGATCGTTCTTACAACAATCACTATTGTCATTACCATTGTCTCTCACCCAGAATTTCTATTGTAAAGGTTTAGTTCCATTGATTTGGAAAGGCCTTAACTCAGAGAGGAGATATTCAGTGGCAGACACTTTGCCAAATATTGGGGGACAGAGCTATTGTTTCAATATTCAGCACTGCTTTCTATTGTTTTCAAGCAAAACTTCTTTGTTATAGCCAACACTGGGGGTGATCACACCTACTCACCCCCCCCCAAGTGTCCGCCACTCAGGATATGTATGTATATGTATAAATTCGCCAAAAAACAAAAAACTATCAAATATTAAAATACGATATTAAAATATCAAATATTAAAATACAATCTATTTAAAAAGAAAAGAAAGATCTAATAATAGGCGTGTGATATTAAAATAAATACAGCTATCTAAATTAAAAACACCCTTAGGTAAAATGGCAGGGATAGCATTAAAAGGTCAGTGAGACCTTGATTCCATAATGGTCCCTCATATTTTGATCTGTATCCAAATCTTGATACCTAAACATTTGGCGACTTTAGATTTGGAATTTCCAAAATCTTCTTCTACCATAAGACCCTTTCTCGTCTCGAAAGGGTCGAGATATTTTGATCTGTATCCAGCTATTTTGATCTGTATCCAAATCTTGATACCTAAACGTCTGGCGAGTTTAGATTTGGAATTTCCATAATCTTCTTCTACTAAGACCCTTTCTCGTCTCTCCCAAATATGTTTTGTTTCATAGACGGTTTTTTGTACTGATAAGAACAACTTGAGTTTATTTTCTTTCATCTTTTCTGTTAAACCTACACCTCTAAGGGGACTATTATGGAAATAAGGTCATTTTGACCCTTTAATGCTATGCCTGCCACTGTAATTAGGAGTGTTTTCCTTTTACGTTTTAACCTTACAATTGATATCATATTGTATTGTACTGTAGCTACTTTTTGATTTTTATAATAACTTGTAAATATTTTATTGTAATGTGGCAAATAATACATACATACATACATACATACATACATAGTTTTCTTCGAAAAAAAATTTTGGAATTTTCCAGCAGTTTTTTGTCTTGGTTGCTTTTTATGAGGGTAGGTGAAATTTAGAAAAATCTGCACACATTTCTTCCGTCTTCCCAGCTATTTGCCGCCCGATCGGTCACCAAAAATGAGACTTTGAAGGTTTCAGGCCATGGGCCACAAGCAAAACTCGGCTAAAACATTTGATTCCTATCTTGCAAACACCTTTATGATGCAAGTATCTGGCTTACTTTCTAGATAAGTGCCGCAGCATTTTACCAAAAATATAACTGTCTCCTATTTATTCATTATGGCAGCTTCAAATATTCAAGGTTTCAGCAAACATTACTTAAGTAACTTCACTGACATACTAGGGTGCCAGTGGTGGTAATTGGACACTTAATGAAAACTAAATTTTTAGACAATAAAATATATGGCAGACAAAAACTAAAACCATCCAGCAAAAAAGCAGCCCTTTTAATATATTTTCTCAAATACTTTTGGTTTTGACTTGCCTGATTCGTTGTTGGGTTGATTTTTTTCTTGCTGAGCTTCGGTAACTGCAGTGTACACGTTTTTTTTTTATAAGAAACTAGGATCAGGCCATAGTACTAAAAGTTTCTTAATTTAACATGAAATTTTGTCCATTTTAATACTAAAAGTTTCTTAATTGGTTTCTTATTTTTTGAATGCATGAATTGTCAATGTGGTCGCTAACACTGCTGCAGATATGTTTCTTGATATTTAAAACATCATATAGGAATAAACAGTGTTCTGTTATGTTGAAAACACAAATAATTAGATAATATTGCCCAATGATAAAGGTTCAACGATCTTTTTGCTATAAA
This sequence comes from Aurelia sp. 3 sensu Dawson et al. (2005), assembly GCA_964020215.1. Classification (NCBI taxonomy): domain Eukaryota; kingdom Metazoa; phylum Cnidaria; class Scyphozoa; order Semaeostomeae; family Ulmaridae; genus Aurelia; species Aurelia sp. 3 sensu Dawson et al. (2005). The sequence goes on from OZ026590.1 coordinate 11,423,123, forward strand.
ATTCATGCTTTTAAGTTTGAAAAGTTTCTTAGCACTTCTCAGACATAGTACTAGAGTTTCTTAAAATTTTGGCCATCTTAGTACTAGTTTCTTATAAACCAGTTTCTTATTAAAAAACGCGTATGTCATGAAATCGTTTCTTATGATTTTTACTATAAAATTATTCATTCTATATATAGACTTATCTGCCTAACTTGATGTACTCTGAAAAATTACAGCCTTTTGTCTTTTCTTTTGTTTACCACAAAACCTACATTGTAAAAACAATTGCTATGGTAAAGGATTCGAAAGGCAACTTCGAGCCCCGGGGGTGCACTTGACGAGATTTTGGTCGGGGATGTGCCATTGAGGCTTCAAGGTAGGTAGGTAGGTAGGTAATCATATCTAACGTGGCTAGCCTGCGAAAGTCTGAGAGAGACTTATTTCCAGCAGGGGCCACGGATGTTTTACCATCAACCCGCCGCAGCTACCAGATTCCTCATACCAAAATTGTGAAAATGAAAATCTTGCTTGAAAGACTGGAAAATTTGTACTGTACGCGCAAGATATTGCTTAGGCAGGAACGTACGCGGTTTTCAGCGAGCCGCTCAGTTGGCAATAAAAAAGGATCCATAGTTTTAATCAGTTGTTCTCAACCGCAAATTTTCTGTGCAGGCTTCTTAGGCCATCTCAACTTGCCCACGCAAGATTACAAACTTTCCAGCCCGGCTTGCTGGCATCATAAAAAAGACTATATGGAAGCATAAGCTCCTCTTTTTGGAGGCAAAACAAAACTTGGCTAGTGGCTAGTTTGCACGTTAGCAGACTCATTTGTAACATTTCTTCGTATTGGGATGTTGTACCAATTATGGGTAGAAAATGCAATAGTATGGAGATTAAGAAAGTATAGCCACTGACTAAGCAGGGCTTTGGGGGCTAGAAAAATTCTCAACCAAATGAATGTATTGATTGCTTGTTCTTGCTACAGATTTAGGCCATAGTTAGGTATTGTTGACGCTCTCCATCCAGCACATGAGAATTAGCCAACTACTATCAATTTTAACATTTTCCAATCAGATGATAGGATTTCTATCCCTTTTGTCTAGAGAGCCAATCAGCAATTAGTTCTAACAATGCACTTCAATTCAATCTCTATTTTCCTTAAAAGCTGTTTCCGCCAAAGTGCATTTGTCCCCGAAATTCAATCACTTCTTATAATCTTATTTTAGCAGAATGGCTTCCACCATGTGTTCTGCCGTGATCTTTTCCAAACAGTACTTGCAGACCCATAAAACACAAAAGATTCCTGCTATTCTTGTTATAACAAATTGCAGGACTTTTCATTTCACGCGGGTGATCGCCATCGCCAGCGCCCTTGCAAACTGTTTGCACGGGCTATAAATCGCCCTCGCGAAAATGTATTTCGCACGATGCTCAAAAATGCTTTTCGTAAATGAACCCTCGAAACGAAGCTCTCTTGATTTAAAATTGTTCGTTCATTCATCGCTCATTGTTACCAAATAGCACTTCCAGTTCTTTACGAAAGAAAAGCCCTTTTGAATGACAATCACGGCAAAGCAAACAAGATCAGGGTGCAAAAATACGATGAAGAATGCTATAGTCATCTTACTTTGTTGCAAAATATTTCGAAATATTTCTCCATGTTAATCTTCGAAGCCCTCCCCTGGTCTTTAGAGCAAGACAGGAGTCCCACGAATTTGCGAGGGGCAATTTACTGATTTTTTTTTCGTACACCTTCCTTGAAATCACAAAAAAATCACATACAAAATCACAAAATCACAAAAAAAATCACATACTTAAGCACCAAAATTCACAAATCACTGAAAAATTACTGAAAAATCACACGAAAAAATCACTAGAAATCACTAAAATCACAAAAAATCACAGAGAAAAAATCATGTGAGTTCAAAATCACAAAAATCACGTACGCTATTTTGAGAAGTGATTTGCCCCTCGCGAATTTGCATAAAGTGTTGGGATGAAATTTTGAAAGAGATTTGATTGCTCTGTTTCAGGGGCTCATATCCACTTCTCCGATCTGTTAATGCCTTTTGTGGAATCTTTATTTATCTTGAATGGAGCTTCACATTCAATCAAACGGGACAACAGGAAGTTGGTTGGTCTATCTAAATTGTCCCTTCCTAACTTTGGCATAATAACGGAACAAAAACATTTCAAACATATAGAGTAAAATCTTTCACAGCTTTGTGTCGAAAAAGTTTATAGCTTGTTCGAGTATTCGGGTAAACTGGCTCTCTCCTCAAAAGTCTGGTAAAGGAAATCAGTCCTCGTTGCAAGAACAAGACCTGTAAAGGTTTCATAGCCAATCAGTAAAACAAAACATAAACAATTTTATGGGGACGATCGCCCTCGCCGTCTTATCTACACGGGCGTTAAGAAATTTGGTGGAAATCTGGTGGAAATTTCCTTACCAAAAGGCTTGCAAATTGTGATGACTATTGTATGTTTTGTTTGTACTGTATATATCAGAAGCACACAGGATGCTACCAGGTAGGGTCTCTCTCATAATATGCAACACCCTGGATACAATAAACTTGCATGTTTTTGTGATTTTTTTGAGTTATCAACCCTGTCATCAACTCAATGACAAAAATTTGTCCATTCGTGTTCAGTCTTTAGAAAACTTGATCAAATTTCATCAAATCCAATTTGTCAAGAAGCAATACACTGTCAATATTTTCATTGTTTTCATTGCAGCACAAACCAGACACATGCAAGGATTTAGCGTCGATTGGTGATACAGTTAATGTTGAATACACTGTGAGTTTAATGAATTTTGATAACCGTTTTACATGGATGCGCAGAGACTTACCAGGTGTCCTAAAAAGGTACCCCTGTCTGTTTGATAAACTAAATCATGAAATGTCTCTTTTGCCAATTTACAGAAATTAATGTACATACGCCTAGCCCCGAAAGCAGGTATAACACAAATTAATACAGACACAGTAAATTGTATGCACAAAATATAGTACACAGTTTATTATTTCAAGTTCTCTTTCCTTCTCCTCCTATCCCTTTGCCTCTCGTATGCATTCACTCTCTTCTTATTTACTTTGTTGCATGTTTGACGAATCACATGTCTCCATTCAGTTTGGTCCTCTACCTTAGCCTTCCAGTGTCCAAGTATATGACCACGATCCAGCGCACTTCTACACATGTCTTTATATCTCACTTTTGGCCGACCAACAGTAAGTGTTCCTCCTTCAGTTGATTCACCATATAATAAGGATTTACTGGACGATCATCTTCCGTTCTGGACACATGGCCTAGCCAACGTAGTTGACTTCTTACTATCTTCCACACATGCTCTTGCGAGAACTTCCTTGTTCCTAATGTAATGTCCCATTTATCTTCCGAATTCTCCTTGATTAATTAGAGAAATTAATAAACTATAGAAAATAGAGTTCCAATTTGCCATTAAAAGCTGAAAAGATACAGGATCGTCCAGTTTTCTCTATGAATGGCACTTAAGTTTTTTATTTTTAAATGCAACAGACACAAATAACAATGAAAAAACACAAAGCAAGGCAAAATACACTCTGAGCTGGAGTGATGTCGCCCATTATGTCTATGACGTTGCAAAATTTTGAATTATATCCTCAAGATATTTATTTTTGTTATATACCTTCAAAATCAATGCAGAGTGTGTACAATATATCATAGCCGGTCAAAAGTAAATGTTTTTTTGGCGCATCCAGTAGGAATTCTCAATTCATTTTCCCAAATCGGGCATGTTTGGTTGATCCATCTCTAGAGTGAGAGTGATTTAGGTCTTGATATTAAAAATCTCCTACCTTTTATACGCCATTTCAATATGGGCATTTATTTTGATTATGTTTCAGGGGATGCTAACAGATGGCAGGATTTTTGACACATCGATGAGAGATGGGAGATCTCCACTGCGCTTCACACTGGGTTCTGGCACCCTTATCAAAGGTGATGTGTAGTTGAATATTTACAGTATTTGCTTTCAAAGAAGGCAAGATTCCATGTAAGGAAAGTCAATGTGCAATGTGTGGGCAACCATAAGTTAGGGCATGGGCAAGGTCCTTCATGCAGATGATGCTGCATTGACAAAGCGCAGTGGATAGTGATTCATTTCCATTGCACAAAATTTTCTCTTTTTGATATTGATTATCTAGTAACGTAACTATACTTTTGTTTGCATCATGTATCAGGTGAGTCAGAAAAAATGTAGGGCGTTTGGTGGATTGTGAAGTTCCATTCAGCTATTTCATCATCTTGAACTAAATTTTCCATGCAACCAAGAGTCTTACTTAGATCATACACTTTTGCCCATCGGCATTGGTTACCAGATGTCTTGCAAATTGATGAAGTCTGTAACCCTATTTTAACCAAGAGGGCCTTTTCGCCCCCTCCCAAACTTTCTTTAATAGCTCCTAAACGATGACAGCTATAGCTTTGAAGCTTCCTGACTTTTAGTGAAATTACTTGGCAATTAGAAAATAAATTTCAATGCCAATTGTTAAACCACGTGACGACCAGATGCCCATATTTGGAGAGTAGTTACAAAGAAGATCGTTCAAATGGCTCTAATTTCTTTATTTTGTGTTGAATGTCATCAATACATAAAATAAACATATATGCCATTCGATTTGTCTCGATGAGTGATTTCATTTGATAAACAATTTATCTACATTTAATTCATAATCAAAATTAATATGATTTCTATTATGATATAATTACATCTAAATTATAATTTCTAAGACGCCGTAAATCTCTATGATGTCATATTTTTAATGAAATAGTAATTTTTGTGCGAGAAATAATCTAATGATTTGAAATATTGATAAAAGTACTTGATTTCACTCAATATATGTGAAATCAATTTGATATTGTTTAGTCATTATCATTTAGCAAACAGCTTTGGATTGAATTGAATTGTCCTTATTTGATTAGTTAATTAATCAGAAACCACAAATATTCATATAAAACTATATGAAATCTCAAACTAAGGCTATTAAGTAAGTATTTGGATAGCTTTTAGCCTATTTTAGCCAGTTACTTGATACAAAGCTACCTTCTTTTCCTAATAGCTAAATTTCGCCAAAATTTGCACCGTTCTTGGTTTCCTAGCAACCAATCACGTGATTAGAAATTGATTGATACTATTTTTGGATTTTCCTTGGTCTAATTATGGCACAGTGCAAGTTTGATAGTTTTTTTTATATCCATATAAAAATTACAATACATGCTACATCTACGTTCTACTATACTTTCTAATTTACTCTATAACAATACAACACTACAGGGACGGGACCACAAGGAGCAAGAGACAATGACTACCCGTGGCCATTAACATAAAGACATGTAAATGGATAAAAAATTTAGTAAATTAAGATCAGAGACTAACACATACTGGAATCTGTTCTACATTGGATGTCAGGCCAGCATAGGCGCGCGATGGCAAAGTTATGCTGTCAAGTGAGGGTTTAGTTTGGTTGTCATAGCTATCATATTTGGAAAAATAATTAGGGGGGCGAAAAACGCCCCTGGTAGAAAATCACCTTTTTTTACCCGATTAGAATAGGGTAACTAAACTCCGTCAGTATTTTAGCCTTGCCGGAGTTGCAGGTACACATGGTATTATCAGGGGATACTGAAATAGTTCAGCCAGGTTCACATTAGGTCGTTTGTGTCGTTAAGGTCGTGCAAAAAGACAAAGATTCAGAGTTTGAGTCATTTGTCTTTTGGGTCTCTCTGAACCACGGGGGGGGGGGGTTCTTCCATAGTAAAGGTACCTGGGGATGTGCCGCCCGCGAGGGTATACTTTTTCGGACTTCTAGCCTAGCCAAGGGTGTACTTTTTGGCAATTTTAGTCGAGTTAAGTCTAGGCAAGGGTATGCTTTTTGGGAATTTCGGTCAAAGAGATGTCAAAATTCGATAATTTTTGTAAAAAAATCCAACTTTTTTAAATTTTGGTCTAGAAAATGCGAGAATTCGGCAAGTTTTGCCTAGAAAATGCCAATTCAGAGCACTTCTGAAGGATAAGTTAGTCTAGCCAAGGGTATCATTTTCACAAAAATTGGTCTAGCCAACGGTTACATTTTGAAACTGTGGGCGGCACCCCCTACCCAAAATTTAGCCGAGAACCCCCCCCGTGCTCTGAACGACTCTAACGGCTTAAACGACCCAGTGTGAACCAGGTTTTAGGATAAAGTGTTGTCTGCAAGAAGTCTCATTGTGATTTTACAGAACGTTGATATGCTTGAAAGAAACCTCATCGCAAGGCAAAGAAGCACGCATTGTCACTGTCTCTCAAACATATTCTTCACGCAAGGCAAGTTATGATAAGAAATCCCAGGGGAGAAAATACTATCCCCTAACTATTTCATTTTCCCCTGATAGTACCCTGTGTACCTGTAACTTTGCCAGGATAAAATGTGGAAGGGGCTTGGCTAAAGATTTCATCAGTTTTGTAAGGCACTCATACAAGGTCTTACGAAGAAAATCTTTTTAACAAATGCATAAATGACGGATTTCGATGGAGAAAGGTTGATGATCTAAGTTACACATTTTGCTGCACGGTAAAATTTAGTTCATGACAATCTGGTTGCTAAGTGTGATTTCACAGTCAGCCAAATTCCCCACACTTTTTCTGACTCACCCGGTAGAATTGTAGTTAAATGCCTTTCTTCGTTTTAAGTTAATGATTTAAGTGGAATCACTCGTATACTGTAAGTATAGAGCAAAGAAAGCTCTCTTGTATACCATTGTTTCTGCAGCTACATATCATAGACTACCCACACCCTTTACATGTCAGACTTTTGTTTTCTCCATTGATGTTCTATTTGATTTTAGGTTGGGAAAGAGGAATTCATGGCATGTGTATGGGGTAGGATTATCAATTACCATTATCATTCATTATTGCATTTCATGACAGTTCACTTCTTTGAATTACAATGTAGAAATTTGTGGCAGTTAAACATCTTGCCATTATAAGGTGAAACTGGATTGCAGTAATGGTCTCCAATTTGCTTAATTCAACGCAATGTACTTGAGTAAAATGTGCATGAAACGAAGGCATTATTTTTACAAAGTTGCTCACAGGGCATTTGGTGATTAATCAACTTTTTATTTCATATACCTTTTTAATTGACAATAATTGTTTGGCAGTGCAGAATTTCTCCAAATTTTTGAGTTGATTTTTATTTGCAATGAACATGGTAATGTTATCTGCTGTCAAAGCTTTTCCTACGAATGATCTTTATTCTTACATTCATAGTTCTAAAATTGTTTCTCTTCAACCTGATTTCAAATTGAATCCAGCAAGGAGCCATCTTTCAAATAGATCATCAATAACATTTTTCGATCATTGTGAGACCTAGAAAACCATCTGCCTTCCATTGATTAGACATTGTGAATAAATTATTTGGCATTGACTCTTTTTCCACACCTGAAGTCTTTACAATTTTCCCATAATTTGCTGTTCTTCGATTTTAATTGGTAGTTAGCATTTCTCTACAGAATAGCCTTCTCACCTAATAGCCTTCTCATATGAAAAACAATCTGAATGGCACGATGTTTGCTTCATCTCGGTTCAGAGTTATTCGTTTTTTTCACCCCAGGGGGCACTCCTTGCCTGTGTGCAGACATTATTAGTAGGTGATGGGGGTGGGGGGTCAGACACTTTTTGGGTATGGGAAATTTTGCCTAGTATATCTTTGGGTACCCTATTTGGTGCATAATCGGTATATTTATGGGTTGCTAATGAGAAAATTTGACAAAGTGGGTGCTATGCTGAGTTTTTCACCAAAATATTGCAGTACAGTTGCCGAACAGCTATAAAATCTCCAGTTTTTATTTACCATAATACAATGAGTCTATTTTTGGGTTCTAAAAATGCCCTAAACTTAGTATGTTTTTGGGTTTTGTAAAAACTAGCTGTGTCTGACCCCCTGTCACATACCAATGGAAATGCCCCCCCCTGGGTCTTGTACATGAGAATGTTGGATCAGATCGCAGTACTAAACTTGTCTACGTTTCACAAGAAAGTTTCCGCTTTATAGTACTAAAAGTTTCTTAATTTCTTTCTTCTCTTTTGAGGACACAAATTATGATGTAGTTTCCAACACTGATACAGCTAGGTTCCACTGTCATTTGAGAACGTTTTTCATGATTTAGTATAGCATCATTGTTATCATTGCAACAAATGATTTTACCATTGGTGTAACTTAATAAGAAGACAGTTTAGAGATAAAGAAGCAAATATTGGCACTTGGATATGAATTGAATTGAGTAGGATGTTTCAAGCCTTGATAACTGACTATGCTCGAAACGTCATGCTTATTCAGTTCATACCGAGCACTTACAGCTTACTTCATTTACTTGTTTATCGTTGGACAATTTTGAAATAGCCTTAAATAGCGGACTCATCATAATTACAGCAAATTTCTGATTCTCAAATTGAGTCATGAAATACTAGTTTCAAGAACAAAATCTCTTGAAACAAGCACACTTATACTTGCCCGTGTGGTAAGCAAAAAATTCTTGGCAAGAACGCTTGACTAGGATATTTTTACTTGATTAGTAACTGTTAGCTTGAAACAAATTGATCGTGTGGTAAAGAAAAGATTCTTTGCAAGAATTCTTAGTTAGAATATTTTACTTGGTTAATAAGATTGCTGAGAATGAGCAGATTCAGATGCTTGATCGAAGTGAAACTTGATTGGAGAACAATACATATCCTTGAAACAAGTAATCGATGAGAGGCACCGTAAAATTCTTTTGCTGAGGCTTCGCTACAAATTTATTTGTTAACATTTTTTCTATTCATATAAAGTAATTACAATACATATCGTACATTCCACTATACTACCCTAATTACTGTACTACACTACGGGGACGACGCCATGAGATCGAAAGATAATGACTACCCCATGGCCAATGCATAAAGACGCACAACATAAAACAAAAATGGAAAGAAATATAACTAAACAAAGTAAACCAATTACGGATACAAATTAAACCGAGAATAGGTAGGTGCTAATGTATGGGAGTTTGCAGCAATGGAACATTTAAAAGCGTTCCGAAGCATGGATGAATTTGAAGGTTGCCTCAAGTAGCTTCTTATTGGTGTCAATGATTAACCGCTCGTCACCATACAAAATGAATTTGAGTAGAACTTCATTTGAAAGAGACGAAAACCCATGAGAGAGCAATATTGCATTTGCACTATTGAGAAGATCAGATCTAGGCCCGTTATACGAATGGCAAAGCAGCAGGAAATGTTCCGTGTCCTCTACCCCATCATTTGCGGGACACAGAGGGTTGACTGTATCCCTAAAGTTATGCCTAAATCTACGAAAATTTAGTTTGCTCTGTCCTACTCGTAACTGAGTGAGAGTAACTAGACCTTTTGGATCATGAATACCATATACTAGTTTTGGAGTAGGTCGTATAAGTTTTGATAGTTTTGTTTTAAAAACAAAATTTTGTTCCACATTTTGGAGGTCTTTTGACGAGCACCAAATTGCATAAAATCATATGGATCCAAGTGAGCCTTTAAGCAAAAGATTGCCGTTTATGTCGTTCAAAACGAGGCAGTGGTTGTTGTTGTGGAACTGTTCAAACGGGAAAGTTGTTTGAGACACCGGGTAGATAAGCCAAATGAAACAGAAATTGATACTGAGGCAAGACAATTTCATCAGAAAACAACGGTTGATCAAAGACTGTAGATGATAATTTCAATGATTCATTTTAAGGGAGAGAAGAAAGCTGGTCATCCCTCCTCATCTGGGATATGGCTCCAAAACAGTTGGAAATGTCATACCACGTAAGTGCCAGTATACAATACAATTTGTTTCTGCACAGTGATCATTCCAGGGTAAAAATCTGTCAATCGCACTGAGTAATGGAGACATCAACTTGTCACAGATCCAACAGAGAGGAAACAAAAGAGAAACACTCACTTTTTACAGGCGATGATGAATTGCCCGACTCAAATAGAAGAATGAAATTTCGTTGCAACGATTTGGGAACTGAGAAGGGGATTTGTTATGATCAATTGCAAGAGCTATCGCTCGATAATTACTTTATCCATTTAGAAACGTTGTCAGCAAACGATCTTTTTACGTACCATTAATGTTTCGATTAACTAACCTGCTAGTCAAGTTCAAGTTCTTTCCAGATAGTCATGTGATCTCTACATGGAACACTTGTTGCTCCACATTTCCCTCGTATGCGTTTTACTGGCAAGAGTTTTGCTCGTATGTGTCCTTTTATTCAAAGGACAACTCCAGGATTGGTATGACTGATGATAAAAGAAGAGATTATACTGTTATGAGTGGTGCATTGTTCTCTTTTCCAAGATTGTTCGTCTTCTCTCTGCAAAATCGCGTATTTAATAAGCGACCAGACCATTGTGATGTCGTCAAGTTAAAATAATCTCCGCCTTCTGACGTCATATTAAATGAAAACAAGGTTACTGTCATAGTTTTTCTTTCCTTTGAATCATAGCGAGCCTCTTTATCGTGTGACCATTGCAGAATGATGAGTAGTGACGACGATAGTTGGCCTAAATTTTCCGAAATTTTAACAGATTTACAGCTGTTACGAAAGTCAAACTATGATAAAAAGTTGATAGTTTGCGGTATCAGTTGGCATTTGTTTTCTAGCATTCATTTTACAAACCCTAGCCTAAGAATAGACCAATTATCGAGTAGGCCAATAGACAAGTGGACCGGGTCTGTTTGTAAGTTATGCAAACCTGGCATTGGTCCTTGAACGAGAAACATTACAGCCTTTTCAGTTGATAAATTATTGTGTTAGAATGCTCTTTTCGTTTTAGCTGATTCAACCTTGATTTTCACTGTTCATCTCGTTGGCTTAGAGAAAAAATCATTCATGAGCAAGATCAAAGGACTGAGTACGTTTGCAATTTGGCCTCTTTGTTTTTTAGCTATTCTCTTTTATTTGTATCGGAAAACAAAAAATGCTCCCGAAGTTGAGCGAAAATCCGAAAAACGAGTTGGTAAAAAGAAACGGTGAATTGTGCTTGGTATTGCAAACACTAATGCAAACACATGCACAGAAAGACGATATTTAGGGCTTCTGGTAACATATAGCTTTATTCTTATGTTCAATGATGTTATAGTCGTCAATGCCAGGACCCTTCAAAATTAGAGCAACCATAACTTAAACATGACGTATCTGGTGAGAGTAACAAGTTTAACGTGTCTTGATTCTAGAATCGGAAAATTTTCTGTTATGTAAGAAGGAGTTTTCCATGTGGATGCAGAGTCACCAGCGTAAATTTGCTCACAACTTCGAAAGTCTACGTTTTTGTTGTTATTGAAATCATCTATTGGCCAATCAGAACAAGTGGGTGTGCCACAATGAACTTCATTTTTTGACAGCCAAGTACCATGACTGTTTACCTTAGTCCCGTTTTATAAGTCGTGCTGCGCCGCGCCGAACGATAGAAATTTGAGTTCGACCGAGGTTCGACTTGGAGCGCCTCTTCTGTTTTATAAGAACAAAGCTTTTGTCGTGCTGTGCCGTGCCGAACCATAATGACGAATGCGCACAATATTGACTTTGCAAAATTCTCATTTTAACTTAATGCATTTAAGTACATTCATTCATTAAATGAGAAATTCGATATGGCTCGACTAAAATTGGCTTTATAAGTCGCACTGGGTCGACCTAGTCGAGAGGCTTTTGGCGTATGGTTCGACTCAGTCGAACCAAGTGTCAGTTTAGTTTTATAAGAGTCGCGCCATGCCGAACCAGGCAGAATTGATCGAAATTCACTCGGTTCGGCACGGCGTGGCGCGGCGCGACTTTTAAAATGGGCCTTAAACTATTCAAGTCATGTTTGCGACGTTGGGGGTAAAAGAAAAGGAACAACCCATCTCCATTTCCAAGTTTGATCAGGTCTTCATCACGTTGGTAACGCAAAAGGATGACAGTTTCCCTCATGGAGTACAGTCTAAAATGTAAATTTGTTTCTCACACCCGGTGTATTATTCATCGGCACGAATTGGAGCGATAAAACATGGTCGAAAAGCAACGCGACCCAGGATATAGTTGATTTGAAATTCTAGAAAATTATCAAGCAGACTAGGTGCCAGAGACTTTATGTATTTAGCGGAATAGCGGATGAATAAAAAAGTGCCATTTCTGAAACATTACTAAAATTTTGTTATTCTATTAATCTTTAAATTTTCATTTTCTGTACCTCTATTGAGGACCAATTGATTGATCATTATTGAATGAAAACGTTGCTTTTAGCAATAGAATTTTATAAAGCTTTTGCGAAACAAAATTTGAGTCAAAAATCTATAATTGCTATTTCATATGAAGTTCGTTTCATCAATGACCGAGAATCACTTGAGATCGTTGGTGTGACATCAAGTTTCAATCTGGTAATGATTCTTTTTGCGATTGCAGAGTGTGCATAGTGTCTCAAAGCACAACTTTCCACAAATTCAAAGCCATTTCGAGAATTTTCAGCTGGTCTTCAGCGTACGGGATTCGTCAGAGAAATGTACACACTCTCTGAAACATCGTAATACAAAGAATATGACTTCAATTTAGGAAATTCCAACTTCGTTGCCTAATTTAGGGTTTAACTTGATTTTAAAATTTATTCATGATTTAAAATCCATTTTTCCAATCCGAGTAGAGAATCCCGACAACTGGCTTCCGTTGGTCTTTTGTTAATACTATGAGTGATTTTCTCAGTTTCAAAAATGTTTCAACAATCAATTCTGGTAAAATTATGTTTTTTTTAGTTGGGACATTGCTTTCTGGTCATGCGGACACTCTTGAAATGTTATTATGCTTCTAAATCAATACTAGGCAACAAAAAGTTTAAATATACGTGGTAGTGAACTGGCCATCTGAGCTGTTTTAGGGCATATCAAGAAATAGGACTTTAGGTACTTCTTAATTTCACAAGAAGATGGATGATGCACCTAAAATTGTGAGAAAAATCTTTAAAATTATCTTGAAGCTTCCGTACGATAGTGGAAGTCAAAGTCATAGGTAATCTTGTACAATTTTAAAACAGATACATTTTTCTGACTTTCTCGCTATTGGTCTTTAACACGATACTCATTGATAAGTTTCATGATCGCTTGTATGGTCAAGTTCGATGATTTTTCAAAAGGCGCAAATCTGTTTGCATACCCAGCACATGCCACTGTAGAGTTCATTCGTTAGGTTAATTTGAAACTCATTCTTCATGATCTTCATGATCCAGAATCTTGTACCAACCAATGGTTGAACATGACAACGAAAGTTTGTTTGAAAGAACTTGATAACGAAGATTTACACAACATGAAAGGATCTTTCAAATAATTCACGTCAATATGATTGTCGTCTTTCTCTTGGCCTTTCGATTTGCGCCTTCCACCGGACACTTCGATCTCGAAAGTTTGCTTTGGCAAATTTTTAACAAATTTGTATTTAAAAATTACTATTGCTAAAGGGTGTATCGAGAAAGGCTGCTCCTGGAAATGAATTTCGCTGGAACGAAGGTTTGACATGAATGAAAGGGTGCTTTTCTGAAAGCCAACTCATGTGCTTTCGCTTGATTGTATAATTCTTGCAAATTTGGTCGCTAGGGAATTCGTAAGGGGCAGAATTGTAAACATGTATTAAAGTGAGGTAGTATGTCTTTTGTACATTGGTGTAATAGTAAATTTTCAGGAAGAAGGAACCATTGCAAGTTGTTTAACTGTTCTGAGTCTGTAATCAACACAACACGTTCATAAATGATTTCTTACTTTGGACAAAAGCAATGCTGTTTTTGACAGAAAATTTTTGACAACTGAAACTCTTCAAGAACTTGAAATTACACCATGCTTCTTCTAAAGAAATTGTTGAAGACATGTAACTAAACGGGACAGTTTATGGTGAAGAGCTGCTTCATTTCCATCCCATGTTGTCGTTGCTTTCTGACTCCCCAATGATAATTTAACGAGCTTAAAGACCCGTGTAATGCAAGGATAAAGGTCTGACTTAGGTACATCGAACGATACGATAGAAAACACGTATTCTTGTATAAGAAACTGCTTAAAAGAAACTCAATTTCAGATCGCCAAAAAATGAGAAACGCCAGTACTCGGAGAATATAACTTAAGAAACCCATTTATTTTGACAAAGGAATTCCTCAACATATCTTCACTTTTTCTGGGCAGGTACTTCAGTAATGTCTAAACATTCAAAAGGCTTCAGAGAACCTTTTTTTAAAATTTCGCGAGGTCTCAGGTGTTGAACATGAAGATTGTCATGCAACCTTTAAAAAACTTATAAGAAACTCAGAGTACTAAAAAATCTGATAATTTTAAGAAACTTTCAGTTCTGGCTCGATTTTTTATTCTTACAAAAACTACGAGTACATGCGCTTCATCGTTTGACCTATGTTTGCTTTTAAACTACTTGTAAATTCCCCAGCGCCCGAATTTGTAAAACTATACTTCAAGAGAAAGCACATAAGTGTTGGGCTTTCAGAAAATCATTACATCACTTATTTCGGACGTTACCTTTTGTTTCAAAGCAATTTGGATTATTTGCTAGTAGCCTTTTTTATACAGCCTGTGTATTAAAGAGACCTCAACAAAGTATATTGTATTTATGAGATCTAGAATTATTAATTCAATTTTAAAGTGGCTAATGATATTGTCACAAACGGCAAAATTCTTCTCTTTCTGGAATCGTCTTTCTGCTGTAGGACATAGACTCACAGTTCTTTTTCTATTGACTATGGTTGTCTGGACTGGAGAGCCGTAGTCACATGGGCGTTACATTCAAGAATATAACGTTGCTTCTCAATAGTGCAGTATTTGTCAACAGCATATTAGTCATAAAGGACATATGAAAAATCAAACAATTCAGTTATGGTACACCAATCACTATATGCTTTTTAGTATTTTCAATGGTTAAAATATTCTGAGCAACAATAAATTTGTTATTCCCTGTGGTTAAAAATGCATGAAATGCCATGTTAAAAACACTTTTTTCAATCCTTCACTTAGACTTGAGAAGGATTTAAGTAAGTTCTTATTTGCTGTACGATTTTCTCTTTTTAAACTTGTTTGCAATAGTTGAAATTTTATTACTTAGAACTCAAAGTAGCCAGGATAAAATATTGAAATAGTGGCCAATTCTGTGTATCTCATCATCGCTGGACGATTGCTCCAAGCTCTTCAACTGATTCTGTTCCATTTTCATGGTCTGTCAAAGTTGGATACAGTTTTATGTCGCACTAGCTTTTATGATAAAAAGTTGTGAGAAGCCCAGTGGCTCTTGTCTGGTCAATGAAAGATTTAAATCCAACATACAATCAAAGTAGTGCATTACAAATATTCTGACCACCCCATAATTCTGCCCCCCCCCTCAAGTAGAGTCAAATATTAGAGGATTGAAGCATTGAGACAGCAATGAATCTTCATCTGAAACATTACTTTATGGAAGAAGCCCTAATAGCTTTGCTTACAAGTAAGTTAAGCAGCCAAGCAAAAGTTAACGATGAATTAACAATTTTCTACTGTCTTATATGATTGCGTTGCTGAACGCTGCAAGAAGAGGTGGAAAATGTTATATTTCTGGGAGACTTGCCACATTTGACATTTTAATGTTTTATTTTGTCAATTAAAATCACTTTTTAAACTGAGCGCTTTTCGAGTTGTTCTCAGTGCACAGCAGTCTATATGTAGATCGTGGTTTGTTTAGTGAATATGAGTGACAACTATAAAAGGGCGCGACGACTTGATTTCCTACTTCACGTCGACATCAAAACGGCATATTTCAAATTTTTTGCCAAAAAGACAACCTACTGCATTTTCCTGTTCCTGTCTAGCTCAGCAAGATAACTTGAAAAATTCGTGTTCCAGGTTTATTTTTAATCAGATCCTTATTGTGGGGTAAATGCCTCTGAAATAATTTCTCAAAACGATGCTCCCCATCTGCTGATACTTTTCCACCTCTAAAAATAAAGAACATATCCACACGTGAATACATGCGACGTGCCAATGAGTGCTTTGGTTTCTTCTAATAGAACAGACTTTCGATACGATTGGGAGACTACAAAAAACAACAAACGAATGCATCCTATCAAATCAACATATTCCTGTGTAGACTTACTATGCGGCTAAAGTACAATGCAGAACTATGGTTTTCGACCATAGAAATACCACTGTTTTCCAAAATAATGCAAACCAGATACCATTTGAATGAGTTCGGCGAGCGGAACCTGATTCCTTCAAAAGTTGAAACATTTTGTTTACTTTTGGGGGGAGTTAATTTCTTGGAAATTCTAGAAAACTATTTGCTGACTTTTCTTCCAAAGCAAGCTTTTTTACATTTAGACAAGCTTGGATCCTCATGAAAAGGTGATGCTTTCTCATTAGGAATCTGCAAGAATATGGAAAAAGTCGTTCTTTGTGAAATGAGGTCCGGAAAAGAAAATACAGCAGCAAAAGGTGACCACATTGCATCCTATGATGGGTGACGGTCAAACCGGTCTTTTTCTGCAAAATCTAACTTCATATTATGCACCTTTGAATGATGTATAAGATTAGGAAAAATTTGAGAAAAAAAACTTCCTGAACTTCCCAAGTAAACAAAATTTTACATTATTTTGGAAAATAATGGTAGTTCTATGGCCGAAAACCACTCAGCTCTACTTAGTATTTGATTACACTTTAGACTATGCTGGAGTACATATGACTACTGAAGCAAAGGACTGCCAGTACGACTAGCGTGTTTAGCATGTACCTTTAGATAAATGTCCATTAAGCACAGTGGGTCAAAGGTGGCCAAAATCCCGATAAACTAATTCGTCCCATTGTTTCAAGTCTTTTTAAGGACCTTCGATACATTGCAGATGATATTGTGAAAAAAATGTGTACATTTTTGTCATTTCTTGGGACCGGAGAGATGGTGAAAGTTGAAAGGAAATGCCAACTGATGGATTGTATTCCGCGAAAAGCAAATTTGTTAGACAAGTCATATATTTTCTTATGAAACGTTTATATTTGGATAAACTTCGATTCTCCTTGATAATTTTCCAAAAACAGATTGTAAAATTTGATAATTTGCTGCCTCTACGTAGTTGCAGAAATCTCAAGGTCCAACAGGGTTTAAGCAGAATTCTGCACAAACCCATTCCAAGTGTTCTATTCTATCAAATCAAAATTATTTGGCTTGCCGGTATTTCGGCGGTTTATCCAAGTTTGGAATATGTTCAGGAAATCGCAGCCAGAATATAAATTTTATGGCAAGTGTCACGACGAACAGTTTCATGGTTTCGTTTTATTAAATCTGAGGATACTCAGGATGACAGGATAAAAAAGACAAATCCAGTAGCAAAATTATCCAAGTTTATCATTTCATTTGATCCTCTCTTTCTAATAAGAGGCATTGATGAAAGAGAAGCTTGGTGTAAACCTTTCGGCGAAAAGGATAACTCTTTTTAAACGAATATTATGCGATGTTTATTCTTACAAATGATCGTGAATAATGAGTAGAAACCCCGAGGAAGTTAAATTCGTTGCTTTCTCCTTGTAGCCGCTGCTTAATAGTCGGTTTAGTAATTCAGGCGGTATTCGTTTTTGATCATCTTGGAGCGGGTTGAAAGGAAAATCTCCATTTTTTCAAAAACGATATTGTTCAATAAAATGTTCTTCCATATGCAGTTAATACCTCACGTATGGTGCTCATTGGCATTACATTTCTACAGGCTGACGGGCTTTGGCAGCGAAACCTGTAATCTGACCCACTGTGTGACGATAAAAATAATTATGAAAATGTAGAAGTAGCTGACTTTGATAATGGAAGGCCGGGAAATTACTTAGACGCAATGTCGCAAAGATTTAAGGATAACATGATCGGTACAGCTCTATTCTGATTTTAGTTCTTTATTTTTGGAAGAAATGGTAGCATTTCAGGCAAGCAAACAGGACCTAAATTTTAGAGAAGAGGAATCAAGAATTGGAAAGGTGCACTCATATTAAGGTTGAAACATGCAGAAAGTACCAGATCTTAAAAATATAGGAAATGGAAAGGAGGATGGTCTCTTAAAATGCCACTTCATTTAATTAAATCTAGCAATTTCTTTTGCGAGGAGGTGTCCCATAAGTCATTATCAAACAAGGTACCGTCGCTTTACATACCCAAACCATAGTTTCGTTGTACATAAACTTTCCTCGAGACACAAGCTCCAAACAACAACATTCTAGGTTATGAAGAGCTTTCAGGGTTTTTTCCCCAGCAACTTATTTCTCTCTCAGTATCTCAATGTGATAAGGTTAAAATGTTATACCGCTTTGTGCAGAAGTACAGTTTTTCAAACAATCAAACTAAACACGCATCTCCTAGAGATTGCTGTAAAGTTCGCACTAGTTTTGACGCAGTTTATCCATGCTTTCTTGGTCTATTGTTTCACGCTGTACTATTCAGGATCTTATCGTTACGAACTCATATGTACGAATAGGTAAAAATAACGAAACTCCAAACTTGGTTTACACGATCAAGTTTAAAGAATCCGGGAAAGGCTAAAATTTAAGAGACATTCTAATTTAGAAACAGTGGAGAATCTTATCCGACAATAACAATTGTAGGTGTGCAAATGAAACGTATGAAAGTAAATATTTTCGAGTCAGTATGGTCGATTCAGGATTTTGGAACACTACAAGTATCGAACGCATATTCAACTTGCCATACGTCCAGAGGTCACAAAGGCGGACTTGACTTAGCAAATGGCATGAAATTCTAAATGATATCGTCTTTGTGAAATTCGCTTATTTGATGCAGGTGGTATTTTCACAGCATGAAGAAGAGGGAAGATTGAATATCGTTAAATGGTGAATCGAAAAACTTGAATATTTCTGTCAACAACTGTTCTTTTTCAGTTAATAATTCTATCCAATTTTCCCTCTTTTTTGCATTTATTTCTATTATGCAAATAAGAGTAAGGCAATTCTTATTAAGGTAAAAGTTAACAATAAACATGCAGTTTAACAATGAAAAACAAACGTTATTGCTACAATGATATTTCTTGGCAAAAAGTTTCATTACAGCTGCTCTTAAAGAATTAAGACCTTTTAAGAGGTACAAAAAAATAAGCTTTTTACGATATTTTTTATGGTATTGTGTCCTGTCACCAATGACAATACCAAGGCTACAACATCGAAGTTTTTGTGTTCTGTTTTTAAGCAATACTGTGTGTCCGATACATAATCTAACCAACTGTTTTTTGTTGTCCAATGTGATATTATGACTTGCAGCAAGGGTACAATACCGTATAAAGTTCTGCATGCTTGGGTACTCTCTGAAGTCATTAGATTTATGATCATGAAGTCCAAAAGTTAAAGGGTGCACATTGAATGTAGAACCAAAGATATCAAAATTCGAGGAAGAGATTTTTTCTCGGGCAATGATAATCAAATTGTCAAATGCTTTATAGGCACCATTAGCCCATACCAATTCTTCACACACTGTCATTCGTACAGCGTATCTGATGACGAAAACGTTCAACAGCAGATTCAAATTCACGCTTACATGAGGCACATATCTTGTCCTTGTCTGCTGACTTGGTATGTCTCGGGCTTGCTCTATCCCTAACAACATGGCCACCAAGAAACATTTCATCCTTCTCAGGAATCCGTTGATGAGGAGGCACTGACGTCTGTCCTGAACCTCTTGGCGTGAAGTCCTACGGTGATAGGGGAGACTTTAGACATCAAGGTTGTTCGAAAAGATACCAGATGACTTGGAGAGTACTTCACATAATGAACGACCACTGCCTTACACGATCAAACTTGACTCAGCGGTATCTTGAAGGCACGGAGATGTGCCAATTTCAAGGAATACCCTCAGAAAAAGATACACCTATTCCCTTAGACAATATATCCACATTTCTGTACTAAAAAAAGCAAAAACACGAGAACATATCATTTTCACACGGTTTAGATAATCATTTAACAGAATGCAGACTGCAGCTCAGGCGAACTTATGAAAAATGAAAGGAAATACAGGATTTGCTCCGTAACTAGTTGAATTATGCCTCCAATTTACATCAAATTTTGAAATCTGAATCCCAAAAGCCTCAAAGGTTTGTGGAATTGCATGCAGGTACCATTTTCCGAGGCACGTAGGCCAGCCCCGTAAGATGATACGTATTGGTTCATTTGCATCTGTAACAACGATAGATAGTTCAACAAATAATGTTTGGTACGATCTGCATCGAAAATTGAGTTTGGCACCTTTTTCTTGGCTGGCCATCGAATGAATCTAGTTGAGCTCTGACCTCAGTGTAATATACCTTTTAGCTATTCCACAAAAAAGCTTGGATTGAGCGTTATTTTTATACAATTTTACTCATGAGGCTCGATAGCGTGGCGTTAGAGCTTCTATCCTTATTGTACACATTCGAGAATTCTACAAAATGAAGCAAAATGTCGTTCGGTTCAGATTGTTTTCAGGATAGCTAAAAGGTCTATTAGATTGCATACCATGCAAATAGTAATCCTTAGTAAATACTTGCGAGAAAGAAAAACCAAGTTTCCATGTTGCAACGGTTTAAAATTGCAAACTTTATTAACTGAAGGGGAACTTCAAGAAGGTCCGATAGAAAAAGGAGTTCTAGTGAATACTCATACCGTATTAAAGTAACGGTCGGTTCTCATCGCACCAATTCTATCCACTCCATGGTCTTCCAGCATAGCAATTCTCTCTGCCATCTTATTCTTCTCATATACAAGCTGACAATACTCTTGATACTTTCTCAGCTGTTCCGGAGCATATTCCGTGCGGTCTTGTGGTGCGTATCCGGGAGGCTCTACAATATCCTGTTGATAGGAAGGTGAAACTCCTGCTAATAAATTCATCTATCTTGTGTAATGTCCACTCAAAGAACATTAGGTTTGACGAAGTGAACTTCTCATTTACCGTAAAAGCTCCATTAAGCCCCCCCCGGGGCTTACTTAATTTTGGACACTTCAGAGGGGGCGCTTAATAGAGAGGGGGCTTATTCACAAAATCAAGTCACAAGGATGTATTCAGTAGTTTTTTAGTCCTTTTATCCCATATTTTGCGGAATCAATATAAAATTTTACGGCTCAAATATAAATTGGACACAGTTTTTATCCCAAACCGTATCAAAATTAACATACAAGGTTTTCTAGCTAAATAAATGGAAAATATTTGGTAAATCCTGGAATTAGATATAAGTGGGGAGGGGCTTAACAGAGAGGGGGGCATATTTCAAATTTGACTCCCAGAGGAGGGGCTTATTAGAGAGGGGGCTTATTAGAGAGGGGGGCTTAAGAGAGCTTTTATGGTAATCAAATTTAGAAATTTTTGGACTGCTCACCAAAATCTAAGGAATCATAAACTGATTTGCGAGAATAGAATAGACGTGAACGTGTGGGCGTGGTCTAGGCCTTTTCGTCCCTTTTTTCCTGCATTCTTTGATTTGCTGACATCACTTGGTCAACTGGGACTCGTAATATTACTCTTAAAATGTGGGCCCAATTTCGGCCCATGCAGAGTGATTCCGTACTAACCAATCAAATTGCTAGGATTTAGTTTTTAACCAATCAGGAGGAGCTATGTAGACAGTTATTGTTGTTGTGTACAAAAGGCCAAGAGATCTCGCAGTAGCGATGGATCTATTTGTTTCTTCAAAGGAAGATTACTGCCGGAAAGGTATGCATCTTTCGACTTGTAGGTCAAGAAAACTTTCTTTTGTACTGAAAGTTTCCATCTCAATGTTCCAGCTCTTTACACCAGACTTTGAAGCGATTTTGTTGAGTGGACAAGAACTCCCGCAAATTTCGGCCTATTTGAAAAGTGGGCCCACTTTTTCAGAGCAATAGTAAGTCCATATTGACCAAGTGATATCTGCGAATCAAGAACGCAGGGAAACAAGGGACGAAAAGGCGCCATCAACAAGGTGAACTGATAACTTCCCTTGGACCAAGATGAAGTTTTTCATCCTCAAATTTTATATTAGACTGAGCAGAGGTTTCAGCTGATATCAAATAATACTGACTGGTGAAAAATGGAGGAAGACATGAAATACACGAGCGCCACAAACAGTTAGCGATTGCACCAATTCAGGAATGACAGTTATGATATAAAAGCTCTATTAAGCCCCCAGTGGGGCGTTCGGCAGCCTTTTATCCCATATTTTGCGAAAACAACATAAGATTGTTCGGCTCAAATACATAAATTCGACAATTTTAAACCCAAACCCGATCTTACCAAGATTAACATGCAAGGTTGTCTAGCTAAATAAATGGAAAATATCTGGTTAATTATAGAACTTGAAACATGTGGGGGGGGGCTTTATAGAGAGGGGGGTCTATTTATAGTTTTGACTAACAGAGGAGGGGCTTATTAGAGAGTAGGCTTAATAGAGAGGGGGGGCTTTTAAGAGCTTTTACGGTAGCTCACAAGACTGATTCAGCTAGTTTACACCCATTTCAAATCACGTGATTGTCCTCTGGAGGAAACTTTGTGTTAGTACAAGCAAAGAACTTCGTACCGTGCAAAGCGTGACACGGGCCGTAACGGTATACAAAAACTTTATAAAAAACCGTGCTGTTAATGTGTTTGTTTTTTTTAGTTAATCTCCAGCTTTTATATGTTCTACATCTTCAAAAGGAATACATATTTGTAAGATCTTTTTAAACTGTCAAGGTTTCGGCATGTCTAAAGGAGACAAGCGACGTTTCTGTCATAATAAGAACATTTAAGTATATGAATATGTTATGCATATAGGTTTGCACACTATAAACTTCAATGTAAAATGGCATACCTGCTGCCCTACATATCCGTCTCTTGGTGGTCTCATTTGTTGCTGTTTCTGTTCCTTCTCAAGAATGTAATCATTTTCAAAAATCTTCATCTATGAAGAAAGCAAAGAAGTATCAAGAAAAAGGTAATTTTGAAGGCAGTATAAACGATGCATTATAACACTTAAGATACATAAAAGTCCTGGCTTTAAGAGATCCACATTTTGCCCTTAGCCTATTGTTGCACCTTACGTATACTTCATTGTTTTCCTATTGTTCTTCGAAAAATTCAGAGTCTGGGGTTACTATAAGCAATTTCTTAAAGGTGGGTTTTTTAGTATTGCAATACATGATTTGTATTCAGTTATAATACTGCAAGACACATTTGAGCGTAAGTTAATTACGATGTTATGTTTTAAAAACTTGGGAAATGTCTACTGTTAATGTGTACTGTTTCTTACATCTATGTAAAGCACCTATATCTACAATCCGGGGGGGGGGGGTACTTGATAGCTGAGTGATACTGGACGTGCCGCTCATATGGGTGGGTCTTTTCGTCTGAAATTCCCTACATATGGGTCCATTGTTCTCATTAATTCTGGTACATGGGTAGCTTTTTCAAAATTTTTATCATAACTGACAAAATCTGAAGATATTTGTTTTGTTTTTCAATTTGTTTTGAGTGGGCTTGTCAGGATTTTTAGCTACTGAAAGCTAATTCAGGCCCACTGTGCATGCAGCATCCAGGCATGGGACCCCTAGTTTAACGTCCCTTCCGAAGGACGACGAGCCGAGGTCACCCATCCGGAGTTTGACCTCACTCGACCGAGCTTAACTTCAGTCACCTGACCAAGACTGTAGAAGCCACTCGGCCGCTCACCCCGCAAAGATATTGCATCTTCAGATCGACAAAATTCATACACATGGCTAAAAAACTTCTTGATATTCATGCAAAAGGGTTCGAAATTCTTTAATATTCTGTCATACAAATGGGTCGTTTTGCCAAAGTCCAGATTCAGGTCGAATCACTGTCGAAATGAAGTACATCCCCCCCCCCCCCGGATCTCCAAATGGCATGTCTCGTTTACTAGTGTATGTTATAGGTAAAAAAGTGCAAATGCCTTGGGTCCATAGAAAATCTATGTAGGCTATTACATACTGCATCATGAGCAAACACCGAATGAGATTCGGAAATATCATGCGACACAATTCGTTGTTGAGTAGATCTGAAGAACAGCGAGTTACAGACAACAGGACTGCAAAACGGCAACATTCGCATTCAACTGCATGTTTAGGACATGGGAATGTTGAATAATTCAGTCGGGTTGAGATTGCGTCCTCACTATCGAGCCCACCAAGAGACATTAAATGCAACTAACGGTAGACACTTGGGGTGGGTAGGGTGTTCAGGAGGCTCGACAAAACCACATTTTGGAATGGCAATAAACTTTCATTAAAGCTGAAAGAAAGAAAAATGCATTGTGACCTAAAACATTACTTCACTCCTCAATATAATATAACACTGTTTTAAGTAAACAAAGGAATTCGTTGAGGTATCTCAAACATACCTGACGCCTCGATTCTTCAGCCTCTCTTTCAGCTTCACGTACTCTCGATTTCAGGCGCTTCACTTCTTCGGCAAGCTTTTCCTTCTCCAAATTTTCAGATTTGAAATCTTCAGCATAGATTGCAATTTGCTGCTTCAAAACTTCTATTTGCTCCGTTGAGATAATGCTGCTCTGTCTTCTTAAATCTGCCAAAAATTAAAACATGTGGATTAACCCTATTGGTTAAGTGAAAAACAATCTCAGCATTGACGAAGGCACAATAATCACGTATCGATGCATGTAGAAAAAACAGACTATGAGATGAACACAAAGACAACATAACTGGAAAAACATGCGTTTGATTACACATTTTGGCACGAAACAGGTTTATAAAGGTTATGATGGGAAAAAATGTAAGAAATATTATCACTATCTTCAACATGGACCAAGAAACTTATTAAGTAAATTATTTTTCACACATGAATAAACGAATCCTTAGTTGCACCAGCAAAACTAAAAATGAAGTAAATATATAATATAAAACAGGGAAACATTTTGAAAAATCTATCATCGATTTTCACCCAATACAATTCTCGTAGGTAAAAGACGACGTGTATAGAAACCGTCATTAGACAGTGGGAACGGGCCTCCCTTTAAAGAGTCAGCTAAAGTTCAATATATGGGAGTACTTAGCCTATCTATCCGAGAAGAATGGCTGATTTAAAGGCACCGACTTTTTCTAGCACAGGGTATCGAAAGAAGGCAACAATTCTGGAGCCGTTCACCAAAATGGGAAATTTTTCGAGATGGCTATTGTACGGGAAAATTTGGAGCTGAAAGAGAAAATTTGCTTGGTGGGCACAAGTGAAATAAAGTTCCCCCCCCCCTCCCGCGCTTCCATTTCATAACGCTTACCTTGATTTCCTTCGAAAGGCAAGGAGGATGGTGATGATCTGGATTCACTCATACGCTACAAGAAAAATTCACTAGATGTTCATTTGAAAAATCTACTAGTAAGACGATCGCTAATAGAACATCCATGGTAGCATCAACATACAAAATTAAAAATCAGTTAATCATCTCTCAGTATCAGTTTG
This sequence comes from Aurelia sp. 3 sensu Dawson et al. (2005), assembly GCA_964020215.1. NCBI lineage: Eukaryota > Metazoa > Cnidaria > Scyphozoa > Semaeostomeae > Ulmaridae > Aurelia > Aurelia sp. 3 sensu Dawson et al. (2005). The sequence continues at coordinate 11,448,557 of OZ026590.1, forward strand.
ACACAAAGCACAAAAATGAAATAAACACTAATTTGCACAAAATTTGGTTATCCAAATGAAAATCAATACCCTCACGAATTGCTTTAGTCTTATTTTAATCTTGAAAGCAATCGTATCTCAGTTATTTCAATCTCTTATTTGTTTAGTTTTTCTCAACTTATTGAAGATTTCCAGTGACAACATTTAACAATTCATTCAGTTTCCTGACTTTATTTCACAACCGCTTTACAGAGGGCATAAATAAGGGGTCATGAGGACATTTCACATGTACCAAATAAAGCTAGATTTTGTAAGGCATCTAGTCGTAGAAACAGTTTCAATTATCTAAATAAACATTTTATAAAAGATTTGCTGCTAAAATGTGGATGTTCTGTTCAGTCAAAAACCAGCAATTGTCTCTGCAAAAGTTTCTGACACTACACCTTCAGCAGCAATGAATTGCTTGTGGGAGTTTTGGCAACCTTCGTAGAAGAAAAAAGTCAGATAAAAATTTCAGAGTCATATGCACCTTATGAATTCTGAATCAAAGACTGAACCCTAGTTCTGGCAAAGACGTGCAAAACAAAGTCACTCCGGTACAATGAAAAGCTTAAAATTAATGAAGTGCACAATCTAGAAAGAAATGAAGCTGAGATTTAGAATTAGGGTGACATGCTTGTTCACATGACATAATGGCGACCTTTCATTCGTTTTGCTACAGAAGTTTTCAGAAAGGGACTAATTTCTTGTTTTATTGAATTGCCAAAAAGGCCCAAATATGGCCTATATCGAATCAGCTCATCTGATTGCTGATGATTCATGGATTCGGACTCATATATGGTTTATATGGGCCCGATTTGGCCCTTTTGAGTTATTTACAAATATATGGAAAATTTACCCCTTAAAGTGCGTACATTTTTTCTAAAATCGGCACTTCCATGCTTATAATTGACACAAAACAGACAAAATCCGACTGAAATCCTATTCTAAAAGGATGTAAACAATTATAACATTAAAGGGGCAGGGTCACGTAACCGTGAACAAACCTGTTATCTCTATGATCTACATTGTTGTCCACACGTGGCCATTGTGCTCTGTACAGAATTTGGTGGATGGGGTGAATCCACGATAAAGTTACTCCTAAAAATCCACCAATATCTCTGCAATGGTACAACATATGAACGTTGTGTTTGTTTCTCGACGAATTTCAAGAGTCCATCGTCAAAATAGATCCTTTATTTTGAGAAAAATAGTGTAGAATCACTGTGATATGGCCGAACAAAATTACTGCAAAATCGTCGTTTCGAAAGAAGTTTTTTAATCGAATTCTTACAGAATATCGTTAAGAATTCGCAATTCGAACGCAAAATTCCTCGCAGCCATCTTTAGTGCAATCGTCTATAGCTACAGGTTCTTTGAAGCCATCCAACTAAAAAAAATGGGTCATGGAATTTTACACCACTTTTGTTAAAGATTTGGAGCCTATGCATAAATCGATTGAGAACTTTGAACACAACAAATTGAAACTCACTCTATCAGTTTGTGAATGTTCAATCAGATTGGCCAAGCGCCTGACTTCTCCTTCCAGCATTTTATTCCTATTTGACAATGACTTCGACTCATTCTCTAGAACCTCAACAGCATCTTGTAGCATGCGACACTCTTGCATGGCAGTCTGCAGATAAACAACAAAAACTGATGATTTTGTTTGAAAGTGAAAGCATAAAACAAACATGATGCATGCCCACCTGCCAAAGAACACAGATCAACTACATGACATTTAAAAGATAGAAAACGTGATGTTTTTATACTACAGATATCCCACTTGTAAAGCACTTGGCTGGCTGTCATGTCCTTGTAATTGTATATATGAATACTCATTTAAAGTAAATCAATTCATTTACTGACGAAGACGCATTTACTGATGAAGATGCAAGTCGAAACGTTTGAATGAAGTTGTATTTTCTGAGTCTATATTTATTTCTTAATACAATTTAATGAAAGAGCTTATGAGTAGATATAATATATATATATATAAGGCCACCATGGGTTTCTGAAGGATATCAGTGTTAAGATTATCGATAGGCTAACGGGGGGAAATAGGATGCGGGAAAGCTTCTGGCAATATCGGCTGGATTACTTTGCCCCTAAGGGTTTGAACACTAGGCAGATTGATACATAGATTTCATTTTTATTTACATTTTGGTTGTTGTGTTGTTTTGAATTTTGCGCTCAGCTCTTCGTTAGGGACACACGCTGTTTTTTAGGGATCTCTTTCTGCCCATCCGCTCTTGGATCTTTATTTTGTTGGTTTTGTTCTAACAGATATTTCTTCTGGCTCCTGCGAGACATACACAGGCACCGACTCTAGCGGCTCTTTACTCTGCGCTTTCTCTGATCTTTCTTAAGGTGTTCTCCTGCCGCTTTTGTCATTACCCGCTACTTTACACATTTTAAATACGCATTGTAATTAATAGGATCCCGCTTAGGCTATTTTCTTGTATTGTTTTTTTAATTTCTGAATCTATATGTACGCTCCGTCTAATTTTGAATAGTCATACTGATGAAGGCTTCGGCCGAAACGTTTAATGAATGTGTTTTCCTTGAGAATCTATATTTACTTTATTACATATTGCGAATGAGCTTATGAGAATATATATATATATGTACTCATTAGCTCAATCTCAATATGTAATAAAAATAGATATAGAAACTCAGAAAAAACACATTCGTTTAAACGTTTCGGCCAAAGCCTTCATCAGTATGACTTTTCCAAAATCCGACGGAGCATACATATAGATTTCGAATTTCAAAAACGATACACAACAATAGCCTAAGCGGGTCCTACCTATTACAATGCGTAATATAAATGTGTTAAAGCAGCCGGTAATACAAAGGTGGCGGGAGAAAGATAAAAGAAAGCGCAGAGTTAAGAACTGCTGCAGTCGGTGGCTGTGTCTGTCTCGCCGAAGCTGAAAAAGATAGCACGTTACAACAAAACAAACAATAGAAAGATCCGAGAGCGGATTGGCAGAACAGAAAACCCTAAAAAAACAGCGTGTGTCCCTAACGAAAAGCTCAGTGCTAAAGTCAAAACAACACAACAACCAAAATTATAACAAAAATGAAATCTATGTATCAACCTGAAATCTATGAAATGAAATCTGAAATCTGAAATCTGAAATCTAAAAAATGAAATCTATGTATATATACTTATAACCCTATGCAATCCAAAATGTTCGTAACTGGTCTACTATAATGAGACAAAATGTGAATTTAAGTGTTTCAAGCGACCAACTAACCTCCTCTCTCTTCAAAATAATCTCATTCTCTTTCTTCTGATCCTGAAACAACTTCTTAGCTCTTTGATACTTCACTTCAAGTTCACTCTCGAGTCTCCTCTGCATCATTTGCAAACTATCCGCCTTAAACTTGTCAAGCTCCTCTTTCAACTTGTGAATCTTGGCGTTTTGTTCTCCAATGACGATATCCTTCTGCTCCAGTAGATCTTTCACGCTAGTATGATTCTGATTGTGTTCCTGGCTGAGTTCTCTTTGTAACTTTTGAAAGGTATCATCCCTTGTCTTCACTTCATTTCGAAAGTGTTCTTGCAGCTTGCGATATTGCGTGTCCCATGCATGATTCACCTTAATCAGCTAAGGATACAGAGAAAGCCATAATTAGCTAAATAAGAAAGCAAGCATAACTTTAGTTTCAACCTTTCGATAATTTCACCTTCATCAAGCCTATGTTTGAGAACGAAATAACCGATCTCAATAGACTTACTTTTCCCACACATGGATTTAAACGTTGGCCACTCGATTCGACTAAAATCCATTCCACATAATCTGACTGACATACATAAAACTACTGGTTGAGCAAATGCCTAAATTTGGATCAATTCATCCGAGGGGTACATATTTCATTCATTCGAAAAAGCGTGAGAGATTGGTTTCAGAACGAAGGGATTTTTACGGATTTTGGAGGACTTTTCTTGAAACCAAAAAGACTTTCGCCAAGGTGCACACGAAGTTTTGGGAGTGAAATGCCCATCAAATTCATCTGTTTCCAACATTAAGACTTCCTAAAGGGGGTTAATATTCTTAGCAATTCGGTAGAAATTGCAGAGAGGATTGTTCGGGGATAATACTGAATATTTTACCTCATTTTTGTCGAATTGCAATGCCGTCATTCCATTTTCGAGTTCCTTGATCCTGTCCTTAAGTTTCATGATAGTTGACTTCATTTCCTTCACATCTGTTCGAGGCTTAACCACAGGGGCAACTTCGTCTGGTTTCATTTCCTGAAGATTAACATAAACATTTAAGAACAAAGTTTTTCTGTAAATCTGCAAGTGAGTTGATCGAGCTGATGTATGCTTTGGGATTTACCTCCACGTCATATCGAGGCGATGGATGTTCCAGGTTGTATTTCAAAGAACTGACGTCATAGTGAATAGGGTCTATTGTCTAAACAAGCAGCGCACGAGCAGTCGCGCAAAGGAAGGAAACGAGAGGGCTTTGAACCAGTGGAATACCATTGAATTCGATTTAGCTCATAGAGCTGATTGTGAACTTATTAAAAAAGGGAGAGCTGATATAGGTCTGCAATTTGAGCGATCATTCTGATGGCCAGGGGGGGGGGGGCAACTCTTTTCTAATTTTATAACTATCTGGGAAAACACCAGTAGCTAAAGAGAGATTTAAAAGAGATTCAGCTAAGACTGGAAGTTCCGCTTTGCTTTCTCTCACGACTATTATGCTATAATTCATCCGTGGTGAGAGTAAAATTAATGGCCTGGAGGGAATTGCACTATGTAGCAAGCTTTTGGTTGTCGTTGCGCAGACCCTTTCTTCTTTGGAATATTTGGTCTGCGCGCAGGCTATGCTCCAGTGGGACGTTGCTAAGCGGGCAAGCCCCGACAAGTCCAATCTTACGCACACGAAGGGTGGTTCCAGAACCCCCTTCATATGGAAGGGAAAAACCAAAGGTATGCAAAACTGCCCCAAAATCCAGGGGCATGCAGCCGAGGGGCACTTGCAGCTGCCGAGATGCAAAAATCCTGGGGTAGTGACAAAAATTAGAAAAAATCCAGACCTTCAAGTTGCTGCCAAACTAATCCATTGGGGCAACAATGGGGAAATTGTCTGCGAAATTGAAAAATCCGGACATTACAGGACTTTTAGGCCTGATTTCCATTTGGCGGAATATTCCGTTCGCAGCGACCTTTTCCAGCCATCTGACTGGCTTAGGGGCCATCGACTTTCGATTTTCATATTTTTTAACGGCACTGGGCCGTTAAGATCGGAACCCCCCCCCCTCCCCGTTAACGGCCTTCTACCAAACGGGCCTCCGATCGGCCTAAAATCTTTGGCCGAAGTAAGACTTGGGGAGCAGCAAACAAATGTCTTGTGGAACATGCTGGACTTCAACCGAAAATACGTCATATCGGGAGGCATAGTAAAACTGTTCTATTCTACACTCTATGTGTTATTTGTAAAGATTTTATCTACGCTTTTAAAAAAATTCACTTACGGAGATTTCCGTACGATTTTTTATTTTCTTAACGGCCTAAGGGTAAGACCCCTCCCCCCATAAAGGCCAATTGCCGTTAAAAAACACGAAAATCGAAAGTCGATGGCCCCTTACAGTAAAGCGACGACGTCGCTCAAAAGCAGAAACCCATTCAACTTTCGAGCAGAATCGTGTTTGCAAACAAAGGAAGATTTTTGCGAGAGGAATTTTCCGCCTAGTGGAAAGTAGGCTTTAGAGGCAAAATCCGGATCTTTCCACAACATTATTATATCATAAAAAATCTGGGGCCTTCGATTTGATGAGTTCTTCTTCCATAGGGGGGGGGGGGGGGGACGGATATAGGGCGATTCGGTAGCCCTTGACAACCGCGCGTAGCAACAGCGGCTGGGTGAAAACATTGAGAAAACAACTAGGCATTTCACGGCTTTTCCTTACATGTGGGTGTTGCCATAAGTTCGTTATTCTTCAAGCTGCTGTGTTATCTCGCAAAAATGCCAAAAAGTTGTGTAGCCTTTGGCTGCACAAATAATGAGATGACGGGAAAGCCTGGATTAAGTTGCAATATATTTCCAAACAAGGACAAGCAGCAGGAGAAATGGCAGAAATGGGTGTAAGCTTTAAAACGGGTGAACGAAGATGGCAGTCCATGGTATCCCAAAGGAAATTATGTTTACTTGTGCTCTGAACACTTTATATCACTTAAATATTGTTTCGCAAGTAACACTTGATATTCTTGAATTTTCTAAATTTCTAATTTGTGTATTTTTCATTCCTTAATTTCTTGACTGATCCCTTCCAGGCCACCCTTCAAGTGACCCGACTCATCCGGATTTCAGACGAGCGAAGGAACGAAAAGAAATTAGCAAGATACGAAAATGCACAAAAAAGTTCATAAATATACATTTGCATCTGCACTTGATTCATGTATCTATGATCCTCTTTCAGGGCTAGTTGCTCATCCAAAAAAAATTTGAATCTTTTAAACATTCTCTCACATCATTTTTTTCTCTAAACTTAAAAGAGCATTTTATTTCAATGAAGAAATCACCATGGCAGTCATATTTGCCAATGGTATGTTTTTAAGGCTTGGGATTCATTTTCTGTGCCCCACAGTAGTGATGGAGCATGAATAAGTTTGCCTCGTGAACAAATCTTTAAAATAAAGGATTTTGCTGGGTGCCGCTGACTGGTATGCAAAAAAACATGCACCACTGAAGCAGTAATTCTCCCTATCCGGATTTGTTTCCATGCAACGGAAACACTTTGACCAGTCGTTGAATTTTCAATGAAGTTAATGTCATCGTCAGTTAGGTTTTCTTCATAGAGATCTGCAATTCGAGATTGTGAAGCCATATTATTTTCTGTGAAATAATCCTGCAATGGTTTGGGTAATTTGGAAATGTAAGGTACAGGGGCTTTCTGATGGAAAGCAGAAGAAAATTTTTCAAAGATGCAGTTTTTCAAAAATTCAACACAGTTTTTTCAAAAATTCATCTTAATCACTCTCGGATAATGTACAATGAAATGACTTTGATCGTGATGCAGGTTTTTCTTCGTAGAATTGTAGGCCTATGTTCTTGATCTTTTCATCTTAAATTTTGTTCACAAAATCATCTTTCCATTTGCATGGTTGTGTAGCCCAATCTTACTCCACTTTGAATAGGCTCTAACATGAGAGCATGACTCCCTCATCCTGTTAGAATGCTGATGATACTGCAGGCCCTGCAGGTTTTGTCGATTTAAACTTCCTGTACCCATCCTGATTGGAACTGGTTGTAGGCCTCCAGACTTTTCCTGCACTTCATTGCTTCCCTTCTGTATGGGCCTAAAACTGGTAAACAAAGCAAACTTCATCATTAAAGATTGCATTGAGAAATACTAACTTGAAAATTAGCCACAAAAGTAGTGAAAATATTTAACTAAACATGTTCAAAACAAACTAAAAAAAATTAAATCAACTCACCGGGGGTGTTTTTTAGATATTCGTAAATGTGAGGATACTGCACATCTGGCCATCCAGACAGTTTTTTCGACCATGCTCCTTTCGGCAAACGGTAGGGGTACTCTTTCAACTTTATCGCATCAAGCTTCGTCATATAACGCTTTCGTCCGTCTAAAGAAACCTTATCAAAGTATTCGAACGACATATTCCTTGATACAATCCAACAAAATCACAAAAATTCGGAGAGTTGGAGCGGCCGCATGCATAGTTCCAGTTCAGATAGCAGGTTTGTTTTCACCCAGTGATTTTCGTTGCCTAGGTAATAGCGGGGTGTGACGTCAAACAGAATCGCCCTATTAACTAAAATCAGCCGAACAGACAACGAACTCTGTATGGGAATCAAGGATGAGGCAGATCTTGGCAAACAGCGATACCCCTATGAGCGAAGAAATTTGGCAGCCCTTCTTATAAAATGCGATAATGAACTTCCATATTTTAAGACATAAGAAACTGTTACAGAACAGGTAAGAAACTTTTGGTAATAAAATTGTCTTAACAATTAAGAAATTAGCTACCAGCCCCGGACCTTAGTAAAATATGAGAGTATGCAACTTACATGTCTCTAACTAATATAAAAGATACAAACCTCTGAGCGGCCGAACATTGAAATTGCAACAGACATTGAGCAAACAATTGATTTCTCAGCTACCAAACTAAACTAACTACTAGCTAACAATGCTGGTATTTATTCATATTAGGAAGGGGGACTTTCCTGCCACCACCTGGTCTGCAAGTTTAAAAACAATCAAATTCATTAAGTGCATTTCCCGAAGGAGTTACAAATTTCGCGCCGAAAGCAATGATCAATGTCGGCCAAATGACATAGCTAAGAGCTATTCAACCATGATTTGACAGATAAATTCAGTTCGCACCTAAAGTACCCCTGCCCTGAAGTGTCAATCGCAACGAATATTTTTTGGCTTTTCAAATAGTTACTAAGGAATTCCCTAATAGGGTCAAGGGGTAAAGGCGGCTTCACGGTTTTCTGTCATCATACAAATTGATAGTGTAAAGTGCCTTACAAGTTGTTTGTTTGAATTTGTGCCGACAAATGACGTAATTGCTTACTTGAAAGTACCGGTTTTTATGAAGGAACTGGTTTCTAAGAGACTAGCATCAAGATGGACAAAATTTTCAGGAACTCTGGTACACGTTTTTTTTTATAAGAAATTGGTTTATGACAAACTAGTACTAAGATGGCGAAAATTTTAAGAAACTCTAGTACTATGTATGAGAAGTGATAAGAAACTTTTCAAAGTTAAAAGCATGAAATTTTATAGCAAATAGATCGTTGAACCTTTATTATTGGGCAATATTATCTAACCATTTGTGTTTTCAACATAACAGAACACTGTTTATTCCTATATGATGTTTTGAATATCAAGAAACATATCTGCAGCAGTGTTAGCGACCACATTGACAATTCATGCATTCAAAAAATAAGAAACCAATTAAGAAACTTTTAGTACTGAAATGGACAAAATTTCTTGTTGAATTAAGAAACTTTTAGTACTATGGCCTGATCCTAGTTTCTTATAAAAAAACGTGTACGATGTCTTAGAAGTAATAAGAAACTTTTAAACTTTAAATTCAAAGATGTCATGGCAAGCATGTCATTGAACTTATATGCATTCAAATTTATTCATCTATTAAGAAACATGTCTGCAGTACTGCTAGGGACCGCATGATAATTCACGCACTTGAAAAATGAAACAAATTAGGAAACTTTTAGCACAGAAATGCGAAAATTTTCATGGCCCGATCATTTCATTTCATTTCAATTTAAATTATTTATACAAAGTGGCCCCTATTCCGCACGTTAGATTTGAAACAGGGAAGGGGGTAGATATGGACTTGCTACAAGTCTCATCCTCTGATCTCTCGAAAAAAACCAAAGAAAGCGAAGGGAGCGAGGGAAAATGCCTCGCTCGCTTCGCTTTCTCGAGTTTTTTTCCAGAGATCAGAGGATGAGACTTGTCGCAAGTCCAAGGTAAATAGGAAGGCGACATTTCCTGGAACAATCATTCTCTCTAGTAAAAGTCGAGGGGCATTTCACTCCAAAAAATCTCGTACAACTTTGGCAAAAATCATTTTGTTTTCAAGAAAAAACCATCAAAAATCCGTATGAATCCTTTTGTTCTGAAAAAATCTCGTACGCTTTTCCAAGAAGTGAATTGTCCCTCGGTAAAAGTTAGCCTGCTTACGAGCATAACCATGGAGACACGCGCAGGCTCACAGGGTGGCATGTAGAGCTGGGAAATACAGGATAGCCTCTGAATCTTTCTCCAAGAAGAATGGAGGTGTTTGATGATAGAAGAAATGTCGACTGAACTCCCCCCCCCCTTCCCCCATCCCAAACGTCCATTAGCTCGATTAGCAAGTCTTCCCTAAACAATCATGTTACGTCATTTGTCGGCTTCTTTGAAAACCGCGGAGAAAACTTTGATCTAGAATAAAATTTAAATTTTGTGATAACCAATTATGAAGGTGTCAAGCATGCGGATTATATGCAAAACTATAAAGGAAGTTGAAAAGGAAATTACACTATGATCCAAGAAAAAGTGTGAAGCAACATTCACCTGAGTGACGGCGCCAGTGCTGAGACATGGCTGTACCAGCGCTGAGACGGTGCTGCAACGTCGTTTTCAGTTTTAATGGAAACACTTCCCTGCGGCTATACGGCGGTTCTTCGTCCGTGGCTTCGACTATAGATCCCTTTCACGATTACGTCACGCAATGTTGCGCGCGCACACCGACAGGCAAGAACACATGTTTTGATAGCGTGTTCCGTAGGAGTTCTCGCTGTTTCTCGTTGTTGTTGGTTTCTGAAAATGGGAACTGAATATTATTTTTCATTGACAAATGAAGATAAAGTACGCTATGATGGAAAGTTGATGCTTGCCAACGGAATAGAACTTGAAGATCCATATTCAGTGACGGAAGGATGGAGCAACGACATCACGAAGCTGCCCAATGTTGCCTGGTCTGATGTGACTAATTTTTTGATCGATACTCCCAGTATTTACACGAAAGAATCTGTTAAAGCATTCAAATCACTAGAAGGATACGAATTTTTTAGGGAAGGCCATGTGCAGGATTGCTTTTACCACGACACAACTTCAAAATTGTTTTGTTTCATCAAGTCTAAGGTGAGTTTTGCGTGTTGGATGAATCCTTTTTAAATTTCGTTTCAGTGACTTGTCGTCAGTCAAACAAAGTCCCAGTTGCTGGACAGGGCCTGGGTAAATATTAAAATTATTGTGACAAATTGTTGCAGTGTAGAATCATTTGGACGACTTAAAGTTATCATAACAGACATTTAGTTTAGTGCACAAGAAGACTTGACGATTGCGAAAATGTATCTGGCAATTGTAGATGGATCAATTCAACATATGCTTGTGACTGAAGATGGAAACCTCCATTTATGAACAATATTTAACCGATATTTGTGGTTGATCAGGGACCTAGGAAGCAATTCAAAAAAGGGTAAAGAAAAGACAAGATGGGGCACTTGAGTTTGTTTACTAAAATTTTCCCATGCAAATGGGAATTTGCAATCTCTTATCAACACACTTTTCCATTATTAAAATGTTCATTTCCATCTGCAGGTTCTACAAAGTCAGAGACAAAGCAAAACTGCAAAAATGTATGACGTTTGGGTTGCCATGAATGTTGAAAAAGGATGGATTCTAACTGGTAATTGCACCTGCATGGCAGGTCTGGGATCAGTGTGTAGTCACGTCGCTGCATTATTGTTTAAGCTTGAATCTGCAGCATATCATCAATTAAATGCTGAGGTTGCATGTACAAGCAAGCTGTGCTCATGGAAGGCAACAAAAAAACATGTGAACCCAGCACCAATACGGAATATCAATTTTAAACGGGCCAAAAAGCATTCACTACCTTCCGTTACCAAATCATATGCCACTGGTGGACACTTTAGTGTCATGGATCCAAGTCAAGGGCCAAACAAAATAACGAAAGCCCAATTTCAGGCCCTGTATTCCAAAAATAAAGCAGCTGCAGTTTTTACAAGCATTAGTGAAAAAGATCTGCATGACAATGCTTTGACGAAAGCCCAGAGTAAATATCACAATGACAGTGATACAGACAGTGATACTGAGGATGGCGACAATTTTCTCCCAGAACCACTGACTAGCCTCTTTGACCCAACTGCTGTCAATCTAACGCCTGATGAACTGGCATCTTTCTCATTGAAACAGTATCAGTCTTATGAAGACAGCTATCCACAAAAAGCATATGATAATCTTTGTGAAGTTACCAAGAAACAGTCTCTTTCAAGTAACTGGATGCTACACAGGGCAGGGCGAATAACAGCATCAGCCTGCTACCAAATGTCAAAAACACATGTGGACAAACCGAGCAAGAGTCTTTTAGACACAATTATGCAGTATGAGTCCTGTTCCAGCAGTGACAACAAGTATACAAGGCATGGTAAGAAGCATGAGTCTGCTGCAAGGGAATCATACAAGAAAATTATCTCAAAAACCCATGCTAATGTGAAAGTGTTGGAGACTGGCTTTCACGTCAGATCAATCATGCCTTTTCTTGGGGCTTCTCCAGATGGCCTTGTATCCTGCAGCTGCCATCCTCACAGAGTCCTTGAAATCAAATGTCCCTTCAAATACCAGGATGGCTTCAAATCATGGGCAAATGATAAAGATTTCCCAGTAACAAGTGAAAATCAAATGAAGAAGAATCACAGATATTATTATCAAATCCAGTTACAAATGGTAATATGCAATGTAACCCATGGGGATTTCTTCATGTACACACCAAACAACTCAGAAGATTACATCTTAGTTGAGGTCGAGGTGGATGACACATTGGTCAATTTTCTTTTGAACGATCTATGGTCAAGGTTCAAGAAAATTATCCTTCCAGAAATTGTTTCCAGAAAGTCTGATGACATTGAAAATAACCGTAAACTTTACTGCAAATGTAGACGACCCAAATTCGGGCAGATGATTGCTTGTGACAGTCCAAAGTGTAAAATTGAGTGGTACCATTATCCCTGCGTCAATGTGACAAGGGCACCAAAACGATCATGGTTCTGTGAAAACTGTAGGAAAAAGTAATCTTCACCTATTTTGTTTTGTTTTTGAATTGATGCAGTACAGTAGAAAACCGTGTATAAGATCCTAGTGATAAAGGACCTACAGACTGAATTTTTGAAGTTAGGCCCCCTCAGCTTGAAATATGAAATAGGCTCTTATTTGTAGAGATCATCCAATTAAATTAAAACTCCAGGTGCTAAGTAATTGAACCTATGGGAACTAATAATACCATGTGTGGATATGTCAAAAAAACTCTAGAAATGCAGTATTCAGTGTCCTGTTCAGTATTTCAAGTACTTCTGCGTCAAGTGACTCTTTGGAAGCTTTTCATTGGATTATATGTAATTTCTGATTGTTCCACAAACTTCTGTTGTGAATGAGACAACTCAAGTGCTGCGAACTGGTAGTAATTAATGGGCTTGCTGTTTGGATCTCAACAAAAGAAGTTGCTGAAAGCCCTGAATGTAATAAGAACCAACTTAAGAACCTGATCAGTCTCATCTTCCACTGTATACCCAATACTTAAGAATCTAGTGCGGCTAACTTGCAATATTGTAGGTTCTTATACGCGGGTTTTACTGTATATGAATGAAGGCTGATATTTTTCAATGATTTGGTCTAGCTGCTTTTTGCATTTCCAAATGACAAGCTGAATGGGTAGATGGTATAAAGTCTGGGTGAGCCACAAACAAAGAGTGCAACAAGTAATACCACTTACAATGGCATGAAGATCTGTTCACAGTATATATTCTTTCTATTCCCCAAAACAATTTCCATACAATCGTTTGATTGACTTTTGAGCGAGATTCTTCAATTTCTTTGTAAGTGGTTTTCTATGTTGCTGTACCCTTAGTCACTACCAAAAATGTTTATCTGCTGACAATACTTTTGTTCAAATTGATGGCGCCACATACTACAGTTATGACATCATCAATTAAATCAACTTGTGAAATTGGTATAACTGTCTGCAAAATTCTGTAATCTTTTAGTCGTCCAATTACTCTTTCAACATGTATCCTTACATGAGCAAGTTGCCTTGATTCATCAACTTCTTGTGCTGGCAATTTGGTGAATCGTGGGATCTTTAAAATAGCACCTCTTTCATTCAACTCGTCTTCGATCAAAAATCCCCTATCTGCTAAAATGCAGTCACCAACTGTAACTTTATTCAAAAATCCTGACTCTTTTGTTATTTGTTTATCTGAGACCCTGCCTCCCCAGCCATGGGACAAAAACATAACAGCACCTGCAGGACTTATACCTATCAGATATTTGCAGGTGTTGTTATGTTTATAATTTGACCATGTTTGTGCACGGGCTGTGAGATTCTTGGGCCGCTCTATAAATATTTCGCTGCAGTCGATTATGCAAACACAATCTCTGAATTTCCTTGTAAATGAATGTGGCAAATTTTGGCGAATGGTTGATCTTTCAGGCCAAATGATTAGCTCTCTCATGTAACTTGATAATGCAGGCAACCAGATTCGATAAACTTTTGACACAGTGGATACTGGAACGCAAAATCGTTCACCCAAATCCATATGCAAAAGGCCAAGTCGAAGCTTCATCAGCACCATCAGTACATGATCATGGCTTGATAGTGATGAGTGACAAGATTTAACTTTTCCATCACACAGGTTACATACCCATTCAAACACACCCCTGGATGGTAAACCTGTATAAAATCTTATTAGCTTGTCAGAGACCTTTATTTTGTTGTAACCAAATATATTCCCTTCATTTAACCTTTTTAGTCTGTCTATTTCATTATCTTTCTCTCTTAGTTCTTTCTGCAGACTATCAATGGTTTCTTTGTATCTTGATATTTCTATGCAAGAATCATCTTGCTCAGCTTGGGTTTCAGACGAAATGTTAGCTACACCTTGCTCTGCTTCTTCAAGATCAGTAATTGCACTTTGTGAAGCCTCACTTTGGATACTTTCATAGAATCTGGCACGTTTCCTCTGGATAGTTTCATGGCGTTCTTTGTGTTTCATTTTCTTCTTTGCCTCTTTTATTGCTTTCTCTTTGTTGTGTTCAAATACTGTAGGTATCCAATCAACATTTTCAGGATCTTCTGACCTTTTACCTGTAATTAAAGTGAGCATGAAGATTTTATAGGAAAATGAAAACATTTTGTAACTATCTTTCCAGTTTTAAAAGGTTGGCTCGAATGCTCCTTTGGTGATTCTCTGTCAATTTTTTTGTAATATTTTTTCTTCAGTCCTTACTCTGACCAGTGTAAGAATACCCCTGAAACAATAAACTTGCTAGGAATGTGCATTTTCTCTGTGCCCAGCCCCCAGGCATTTGCCAAAATATTTGCCCCACTCCCTGGCATTCATTTGTGCAAGAAAGGTGAGGGGGCTGATCAGGGTAAGAATTAAAGGAAAATCATCAGCAAATGAAAACAAAACAGGCATAGCCATGCACCTCCATGCATTTGCAACAAACAACGAAGGGGCCTGTCTGTTATTTCAGGAGGAAGTGCCCTTGAAAAGTGCCCATGAAGTGTCATGCCCCTTGTGCCCCCAGGCCTCTAAACAGTTTAAATTCAAAGTAAAGTACAATGATCATTTACCCCCAACAGCAACAAGCCGTTTCAAAGAATTATTGAATGAAATCTCGAAACATTACAACTTACAACCTACCGGAGACGAAGTGTTTCCCACACACTTTTTGCTTTGATATTTGATCTTCCGACCAAGCCTTCCAATCGTCTCGTTTCAAGGCTTTAACCCATTCTGCACGCCGTTTTTTCTCGATTGGAGTATTCCTTGATGGAATCTTGTAAAATGGCAGTGCTTTATTCTCCCCATTCCGTCTTCTTGCACAGTTTACGGCGCAACAACTGTCCGGCATTTTCACAAGTCCTGGAAACTCCGTGGAAGGCCTGCAGAGAAACACGCATGTTTTGCCTGTAGATATGCGCGCGCATCGTTTGTAAACAAAAACAATGAAAGTGGTCTATAGTTCTACCGCAGTACAGTCGACGTTAAAGTTGAATAGAAAGTTTGTATGGAACTTGGGGGAGGGGGAGGGGATGGATGACCTACGCCAGATAAATTGGTCAGCCATCCTTTCTCCTCTCGCAGAAAATCCTAATTTAATGGCATCCACTTTTCAGGGGATTTTTGAGTCAATCTTAGACATACATGCTCCATTGAAAAAAAGAAGGGTCCGTAGTGAAAATGCACCCTGGCTCAATCAGTCCATAAGAAACTTGATGAAGGAAAGGGATTTGGCAAAGAGAATTGCCCAAAAATCTCCTGAGAAGTGGTCAGTATACAAGCAGCTTAGAAACAAGGTAACAAAAGAGATAAAAGTTGCTATAGAAACACATTATCGCGGGTTAATAGAAGAAAATAAGGATAAACCAAAGAAGATGTGGAAGACCATTAACAAAGTGTTAGATAAATCTTCACAATCAATAACAACCTCATGTTTAGACGTTGAGGGCAATAGAATTACGAAAGAAGCAGACATAGCAGAGGCACTAAATCATCATTTTGTCACAGTTGGCCCAAAACTTGCAGGTAAAATCGAACAATGGACGAATGATGATCCCCTAAAATACGTAGTTAAGCAATCTAGTGTCATGAAGTTTAATCTTGTTAGCGACATCTTCATACTTAACTCCATCAAGCAGTTAAAAAATGGGAAGGCACCAGGACCCGACAAGATTCCGACTATGCTAATAAAGGATGCTGCAGAGGTTATATGTGAACCGTTAGCGATGATTTTTAACTCCTCCTTACGGCATGGCATCTTTCCTGATATCTGGAAATTGGCGAGAGTCACTCCCATCTTCAAATCGGGCTCGAGAAGTGATGCAAATAATTATAGACCTATCTCAGTCATCTCCGTTTTTTCGAGAATTCTGGAAAGAATCGTGCATGACCAGATGTATGATTACCTAAGATCACGTGGCATCTTGACGATTAGCCAATCCGCTTTTCAGAAACTCTGCTCAACGGTAACATCTTTAATTGACAGTACGGAGTTTTGGTATGAAAATGTTGATCACAGAAAGGTTAATTTGGCAATATTCCTTGATCTGAAAAAGCGTTCGACACCGTTGACCATGAGATCTTGCTTGAAAAATTAGAAGCGTATGGAATCCGAGAATTAGCCGGTAACTGGTTCAGATCATATCTGGAAGGCAGACAACAATACTGCAAGCTTAACTGCTATGAGTCTAAGGCTAAGACTGTCACTTGCGGGATTCCCCAAGGATCCTGTTTGGGTCCTCTTCTGTTCATAGTGTATCTAAATGACTTTGAAAAATGTTTGAAAGCATCTAAGGCTGGCATGTATGCTGATGATACTCAAGTATCGTTGGCATCTTCAAGTGTCGATGAGTTGGTTCGCAAAGCCCAAGATGAATTAAGTAATATCTCTGAGTGGATGCGACTGAATAAATTAAGTGCTAATCCACAAAAAACAGAATATATGTTTATTGGCCACCCAAATAGAACTAATAAGATAACCGAACAAGAAAAACTAAAATTAAATGGCTCAGAAATAAAACGAGTGAAGAAAACAAAATCATTGGGGGTAATTATCGATCAAGGACTCAATTGGGAGGACCAATTTAAAGCTATCAAAGCGAAAGTACGCGGGGGCCTTGTTTCTTTAAAAACCCTAAAAAACATTGTTTCGCAATCTCAATTAAGCAATGTCTATCGTGCGCTCGTAGAGAGTCATATAAGATACGCTGATGTCATATGGGGTAGTGTATCCAACTCCAAAATGGAATCATTACAGCGTTTTCAAGACAGGGCCATTTCGATAATTGACACTGCCAGGATAAAGGATGACTGGTCGAAGAATTTTTTACAAGTTAAACAACTCATTACGTTTGATCGATCAGTCATGACATATAAGATCATGAACAGGCTATGTCCAGAAAACCTTTGGAATAAATTTCAACGGAGATCTCATTACTCTAACTATAATACTAGATTTTGTGAGAACCTTCAAATCCCAAAGTATAATCTGGAATATTCTAAAAAGAGATTTTCTTACACAGCTCTGAAGGCTTGGAACGAGATTCCTATGAATATTAGGGAGCTCCCCACCTTGTATCAATATAAAAAACAGTTAAAAAGTCATTTGATGAGCTGAAACCAATGCAAACACGGCCCCCTGGAAGATCAGCAGTAGTTTTCTTTTTTTGTTTTAACAATGATTGTAATTAGATTTATGTTTTTTAGCTAAAGTTATTTTGTTGCTGAAGGGTCTCGGTGTATAAAGAATTAGAAATAGAAAATGGAAACATACGTTGCCGGAGTCGAGGACGTGTTATCTTTTATGTCATTGCTCTTATCAAACACATGACTGTAACTAGCCAATAAAATGTAGCAAGCATGATGTCAATTCTGCAACAACGAGTTGGCTGGGATGTGGCTGAGACGAATGGAAACACTTTCACAGCGGCTTTACCACGGTAGCGCAATAGCCACAGTCACAGCTGAGTCGTGGTGTACGGCTATGTCTTGGCACTGGCCCTGACCAGAGGCGTACCGAGGCGTACCTAGCGGTGGCTACCTTTAGTGCGCACAACTAAGGGCCCCCACTGATTAAGGGCCCCTAACCATCAAATACGTCATAATGAAGTCATTATTTAGAAGGTGGAATACAAGTATCTTTTCATTTTTTTTTCAACCCTCAGATCACCAAAAGAAAATCGTGTTAACAGCTGATCAAAATCTTATATTAGCAAACAATTTTCTTGACAAACAGTAAGGCCCTCTTTTCTCCTAGAATCAATCATTTCAAAATGTCTTTGAATCAAAAAATTTAAGTGGTAACTTTTGGAGGTCTCAACATCCATGTTGAAATATCCTTCAAGTCATGCAAGTAGAAAATCAGCTTTCTTTCCCTCTGCGAAACATCATGAAATTGCCAAAAATTGGCCTTCTGGGCCCCACTGTGCGGGGGGGTATTTGACTAGGGAAATGACGGGGACATGCGGAAAACCTCTCCACATCCTGCACCCTGTTGCATGAAAATGTGCCAAAATTATACACTTTCCCATGATTTCTTATCAACTTTAATACCAAGTCCCATAACTCTTGTCAGAAAAGACACCCTGTTGCATAATTTTTACCACAATAGGACACCCTGTTGAGTGGCACATATCCCGTCATTTCAAGAATGGGAGTACCACCTCCGGATGGGATGACATAACAACGTTTATTTGCACTTTGAAAGAATGAAATGATATCATGGGGAGCACAGGGTCCCTAAGTGTTCCTATCATCCAAGAAATCAGAAGCTGACAATACAAGGCCTATCTGACCAATCCCTTTCTCACAGTTCACATATTCACGGTCCTCCGTTCCCGCAACGACCTATTCAGATGGAGATCAAACAAAAAGAAGTTCAACGTTGTTGGTACTTGAATATGTTTCCGAGCGAAGAGGATCTCATTCATTCAAAAAAGCATACGAGATTTATTTTAAGAACAACAGGATTTTAACGGATCTTTGATGGTTTTTTCTTGGAAACAAAAGGATTTTTGCCAATAGTGTACGAAATATTTGGTCGGTTTGGCTGATAACGGCAAACTAGTTGAAAATTTCCGCCAAAATTTGTCATAAAAGTGTCTACGAAGGCAAATTTTGACAATTATAAGTGGGAGTGGCCTTCTGGAAGTCGGATGTAATATCCCCGTCCATCGTTGAGTAATGCAACCCCTACCCATCCCCGAACCATGCTCACTATTGATGTTCTCTCTTCCTGAACAAAAAGGTTTCTTTGCACGATCGTGAGCTGCCGCTTTTGCCTCCAGCAATGCAGTTCAACATGATAATTGAGACGAATGTAAAGAGTTTAATGTCGATCAATATTTACCTTTCTAGCCTCATTTGCAAGGTCACTCCTCTTTCTTGCTCCTGCTTTCATTGGTGGCATAGGAGGGGGCTCGGCTTCGAGAAATTGCAGCAAATCCTCCTCACCACTGTACACTTCGAATGGGCTTTCCAAATTATCCGCGCCACTTTCGAGTTTCCCCGGTGAGATCCTGCTCTCGATATCTTTCAATTTCTGCTTCACAGCGTCAATTTCCTCTTGCAGTTTTCCGCAAGTTGTACCCTGAAAAATAGACACATTTAAGACGATTGCAATAAACTGAAAAAGTAAAAAACAGTGTGCTGTCTCACTTGTCCTGACAGAAACAGCAAATTATGGCCTAAAATCACACCACAGAGCTCTTGCTGACGACGGGAACAAATGAGAACAAGTCAAAAATCCTTCTTCTGAAACTATGTAACTAATAAATAAATCCAAGTTTAGAAAGCTGATCAGTGCCAGAGAATTTCAGAAATTTGCTTCGCCGCAAAGACATAAAAACACTATATCTGAAATCTTTTCCAGAAGGTCAAATATATTTGCCAAGTTTATGAGGCCAAAAATCGATGTTCAGGAATTCAAATATTTGGTTCGAAATTGTGTGTTTGATTCGAAAATGACACGAAGTGTTCTACAAAGTCAAATATGGAACTGCCCCACTTGGTGGGCTGGCTTGGTTTACTGGGATAGCTCGATTGCAGTAGGTACCAGCAAAAAATACGAAAATTGACTGTTAATTGTTGAGCTCTGCTTCTTTCTTGTGATAAAACGAACCATAGGCTAAAAGAGATGCGGTAGTTGTTATTCCTATCAGTCTTTTGTGTCTCCTTGTGTCCCAGTCCCTGTGCGCCCGTGAAAGTTGTTGTTGGCGTTTGTAAGGCACGGCACAGGAATACAATGGAAACCATCGGCATTTCTATACCGCTTCTAAAGGGTGTCCCAAAAATTGTGCCCCATTTGTGTGGTTGCTGTGGAGGAGCTATATATTCAATCGCCTCGGTTTTCACACATTGGTCAGGCCCACTGATGTCAGGCCTTGTTTGAATCAATCTGACAGGTGCTTGCTGCTTCATGTAATGCTTTCCAGCATTTTGCGTTGCAAAATACTTTCGATGCCTGAGTATTATTGCCTTGCACTGTGTGCAGTTATAATCAACTTAGAGTATTATAAAGTTTGATAACTCACGCTATTCCTCTCCATTTCAGTTGAAATTCCGATGAAATAAATCGTTTCCCAACTGCGATTTATTACTTTTCGTGGGATGCTCACAGAAAAACTGAAAATTTACTTTGCTCATCCTGCCTACTTCTTCTACGTCAGCAAATTATCAATAATGCAAAAGGAATCCTGATTGGTTCAAGTAGAAAAAGGTTGGCTGTTGATTGGTTCAATATCGCTGACTATGCAATTTCAAGTCTTCGTTGCGATATCTGTCGCAATAATATGCAACAAGTAGACTATCTGGTCTCCCTACATACAAGGCCGCCCTTATGATTATGATTATGTGCGAGAAGTAAAAGATCCTCATAAATCTTACGAAAATTAGGCAAATCTGTGGAATTTCTTGGGGGATATTTCCACTGAGCAACCAGGATTACACCCTTGCGCAGTTTTAAAAACGTTCCCTCGCAGATATACATACAAGAAAGTACTTCTTCATTTTCTTTATCATCAATAACTCCTGGCTTCCTTTTGATATGTGAAAAAATGAACTGATATTTTTCCTAAGTAATACGAGTCTGCTGATCGAACGTCAGTCAATATGCCTAGAACAGAATGCTGACCCGACCCATCCAATGAATTATGAAGATCCAAAATGGCGTGAAGCCTTAATCTTAATTCTAAGTAAATCCTGCAGCCACATTCGCTCAAATCACAGCTTACATGAAATATCTGCGTAAAACATTCTCATTTTCTTACCCTGACCTGACTTGCACAACATCTTTGCAAAAGAAACTAGCTTGGGGTTTTCCCATCCTCTTAACCAGGGAAGCAACATCTTCTGAGAAACACTGAGGAGAGATAGGAACCGACATTTTTCATGCTCCTGCGCAACAACGTATATCCGCTGCAGTGGTTGTAAAAATGGAATGGAGTGAAAATATTGGGACGAGTGGATTGAGTCAAAGCAAGTTTCTTGGGGATAAGGACTCCTGCGCAGTGCTTAAAACTGGGTTCCTGTGGCAGGAATCTGAAATTTGTGGAAACCACTTTTCATGGCTTCTCATCACGAGCACACGTCTGGTGACAATCAATTGCTTTCGCAAAAAATCTCAAGACTTCCCAAAATTTCCTTTAGTTCAAAAATCTCGTCATACTTTTTAACAGATTTATCTACCACTGTAGCACCGTGTTGCTGTGAAGCTAAATTCACCCTTAGACTAGAGCACTGTTGTTGGTGCATTCCAGACAACAACGAAGTGCTGCCTCCAGACAAATTTGCCTCAGTGCCCGGTACGTCAACTTTAACGGTTCAAGTGTAACCATGCGTGTTTATGAAACCTCTGAGAAAGGGGGTAGACTTTCAAGTGAATCAAGGACAGAAAACCCAAGAAAAGACAAAGGGTCATGTTTTTGTTCTTTGACGTACGGACCCTACGAACATTAACACCACTATCTTCTCCCTTAGAATTCTTTTCAGCAAAACCTGTTTTGATTCATTTTCATACCTCTGACAAAGTAGGTTTGCAAGGCAAGGACCGCGGAGCACATTTTGCATTGGGGGGGGGGCTAAAAGTAACAGAGAATCTGAGGGGGTCTGGGGGCGAAGCCCCAGAAAAATTTTCTATGACCACGCCCTCTACTTTGGCTATAAATACGACCAACGCCCCTTTCCACAGGCAAACTCACCTTGGAAAAGACAGTTATCATCAGCATGTCCAATCACTAAATCACATTAAAAAGCATCATTTATTGAGATGTACTGTATTACATTTTATTTTCCATAGCTAAAAGACTCAGCCTAACTTTCACAATCTCGTTGGATTATTATCTCCGAAAAATAATGATATGGAAACACATTCTCTCTACTGTCAGAAGCAAACATTTTAAAGGTAGAGAACCTAATGACGCAAACACTATTTCAATTTTAAATTTTCTAGCACTGAAAAATCCAATGATTTTTTTCAAATTTTCGAAACTTTTGTATACCGTTGCTGTTGGGTCTATTGATAAAAATCTTTGGAACGTCGATATAGTTTATATTTTCTGTGCTCCTCATATGAGTATTAAGAATTGCGATCGAAGCTGAGTTGATAGACGTCTTGCTAAGAAAATTTATCGTCACACTCGTCGCTCGTTGCCGGGGTAGCATTCTGCGATTTACAGGTTTGGAGAACTCGCCTCATCAGCAGTCTTTCAGGAACTGAAATTCGCTTTAAAAATAGCCGCAAATCATGAAAGTATTTTACTTATCGCTTTCTAAAACTTTGGGTATTTGAAGCTGTGCTTACCACGATGAAACTATATCTTGGCATAATGCTACTGGACGCATTTCATTTGAGAAAAAGCTTTTAAAACATTCTGCTTAGCTTGATTTCAAATAAATGCATGAGAAACGGTACTGTGGGGTATACAGACACTCGAAAATAAGGGTGTTAAGATTTTAATAAAACAAATGGCGATATTTAATCATAAAAACAAAATTTGTGGAAAAACTAAAAACTTTCTCTTGAAAATTATTGGGAGGGGGGCTAAAGCCCCCCAGCCCCTCCGGCTCCGCGGTCCCTGTTGCAAGGTAATAAAATTGTCTAGTCAAGGCCCATTGGTATGTTCACTACGGTATTTTCACAATGCTTGATCAGTTCCATCCCGCAAGCTTGTTGGAGAAATCAGAGAAATCCCTGAAAAAGGGGCCTTATTTTCCACATTCTTCAAAGAAAAGCCCCTAAAGGTAGTTGATTTGGAACCAAAATCAGAGAAAAGGTCAACTTGAAAAGTTGCCAGACAAGCATGGTTACACTCAGTGGCGTAACGGACTAAAGTTACCTTTAGTCCAAACGGCCCCTAACTCTAAGGGCCCCCAGCAAGAAAGATTCTTTTGTTATTTTACTGTAAGGCTGGTGCTGTAGCTGTGATAAAATGACCAAGGGCCCCATCCCTGCATGATTTCCAACTCTAAATGAATGAAAATCTTCCTTGACCTCATGTGCTGCTGACGGTTACATGTTATCATGTCAACATCTGCCCATAGTTCTTTTAATGGAAGAAATCAAATCTATCTGAGAAATCTTGAAAAAGGGGTGCTCTCTCCTCAATTAGTTTAACTACTGAGAGAGCTCCTCCTATATGTAATTCCCTCCATGCAATTTATCCTGTTCTTTTTTGGAATGCTTTGAGAATTTAAGATTTATGAAACTGAACTGAACTGAACTAAAAAGCGTGTTGATTAACTCTCGCCGCTAATAGAAGCTTTGATCAAGGGAGTTGCGAAGTTAGAGAGCGCGTGGCAGAGTGGTTAAGACGTCTGACTCGTAAGCCAAAGGTCAGAACGGCCGTAGGTTCAAATCCTGCGCTGGACAGTTTGGTCGCTGTCCGTAACTCTAGCCCGGGTCAACCAGAGCCATGTGAGGGAAATCTGGTAGCTGCGGCGGGTAGCTGCGGCGGACTGATGGTAAAACATCCGTGGCCCCTGCTGGAAATAAGTCTCCCAGACTTTCGCAGGCTAGCCACGTTAAACATATATACCTACCTACCTAAGTGAGGGGATGGGATATTTCTCCCGTTTGTAAAAATATATTTCTCAGGGTTCTTCCAAAACAAGAGGAAATTTGTCGGGTATAGATAGTTACGGTAGGGTGTGAATTTTTGCGGGAAAAGCTGGAACGCAACAGGAGGGGTCTCTACGCCTAAGTTGAGGCTGGTGTTCTTGAAATTTTCCCAGACAAACTACCACAGAATTTTCAAGGAAAGCACAGATGTGCCAAGGAAGAGCATAGCGTTTCACACAGAAGCGCATTGCGTTTCAAGTGGAAGCGCATGAGCGTTTCAGACAGGACAGTTTTGCATAGTGGACCGTTACACCGGCGTAGACAACCAGCTAGATTGCAATTAGCTTTAAACTTTGAATTGGGCATGCTTTTTTATGTCCATCATATCACTTTACATGTATTTTTAGCTGGGAAGGCCCCGGAATCGGGGAGTCAAAAACAAATTCTGAGTCTTCCAAGTCTACCGTTTTCACAATTGGAACCAATCAAACACACCCTTAGTCCTTAAGTATTGTATAACTCATTGATACATTTAGCGTTATTTAGGATTGGGTTTTTAGAATCCATTTGCACCTTTTGAAGTAAAGTAAAATTACAATTTGTGTCTCCTGTAATTAAAACTTCTTTACCGTCAGCTTCAAAAAATCGGAGAACCTCCTCAAACTTATCGAAAGTTTCTCTGTACCAAGACAAAATCAAGTATGGTTGAGCACTCAAGGTCTAAATTTCAACGCATATCATTTCGAGGGTAGAGTGAGGAATATCATATCGCCTAACACATTTAAATGCGTGACGACAGTAGATAGCAACACCCCCTCCATTATGATTTGTGTCTTTCCTAAAAAGTTTGTAACCCCTCTATTTTAGCCTGCGTTTAGACTCCCACGCGAAAAACGCGAAAAACTTTCAATTTTTCACGTGTTTGCAATTTTCGTCAAGTTATTTTTCATTGAAAGCAAGAAAGTGGATACGTTTCTCTTTCCAGAGTATTTCAACTTCCTTACGGTGCAGAGGGAGATTATTAACATTTAGTGAAGCAATAACGACTCCATTTTAAAATCCAAACCCACTTCGGTTTTTTACAACTTCTCTAAATTTACTGCCGACTTTTTTGTGGTCTACTTTTGTAGAATCTGTTACATGTTTACGCTTAGAAGGTCAATCTTTGTCAATATGTTTTTATCAGATTTAATTTGCCAGGTACCTTTTACCTCGCTTACCGAGGTGCAGCTTCTTTTGACCTAGCCCCGTAGCATCGATGTTGCTGTAGTCAATATTATCAACTAACCCTTAGTCTGTGTGGTGTTGAACCCTCTCCGTACTGTACCATCCCCTATGTATGTAAAGCAGAAATGTTATTCATGGTGATTCTTTTTTAAACTTAGTATAAAAGTTTACAATGACGAATCACCCAAGACACTAACTGCGAAGCACCATACCACATTACAAGGTCGATGCTAGGAGGAGCTAAAATATCATGACTACCCCCTGGCATTTAACATAGAACACATAAGACCTAAAATACAACTAATTATACGACACAAGATTCTATTTAGCTAATACAAAAACGATTTGAAAAATAAACGAAAAAGAAATTATTTAAAGGTGATCTGAAGCGAAAATTTTTATTGATGCAAACGAAGGGCCCTGTCGATTGATAAGAAATCCTGTTGAAATTTTTTTTGATATCTCATTTCATTTTTAAGTTATCCAATGATTTTAAGTGTCAGTTGATGACGTCATTTTGTTTGCAAATTATTAGGATTCTATATAGAAAGAAGCTGTATCTGATCTTTGGAAGGTCACAGTTTTAGGAGACATTTCAGCTGAGCAGACAACCTCGTTCCCAGGGTGTTCTTACGTCATACGCTGATCACAAAGCCGAATGAACACCCTGGTACACTTCGATGAAATGCGCCCAGAATCTGGGTGCATTTGGAAGCCATTATGGATTTCACCGTTGGCTAGGCAACGCCAAGCTACAGAAAATGGCCGTTGCTCTGGCGCTAATTCTGCAGAAGATGGAAGGAGAAATTGAAAACAAACACTTTGAGGACCTTATTTGAACCTTTGTGCAGGTATTTAAACAATAATCTGGGGTCGGCAAGTTTGTTTAATGTGAAAATAAGCTCGGTTTATTTAGAGCGAAAATGGGCCTAAGTTGCAAGTTCGGGAAACTTTCACCGCAGCTTCAAAGATAAAATGGCTCGTTATTCTTCGATGTTCGGAAATAGGTTGCAAATGATGGTCGGAATAGGTAAAGAATATGGTTTTACGTTGAATTTTGACATGCCGAGGTCGTTTACCCAGCGCAAAACGGAGTATCGATCGGTGCAAAATGGCGAATAGCCAATCAGATTGCCGAACGGCCTCTTGTATCCCAGAGTAGAGGTAGAGCAACGAACTCACTCTGGGGACGAGATTGCTGAGCAGAATGAATGCGATAAACATTGTCTCATCAACTGATGTGACCTTTAGAAAGGCATGTCATTTGAAGGAAAGGTCGTTGACTTTATTTCCCTTTGGAAACGTGGTCAACCTTGTATACTTTCTCGTGCTTTTTGCAAACAAAATGACGTCATCTGCCAATCGTGCAAATTAGTGGATAACTCGAAGATGAAACATAGTATCAAAAAAGTTTTAATGACATTCTTCATCGTTCAACAGTGCTATTCATCTGCATCAATAAAAATTTTCGCTTCAGATCACCTTTAAGAGAGAGGAGAATTCACGTACAAAGTTTCATTACCAACTTATTCGAAACGTTTGGAGGCCTGGATATATTCTAGCGTTGAATCAAATGATAACTGCTCATGGCCACAAAGGATTATCTTTAATAATTCTTCATTTGAAAGATGTATTAAACCATGAGACAACGATATCACGTTTACACTGCTGAGAAGATCAAGTCTATTTGCATTAAATATATGGCAGAGCAGGAAATAGTGTTCCGTATCCTCAACACCATCAGTGATAGGGCACAAAGGGCTTACTGAGTCCAACACGTAGCTGCGTCAGACTCCGCGTTAGTGATTCATTTGATAAGAGTAACATTGCAACTCTGTTCTCGAATGTTCATACAGGGCAGTAGGCAGCATCTCAAATTTGTGGGGGCAAGACATTTTAAGGGCACTATTTTATTGGGGCACTTCCTGAAAATAAATAAGGTACTTCTTTTTGCAGAATCTTCGGGCCAGTGCCCCTGCATGCCAAACCTCCGGTTCCTTCCGCTATAAGTGCTCATACTTGATCCAAAAATACTGGTACTTTTAGAATACACGTTTTTTTTATAAGAAACTAGGATCAGGCCGTAGTACTAAAAGTTTCTTAATTTAACAAGAAATTTTGTCCATTTTAGTACTAAAAGTTTCTTAATTGGTTTCTTATTTTTTGAATGCATGAATCGTCGATGTGGTCGCTAACACTGCTACAGATATGTTTCTTGATATTCAAAACATCATATAGGAATAAACAGTGTTCTGTTATGTTGAAAACACAAATGGTTAGATAATATTGCCCAATAATAAAGGTTCAACGATCTATTTGCTATAAAATTCATGCTTTTAACTTTGAAAAGTTTCTTAGCACTTCTCAGACATAGTGCTAGAGTTTCTTAAAATTTTGGCCATCTTAGTACTAGTTTCTTATGAACCAGTTTCTTTTAAAAAAAAACGTGTAGGTCTTACCGTGCACTTGAAGGGCATATTTGAAGAGTTTCCACCGAGACTTCCATTCAGTAACTTGGAAGAACTTGGCCTGGCTTATATGACTGGGCTGACATCAACCCCATGTTGATCCTGGACTCCCATACTATTGAGATCCACAGTGTACAGACCAAGGGGTACAAATTCCCCTCTCTCGTTGGCTAACTTGTTTTGATATTTACGTGTTGGTCTTTGCAGCATTCCATACCAAGCCTTCCCGCTCTCAACTGTTGGCTGTTCTTGACAGCAGAATAAAAACTCTGCTTTTCTTTAATTTTTGGAATAACGAATTTAGCTCCGATGTTCTTCCTTGACAATCACTAGTTTACGATGAACGGGACCACCTTCCAGACTATTGCTATAATTTGTCATGAATCTGGCTGCTGCATTGAATATATAGTTCAACGGGCTGGTGTTGGGCTGGTGTTCCTAGTTTCGACAGATGTTTCCAAACGACCAAAAACTGACCCTGACTAACCCACCTCTCCTCCCTGTTGTTCCAGAAACTTGAGGCTGTTCAAGTAAGCATGAATGATGACGTAATCTTCTGGTTATAACATTCACTTTGTTTTTGTTCAAAAGACGCGGTAAAGGGTTTTCCCCTGGGTCTTTCCCTTCGGGACTTCCCACAGGTGGTGAGGGAAAAGTCGTAAAAGTTTTAAAGTTAGTAAATACTCTCTTGTTCTTGTTACTTCAGAACAGTTCCAGTTACCTAAATTTGGCAAGAGGTAACAAGAGAGGTATTTATCAATTTTAAACTAATTTTCCTTTTTAATTAATACAGCACAACCATAAACATATATCAATTTGAACAAAATCCATTTCATTATAAACTATTCTAAAAGGACTTTTTCGGAATGAAAAGCGTAAAAAATTGCACCATGAAAAAAATCTGTCCCAAAAATCTTCAGTTTGGCACCCTTCCAGACTACCTTTTACTTTCATCTAAGGGCGAGTACGACGACGAAAAACATGTTCAATTTGCTCATATTTCATTAGTTCATTTGCTTCCAGAAAGATTTTCCTGTTGTGGCTTTTCTGTTTTAAAACCTATCTTGTGCGAAGGCGCACTAAGACAAAGAAATACAAGGGAGCTCTATTCGAACAACTTGGAGACCTTCTTCTGTCGTTATAAGCACATGGCACATACCTTCTCTTAAAAACCTCCCTTCGCCCGCACCAAACGAGAGTTTGCCTTACTGGTTTCAGGGCAACTTTGCGGCTTCGTTTGTTTTGAAATTCTGCTTGAAAGAATTTCTTTTGTCTGCATTCGCTAATCGCTTTGAATTGAGGTGTGAACCCCCAAAGCAACTGATGCTATTGTATTACAAAATCTGCCCTTGTTTCCGTTCTTCTACTAGTATTACTGGTTTTACCGGTTTCTTAGCTGTTTTTCTCCCATTTTTGATTACAAAGTCCACTTTGTAATCTAAGAAGGGGCTTCGATGTCAGTCAGAAAGAAAGAAAGAAAGAAAGAAAGAAAGTAAGTAACCCACTTCCGTCACGCTCGTTAAAGCAATTGATTAACGTTTTATCTCTGCTAATTGGCACTGAAATAAAGAAAGCGCACATAAAGCGCATACAAGACAGAAGTTTCCCGCGATCATATAGCAACATTGGACGTCGGCCTATTTCATGTTAGACAGATTTGACACCATAAGATGGATAAAGAACTAGGATGTATACCCTGGCACAGCAACAAATTCACCCAGAATTGGCACGTTCTTGACTTCATTAGCAGCTTAATTATGTCAAAACAATCGTTTTCTAGAACGAACGAATCATTAGCCACTTATTGATAGTACTCATTATGCAAATAACTCAACTTTAGAGGATGATGTAACCGGCGGCCTGCACAGAGGCTAGCATTTGCAGCATAACCAAAGGTAGAAGGATCCCCCTACTACACAGCAACGGATGCAATCATCACAGGTGAAGTTGAGACGAAAGGTGCAGAATCCCAGCAAGCAATGGCGCCGTGGACTGGGGGAAGGGACGTGATCACACTGAACCAAAACATCTTCATGCATATCATTCTGCACAGAGGAATCTTCGTGACTGCTTGTCTCAAATTAGATGCCCGCGAATAGCAACAACTGAAACGTTCTGTAGGGTTCTGCATAAGTAATTTTGCGTTATCATAAATCTCACATGACATCTCATTTGACACAGATGCACCATTAGCTTTGTGCACGAACTATAAGCAAACTAGGGGTTATGACTTTTGATTTTTGCGTATCATTCTCGTTTGACATAAAGACCAAAATATTGCCTTTGACCTTGAGGCGATTCTTGTCCTTATACTAGGCGCTCGATTTTCCATTGAAGGCGACTTTAGCAGCAACACTCATCTCTCTGACTGTAGCAAAAAACAGAATCAACGATCATTTGGGGTTATGAAGAAATCAATAATCAGATATTCTTATGCTTGTTTAGCTCAGGACGGACTTTGTAATCATCCAAAAGGATCTTATGTTTGCTCACGGCTTTTCTTTATATGGCAATTTTGCCCCCTTTTTGGACTATTTCCAATTCCCATCAGCGTGTACCTCATTAGTATTTAATCGTAAATCCACCCAGTCAACTTGCTGAGGATGGACCTACAATCCTGGACAAAATATATTGAAACAACGAAAAATTTTACAATTTTAATGAACCACCCCCTTTTACCCCCGATACAATGTTGCTAGACGTTTTCTAGCTTCAAGATGCCAACCAACATTGCTTTGGGGGTAAAAGGGGGAGGTGGAAATATGAAGATGAGAAGAACTGAAATAGTCAGCGATGATAAAACTTTGTTCCAAATATTTTGTCCAAGATTGTCTGTACGAGGAAATTTACAGGGTTGGTTATAGAAAAAGGAAAATGTGAAAAATGATTAAAATCTTTACGAGTAAGATAGGATCAGTACAAAATGTGATGTCTAGAAACTTTTAAAAGGATATGGGCCCTTGATCAAATGAAGAAGGAACGATTCACTACTGACAATAGAACAATGGACCAGCCATGTCATCAGAGACATGGAAAAACATATCATAAACCTACACTATGATATATACGATGCTATTTATATTTGATAGGGAAACAAATTCAGACCGTTCATACATCATTCAAATAACACGGGTAACCACAAGGGTAACCATGATTTAAGGCTATTTTTCATTGAATAAGCACGGGTAACCACGGGTAACCACGAGTAACCATATTATTTAAAAGGAATTGTTTATATCTTTTTAAAACATTATGGTTACTCGTGGTTACCCCTGAGAATATACCAATAATTTTGGTTACCCTGATGGTTACCCTTGTCGTTATCCTTGATCGAAACATATTGTGGAACTATAACTGCTCTGTTTGGCTTTCACTGTTTTTTTGATGCAGCATAAGATCATGTTTTCCATATTCAGTTATTACTGCAGACTTAGTTAAATTCTGTGATCATTATTTTGTGCTGTTTTTTGGTGTATTGATTGAGGCATGGAATAATATTCTGTCTCCACATGTTATGTGTAGATGATAACTGCATGTTTCATTGTAAAAAGAATCAGTAAAAAATGTGATGTCTAGAAACTTTTAAAAGGATATGGGCCCTTGATCAAATGAAGAAGGAACGATTCACTACTGACAATAGAACAATGGACCAGCCATGTCATCAGAGACATGGAAAAACATATCATAAACCTACACTATGATATATACGATGCTATTTATATTTGATAGGGAAACAAATTCAGACCGTTCATACATCATTCAAATAACACGGGTAACCACAAGGGTAACCATGATTTAAGGCTATTTTTCATTGAATAAGCACGGGTAACCACGGGTAACCACGAGCAACCATATTATTTAAAAGGAATTGTTTATATCTTTTTAAAACATTATGGTTACTCGTGGTTACCCCTGAGAATATACCAATAATTTTGGTTACCCTGATGGTTACCCTTGTTGTTATCCTTGATCGAAACATATTGTGGAACTATAACTGCTCTGTTTGGCTTTCACTGTTTTTTTGATGCAGCATAAGATCATGTTTTCCATATTCAGTTATTACTGCAGACTTAGTTAAATTCTGTGATCATTATTTTGTGCTGTTTTTTGGTGTATTGATTGAGGCATGGAATAATATTCTGTCTCCACATGTTACGTGTAGATGATAACTGCATGTTTCATTGCAAAAAGAACCAAGTTAGACTTTAAAAAATTTGCACCGTTCGCAGGCAAGGTCTAAAGATTCAATGTTTTTGAGAGACAGTCTGTACGAGGAAATTTACAGGGTTGGTTATAGAAAGAGGAAAATGTGAAAAATGATTAAAATCTTTACGAGTAAGATAGGATCAGTAAAAAATGTGATGTCTAGAAACTTTTAAAAGGATATGGGCCCTTGATCAAATGAAGAAGGAACGATTCACTACTGACAATAGAACAATGGACCAGCCATGTCATCAGAGACATGGAAAAACATATCATAAACCTACACTGTGATATGTACGATGCTATTTATATTTGATAGGGAAACAAATTCAGACCGTTCATACATCATTCAAATAACACGGGTAACCACAAGGGTAACCATGATTTAAGGCTATTTTTCATTGAATAAGCACGGGTAACCACGGGTAACCACGAGTAACCATATTATTTAAAAGGAATTGTTTATATCTTTTTAAAACATTATGGTTACTCGTGGTTACCCGTGGTTACCCCTGAGAATATACCAATAATTTTGGTTACCCTGATGGTTAACCTTGTCGTTATCCTTGATCGAAACATATTGTGGAACTATAACTGCTCTGTTTGGCTTTCACTGTTTTTTTGATGCAGCATAAGATCATGTTTTCCATATTCAGTTATTACTGCAGACTTAGTTAAATTCTGTGATCATTATTTTGTGCTGTTTTTTGGTGTATTGATTGAGGCATGGAATAATATTCTGTCTCCACATGTTACGTGTAGATGATAACTGCATGTTTAAAGATTCAATGTTTTTGAGAGACAATCCTGGACAAAATATATTGGAACAACGAAATATTTTACAATTTTAATGAACCACCCCCTTTTACCCCCGATACAATGTTGCTAGACGTTTTTTAGCTTCAAGATGCCAACCAACATTGCTTTGGGGGTAAAAGGGGGAGGTGGATATATGAAGATGAGAAGAACTGAAATAGTCAGCGATGATAAAACTTTGTTCCAAATATTTTGTCCAAGATTGTAGGTTCGAAACGTACTTAATTATTATGGCTTAGCCACTTGATTTATGTTAACATGGACTGGTCTCCTGATTTATTTCACTAATAACATGGACTTGTCTCCTGTCACTTATTTAATTTAACATGGACTTGTCATCTTTATTAATAATGAGCAAATGAACTAATGAAATATGAGCAAATTGAACATGTTTTTCGTCGTCGTACTCGCCCTTAGATTTATCATCAAGCTGCGCTTTCCAAACGATGTTCCAACTTTTACTTTCATATTTGCAAGAGAATAAGTTCAAAGGTGTAGGAGTCCAGGTAAAATATTGCAGGAATGTACCTCCTTGGGACACAAGATTTCTTCCGTTGAAATTTGCCAAATTCGACCATTTTGAGCGTGCATCCCTTTTGACAGAGCTATTGTTCTCATGTCACAATAAAATATAGCATCTGGGGTAGACCAATATTCTATTCCATACAACTGAAAAGCGACATGACATTTATCAATCAGAAAGCCAACACCAAAATCCCTTCCCAAGACACATTTTGGAGTCAAAATCATACTCGGTTCAAACTCTGAAATTACCTGAAACTTTAAATTTCCAAAACCATTCATAGTGTACTATCAATAAACGCAGAAAGAGTCGAAAGAGGAAAATTTGTTTTTCGACATGTATTAAAACCTGAATTTGCCATCTCATGAAAAAACGTATTTTTGCATCAATTCGCTAAATATTGAATTGTGATCATAAAACCTGAACCAAATGAGATATCTTGCTGAAATTTTTTCTGACGTTCTCAGATGCATGGGTGCCCATGGCTAAAATTAGAAGGACTTTTGAAAACGTCACATGACACCCATCTGTTGTGCTTACTCTCGGGTGCCTAATACAAGGGGGGGTCTTAATAAACCGGGGGGTGGGAACCCCTCAAAGAAACTAATAAACGGGTCTTAACAAATGGTGGGGGGTTGGAAATGCGCAAAAACGGGTTTTTATCATATCTACTGGAGACAAGTGCATTTTATATGCTTAGAACTATATATACTTTATATGCTTATGTTGGGTTTTTACGTTATCTACTGGAGACAAGTGAATTTTATGTGCTTAGAACTGTTTATGCTGTACATGCTTTATATGCTTTATCTTTCGAACAAAATTTCGTATAAAAATCATATTGAGCTTTGGACATTGTTTTACC
Organism: Aurelia sp. 3 sensu Dawson et al. (2005); assembly: GCA_964020215.1. Lineage (NCBI taxonomy): Eukaryota > Metazoa > Cnidaria > Scyphozoa > Semaeostomeae > Ulmaridae > Aurelia > Aurelia sp. 3 sensu Dawson et al. (2005). Next base: position 11,482,818 of record OZ026590.1, read on the forward strand.
AAAATTAATAAACCTTAATAAGGGCCGGGGGCGGATAAAATTTTTGAAAATTAATAAGCATCCCCCCCCCTGTATTAGGCACCTGAGAGTATTTGGAATGGACCTCCCTTCAATTTTCCTGCCTCAAACTTTTCCATATCAATGACCAACAAATTAACAAATTGCTATTCTTTCACTGAAAGTTTCTCCGAGTTAATCTATATTTTCCACAAGATGGAATGGAACCAGGTTCTTTGAGACAGCCAATGTTAGTCGACTTTGGCCTGACCCCTGACACATATTTCGGTTAGCGGATCATGATTTTCTATAATTAGAGAAAATTGACCAGTTGTAAACAAATATCAATGTCATAGGTTTCAGTGAGCATTTGCTCTCAACATATGCAAGCAACTTCAGCCAGTTTTCATTATCATTGCCCTAATATTCAAGAAGCAGTATTTTTGCAAATGAAATTGTTGTATTGACTTGTGGTGGCGTATTGGCACTGCAAAATCCCCTTTGAGGCCATCTTGCTGCCTTTGCAGTAGCTAACCACCACACCAGTAAAAATTTCTTACAAGATGTCCTGCTTCATATATTCAGAATAGCAGGTGAGCAAGGGTGCCAGAGGCATGGGGCAACTGCCCCCATTGCCCTGATGGTACGGGGGCAGCACCAGGGCAGGTAATGCCCTTTTCAAAAAACCTTTCTTGTATATCCGTTACATCTGAAACTTTTGACCTAGGGCTTCTGCCAATTCTCTACACTTCTCTCAAGACAGTTTTGGGGTTCTTTCAAAAACAGGTAGAAAATGGTTGATGGGTATACTTCAGTTATGCTAGGATAAGAATTTCCCAAGAAATGATAAAGCGACTAGGAGAGTTGTACGTCAGTCATTTCTATGATGTCAGTTCACCAATTTTGCAGTGCCCTTTTTTGATTGGCTGCCCCCGCCATTTTGTCTTCCTTCTGGCGCCTCTGCAGGTGAGTCAAAAGCATTAACACCCTTGGCAGGCTGTGCAATAAAAAGTTTGCTGGTGAAAGATTCAGAACAAACATTTATCTATCAGTCAATTTCAAATTTATTTCAAATTTATCTAATTTTAATCTTATCTCAAATTTTATTTGGTAATGTCATTCATTATACTGACCCATAACTTTGAAAAATGCTGGTGGGGGATTCCTATGGCAAAGAACGTGAAGTTGTGGTTTTTAGCGCCAAGCGCTAGGATCGCAGAAGCAGCTAAGCGCTGATCAAGACCGTGACCCCTTGTCATGATGCTCAAGTGGTGGGGTCCTACTGGGATTTGAACCCACTCCGCCTCACTGTTCTGGCTGCAAAGTCAGATGATTACACCACTGGGCCACAACACCTTCAAAGAGAATTCAACATTTGATTATGGCTCATGATTTACTCACCACTGAAATTTGACTTCTATTTACAAAACGGGAGAATAATATTGAATTTAAATTTTAATGGCAAGTAATTCGTTGACAAGAATCAAACAAAATGGAATTCTCCCTCTTCTAGAATCCCCATAACCCATAGCAGCATTTTCCTATTTTCTATATCTCAATGATGGATGATTTTACCAAACGAAATTGTCCCATCTAAGTTTGCCTTTGACTGTTTTTCAGTTATTGAATATCACCTGCATACTTTTTTCCACAGCACAGCCCACCAACATGTTGACTTTTTTACTCACCCAGTGGAGTGGCTGATTTCAGTCAGGTAAATTCCTTATGTACTCTCAAGTACCGAATAATCATCCCCCCTCCCACTTATTAATTTTCCAAAAATTTTTCAAACCCCCCCCCCCCGCTCTTATTCCAACTCCAATATAAGCAAAATATAAATTAATGTGAACGCTCTTGATAAGAATTAGACAATACCATTATCTCAGTGTTACCATTCACACAATGAAGCTGTCAATTTCCATATAGTAAAAATATTGCCTCTGGATGACCTTACAAAGAAATTTAAATTCTAAATATCGTCACATGTACATGTTCCATAACAGCACCAATAGCTCCTATTCATCCGTTTTTACTAGCACTGCCTCTGTTTTGTCAAATTTAGACCCCCTCACAATCTGTGTTATCTCGGGATCTGGTACAGCCCCTAATGGGTTCTTTGTGGAATGATCTTCATACCAAAGAGAAACTTGGCTTGTCACTAATCTAAAAAATTGCCTGTCAGTCCTTTGTGCCAATGGTAATGACTCATGGGGTGTTCTGTCTGTCAGCCAATACAGCTCATTTCGAGCCATTACTTCACTCTCTGGAAAAAACTCTCTTAGATGCTCAACATTTCCAAGGTCTCCAATAATCTCATCATCTAGCACCTGACAATTCCATATTCTGCAAGAATTATCAACGTTTGATGCCATGAAAATTCCACCAGACAATTCACCCCCCTCAACCACTCTCCTGAAGTCACCACATCCCCATGCAAAGCTATATCTTCTGATGAGTGAAGACCCTTCACCTTCAGCCTTGCTTTCATCCGACCATGCAGTGTGAGGTTTCTCTTCAGGAACACAAAATTTCACCTTGCCTGGTCTTTCAGTATGTATCCCTGGCCTTCTTTGGGACATATTCTCTTCGACAGAGCTTTCCTGGATGGTTAAATAGCCAATTTTGCCAATATCCTCTTTCCCCATTATAAGAATACAATTCAAAATTATTTCATCCCAATACTCTCTCAAATATTCAGGCAAATAACAACCTTCAAAATGATCTTGCATCACAAATGGCATCATGTTGATGTTGATCCCAGTTGGCGTAGGGAAGGTGATGCAGCCCCCAATGTATGGCTCATCCATGTAGATAAACACTGGCTCTCTCCTCTGCGCTGATAACTTTAAATACGGGACAGCCATTTCAAATTTGCGTATAGCTTTCCACTTCCCATTATCGGTATAAAGGCCTTCTGGTCCATTCTTTATATTCGTCTTCCAATGACTGGTAATAAAATTCCAGATTTTTTTCAACACGATCCACATTCCTCGCAATCTGTAAAGATCACAATTGACATCATAAAGACCTTGAAGTAAAACTCGAGCAATTGGGTTCAACCTCGATTTCCACTCTTCGCAATCAAAATCCTCCAGCTCCCTTCCTCTCACTTGACCAGACTCACAAGCAGTTTTCGCCATCTTTGTTCTCTTAGTTGAAATTCCTGTACAGCCTCGTTTCAAGAGCAACGAATAGCAGAAGGAAACAAGGAACAAGGAACTTCTGCTAAAACTGCTAAAGCAGAAGGTAGAAAAGTAGAACTGGAGGAACTGGAACTAGAAGAACTACATAACGGACAACAGACAACAGAAAACAGACAAACAACCGAGAACTCCACAGGAAGCCCAGGCAGTTAACTAAACATAAATAAGTTTACAATGTTAAAAATCTTTTCTACTGCATAATGCCTTAGTTTATATGTTTCCCCGCATTCAGCACGAATCACTGAAAAAAGAAGTGCATTTGGGTCAGGATAAGGGGCGCTTTTCTTGCCAAAAAGGGGGCGCCAAAGCTGAATTTTCATCGTGAAGGGGGGCAGTTGCCCCCATCTGCTCCCCTAAATCCGCCACTGCCTTTGTGTGTTATTTGTTGCACTTCTTCACGGCTGTGTTGTATCTCATTGACTTCTGCATTGCACTGCAGTAATTTGCTGGTATTCTAATGTATTTTACCTACATTATTCAAATGTAACTTACATTAGAATACCAGCAAGTTATTTCACATCGAACTCTCGGATTCCAAAAATTATGCAGTGCAGTGCAGAAGCGCATTGTAATCTTATTATTGTTCAGTTATCTGCCTGGGCTTCCTGTGACCGGACTCCAAGGTTGCGGTTTTTTACTAACTCTGCTCGTGAGAAAACCTTTAGTTCGCATCCGTTCGCATCTAGGCTATCGGGTATCCCAAAAGAAAAACAAACTCATTTGAAAATCACATAAACCAAAGTTCAAGCTTTGTTTCGTCAATGTTACATACAGTACTGTAAATCAAAACCTTACTACTCAAAGAAGTCAATCAATGTTTCTTCTCGTCAGTTAAACTTTATGAAATAAAAATAAAGTTTTACATAAATCATAATTTAGAGCAACCCTGTTTACAATACCTTGCAATCCTAGTCATTGCAATCAATTCTCAGGACAGAAATTTTTTCAAATTTGGTTTTTCACAGAAATTACTGAACTCTTACAGTTCTTTGACCAAAATTGCCAAAAAGCATACCCTTGCCTAGACTAAACTCGACTAAAATTGCCAAGGAGTATACCCTTGGCTAGACTAGAGGTCCAAAAAAGTATACCCTTGTGGACGGCAAATCCCCAAGTACCTTTACTATGGAAGGCCCCCCCGTGGTAAAATCCATCTGACATTTATCATTGTGTTTTCAGTCTTTTCACAGTAGCCCAAAACCAAATATTACTCAAAACATAAAATCAAAGTTACACCCCGGTCTATAGTTGTTCTTTGAAGATTCCGATGGAGGGTGCCAATTTTGTCTCTCTTTCTAGACTGTTCCAGAGTTTTGCACCGCGACAAGAAAAAGCCTTTTTGGCCATTGATCCTTTTTAGACTAAGTGTCCCGGTACATTCTACCCCGGTGATTTCCCCTCTGATAAATATGAAGCAAAATCAGACCCCAGCCAAGATGTGAATCTCCTCGGTTTAAAACGCCTCACAACTGAAACCCCGACTTCGAACAGGCAAAACGCGAGGAGAAATTTGAGGAATTATTTCCACACAAATACAGTCCCCCCCCCCCCAATAACAATTATGCTGTCCTCAATAGATAATTGGAACTCCCTGGTGAAAATTTGACTATATTTTGCAACCAATAGGACCCGGGTGAACATCTGATCTTTCAAGGGGGCACTTGGACAGGAGTATTTTTAGTAACGGCATCCTAAGATCAGTTTCTGGTGAACGCAGAAACTGTTCTATGTCATCGCAACATTTTATGATTAATTTTCCCAAGTTTCGGGCCATAGGTTTCAGAGGATAGCAAATCTTGCCTATGATCTTAATTTCACGATTTCCTAATGTCAACTTATATTAAAATTTAATGGCAGGTAAGTTTTCAGTGTTTTCTTTTATTGTTCGACCTGTGATCATGTCTCCACAGTTACAGCTGATCAGTGACTTAGGTGACTACCAGTTTCCCAGCTCGTCCAGCGCAGTCGCCATCTTGAAGAAATCTGAGAGCCAGGCTGGTTTCTAAGGGCCATACTGGTCTGGCAGTGGCTATAATGGTCGGGGTGTCATATCGGTCTGGACCAATATGATTCCAGGGTCATATTGGTCCAAAGGGTCATTTTGGTCCGGAATAATTACAATATCCCTACGACAGTACGAACCAAACCAATTTTATAACAAAACGAATTAAACGTGGAGAATGAGGGCCACTATTGTAAATAAATACGTCTAAAAACAGTACATTCATTATTTCAATGGAAACCACTGATAAGAAGCTGCAGGCTCACACAAAAGTTAAGATACGGTGCTAAATAGCTCTGAAACTTTTGTCTTTTTCTCTGAAGTAAACCTACTGCTGTCTCATGTTGGGGATTAAGATAAACAACAAAATGAAAGTGCGCTATCAATATCTTCAAATAAGTATGTTCAATAAGATTCAAATAAGTATCTATAAGTCCCACCTTTATAAATTTCTTCGTCACTGTTGAAATTTGAAGCACTTAAACGATGTTTTGACTGATGAAAGCAGCGTGAAGATAAACATATATATTTTCAAGAAGGAAGTTACGGTGAAAAAGCTGAAACACAACAAAGCAGAGTGCTGCAAGGGAGTGAAATGAACTTTGTTACTACCAAAGCGGAAAGTTGCAGGATGCACGATAGAAAAGAGCTCGTTCAATTTGCATCCTAATTAAATGGAAGATGCCTCTGCGCATTCTGTTCAGAGCGATGGGCAGCTATTGCTCCGTGAACCGGCTATATGGCATTGCTTCGAATTAAATTCTAAATAGTTCTCAGTAACTCGTGCTTCTCTATAACAATACTTTTATTCTTTCCTCCATTAAATCTATTCTAACAAACCTTGTCCTTTCAATACTCTTATAATGTGTCATCACCTTTACCTTTCCCCTCCTATTTATTGCGTTTTCCTGTTTCTGGGAAGCAGGAATTATTCTGACAAAATGCCATTCCTTGCGGAAACATGCCATTTCTATTCCATGTTCTTGCTCATTGGCTTCAGAACTGCATTCTGTTTGTCTGTCTTTTTTCAACAAGTTTTGGAGACCTAATTGTGGCAGTCACGTGACATCTCTTCAGCCTGTTCCATTGTTCGTATATAACTGTATATTTAGTTGTAGTTTTAGATTAATATTCTTCATGTGAATGGCCCTGGGGTAGTCACGATCTTTTGCTCCCCTTGGTATCGTTTTGTAGTATTGTACCGAATGAGCCAGAAAAAAGTTCACATTTTTGAAAATTCAAGAGTATTTCACAGATTTGAATGATTCCAATTATAGTTAAAAGCCAAAAGGTTGAAGTATTTTTGTGATTTTTCTCCTTGTCTCACAAGCACTACAAATATGGGTAAATTCAACTTTACAAAAATTTCAGGGATGTGATGACTGAAAAATGGTATAAAACATCGATCAAAGTGTAAAGGACTCCTTGCACAGAAAAATGAAGGAAATGAAACTTCTCATGGGTGAGAGATATCCTCCGGATATTAATTACCATGGGATTGAAAATCTTCCGCTTTTGTTTAAAAATCGATGTCTTACAACTCTTGAGAGAGGTGAAACGCTCATTGCCTATTGTTCAGTGTGAATAGAATCGTTACGATTTCATCAATGTTTTAGGCCCTCTTTCCGTCATTTTGCAACCATGAAATTTTTATAAAGTTAGATTTACCAATTCTTCTAGTGCTGGTAGGACAGCGAAAAAATCACAAAAATACTTTGATCTTTCGGCTTTTAATTACAATTTGAATGTATCAAATCCGTGAAGTAGTCTTGGTGTTACGAATTTTCAAAAGTGGGAACTTTTTTCTGGCTCACCCGGTATAGTAGATTGTTCGTAGTCGTAGGTAATTCGTAGATTGTAAATTTTTATATTGAATTTATATATAAAAAAACAAATAAATCTCTTCGGCCACCATAGACTTATCTTCATTTCACAGAGATAGCACTATTTGTAAGGGAAACTGGCTGCCTTAATCATCAAAAGGCAATATGATTTTCAAACCAAATCGTCATGCAACTATAAACTTCGTCTAATTTCTGCCAAGTGTATGAAAAGTTGCAGGGTCATATCTAAACTAGCGGGGGAGATAGTTGTGAATGTTAATAGGGATAATAAATGACTGCTCAAATTTCAGAATTTTTTTCAAAAGTTTTACAGTTCTGGACAGGAGCAGTGAGCACCATAGTTTATCTCACTGTTACTACAAACAACGATAAGAAGACTCACCCGCTGTATTGCGATGTTTGTCAGCTTGGTTTTCAATCTGTCAGCCTCATCTCGAAGTTTCCTTGGCCAATCGCCTTGTCCGTGGAAACGAGACTGGTATTGATCGAGCTCTAATTTCAGGCGGTTCAAATGCTCAACCAAAACGCCGTCATCTCCATTGAAACGTGCCTGCTCTTTCAAAGTTGCCTCCAGTTTCGATGTAAGATCTTTATTCTTTGCCAGCATACTTTGAAACTCTTCAAAAACTTCCTGAAGTTTGGAAAAGATTTATGAAAATGATAGCCTCTGCAGACAAGTTTGTAAGCTATCTTCTATACTAACGCACGAAGAAATTGTTAACAAACACACTAAATTTGAATAAAACATCTTATGCTAGAGATAACGTTAGTCAATGAATGGGACGTTTTGGGGATTGAAAACAAACTGAACAAATATTTAGAACAGAAGTTGATTAGAGACCTTTCTCGCTTTGCTGGCATCACAAGATCTGAAGATCGATGGCTGTCTTGCAACCGCTCCCCCTGTCATAAGAATCATTCAGCTAATACTTCGTCATTGACAACGTCAATTGCCAATGAGAGCCGTTTTATGATGGCAACTGAAATCAGTCAAATAGACATTCCACAAAACAAGAGACAGATTAAACAGGCTTGTTACTACTGCCATCGACATTTCATGATTGTGGGATTGCAATGTGTTGTTTACAAACAATTTCGTTTCACCCCAGCATTAGGAATGCAGTGGAAAGACTCATTTTGAGACAAAATCTAGCCTTTTAAACATCTGGCCATTCAATTCGAAAATATGATGCGGCTTCGCCTCAATCATAAACTGAAACTGATCTTTTCTAAGCTCTGGCTGAAACTCAAAAAACGAACTTCCATTATCGGGCATGCAACATTTGTGTCACCTGACAATGGTGCTTTCTATTTTCATTATACCAAATACACAAAACACGTCCTGCTTTTGACAGGCCATGATGAATCAAAAAGAAGGCCAATTTCTAAGACTACTGATGTACTCTATGATTGAAATGCCAAATGATATACTAATTTTGGAATACTTGGGAATTAATAATTGAATTAGTAATCATCAGTTGCACAAGCGTTAGTTCGATTTTTCCACAATCTTAAAGCTAAATAGGGAGGTTTTCGGCGCGCTTGGCACAAGCTACAATCAGCCTTCAAAGACCTTGTATCCATAAACATCAACACTTCATATTTTCATGCCGGGTAAAACCCGATGCTGTTAAAACGTTTATCACAAAAGAGAGAAAGTAAATGCTTCTATTCTGTTTTGAAGGTAAAACGGTCCAACTTATCAAAATTTGATAACTCCTTTAAATTTGGCATACTGTGTGCTGAGACACTTTCAATCGAAATCCAATGCTCGGCTCATTACAAAGACAGAGGGTAATAGCTGCACACATGAGTAGGAAACTGACATAGACTGCAGAGAATTTCCCATTTTCAGTGCAACTTACGTTTTTACTGTTTTCAGCCATCAAAAACATCAAATACAATAGATTATATTTACATATCTCCAATTTCCCCCCTCCCCCTTTCTCCCAGCTAAGCTATTGACTGATCAAAAGACATACTGAATGCCTGTGGTCCAAAGGGTGTAATTTGATAAAGCAAATTAAACGTATCTTAAAGGTACATTGTCTGCAATTCCATCTACGTGAACTTTGATTCATCATTTAAATAATTCAAAACCAAACTCCATTTAATTGAAAGAGAACATGGTCTGGATCGGTCATTTCTCAACAGAGCTACCTTGTGGTAAAACCCAACAAATTAAGGCCCATACTTAAGACTCTATTGTATAAACGTAGAAAATTTAAGAACACGATGTGTCTAGAGTCGAAAACTTCATTAGGTGCTTAAATGCTTAAATTTCCTTTTAGCAGTGCAACATGCAAGGTGAGTCAACAACAAGAATCAACAAGGCCCGATATCTGTTTGTCTCTCTGTCTTTCTTTCTCTCTGTCCTTCTATCGGTTTGTGGAAAACTGGCCATCTATTTTTATCACACAACAAAGAAAACGTCATACAGAGGTGGTGTCATGAAAGCCTTCTTGTCTCTTATTCCATGGAATAAATGCGTGTTCGACTGACTTTTTTATGGTCTTGTGGGTGGGAGACGTGCAATGATTTTGTGATGCAATGCCAACAGAACTGAAATGACTGCAAGAATGAGGGGTTGTATGACGGCAAAGGCATCTCGTAATGTCCACAGAATGAGACTGGCCTGTTAATTTTATCATATTCCATATGTTGGTGCAGTTGTTCCCATTTCCTAAAACGCGGCACTCATTAACTAATGTTATTGCTTGTATAATTTTATTATCAGTAGGATGATAATCACTAATAATTGCAGAATAACCATGCAGTTATATTGTACTATCAGGACCTTACTGGCTTTACAACGAGTAAGTAAAGGCGCGTCCCAATACATGCATCTGCTCCGCAATACATGCATCTGCTTTGCGTGCGTTATTCAACACTGCAAAGTGATTTCCTTCAGTTTTTCTCCAGAAAAAAATTTATTCTTTAGACCAAGGGAGCACGACCGCTGGAGTCTAAGCACCTCTTTTGCTGTCTAAACCCACTTTGAATCAAAGTAAATAGTGACTGCATACCTTCATTGCATTTGAATCGATTGTGTTCCAAGGCGAGGACACAGTGGAAGCATCTGTCTCACTCCTTGACTTCTCGAGGCTGCCACTACTGGATGGTGCCCCAATGGCGTTGACACCAGCTCCACGTCCCGAAAGATCTTGCATCACGTTTGCATCAATTGGTGACAGCTCACTCAGCTTCTGCTTCAGTTCGCGAGCTTCTTGTTGAGATCGTTCCAGTAATCTGCCTAAAGATTAACAAGGGGCCGCATCACAAAAATGTAAGCAATATGCCAATACACGGAAACCCGTAGTAATGGAGATGGAAAAGCAGGTTTGGAAATGGACAAAAATTTCTTAAAACAGAAAAGTTTGTCAACCGGGGACGTTTCTACTCTGGTTGATCGAAATGCTGTCTGAGAGAGCGAAAAAAAATAAACAAAACAACCCTTCAACAAAATGAAGAAGCAGCAGCTACCATAATTCCCCATATAGCCACGAGCGATAGGACATCACGTGTTTATAAGTGTAAATGTCTATCAGTAGTGAGCAACCTTAACCTATTGTTTCTGTGTGTTTTGAACTCATTCTTACTTGGTAGTGAGCCACCTCATCACTGTTTCGTGATTTTTAACATTTTCAATAGTGAACTATCTAGAGCGCAGACCGATCTTAAACGTATAACGGAGAAAAGATCAAGAGAAAAGCGACAACATCGAGCTTTCTTACAGAGGTCAGGATCCAAAGATAGCTGTCCAATACCGTGTAGTTCTACTTAAATGCAGAAAAAGCATCGAGGAACTAGTCTGCGTGCAGCCTACTTTCGAGGAGGAGTGTTGAGGCTGCACACAGGCAATGAGAAACACGAATTTATTAGCCTATGAACCAGCCATATCTTTAGCCTTTAAGCCTATTCAAAGGATATGAATCTGCATGAAGTTTGGAGCAACTGAGCTGGGACTCCATAAAACAAATCATTTATGATCATTAAGTAGCACATGTGGGAAGTTCAGTGCTTTGGATACAAATTGTGACCTTGTCTGACTTTGTAAGGTGGTTTCCTGATTTTGAAAACTGAGAAATGGAGCGATACGCAAAAAGAATATAGTTTGAAAAATAAAATTTCCTGCAGAGCACTATGGACTGAAAATTTCTTCGATCGCCTGGTCACATGGTCGGGTGCGTTTTCAAGCCCTGGGATATAATTATCAAACAGAATTCTTATCTTGCGCTGGCCATGTATTGGTTGCTTGGTAAGTTCATAACACAAAGAGTACATCACGGATTTGAATGATTCAAATTCTAGTTGAAAGGTAGCCTGCGTCGCAGAAATTTTGTGCTTTTTATCGCTATCTCAAGAGCTTTAGAGATATAGGTAAATTCAGCTTCAGAAAAGTTTCATGGTTGCAAAAATGACTGAAAAATGGCCTAAAACATTGATGAAATCATAATGGACTCCTCACACAGATCAATGAAGCAAAAGCCATTGTTCATGGGTGAGAGATATCCATTGCGCATTTATTGCCATGGGACTGAAAATCTTTTGTAATTGTTTGATGATTGATGTGATATAACTCTTGAGAGAGGTGAAACTCAACTTACGTATTGTTCTGTGTAAGGAGAGTCTACACAATTTGATTGATGTTTTGGGCCCTTTTTCAGTCATTTTGCAACCATGAAATTTTATCAAGCTGAATTTACTTATACTTCTACTGCTGGGAAAGCAGCGCGAAAAATCACAGAAATACTTCGATCTTTCGACTCTTTACTGAAATTTGAATCAGTCAAATCTGTGCAGTACCCATGGTGATATGCATTTTTTAAAAAAGGGAACTTTTTCTGGCTCACCCGGTACAAAAGTAATGGTGTGCTTATACGCAGAAATTCCAGCCCGCTTACTGGCCTTATATAAGCTAGGACTTGCCTCTCATTAGATGTCAGGCGACACTAACGATGACGCAAAATTACTCATATCAAATAGAGGCAGACTTTAGTGCAGCCAATGCACGGCTTGCTCTATGCTTCAAGGTAGAAAAGAAGCAATTTGCAAAACAGTTGATTAGTTATCCATGCGAAAAGAATTCATATTTCAAATTGCAGGGAAACAGTTACGCCTGGTGCATATCACAAAAAGTGAAACAGCAAAATCTGGTTGATAGGATCTAATTACCCAACAATCCACTTGATTATTGGCCTTGACTCGCAAAAAATTCAATATTGGATGCCGAACTTGATGCCACAGAAATGCACCTTCACCTTAACAATAGATCAACCTCATTCTGGAAGCAATGAAAAATGTTCCATATTCATCATTTTCATTACTTTAAAGTGTCCACAAGATGCCGTCTTTCAAAATGTGATGGTTTAAATACGGTTGTTGTTGTTGTCGACTTATTCACTTCGACTGAATAAATAGCTTCTAATTATATATAATATATAAAAAGAAACTAATCAAATTCGAAGAAAAACTAAAACTAAATAATTACACTAAGTACGATATGGAAGCACCAAGGAAAATAAATTTTATTTCATATTTGGAGGATGAAAAGTTGCAGTCCCATCGGAAGGCCCTAGAAAATATCAATTCGATTATTGTAAAAGAGGACCCTACAACAATCAAAGTAATCTTTGACACAAGTGCAAGAGGGTCAAGCAAGCAGGATACCCACCACACGGACGGACAACAACGCCACGAGCAGGCCCGCCGCCCCGACAGAAGGGAGCACCAAGCCACAAGCGCAGCCATCCAACCGAACACCGGATATCCCACCGGCCAACCATCCCGAAAAATCTACGGTTCATTGGCTACATTTTTCAAAATCTACCGACTTTCGAAATCTACCGCTTTCAAATCTGTTTGCAAAGGGGTGCACTTTTCGTTTCATTGGGAGGCCTATCCATCACAATTTTCACTGCTTTTAAATTGTGCAAGTGTCTGAGGTATCGTATGAACATGGTTTAAAAATACCTACTGAGGACTTGCACGCCATCAGCCCTGATTGCAAGAGCCTCGTTTTCTTGTTCGAGCCTACTGCGATCCATTTTCAGTTGCTCTAATTCGTACTCAAGCGACTCTAAATTCTCGCCATCCTTCACACGATGCATTTCGCAGACTTCAGTAGTGGTATTCCTATTTGGGACAAAAAGAAATGTGCGTTACGATAGCTGTGAAAATCGATCTCCTAAGGTCCTTGAAAGCATGGTATATTTATAGCGTAAATCTGCAACATTAGCTCACAATGTGCTTCCATTATGTTAAAATGCATCAGGAAACACCTTGTACATGGTGTGGAAAAGTGTCGATATATTTCTAACTACACTGGGTACAAGAGACACAGACCATGAATGGCTTAAATTTAATACCACGAGCTTCTCAATCACAACAACACAAACTCCTCCACATAGCCGCGGGTGAAACATAAAGAGATCAAATAGATATTAGTACCCACATTTTCCGTGATCTCTTTGTTTTTTCAGAGGCTCCGGTAGCCAGGGTAGTTTCCAACAAATGTTGATCAGGGTATAATGCGTGTTATAAGATGGTTTCCAAACACATCTCCACGTAAGACCTCAGAAATAAAGCAAATTTCGGGCTTCCGATGAACTACCCTTGACTTTTTACAATGTATTTTCTGCGTGATCATATTTGTGTAGTTTCTAAATCCCGTAATTGTGTGGATCAATTTTCCTGTCGCATTTTTTGTGGGATTTCGCAATTTGTTACATCATGGCAAAATGTTGAAACTTGTCACAGGGTTGCTTGGTTGATAGGTTGGTGGCATTAGCCAGTAAAGTGGTGGCTTAGCAATGGTATTTATACACCATCCGTCAATGCAAGACTATGACTACTCCACCATTAAAACACTTTACAGGGGTGGCGCCAGGGGAGGGCTAGGGGGCTACAGTCCCCCGTCGGAGGCATCTAGCCCCCCCCCGTCGGAGGAAATTTTGGGTTCTCGTCGGAGGAAATTTGGCAAAATAACGCACGAAAACACCATTTTTCAGTCATTTTAGCCCCCTTGTCGGAAGCTCCGGCCCCTCTGTCGGAAAGTTTCTGGCGCCACCACCGACTTTAATAAATACGAGACATAACCTATAAGTAATAAAGTGCACACTAGCGAACGCAGGCTACCCGATAGCAAGATAAAGCCTATAGAGATGAAGTAAGGTTTACCCTATCAAGTCTTCAGAGCTGATAAGTTCATGCTTGCAACGAAAATAGTTGGACTTTCCTTCCAATAAGTAATCGTAGACCCGTGCTCGGCCTAGGGCAAAGGCCAGAGGTCGATCATCTATGGGTCGATACATTGACTTTTTTGTGAACTCTTTTATAGATATTGAACATCATTTACAGGAAAGTAACGGAGCAAATGCAAATTCGCTATTCAAAATAATAAAGGTATATTTTGTATATTTCGAGGATTCTTGTTCTCCCTGTTCTCTCTTTAATCCTGGAGACCCTTGCCACGTTCCCTGCTTCCTTCAAATTCGTCAAATAATACGCTGCGTGTTAGATACGATAGATACGTTTCCGTTAGAACCACAAAATGACCCTCGTCAAGGCATTCTTTTGTATTTCTGGCCTATGATTTGACTTGGAAGACTAACATCGGCCCCATGTGGTGTCCTAACGTAAAGAGCATGTCTGTGAAACATGGAGAACTCGTTTTACAGGAATTTCCCAGCAATAGAATTTCTACTTCCTGTATCAGAATTTCTACGACGTTTTACTTCCGCGTACTGCAGTCCTAAATGCTGCGATCAATGATTTTCTACAACAAAAAAGTATTTACCTTGATGCATACTGATTGTGTGCTTTACGTCTTGACTGAGTGCATTTTCTGTTTACTACTTTGTGCGGCATTGTTTTTCAGTGGCACAGAAAATGGACTTTGGTGATTGGTACATGTGACTATCATAACTGGACTTTGCACTTCCAGTCATTGGGACATTCTTACGGGCACAGTGCAGTAAGTGTAATAAGTCAATGCCCTCTTAGGACAATAATGACGACGTTTAGAAAATACGCAAGGTGTTCACTAAACATAATCGCCACCAACAAATCTAAATATGAAACAATGCAAATAAATGTAAATAGATTTAAATCTACTACTTCATTTTTGAAAAGAAATAATACATGAATATCACCAGGGCCCACCAGGGTATCATGATCAAGTCTTAATATTTACCTCTACAAAATATCAGTTTGTTTCTCTCATAGTCAGTGCTTGAATTGCCTCTAATGCCTAATTCATAGTAGTTTTAGACATGGGAAAACTAAGGTAGCCTGCTGACTTGAACACCATTTTATCTCAGGGGTTATTAATGTAGTCCAATATGTAGTCCACTAATTAATGTAGTCCAACGGTGACGTTGAGACAAACCCTGGCCAAGATACCCTTGACTTCTGCTGTTGTAATCTAAAGCCCTGGTCAAACAGATCAAACGTTTCACCTAACATTTTAAAAACAAATGTTTGATGAAAAGTTGGGCTTGTTTGGCCACCTTGTTTGGTTTCATAAAATTTGTTTGGTAATGTTGGACGAAGTTTGATCTATGTCAAAAACAAATTTTGTTTTTCGCTGTTGTGTGAAATGTTGGATCTGTTTGACCACTCCAACAAACATTTCGCCAAACATTCTCTTTTGTTTTCATCAATTTGCCTTTGTGTGAATGCTCCGCAGCGTCTCGTTGACTGCACAGGCACCTTCTGAGCACAGGTTTCAAACCAAACGTTTGGTGATTTGTTTGGTGACATGTTAGTTCTGTTTGACCACCAACTCACAACATGAAGCAAAATCAAAATATGAATTTTGATAAATGTTTTGTGAAATGTTTGATCAGTTTGACCAGGGCTTAACAGCATCACAGCACTTGATTTTCAGCGAGTCTCTTTAATTGAAGCATACAATGCGGCGCATAACTACGACCTGATTGGTATCGTAGAAACTCACCTTGACAGTACGGTATTTCTTTTCAATAACTTACCAGTGATGCAAGTAGTCGAACACAAACATTTAGGACTAGTCCTGGACTCAAAGTTATCTTTTTCCACCCATATCAAATCAGCCATATTCAGAAAAAGGAAAGTATTGGCATGTTGAGGTTTCTCTCTAACCATCTGTCTAGGAACACCCTCAATGATCTATATAAGCTCTATGTTCGACCTCATTTAGATTACGGAGATGTTATATACCATGATCCACCAAATCTGTGTGAGTTCAGTGGCAATACCACCTTGTCTAACCAAATGGAAAAGATAGAATCTGTTCAGTACTCTGCTGCTTTGGCTGTGTCGGAAGCATGGAGGGAACATCTAGAGAGAAGTTGTACGCAGAGCTAGAATGGGAGTCGCTGAGTCTTCGCAGGTGGATTAGACGTCTTACATTGTTCTTCAAAATTGCAAACAATCTCACTCCAGACTATACAAGGGATCCAATCCCATCACATCAGCAGTTTCAATACTCTTCGCAGACGTGATGTAATCGGGCAAATAAGGGCAAGGACGGAAAATTTAAAGCCAGCTTCTATCCCCATTGTTTGTCCGAATGGAATAAAGTTAGTTCAGTTCAGTTCAGTTCATTCATTTTAAATTCCACTACATACAAAACTCTCTAAATTAAAAACTTACAACAATAAATAACTACATATAAATTAATAAGACAATAACACATATAAAGGGATAAAGATACATAACACCAGAGGATTTGTATGAAGGGGAATTCTTAGGAGGAACTCTCTCAATAGCTAAGCTAATCGAGGAGAGAGCACCCCCTCTTTTCAGATAAATTTTAAGAAACTATGGGTAAATATTGACTATTAATAATCTGATTCAATGGTTATGCTCGAACAGGAAAGTTTTCAGTTTTTGACGAAACATCTTGACCGATGGCGACCTTTTTATTTCTACAGGAATGTCATTCCAGCATTTTGCTCCATTGTAACGTACTGATCTGAGACCATATTGACTAGTATTTTTCTGAGGCAGAAAAATATCATCCCTGCCAGCCTGTCTTGTACCATATTGATGAACAGATTCAACAGACTTGAAGAAATCATGAAAACAAACAGGGGAGATTTTATTAACAGATTCATATACAAAACTCAGCAACTTTAGCTGAAAAAGATCATGCAACTTTAGGATTTTTAAGTTAAGAAAGATAGGAGCCGAGTGTGAGGTAAAGTGTTCAAAAGACATTGCCCTTATAATCCTTTTCTGTAACAAAAACACTGGATTAATATAAGTCTCATATGTGAGACCCCAAACTAAAATTCCATATTGTAAGAAGGGTGAAAATAAAGAATTGTAAAGACAAATGAGAACATCAATAGGTAAAAAATGTCTTATTTTGAAGAACATACCACAAGTTCTAGCCAGTTTTTTAGACAATTCAGTCAGATGATACTTCCATGAAAGATTTTCATCCAAAAGAACTCCAAGAAATTTGACATAGCAAGTCTTTTTAACAGGACGGTTTCCAATTTTGATATTGATACTGTCAGAGGAAAAATGCTGAGGTGACTTGAAAATGATGAAACTGGTTTTGTCAATATTCAAAGACAATTTATTAACATCAAGCCACATTTTAACTTTTTTCAATTCTTTATTAACTGTTTGTTGAAGAAGATTGAGGTTTTCTGCTTCAAAATAAATATTTGTATCATCAGCAAATAAATAGAAGACTAGTTTTGATGATGATTGAGGTAAATCATTAATGTAAATTAGGAAAAGGAGAGGACCAAGTACTGAACCCTGCGGGACTCCACAGGTGACATTGAGGTAACTAGAGTTTGATCCATTTACTGATACATACTGTTTCCTATCCATGAGATAAGACTTAAACCAATCTAAGGCAGTTCCTCTAATTCCATAATGTTCAAGCTTTGTCAACAGAATATTATGATTCACAGTGTCAAATGCCTTTTGCAAGTCAATAAAAATTCCACAGCCAAATTTCCTATTGTCCTATTTCCTATTTCCTATTTATCTCAGTTAAACCTGAGATAAGACTTGCACCATCTGTTGCTGTATTCAAGAAAAAGCTGCTGTCAATTATCCCCCCCCCCCCTGGAAAATCTTTTTATGGGATCCATGACCCAAAAGGCCTATCCTTTCTAACTCAACCGTGAGTCGGTCTCAGCAAGCTAAATTATCACAAATTCAACCACAATTTTAGAGATAACACAAACCCGACGTCTCCAACAAATGATGGCATTGATCATACGAAACGCTTCTTGTTGCTCTGCCCTTGCTTTGATGTACATAGACGGGACCTCCTCTCTGGAATCTATGAATTATTGCGACTACTTGAATATGTAGATCTTGCAAATGCACTTCTGTTACAACTGTTATTGTATGGTAATTAAGATTTTCCTGACTCAGTGAATAGGCATATCCTTGCACCTACATTAAATTTTATCCATAAAACTGGTCGATTCGATTGAAATCTTATGCCCCACCCATCCATAAGCCACCCAATCGTAGCGTTGTTTTTCTAACCATTGTTTTCAATTTTAATTGTTTTTGTCTTTGTGTGTCTTTGTCTTCAGACTCTTAGATATTGTAGTTGTAACGTACAGTTATTGTAAGTAGCTTAATTAGCAAACTATATTGTAGTTCTTAGTCTAGTTCCATGTCTTTATGTTATGGCCGTGCTGTTGTCATTTATTTTTGCTCCCATGGCATCGTCCTGTAGTGTTTCATAGTTATTTAGAGTATTGTAGAATGTAACCTTTGTAGTAATATATTATATGGATATAAAAAAATTTAGTCCAATATTAACGTAGTCCAATGTAATGTAGCCAATATACACGTTTTTTTCATAAGAAACTGGTTTATAAGAAACTAATACTAAGATGGCCAAAATTTTAAGAAACTCTAGTACTATATCTGAGAAGTGCTAAGAAACTTTTCAAAGTTAAAAGCATGAATTTTATAGCAAATAGATCGTTGAACCTTTATTATTGGGCAACATTATCTAACCATTTGTGTTTTCAACATAACAGAACACTGTTTATTCCTATATGATGTTTTGAATATCAAGAAACATGTCTGTAGCAGTGTTAGCGACCACATTGACAATTCATGCATTCAAAAAATAAGAAACCAATTAAGAAACTTTTAGTACTAAAATGGACAAAATTTCTTGTTAAATTAAGAAACTTTAGTACTATGGCCTGATCCTAGCTTCTTATAAAAAAAACGTGCATGCGACTCAAAAGCCACTTTTGAAAATTCATAGCACCAAGAGTCCTTCACAGATTTGAATGATTCAATTCTAGTTATCCTAGTTAAAGCCAAAACATCGAAGTATCTTCGTGATCTTTCTCGCTGTCTCACGAGCACTAGAAATATAGGTAAATTCAACTTTAAAAAATTTCATGGTGGCAAAATGACTTGATCAAATGATGAAGGACTCCTCCCACGAATCAATAAAGAACATGCTATTGTTCATGGGTAAGAGAATAGCTACTGCATATCTATTGCCATGGGACTGAAGATCTGAAGAAGTATTTGTCTGAAAATTGATGCCGTAGAACCCTTGAGAGAGGTGAAACGCCTGTTGCGTATTGTTCTGTGTAAGGAGTGACCTTAAAAGTTGATCAATGTTTTAGGCCCTTTTCTGTCATTTTGCAACCATGAAAGTTTTATAAAGTTAATTTTACCGATACTTCTAGTGACGGTAAGACAGTGAAAAAATCACAAAAATACTTCCACATTTGAGTTATTCAAATCTGTGAAGTCCTCTTGGTGCTATGAAATTTCTAAAGTGGGAACTTTTTTCTGGCCCACCCGGCATGATTCCCCTTCAAAGCACTGCGACACATTATTTATTCATATTTGAATCAACTGAAAAAAGTAAGAAATAGCACCGAGTCAACGCGTTCTAATTTCGAATCCTTAACGATTCTATAGGAATTCGATAAAAGAACGCAATGCATCTTGGTAAGAAGTTCCTTTCCGCCATCTTTAGCGTAACCGTCTATTGTGGCCTGACGGGGGGAGGGGGTCCAGTCAGGGTCGAAGAGGGCCAAAGCAAAAATTTTGAAAAATACTGTCAAATGGTATTTTCTTTGTACAAAAACCCTCAAATGGCAGATCATGGACCATGAATTGGGTCATTTGCAAGAATCTAGCTATGAAAATATTCTGCATTTTTTCATAATTTCCTATTGTAAGAACTGATGGAACGAAGCAAGAAAACTTCGAAAATCTGTGATGTCTAATGCTTTGCTACGACGACCATATTGCCATTCAGAGGAGCATACTTAACTGAAGTTCATAAATAGCCAGGAATCTTAGATTACCCGCAATTGGTATTATGTGTTTGACAAATAGGGCCATTAGGTAGCCATTTGGTAAAACCTTAAAACCGACTGGACCCCTTGTTAGACCATAATGCAAGTGCCCCCCCGGGGGGCTACAACAGTAAAATCAAATCTTCTTTTCATCATAAAACATTACAAAGCAGAGTTCTTCAAAAACATTTCAAGCATTGAAGTACCAGGCGTGATGTATGTACGAATGCCTATCATTTTACGAAAACGTCAAGAAAGTGACGAATAATTCAATCAATACACCCAACCTGGATATGACTGGAAAGATAGAAGATTCTGTTTTCAGATGGTGTACTTCACAGTTATTCAAATCTAATGCATCCTGAGGAATCTCGAATAAAGTTGGGTTGCCTCTTTGCTGGAACACCTTGTGTAACACTTGCAGTTCCTCATTGCTGAGATGACGATTGTGTAACCGGATTTAATAACCGGTGAGTCAGAAAAATAAGCGCTCGTTTGCGAGCCTGTTGCTTTGAAATTGTAATATAAACATAAACCAAAAGTTTCGTCCTTCAAAACCCTGTCAGATCGTGTCTAAGTTTCAAGTAATTACATGGAAACGGTTCATCTCAAAATCTCTTTAAAGAGATGAACAATTTCTTGTCATCTGATTAGCTGGTCTGCAACATACCACTAACTTAAGAACGACAGGACCGATTTTGTCTACCTGAAATCTACATGACTTTAAGACGTTCTTGGGACATAAAAGAAGTCCTTGCACACCGTATTCTTGAGTATTCACTGAAAGCACATGTTTTTCACGCAACAAATCTTTCTTCATTACAAAACATATGAGAAATTTCAACCTTGCCTGCAAGCCGCTGTCTGGTAAAGGGGAAATAATTGGTAAGAAAGTCGTTTATCAACAGTTTCTTTGGTCTGCTTCAGACTGCACATAGGACACACATTTCCTAACTGACACGTAACGACTTGTAAAGACACGTGGCGAAACGTTACCAGATCTTTTCAAGCTGAGTTTGTTCAGGCCACCGGTGAAAAAGTTAAAATTTCTGAAGGCGCTCATTTGTGTAAAGACTAAAGAGCCCCTGCAGAGTTCAAAGAGTTGCCTTCAAAATGATGCAATGCATAGCTTTCAAAAGGGAAGTTGTCGTAAAAACGAAATTCTTCCGGAGAGGCTATCAGCTGCACAGGGAACTTAATATGCTACTTC
Source organism: Aurelia sp. 3 sensu Dawson et al. (2005) (assembly GCA_964020215.1). NCBI lineage: Eukaryota > Metazoa > Cnidaria > Scyphozoa > Semaeostomeae > Ulmaridae > Aurelia > Aurelia sp. 3 sensu Dawson et al. (2005). Next base: position 11,504,378 of record OZ026590.1, read on the forward strand.
TTCACAACAAGTACCTAGCTCTTCACAACAAAAACACTAGTTTTTCACAAGAATAAGGATGTTCACTTTCAGCGTTAAGAGATTCAACTTTGCGATATTTTCCATTACAACTGGTCTGTTCCCTTGGTTGGGTTATTAGTATCATCATTTCTCTTCATTTGAGTCACTTCGTTCGCACAATCATCGCGACTTAACTCTACGCTTAACGTAGGCCATGCATACTAAATGTCATTTGAATTAATATGTAATAATTCTAGCATAGAGCTCAAATCTTTCAGATCTTAAAAAAGGTGGATGTGAAATTGTATTAAATTTTTCCATGAATTGAATGACTTCAAAGAAACTTTAAGTAATTTGCCGTAAATCTGCCGTGGCAATTCTTTAATATCTTTATTATTTTCAAGATGGCGGCATTTTGATTATTTTTGTAAAAATCCATCAAAAATTTTGAGAAAATTAAAATCATCGTAACTCCTAAATTACTTGAGGAAAATTGACGCAATCTTCAAGAAAACCATAGTTTTTGAATGTCTACAACATGATTGCAAGCAGAAATTTGTAGCTCTCTGGTTAGGGATTTAGAAATTTGATGACGTCACAACCTCGAAATCAATAAATGCCGCCATTTTAAAGCTAACCACGATATCAAAAAATTGCCACGGCAGATTTACGGCAAATTACCTAAAGTTCCTTTCAAGCACTTTGATTCAAAGAAAAATAAAGAATAATTTTACACCCGTCTTTTTAAAGATTTGAGCTCTATGCTAATAATTCTATTATTCTATCGATGTATCTAAAATTTATTAACAAATTTTTATTTGACTTGTTTCAGATGACATCAACTGTATCGATTCGCGTTTTATTGTTCTTTTGAAAATTTTCAACGAAACTTGGATAGCGCTTCCTGAGATGTCCCGTACTCCGGCCTCAAGATAATCAAAACAAGAAGAGAAATGGCGGGTAATGTCTCAAGTGCATGGAATTATGATGTAAAATCTCATTTATAAACACGACAATATTACTAGGCTATGAGGTATCCAGGAAGAATGTACCGTCTATCCAGGAAGAATGTACCGTTTGCCCAAAAAATGTCCCCCTGTTCGCAAAATCATTGCAGCAAATTTAGTTGCGCTATGGTCATCAAATTAATTGTTCCAATAGCTATAAGACTGAAGTATTCTTCATATTTTTTACGAATTTTCAAGGTAGTTACCCTGTGGTAAATTTAGAAAATTCAAAAAATTAGTCTTGTATAAAATCCAGAAAATGGCCTAATTAAAGCCTTGTTTTACATTTCATCCCACAAAGCCTTCGTAGAATAAGTACAAAACTTGTTCCAAGTTATACGGCCGGTTTCGTGACATATCATTTTGTATTTTAGCAGACAAATGAATGAGCAAACATGATTTTCATCCCCAGATTGCATTGACCAGCCGCAGAAATTGTGATGGGTATTTTCAGTTAGCTATTGACTTGGGTGTTTGGAAACACGATGGTAAACAGTGATCTGCTGGTGCATTTGGGGGACTGGGGACTTCTCTTACAAGACAATTTTAATTAAAAGAGCTATCTCTCTAAGTTAAAAGAGTCCATAGTTCGAAACGGCAAGTCGGAAGCCGTGTTTCACATATAATTTCTGTTTGTAATTTTCCATGTTTCTTGTTCTTGATATCACTTAGGACATTTCGTAGTTTACGCTTATGTCAGTTACACCTTCTAGCATAATTCACAAACAGGCATACTAGACAACTGCTATTATTTGTATGCTATCAATTGCAAGGTTATTTTACTAACAACCGAACAAACTTGCACACATCTTGCATGTCTCATGATGTCCATGTTTTCCTTCAAAAGCTGAAAAGCATCCCCTATATTCCCCTATCGGCTCTACGCCATCTTTTTGACAAAAAAAAAACAAAAAAAACTGAAAGCACTTTTCAAAATTATTTCTTATTCAAAGGTAAAGGTTTGCACTTAGCAATTCAATTTCTTATCGGCAACAAGAATGCATGGATTTTGAAGTAGTCTGAATCCGAAACTACCCAGTGCTTTAGGTCGTTACACTTCTTCGTTGCCAACGAACAAGTGTAACGACCTAAAGCACTGGGTAGATTCGGATTCAGACTACTTCAAAATCCATGCATTCTTGCTTTCAGGGCTGCGTTCTACGAGTTTGACACTTCATGCTTCTAAAATTTTAGCACAACTTCACCCTTCAGTTTACTGAACTTTTGACTTCTGAAGGCATTCATATGGCAAATCTTCAGGAGCCTAAGTCTTCAGGAGCACAAGTATGATTGATGGGAGTTGATGCCGACCGAACGTCGGAGCATAGTTGTATAGTTATTAAATATGGTCGGAGAAACTACAACAGAGCCAACTTACAATGCATAAAAGTGCACTGCATAAATGAAAACCAGAGAAAATAGCTCTCTGCATTAGAAAAGATAGAACAGCATTGTGTTCACTTTAAAGACAGAGCAGCCTGGGCCTCTTGCACCTCGTTTGATCAGCTTGACCAAGACAAAACTATGACTTGCGAACGATAAAAGTAATTGTTACACGTCATACTCTAGGCATACCAGCATTCGAAAAACCATTCAGGGTTCTTTTCCGATTATTTTCCAATCCTTCCAACATTTTTTCTTAGCGCCAAATCTCTTCATCTGCATTCTTCAACGGTCAATTGCAATCTAAATTCAAATTACCCGCGCTAACCGGGGGATTCCCAGGTTCGAAACCTCGTCGCGGGAAGTCCCTCGGCATAACAGGTATTCAAAATGAGGCCAACGAATGAGCTTGAGCATGTGGCTTGAGTCATTTCCTGGTTTAGTCAAGGGTGTTAGTTATAGGACACGGATATTTTGCTTGATTATTTATCTTGTTTTGATCCCTGTGTCTTGTTTTGTTGTCTTGTTTTCAGTTCTGTTTCGTCTTCAACTGAGCACTTTAGGCCTAACCACTCTCAAGTTGTTCGAATAGAGCTCCCTTGTATCTCTGTGTTTTAGTGCGCCTTCGCACACCGCAAAGCAACAGGAAAATCTTTTTTTTGTTTCAGAGTCTACTCTTTCCATGAGATTTAAAGAATTTCCAAGAAATTTTGGAAGATTCTTCAAAGATTATTTCCAGGGACTTTCTGGACTTGCTACAAGTCTCTCTCTTGTCATCACAAGACATAGAGCAGAAACAGGGAGAAACTGAGAAAAGAGAGAGACTTGTAGCAAGTCCAAGGAGTTTCCAATTGAAGCGGTATTCATAGGGTTTCCAGCATTTTCAAAGGATTTTGAAATTGTGTTTTAGATTTCTGGGCAAGGTGTAAGAGATTTCCGATCGTGATACACCCCTTAAAACCCCATTCTGCAAACCGAGGGGCATTTCACTCGTTCGAAATAGCGTAGGAGATTTTTTCAGAACAAAAGGATTTTTGCGGATTTTTCTTGAAAAAAATCGGACTTTTGCCAAAGATGTACCAGATTTTGTGGGAGTGAAATGCCCCTCGCTGCAAACTGTGTCTGTAGTTCCTCCAACACTTGGACAGAGGATTTATATACCTAAAGTACGACCAAAAACTACGAAGATTAAAAACGTTCTTCGACGCCATTTTGGCTTAATAGTAAAAGTTAAGGTCAGTTTCGCAGGGCCGTAGGAAGGAGGCAGAGTCTGTTCCGAAAGAAGGAGAGAAAAAACATTCGAAATTTAAACTTGCAGAAGGGGGTTGAAATCTCTTGGTCTACGCAACCATCGAGGTTGACAGTATAAGGTTGTAAATAGTAAGTATCTACTTGAGCTGTATCCAAATCTGTGCTCGGTTTAGTTGTTAACTAACTAGATTTTTGTCCATGTGCGAAAAAATGGCCAAGGTTTAGCAGATTTTGGAAAAAGCTAGTTTCCCCAAAATCGGGGAAGCAACAAGCCGGTACGGCAACGAATAACACGGAATTGATCGCAGTTCAACTGTATCGAGCATGGAAGGTTCACTGGCGTCGTGGGGGCATAGTTGTTTGACGGGGGGGCCCACTCCCCCCACGTCAAACTCCCCCCGTCAAACTCCCCCCGTCACACTCCCCCCCGTCACACTCCCCCCGTCAAACAACTATGCCCCCAAAGGTCAGAATTTTCCGACAAAGAGGCACTTTTCCGACAAAGTTTAATTTGGGATTATAACGGAGTGGCTAAATCTCTTTGAACTGTCGTCATTTCGAGGTGCCATAATAGTAAAGAATCTTTAAAAGTACACGGCAGCCCTTTTGAGACGAGATTGGTGTTGGCAGTGAAGATGAAGCAAAGTGCAAGCGGAGGAAGAAAAATTGGTGGTCCGGGGAAATGTTCCATGATTACTGTAGATTGTTGGAAAGCGCCCTTTTTAGTGAATAATTGTAAGTAGGTCTTCCTGGGAAATTAGAAGATTGCATACTTTAAAATCACAACGCGCTTATGATAGCATACATAAGTCCAAATCTACATTTTCATAAGCATGCTTTCACCGAAACAAAAGCTAACTCTATCTTAGCAATCATTTCTTTCATTCTCAAGCCTCAAGAATAATCACTTCTGGAAATTTCGGGTCACGCATCCCTAAACTGAAGCATGATACTAAATGTAAGACATTTAAGTCGACGCACGCATACCAAACTATGAATCTATCGTCCTTTAGTCAACAAAATCTACGTCCGAAAGCTCACGAAAAACTTCCAAGAGTTGTTGACCAAAAACATTTGGTCCGAAATTTATTCGTTCGAATTTTTTGCTCTTTCCACCTCCTTTTTCAAATAGAAAATGGAACCTTTCGTCAGAAAAGCAGCTTTTTGGTGGCAAAAATAATTTTCGTGGAAAAATCATTGCTTTTTCGATTAGACCAAGGAACATAATCAGGAATTTTTCAAGATTTGCCATCATTCCATTTTTTGAGAACCAGTCTAACAGCAGGCCTAGGTCATTTTCCACTTAGATCACAATTTCTTGTATATTATTGCCACATGCAAATATGGTATTATCATCAGCAAAGTTGCATATCTCAGATTCTAGGCTCATGGCAAATAGATCATTTATGAAGATGTTGAAAAATAGTGGACCCAGGACAGAACCTTGTGGGGCACCAATCTTTATTTTTTGTCGTGAACTCTTACATGAACCAATGTAAGAACCAATGTAAGAATTGATTAATTTCAATTTTTCAGACAAGAGAGGAACATTGTCGAAATTTCTAACAAAATCTCACAAATGGGCCATGGCCCCCTGCCCCCACCTGGCCAAGACGCCACTGGGAAGGTTATCTAGAGGGGGTTTAACCAAAAATCACTTTTCGTGTTCATTGATGCTTTCTTTGAAAAAACATTCCATGTAAATTTTGAGTTGTTTGGTCATGCATCTTAGACAACAATTATCTCTTGAAAAAAGCACATGAAATGCATCGATTGTAACCTCTCAAGCAGCTAGATTCGCAAATCAGAAACACTGTGCTACTGAAGACAGGAATCAAATGTTTGGCAGATTTTTGCTTGTGGCCTATGGCCGGAAACCTTCAAAGCCACATTTTCACGGACCAATCAGAAGGGTGAAGATTTTTCTAAATTGTACCTACTGTCATAAAACGCAACCAGGACAAAAAACTATTGAAAACTTCCTGAAGTTTTTGAAGATATCTACTCGCCAGGTGTTTGGGTATCCATGTTTGGATGCCGGTTTAAATACCTCCCGGTTTGGTGGAGATATAGCGTTTCTGATAGGCAAAATTGGCTGAGGCTTGAGCCTTGTTTACGCCACTTCAAGTCAGGTCACAAAACCTTGATAAAAGCTCCTTTCAATTTTTCAACTTATTTCACACAATGAAAACTTATGCCATGAATGTAAAGAGTAGTAAAACACTGAAATTTCCCAAGAGTATAGCCATATGACTTGAAATGTGTGAACAAACCTTAGTAAATTTTACCCTACAAAGTTTTTTGTCAGCAGCTTCAAAAAGGTGCCAATCCCAAGTTTGCAGGCCATAATGCCATTGTAGTCAACAAACAATACAAAGTAAAGTGAAGCATTTTCAAAAGTCTCCATTTTTGGTGTTCACACTGAAAAGGATTGTCTTCAAAACGCACTGTTTTCAAATTTATGCGCCTGCATTAGCATTTTCGAAAAGCTCCAATTTCATGGCAGAGCAAGGTGAACACAACACAAAAAAGGATAAGCTTGCTCCACCTTTATATGAAAATGGAGAAGTGTGAAAGGGGCCTCAAACTTTGCCACTGCCAAAATCCAGTAATGATTCTCCCTTGCAAAGCTGATTTTGAAAACAGAGACTCTTTTGATAGTGTGGTTTATTGAAAGCAACTATAATCTGGAAGCCCAGTGTTACATCCCCCAGTAACAACCCCACTGAAATGCTGCCCCGTCAAGGTAAAAGGATGACCCACCAGTAAAATAGGCTTCCCCACCAAGTTTGAGTTTAAAACACTCTCCCCGCCTTGTTTCTGTTTCTTCCCCATTGAATTTTTGTTTCCGGGTCAAAATTATACACCTTCCAGCACAGATAGTAGCCAAAAGGCTATATTTCCCCGTCACGATACAGGCCCGTCGGAACGAAATTGATATTGGGGGGGCTGAAACAAGGTGTGAGCGAAGCGAGAAAAAATGGGGAAAATTTCTCATGACCACGCCCTTTAGATCGTTGGAAAACGCCCCATTTTTGGAAAATGTGCCATTGACGGAGGCAAAGGATCACGACTAATGAGGGTCTTTCCATGAAAGTTTTGAAATTTTTGACTTGTATATGATAAAAGATATTGCATTTTGGATAGATTCTGGTAGCTTCCTCGAATATATACGAGTTTGAATCTTCATTCTTAGGACCTTGGCTTTTACAGCCTTTTTCACTTACAAAATCATCAAACTTCTGCAAATTATTGGGGGGGGCTGAAGCCCCCCAGCCCCCCAGCCCCCCCGCTTCCGACGGGCCTGCGATATTTTCAATTCCCGCTGAAAATGTGTAGTTTCATAATTTGTTGAGTGACAAAATACAGTGATGCTCCATGTTAACACTGTTTTGGTGACTATGGGAAAATGGAAACTGCAAATTACAAAAAGTTACCTAAAACTTCTTTAATTCAGGAAGGGTAAGTTTCTTAATTTGATTTTACTTTATTTTATTCAATGTTGCACCAAGTTAAAAATTTGAATCATAGTGCTTAAATTTTACTTGATTTTACTTAGCTAGGTACCAGGGCCGTAGGAGCGTTTTTCAGATTGGAGGGGCACCAATTCGCGGCGAAAGCAGGAAGCTGTTGGGGTCCGGGGGCGGAGCCCCCGGAAAAAATTTTCGGGTGTCATGCCCTTTTTTCTTCTGGAAACTCCCTTCCGTGAATGCTGAAAAGTAATTTTATATGGTCGGAGGTCCGCAGGTGAAATAGGAAATTTATAAATTCAACTGTGTTTCAAACAGGCTGGCTGAAACTAAACTGCGACACAAGAATACTTGGTCAAAAGCATCGCAAGTTTTCCTAGTTTAGATGCGTGTGATTTTGATCGTTGAAGTCTTAGTACTTTTCGTGCCACTTGACAAACGGCTTCTGATGTCAACTGAGCTGAACTTTCTAAGTTATATTTTGTTGCATTGGAGTCTACAACGAATTCCTTTGTTGTTGTTATAGGTTTTGACTCGGAATACACACTTCACTTCACTTCACACTTCACAAGCCCCTTGGTGATTGCTTGAACTGTTTAATTAGGAAAGGAAAATGGAAAGAAACTCCCATTTCTAGATTCCCAGTTAGAGTGGCTTATATTTATCTTCCTATCTCACCTAGGCACTGTGATCCATTAGGCCCTTTTTATCAAATTTAAGCCAAAAAATAAAGTTCCAAATCCTTATAAAATTTTAGACTTGTGACATGAACCATAACCTAGGTGTTAATACGCTGCAAAAATTTTCAAGATCCGTGAACCGAAGGCGAAGATATTGAATTTTAAAGTTGGGCCTAAATCAGATCTTTGTTTTCATGAACGGAAGAGGCATGACACTGTTTTTACAGCAAATTACAATTCCTTATATCTAGGCTCATACTTCACCGATATTTTTCATTTTAGTCTCATTCTGATCCTCTAAATGTGTTCTTTGAGGCAATGTTCAGCATATTAAAATATTTTGCCGTTTTAGGAACGTTTTTGGACCATTTCTCAGCGGTACTTTTCTAAAAAATTCTTGTCTTCAAAAATCAATCGTAAAATTGAAAGCTAAAGACAAAAAAAGGAAGTTTCGCTATGCTCTTCAAAATAATTTCAACAATTAGAAACACCTTTCTAACAAGTTTCTACCAAAGGGCTGGTGCCAATTCGCCTCCAAAAAATTGTAAAAAAAATTGAATTTTACAAGCTTTGTACATGATTTTAACATTTTTCCACATTTCGTGACAAACAATTTGATAAAGTGAAACGGAAAGCTTTGCATTTGTTTTAAACCGATGCAGAGTCAAAAGTATGACATTTACTTGTCCTTTAAGCCTGCTAAAGCCTCTAGTCAGACATTTTTAAGGCCAAAATGGTATTTTGCAGCCATTTGTCTCTAAAAAGATTCATAATTTTTAAATTTTGCAAGAATTTTAACAAATAAGCCTTGCAAAGTGTATCAAATTTTAGTCACTATATTTTTTAACATGTACGTAAGGTTTTTGGTCACCTTTGGTCCCTTCATTGGATGTCTGTTAAAGTTTAGTGGTTATTATATGCAAAAATCTTAGAAATCGAATTAAAAACTTGTGAAATGAAAATAATCATAACAGATTTTTGGGTTCGAATAGGCACCAGCCCTTTGGTAGAAACTTGTTAGACAGGCGTTTCTAATTGTTGAAACTATTTTGAAGAGCATAGCGAAACATACTTTTTTGTCTTTAACTTTTAATTCTACAATTGATTTTTGAAGACAAGAAATTTTTCGAAAAGTACCATTGTGAAATGGTCCAAAAACGGTCCTAAAAGGCAAAATATCTTAGCTTGCTTTACGTTGCCATAAAAGACACATTTAGAGGATCAGAATGAGACTAAATTAAAAAAGATCGGTGAAGTCTGAGCCTAGATACAAGGAATTGTAATTTGCTGTCAAAACAGTGCCGTGCCTCTGCCAGCCATGTAAACAAAGATCTGATTTAGGCCCAACTTCAAAAATCAATATCTTCGCCTTCGCTTGATTGATCTTGAAAATTTTTGCAGCACATGAACCCCTAGGTTATGGTGCATATCTCAAGCGCAAAATCAAGCAGGAATCCAAAACTTCAAATTTTGGTTAAATTCGATGCTCTCGATCACAGTGCTAGGGGTCGTTGACAGTGCTGAAAGAGGGAGGGCACAAGGAAACACTCTTTGGAGAGTAACTTCATCGTTGGTTTAATCAGTTTTCTACGTTAAATATGATGAATGAAAAAATGCAACTTTTGGAAATTATTGGGGGGGCCCGGGCCCGACCGGCCCCAATAGCTGCTACGGGCCTGCTAGGTACTTTAATTTCCCCAGAACAAGATTCACATTCTGATTCAGAACAAGATTCAGATTCAGTTTAAGTTTTCTAAAGTTTTGAAAAATGTAGCCAATTATTTCTTAAAAGATGAGTGGAGTTGTTGAGTATCTACATACTCAATAATAGTGTTTAATACAAATACTTTAGGCTAAATAGAGCCACATACTAACCTCATTTCGGGCATATTACATCTTCTGCATGGTACAAAAAGTTCTCTTCCATATGTACAAACTCCTTATCATAAAGTTCTACATACGGATTATGACCAGGTTTGACATAAATATTTGAAAGTTCTCAATTCATGCAACGACAGTCACAGGCCCTTTGGCTTTGACCAAGGCCCTTTCTGTTGTGTAATTACTTTACTTTTCATTTAATAAACAACCAAAGGTCATGACGAAATCTCATGGCACTGTCACCGATCGGTCATCCAAAAATCATGCGATCCCTCATTTAGACAAAACTGCTTAAAGCATTGACGCACATCGCCGAAATAATGGAGTGCAATTGTGCAAACGTAGATCATAGATGACTAATCATTTAGAGCGCCATTGCGTTACTTTGGTTGGAAGAGCAACGGGAACGGGAGAACTTACAGGCCTTTTTACCCAGGAACGAAGGTCTTCTCTCTCGTTGCTAGTCTATTGCAAGGCATAGCAAGGGCCGTCCTTACTATGTACGCTTATCAAGTAATATATTCCTTATTTCAGATAAGAAAATAAAGCATTTACCTCGAGAGCAAGGAGCGTGTTTACATCCCTTCCCGGTCGTTCCTGCACTCGTCTTTTAGGAAACAAAACAAGCACAGCCAACAACAACAACAGCCTTATCCCCTCGTCCCATTCCCCTTGCGTTTTTGGATACCTTCCATCTCCATTCATTCCATTCATTCATATCATCAAGCAATGGCGGACGGCCTAAAGGGTTGAACGAAGGAAGCTGCGAACAGCAATCGTCAGCACAGCGGTACTAAAGGGGATGAGAAGCTATCTTATTAGTATGCCGAAGAATACTTTAGCACAATCTCTCAAACGCATGATTCAATTTTGGCCACACTGCAGAGGGGTAAAGAATGGTAGAGGAATTATTGGTTGGTAACAATTTTTGTATATGCGAGTGCAACTGAATAAGGAAAGAACGATATGCTTCATTCACTCTTCGTTTTAATTTTCCAAATAATGCACGAATTATTACCAGCTTAGAAGAGATATCTTAAGCTCTAATGAATGCAAGAAGAGGAATGATGAACTATTTCTGCAGAGTGAGGAGAAAAAAATGCTGCATCATTTACTTCTTGATTCTGCTTGCATTGATGCTCACGCTGCATTTCTACTTTATACCATCGTGGACTGGAGCTTACAATGATGAGTGTTATTTAACTGATTCTCAGAAGAAAGACCTCAGCTATTTGATCAAGGGTGTTGTTGCTGCGTGCCAGAAATATAACATTACTTACTGGCTGGATTATGGTAGGTTACATGTTATAGTATCTTTATTTTACACCAGTTAATCACTACATACACGGTCTACTACATACAAATTTACAAGTGAGAGGGTGTAGAAGGGGTTTTGACTAGGTGACTAACAGGCTGTTTTCCCCACTGACTATTGTTAAAAAGCCAAAACTAATGACTAACTATAATCTATAGTTGACTCATGACTAAAGCCAATTTTTCACTGCATTGTAGGTAAAAAATAGTCGTAAAAGAAGCCAAAAGTGACTCAAACCCTCAAACATACTTTTTCAGACTAATATAAAAGTTGTAAGACAATGTCTATCACACAAAGCAATACTCGTTTGCTGAATTTTCCCATAATGTTTTTTCTTTCCTCCTTCCATTCAGGAAATCTCTCATACGTCCCCTTCTACCCTGACCTTTCAAAGTGCATGACGAAGACCAAAACCCTATTCACTTACCTTTTACTGGCTCTACTTTTATTGAAGCTTAAAGCTATGCGTTTTATTACATGCAATTTTGATATGATTTTGTGCAATGCTTCATGATGAATACTGACTGGTATTGGGCCATTTATCAGCAACTAAATCTTCTGTGCACGAATGGAATAAACAGAACAGTCAAAAAGAATCTACAATAGAATGTCTTAAAAAGCGCCGTTTTGGGACAAAGTTGATGGAAAGTTTAGAGAGAATAATATGCTTTTCCTGACAAAGAAATAACAATCATCCCAAGTGTGAAGTGCATGTCTTTGGCTACATGAAATGTTTGTTACTTTTTCATGCCATACCAAACTTATTTTCTACTGCATTCAAACGTAAATGATTTGTGCCATTCATGGCATACTTTGCATAAAAGAGCTCGTAACAGAAATATTACTTTGAAAGGAAAGTCTGACTAATTCAATACAAATGTCTTGACTAGTGACTAATTGGGAGGGTTTTTGCTTGACTAGTGACTAGCAGTACCCCCCTTTCTACACCCTCAAGTGAGCTTCATCAAGATCAATGGATAAATTGACTGAAAGTAGAGAAATTCATTTGTTTGTGGTTTATTCAAATTGTAAATAAGATTAACAATTAAATGATGGGTATATATTGCAGTTGCATGTGGGACCAGCCCACCCCACGAATGTGAGATAGGTTTTTATAAATGGCAGAATCACCCATAGGCCATAGCCAGCCAGAGCTATCCAAAGCCAGCTATAAGCTACCTTTTGCAACATTTGCAACAGCACAGCACAACAATGCAGAATGTTAAAGCTGTGAAAAGGCATAGCTTCTCCATCGGAACATTACACAACTTCTTTTATTAGACATCTATCTATCCATGTGCCATGTGTCGTTTAACGTTGGTGATTATGTCAGTCCAAGTCCTTCTATCCTTTGATGCTTGCAGTACTTCACGTGCTGTCCAAGAAACTCCCATTTGTCTGATTATACTGCTCAGAAATGTGATCCTTTGTCTCCCTCTTGCTCGCTTTCCTACAATTTTTCCCATCAGTGCTAAATATTCGATTTTCTCCTTTCTGTTAACATGGCCTAAAGATCTCATTTGTCTCACAGTTATCATTGTCATAAGTTCTCTTCTTTTATCTGCTTTTCAATACTGTTTCATTAGACATTCAGTCTAACCACAATTATGCTTTCTTCTAAAAAACCAGATTTCTGCTGGTTCTAGACGTTCCTGCATTGTCTTGCTTATTGTCCAGCTTTCAAATCCATACATAAGTGTAGACCACACCAGGGGGTGGATCCAGAGAAAATCTTTACTGGGTGCAATCCAAAAGCAAGCAAATATTTTGGGGGGGTCCAGGGGTACTCTCCCAGAGAAATTTTTGTAACCATGCCCTTCAGATTGGCTTAAAATGCTATTTCAGGATAAGATTCTTTGACCACACCCTCAAAGTTAATACATTAAAAGTTTCAATGTTTTGATTTGAAGCTAAAACATCATCAATATCGATGGCAAGAATTGCACAGCCTCCATGTCTCTCTTACAGCTCTGTATTCCTCAATTTTTAATACTTTCAATGCAACCTCTGCAATGTCAGCTCGTTGGATGCAGTTAAAAAGTTGTAAAGTTGACGAAAATCTGATAAATCAGCATATCTTTCTCCTCCATATTCCTCAGTTCCTACCACAATTAGTCTTGGTTTTTCTCTGTTCCACATTATTCTAACTTCATTTGATGGTCATTTCATTTCATTTCATTTTTCATTTCATGTATATTTCTCAGCTAAAAGCTACGTATAAGACTACTATAATATGCTGCTAAAATCGTACAAATAGTAATAATCGCGTGAGATCTAATTGTAAAGCATCTAAAATCGATAAGGCTGAAGAGGACATATGAAAAGAACTCTGATGGAGCTTTCGAGCCATATGCCCTCAGTTTCGTGGTTATGGATGATAACATCAATGAGAATACAAGAAAATTGATTATACTATTTAAAATACTTTTTGGTTGCAATTCAAAATTTATAACTACGCATAAAAATTAGGCAAAAGGAGGATGGAGAGCAGAAGGAGAGATAATAAAGAAAGAGCAAAAGAAAGTTTTTAAACCAATGGGTATTCAATTTTTAGTAAGTCTGGAGTAAAAGATTCTTGTACTGATTTCCGAAAATCTTTTTTGTAGGAGAAGTCCTAATATTTTTTGGAATATCATTTCATATTCTTACACCAAAATTTGTTATGAGCTTACTTTTGTAATTTGTTCTGGCTGGTGGTAGGGAAAATTTTCCAGAAGTTGCTTGTCTGGTCTTAATCTTGTGTTTTTTGCTAGTTAATTGGAAAAAGTCGCTGAAAAACGTTTCACAGTTTCCTTTGGAGATATCATACATGAATTTGGCACATTCTAGCTTATAAGTGTCATGCAAGTTTAACGACTTTAGTGTCTTGAACAGTGGTTTGCTGTGTTCGTCTTGTTTTTCAAATAAAATTATTCTAGCTGCTTTTTTTAGGTTCTTGTTGAGAGGATCTAGTGAGTTTTGATACGCTCCTCCCCAGTTAATAATCTGTGCAATTGCAGCATTATTCATTTCAATGGACCCATACAGATATTTACAGCTACATTCAACGTTATTGGGACATCAGAAAAAATCCAAATTTAGCCCTTTCTGGACCCAGCCACTACGGAATCCGCCGCAGTGGCTGGGTCCACAGTGGGCTAAATTTGGAAATTTTCTGACTTGGCAATGGAGATTCGCTTCATTTGGTATTTTAATCATTTATTTGTAACATTATCGTTTGATCATTGAATTGCCTTCGCCTTCCATCTCCACTGTTGCTGTTGCTGCTCCCAACAATGATGTGGACTTAGCAGATGAGTCCCGCATTTGCTACATCATCGTCACAAGGACGCTAAGTAAGACAATGTAGGGCTCTGGTAGTGAGTCTGCAACGTAGCAGCAATGATTTATGAAATAGTCATGATTTTGTTTCGTTTTTATAGTCAAGGCAAGAGTAGTGTGACCGATTGAAATTGATTATGCGAATATTTATCGTATAATAATCAAATATTGATTTTCAAGAATCAAATAATAATAATGTTTTTCATTCAACTGATCGCCCCTACACTGTGTAAGTTGGACAATAGTTCAGCGGATGTGTGTGCCTGAGGAAGACAAAGCAAGGCATTCCATGTATTTAGCAGTACAAGGGCCTTACACCACATGTCATATCATTATTCAAATTATTATTCCAATAATAATCCATTAATGATTTGGAAAAATCAAATATCTTAGGACTATGCTGGTCACACTACTCTTGCTTTGACTATAAGAGTTTTTCACCTTAGAATTTCAAAGATAAAGACTGGCACCCCCTAGCTATGACTTAGCCACGCCCTGAAGGTTTTGGCAGGAAAATCTTTGAGCGGAGGAAGGTTTAGTACTTTTCTGGACTCTGGATATGCAAAGTGAAAAAGAATTACGGGCCCTTTTTGCGAAAGTTTGAGGAGATGATTTACGTAAATTAAACTAGCAATAACAATAGTTAAGGAATGCTGCGACTGGAGCACCAAGTCACTCTCCTCTGCGATGTTCTCTCGTTCCACAATTCCGTGGACCCTGATTTCTTGCTCCTTATTGGTTGAGCAATGACAGGAAGAGCGTCAGGCTCCAATGCTGACCTACATTCATGTGCTCAAGTTATGATCATAACGATTGGATTGGGTTTGATTGGATAGTACACTTTGCTCCAGATTTTTTGTGATGAGAATTGAACCAATGAGCTTTGCTATTTGTTGAAAAATAATAGAAAAATCTTTTGTTTTGTTAATGACAGTGGAAACAAAGCTTCTTAATCCGCCTGTTGTTTCGTGGAAAGGCAACTATTTCTGGAGGATCGAGTCTTCACAAGTGAATTACCAAGCTATAAGACAACCTATTCTGCATGCTTGTGAGGGAAAAATGATCACATGAACACAAGATCTATGGTGCATGCAGCACATCTTCTGAAATGCACATGATAACATGATGCAAAGTCACGTGTTTGACGACAGACAGACAAGCTCGATTTCACTATCAAAATCACAGTTGCAACCAGAAGGACCCTACACAACGACTCATATATACTCTTTCTTAATTGGAGAACACCCCTGAGTTGTATTTCTTCAGTAGTTAAAGGCATTGAGTCATGGTAAATACATCGCGTATACCCATTTTGCAAAACTGCTGAGTCATGATGATAGCTTACGCTAATCTGATTGGCTATTATTCAAACTGCACACATGATATGGCCTTGCAAGTATCGTTCGGTGATGGGGATTAGTGCCTTTTCCCTTTGAAGTCAACAGGGCGTGATTTCGCATAGCAGAGAAAACAAAATAATCTGACGGCCATCTCTCATGGTGTTATAAGAGAACTGGTAAAGCGAGGCTTGGAATGTAATTCATAGCAAAAGTAAAGCTTTAATGGCTACCAGGAGACTAGAAACAAAAAGATCGCATAAAAAATTTCAGGATCATCTCAGTCTTTATGGGGATCAACCAAAAGAACTTGAAAACGGGGAAATTTCATAATAGAAATTATGATATTGTAACCCGTAGCTGAAACGTCTAATCACATAAAAACAGACTGATCACATGAAACCTGACAGCCCCCAGCAGAGAATCGCTATTTACCCTGACTCAATGCCTTTAAAAATGAATCCGCATAAGTAGCGAAGGTATACCATATCTGTCAAAATCTGCTGACAACGCATTTGAAATTAAGGATCTTGATTGGCCAGTTCTGTGTTGATCACATGAAATTGTGCGTTGTTGTGTTGTTTGCTTTATTTCAGAAACAATGCAAAGATCCGCTGATACTTACAAAATTCAAAAGGTGTTGGTCAAATCATATGGGGCTGCTATGCCTCCATTGTCTTTGCATACAAGCAATATAATCTCCGGCACCGGAAGATGATAAAAACAGCCCCTCGGGACCCAATTGCAGCTCCAAAGGTGCTTATACTCGGCTTTTACAAATGAAATTTGTAACTAATGACGTGCCTTACAGCCTAAGGCTGCGTTCACATTAAAAGCTTGTTTTTGCGTGCATGCTTTTGCTTGCGTAAACGCGCTTTTGTTTGCGTTTTCCTGTTCAGATTGACATTTCCCCTGGATCCCATATAGCAGGTCGCTTTTTACTTGTGAAATGTAAAGCTCACAATAGAGTTCGCTTGCACGCGCGTGTAAGTAATCTGCTTGCTAACCAACAAGCTTTTTCGCATGAGCAAGCTTCTTTCCGCATGCAAATATTTTGCAGTCTTAACACTATAAGGGATCAGTATGGCGGATTTCTGCACGCGCCTTTAAGCGCTTACAAAAGATTGTGCAATGTGAACGCAGCCTAAGAAGTGGCAATAGTCTTCTGCAACCAAGTGCAAGGACCACAAATTTTGGGATTGAAACCACACCTTTTATTGGACACAAACTTTGGCACATGCTACCAAATGATATAAAAACTGCTAACTATTTGGCTGTTTTTAGAAACCGAATTAAATCATGCAAAGGGGAGAAGTGCAACTGTAGGCTTTGTCGAATCTTTGTACCAAATCTAGGGTTTTTAATGTGAACTTGTAAATAGTATTTTTTCTTATTGTAAATTTATTTTTTTTTGTTAGTAGGCCTTAATTAGCTTTAAATTAGCTATTTTACATTAGCCTATTTTAAGTAAAGAATAAATAATAATAATGAAAACATTTCATCCCTAAAAGTAACAAGTTACATAAAATATTTTTTTATACAAGATAAAAATCATTGCATATGCCACTCTCCAAAATGGGCATGACAAAATACATTTTACCGCTGTTAAAGTCCACAACCTTACATCATATCGACAAGTCCTTTAAAATACTAGGAGATCTGGATCTAGCCAGTCTTTGCCCTTCTTGCAAAAAAGATAGTATGTTGATCGAATACAAATATTGATTGCTGTTCTAATTACGTTTGTTGCATTTACTTTTGGAACTCCAATACTTGTTAATGTCTTTAGTAGATTTTGTCCAGAATCGTTTTTACCGATTAGTCCCAGAGCGCTCATACTCAGATTGACGAAAGTAGCATTTTTGTATCTGGCATGCAAGTCTTGAAGCGTTTCATTATAGCTGGTTTGTTTTCTTTCACTGTTCTCCTTTACTTTTGTTATGAATCCACACGTTAATTCAACGACGACCACATTTTCCTTGCGGTGTACTAATATCAAATCAGGCCTTTTTAATGATCTTGTTACTGATGTTGGACAAGCATATCCTGGAAGATCAGCGTATATCTGAACATCTTTTAAGCCTTCAAGTGCTTTTGTGATGTTGGCGAGGATGGAATTATGACGCCATGTGTAACGCCCTTGTTGCAGATGTACTTTACAGCCCGAGACGACATGCATTAGAGACTGGGCATTACTGTTACAAGCCAAGCAAATGTCGCTTGATGCTTTCCCCACATGGTCATGTTTTTAAGTGTCGGCAGGGTATTGTTCAGATATCGTACTGTGAAGTTGTAAATGTTAGCTGGTAGGATGTCTCTGGTCTGTGTCCAAAGATTGTTGAATATATCTGAGCCATGTGACCACATCAGTTTCACTATGTATCCTTGGTATTCTAGTTCATCTGAAATTCTTGTTATTTGCTGAGATCTAACAGCTTTTGTTGCTTCCTTTGAGTTTTCATGGGTGTCGTATTCAATATTTGTTTCAGCTGTTGCTTGATTAATATCAAGACGATATCGTTTCTAGGGAGTAGATTGTGGCAGGCACTTCCCAATGACATGAAACAATCAGATACCCTCTCCAGCTTTAAAAGGAGAATAAAATCCTGGAAGGGAGAGGAATGCAACTGTAGACTGTGTAGACCTTTCGTGGCGCAGGTTGGGTTCTTGAAAGGATAAATGCGTTGCACTGTACATACCAAAAAAAATACTGTAAAAAACATTATAAAAATCTGTAGATATGTATTTATACTTAATTATTCCTTATATTAGATATATATGTATTTTTTTTTTTATTTTAAACAATTTTACTTTGTAGTAGGCTTGAATTAGCTTTTATTTCTGTAGCTATGTTTATACGCCTTCTTTAAATAAATCGATAATAATAATAATAATAATAATAATAATAATATTAATAATAATAATAATAATAATAATAATAATAATAATAATAATAATAATAGGAGGAAGGATGTAGGCGTGGGAGTCGTGGCACAAAGGACCAACTGTTAATAGACAAGACTGTATTGAGAGATTGTAGGAGAAGACATACTAATCTGGCTATGGCATGGATAGATTATAAGAAAGCTTATGACTTTGTCCCCCATAGCTGGATTAGTGAGTGTATGGAAATGTTTGGGATTGCAGAGAAACTGCAAAGAAGTATGGGTCCGTGGAAGCTATCATTAACATCTAATGGAGAAGACCTTGGTACTGTTGATGTGAAGAGGGGGATATTTCAGGGTGACAGTTTGTCGCCTTTGCTGTTTGTACTGAGCATGATTCCACTGTCGTTAGTTCTTAGGAAGGTCAATGCATGTTATGAATGGGGAAAGAAAGAGTACAAATTAAATCATCTTCTCTTCATGGATGATCTAAAGTTGTTTGGTAAGAATGAAGAACAGATAGATTCACTTGTGAACACGGTTCACATATTCAGTACAGACATTGGGATGGAGTTTGGTCTAAGAAAGTGTGGTGTTGTTACCTTGAAGAGAGGAAAACTAGCTAGATGTGAAGGGATACAACTCCCGGATGGCGAAGTGATGAAAGAAGTGGAACAGGAAGGTTATACATATTTGGGGATAGTCGAGCTGGATAAGATCAAAGAAAAGGAAATGAAAGAGAAAATTACAAGGGAATACAAGAGAAGGCTCAGGTTGATTCTAAAATCAAAGTTGAATGGTAGAAATAAAATTACAGCAATGAACACATGGGCAGTAGCTATCTTCAGATATGGGGCTAGAATCCTGGACTGGAAAGGATGTGAACTGAAAAGCGTAGACAGAACAACAAGAAAGACAATGACTATGTATGGTGCGTTTCATCCTAAGAGTGATGTGGTCAGATTGTACTTGAAGAGGCATGAAGGAGGCAGAGGTTTGATAAGCATAGAACATTGTGTCAGAGGAGAGGAAAACAGCTTGGGCTTGTACGTAAAGAATTCTGCGGAAAAACTAATTCAGGGGATTCGTACATCAGGGACAATTGAGACAGAAGGTACCATCAGCAAAAATGAATTCAAACGACAGAATGCGCAGGAGCTTAAACAAAAATGGACGGAGAAAAGGATGTATGGACAGTTCATCAGGGAAATGCCTGAGAAGGTAGATAAGGACAAAACCTGGAATTGGTTATTAAGAAGTGATTTAAAGGTTGAAACAGAGGCGTTGTTGTGTGCTGCACAGGAACAGGCTATCAGAACGAATTATGTGAAACACCATATTGATAAGAGTATTGACAATCCACTTTGTAGAATGTGTGGAAAGAGAGGAGAAAGTGTGCAACACATAATAAGTGAATGTGAGAAATTAGCTCAAAAAGAATACAAGAGGCGCCATGATAATGTAGCAAAGAAAATTCATTGGGAACTGTGTAAGAAAAAAGCACTAGAGCATAAGGAAAAATGGTATGAACATAACCCAGAAGGAGTGGCAGAGAATGAAGGTGTAAAATTGTTGTGGGATATGAATATACAATGCGACAATGTGATAGAAGCAAGGAGGCCAGACATTGTTATAATTGATAAGAAGGAAAAAAGTTGTATAATCGTTGATATTGCAGTGCCCGCCGATGGAAGAGTACATGAAAAGGAAAGAGAAAAGGTGGAGAAATACCAGGACTTACGGAGGGAAATCGGAAGGCTGTGGCAACTGAGGAAGGTGCAGGTTGTTCCAGTGGTTGTAGGTGCCCTTGGAAGTGTGACAAAAGAATTTGATAGGTGGATTGAAAAATTGGGAGTACCAGTTGATATCGGAGCTGTACAAAAGACTGCCTTGTTAGGAACAGCAAGGATCCTGAGGAAGGTGTTAGAGATGTAAAAGAGAGATTTCCTGTTAGCCCTTGGACATTTGTTATGACTCGCCTAACAGGAGCAATGACGGCAATTCCAACGGCCAGAGCATAAGCTGAAACAATGACAATAATAATAATAATAATAATAATAATAATAATAATAATAATAATAATAATAATAATAATAATAATATGAAAACTAAAACCACCTTCAGGAAAAACAGAAAAGAAAATATGAAAAATAAGACTGTTTTATAAAAGCTAACGTTTCGATTAAAAATCTTCCTCAGAGTCATTAATAATAATAATAATAATAATAATAATAATAATAATAATAATAATAATAATAATAATAATAATAATAATAATAATAATAATAATATTAACCTATCAACTTATCACCCAGCCATGGGCCCATCAACCTATCAACCTATAACCCATCAACCTATCAACTTATCACCCAGCTAACTTATCACCCAGCCATGCACAAAGTTTATGAAATCCTTCGCGAAAACCAAAATGTGTTATTGGTAGACATGGAACACAAGGAAGTTTTTAAGGACAAAATATTTGTAACGTTTAGGAGGGCAAAAAGCTTGAAAGACAAACTCGTGCGAGCTAAGCTGCCAAGTATCGATGAAGAGTTGATGGGAAAAGGCACTTTCTGGTGCAATGGTAGAAGGAGTTGCCAAATTTGCCCTTTGATGAAGGAGGGGGATACGTTTCAAAATTCTGACTCTACGAGGTCTTTCAAAAACTTCTCGGGGCGATTTGATTGCAACTCTGATCATGTGGTTTATCTATTGCAATGTGAGTCATGCAACATGAAGTATGTCGGGAGTACTAAGACGAAATTTCGGCAAAGGTTCAATGTTTACAAATCCTATTTTAGAACATATGCACGCAAACACAACGAAAACTCTCTTGATAAGGGGAAACCTGTTCCACAGGCAAGTTTTTTCAGTCATTTTTTTGAAAACGGACACAACGGAAATTTTCGGGTTGGGATTAAAATCATAGATGGGGCTGATGGTGTTTTTTCGCTTCGTAGGAGGGAGTTGTTTTGGCAATATCGACTTGAAACTTTTGCGCCAAAGGGTCTCAATGAAAGAGCTGCAGATGTAGAATTAGACGTGTTTGTATGTGGAACGGCTTAGATTCTGCCATTGTATCTGATTGTCCCAAGGGATTATACTGGCGTCTGTTTTGTGTTTGCCCTTTGTGGCTTCTCGTGGGATTCAGCTATTGCTAAAAGAAGCATAGCGGACAAATCTTTTCTTTTGTCCAAAGATCCCGAGGGGTTGTCAGTCACGCTCTGGTCAGATCACAGTTTCTCCTAATATTGACCAATCAGGCGCCGTCGATGTGTTTACTTCCGCGTTTTGCGGCGAAGCTTAGGCCATTTTTGACCGTTTTGACCACCATCCCGAAAAAAAACATTGCACGCTCGGCTATGTCGATTTTCATCAAAATTTCAATGGGAGAAGATGCTCCATACCTCGGACCATAAGTGTTTTCGGCATCGCTATGAGATCGCTAAAATTAGCCGATTTGTGGCATTTTGAAAATCATTGCAGCCATTTTTGCGTAGCAAAATCCTACAAAATTGAGCAAAAGGCGAGCACAAACTGATAATTCAAAGTCCATAAACCTACCTCAACTGTTTTCAATACAAATATCCACAGCTCTACTGCAATCCACTCCCAGTAGCACCATAAATCGCTCCCATGTCTATGCGCCTTTTTCGATAAACTGTGCCCCAGTCCTACTCCCAACTCCTGCAATGATTACAAGTCTGTAGGAGTAGAAACCGGCAATGTCAACCAAAATTTCGGAAAGTTATGAATCACTTCTTGCATAAGAGCACAAGTGATGATAGTTTCGTTTTACAGTAGAGCGTGTATTTGAAATAGAAATGAACTGAAGCTGTGTTTAAACGGAGGAAATGTACATTTTGTTTTCGTCACGAAAAACTATTTAGCATTTTAATACTACTTTTTAAAGCTATCTCAAAATCAATTTCACATTTTGTGCAGGTATCATAGAAGAGCTCTTTAGCCCCCCCCCCCTCAGTATGTATTAGGAAAGCAAACATAGATATCAGTGTTACCTTCAATAAACCCATGGAGGTACACATGTATTCTTTGAGATACTAAAACTTTGATCTTGTATTGAAAGCTTCTCAGAATTCTTATTTTATCATCTCAGTTGAGAGAGTTTCTTATAAGTAAGGGTTTCTTATAAGTTCTTTCAAATTTCCATTGATAGGGGCCCCTCAGATTTCCATTGGTATTGGTGTGGAATCTCTAGGATCGGGATCACGCAAGAAACTTGGAGTAAAGGAAACAGGCTAAAGATGAAATGATTTTGTTCTGTAAACAATGATCTGTAAGAAACTGCCTGCAAGAAACTCTCTGTCATAAGACTCAGAAGGTTGAGTAATGTCCAAACACTGACCTTGAAAACTTTGTTTAGAACAGTTCACAGCAGGGCACAAGAGGCAAACCCTTAAGAATCTTTCCTTACTCAGACAATAATAAAAATTTTGAGAAGCTATCGATTATCTCACAAAATGCATGTGTACTTCCATGAGTTTACAAAATGTAACACTGATATCTATGCTTGCTTTGATCCTGTTGTTTTGTTTCACTGCCAAGGGGTGATTTCCTAATACGTTCTGGAGGACTAAAGATATCTTCTATGATACCCTCACAAAATGTGAAATTGATTTTGAGGCGTTTTGAAAATAGTTTTTAAAAAGTTCAATGGTTTTCGTGACGAAAACAAAATGTCCATTTCTTTCGCTTGCTGCTATTTGTAGGAAGCTTCATTTCATTTCATTTCTACTACAGCTACAGCTTCATTTCATTTCTCTTTCACGTACCTGCTACACTGAAAGACGACACTGTCTTCTCTTGTTATGCAAGAAGTATGGGCTGTGAAAATATATGCGACATTTTGGTTGATATTTTCGGCTGCCACTCCTTCAGACTTGCAATCATTGCAGGAGTTGGGAGAAAGGCATTGTTTATCGAAAAAGGCGCATAGCAATGGGAGCGATTTGGTGGTGCAACTGTAATAGTCCTGCCCGGCGCATTAGAACCAAAACATTTAATAAAATTGACACAAGCTTCGGAGAATCTTCATAATCATTTCATCAATAATTTTGTACAAACATTGTCGTGTTCGCAGTTTCTATCTCGAATCGTCTGACTTCTCCTTGCTTCAACTCTCACTCGAATCGTCTGACTCCTCACACTTCAAATCGGGGGGTCGCGTTTAAAACAATTAATACATTCAGATCTAATTCTTAGATGTCCACACTCTCCCCCAATTGAAGAAATGTTGTCTTCAACATTGATATGAATCGGTATAATTGCAGTCAATCTTTTTCAATATTTCAGTAACAATCAGTTCAATGTTCATCTCAGCTGGATTGCGCGCCTAATCCACTTCGGTTCAGTTCACTGCATTTAATAAACGATATTTCGATCGTAGCAAATTGCATACGTAGACTGGAACAATATTCCAAAGTAAATGTAACAAAGTTCTTCCGATTTTCAAAATGCGATAATATAATGCGACTTCAGTCTATGGCGACGTTAGTCTAAGGTCTATAAAGAATGAGTATAACGAGTTCCAATTTAATAACGACGAGTCCTTTCTCAACGAAACATGTGCGCAAATGAGTTTCTTCTTAATAAATCAAGGGTCTAACGTTCGCGTGAGGGTACCATTGCATCGGGTAAAACATAGGTCGCATAACTATTTGTCTCGTATATTGTTGTGGTACAAACGACGTTGCAAAAGGGTTAAGTCTGTGATCATTAAGTTTCAACGCGGTGTCAAATCTTGGATAAACGTAATTCACGGCGTATTGTTGCTGTAACTGAGGATTACCCAACTCATTGTAGGCGAGACGCATGGGCGGTTGACGATTTCTAGTTGGTCTCTCATTTTGATGTTCTTGGACTTGTTCGCCGATACTACTTAATTGATCAGATGATGAGACGATTTCCTCGGACACTTGTTCATCTTCGAGTGGTAACGGATTACTTAAGCTTTGTTCAGATATTTCATCTGCAATGCTTCTGTCACCAGCATCAATATTCTCGTGTACGTACTGATCTTGTTCTTGTCTAGTTGACTCTGGAATCGATTCATCTGCATCAGGCATTCCAATTCTTTCTTCGAACCGTTCAAGATCTCTTGGATGAAACTGAGGTACTTCTTCTCCTGAATCGTATTCACTATCAATTTGTGATGGCTCTGCTCGCTTGAGGTTAGCTTTTCTTTGTCCTCTTCTGTTTTCGTTGTTGCGATGAACAGTACCAGCTTGATGGGTTTCTTCCATCTCTAGATAATCACATGGTAATAAAAGTGTGCGATGAAGTACTCTTGTCCTACCATCTCCTTTCTCAGGTTTAATCTCGTAGATTGGGCTATCTTCACCTATCCGACGTATGACTGAATGAATTTTATCTTCCCAATACGAACGAATTTTACCAGGTCCTCCTCGTTCTGATAGATTTCTGACCAATACCCTGTCTCCGGCTGCCAAGGTTGATGTTTTAATCTTCTTATCGTGTTGCTTCTTATAATTACTTGCAGCTCTTTCGTTGTGTTTCATGACAAGGTCATATGCTTCTTGCATGGTAGATTTCCATTGGTCAACATATCCTTTGTAATTCTTTGTTTCAGTTGATCTTAGTGTCTGAAATATCAAATCGATTGGGAGTCTGGGACTTCGGCCAAACAGCAGGTGGAATGGCGAGTATGCTGTAGCTTCTTGTGGTGCACAGTTATAAGCGTGAACTATTTTCGGCAAATGATCCTTCCATTTTGATTTGAATCCCTCTGGTAGCGTTCTGAGCATACCTAACAGTGTTCTATTGAACCTCTCCGCTTTGCCATTTCCCTGTGGGTGGTACGGCGTCGTCCTTGACTTATTCATACGACATAAATGCTCTAATTGATCGAATAATTGATTCTGGAATTCTCCTCCCTGGTCATGGTGTATCCTCTCCGCAAATCCAAAATGCATAAAAAAGTCATTAAACAATCTTTCGGCAGCTGTCTTGGCTGATTTGTCACGAGTAGGATATGCTTGTGCGTAGCGGGTGAAATGATCAACTACAACCAATATATACTCGTAACCTCCCGAGGATCTTTCAAGATGCATGAAGTCAATTGAGATAAGCTCGAATGGTGCAGAGGTAATGATGGGTTTCAATGGTTCTCTCTGATGCACAACGGGCTTCTTTTGTTTGATGCAGCGGCATTTCTTGTTGACATAAAATTCAATATCTCTCTGCATATGAGGCCAGAAAAATCTGTCTCTTGTAAGTAGCTAGTAGAACCTTTTCTGCTCCAACATGTCCCATTTCATCATGAAGCTCATGGAGAACCATTGACTGAAGGCCCTTTGGTAAAATAATTTGAGCCTTGTTCCCACATTTGCGTCGAAGAAGTCCATCTTTATCGATAAACAGTTTTGACCAGTCATATATCAAACGCTTTGTTGTGTGACTTTGAGGGCGTATCACATCAGGCGATGGTTTGGCATCGTTTGTCTTCCATCTTAATACGGCAGCTATATCAGGATCTTCCATTTGATGCTTTAACATATCAATCTTATTTGAACTATTCTTTTTGATCTGTGTTCTTCTTTTCAGCCTCGAGCTCTGTTACCGAGTTTACTCTGCCCATAGCTGCCATCCAGTTGACACTTTGATCATAACATTGCATTGATTGAACAGTAGCATGAATTATATCACTGTTGGCTTCTTCAGTGCACTCTCTGATCAGTTCATCGATTTTTAGCGGCATTCTACTCAGTCCATCGGCATCTCCGTTCTTTTTACCAGGACGATAGTGTATAGTAAAGTTATACTCGGCAAGTTCTCCCACCCATCGAATACCAGTGGCATTTAGTTTTGCTGTCGACATCACATACGTGAGAGGGTTGTTGTCTGTATAAACCCGAAATGAGGGTGCATAGTATAGTGTTCCAAGTGGGCTTGGAACTGGAGTTATTCGATTCGTGGTCGCCATCTTAGCTCCTCGTGTTCAAGTCCCCGACCTCAAGGGACTGGGTCCTAGTGACCGCAAAACCGGGGGGTTAGTCTCTACACTACATTACTCCCCCTTTTAAGAAAACGAACTATAACTAACGATATGTGGTGTCCTCTCACAACAAAACACGGTTACTGCTCGGGCGTCCATTCCGCAACGCAACAAGTTACGCGGATACGAAGACTAAAGACGAATGCTACTAACTACGCTACTGGATAAATTGCTGGTCCGAATAGTTGTGTTCGATTTCTCCTCCTCACTGGATAACGTCTAGCATTTCCATCCTCCTCTGTCTCCGCATCCTCAGGAACTACAACTGGGAATGGTTCTGCGATGTAGCGTTCATCCTCAGCATTACAACGTTCTACTTCAACGGTGCTCGACTCCTCAATGTCCTCTCTTCCAGGTAACCTTTTAAAGAAGCTCACGTTTCGAGTTATGCGATGAGTGTCATTTTCTGCAGTTACTTTCGAACCTTGTCGCGATATTACGATGTACGGTGTCGTGTTAAATCTTGTTGATAATTTGTTCTTTTTGTCCTGCTTCACGAGAACAGTGTCACCGACGGCTATATCGGACGGTCGTGCGTGTCTCTTCTTGTCTGCATACTCTTTTTGCTTTTGTTTTGCAACTTCATCATTCTTCTTTGCTTCATTGTGTCTGTTCAGGTGTTTCTTCAACATGAGGCCTGGTAACTTTCCGTTTACGGTCCGATTAAATAGAAGTTCAGCGGGCGGCACGTTTGTTGATGAATGTGGAGTTGTGCGATATGCGAGTAAGAAACGCTGAATGTCCTGCCGCCAATTTCGGCCTTCTGCTTCTGCCGCGCGGATGGATTTTCCTAGCGGTCTGTTGAAACTTTCTACTTCCCCATTGGCCTGCGGCCATAACGGTGTTGGTGGGGGAAAATCAATTCCAAGCGTCTTCATATAGCGCTTGAAGTCATTGCCATTAAATGGTGGTCCTCCATCAGCTTTAACGGTAAGAGGTATTCCATGCATTGCAAAAATCTTGTCAAGGATAGGGATTATTGCTGGTGTTGCAGTTGAACGAGTGATCTCAACAACTGGAAAACGTGAATACGCGTCAATTACTACCAGTAAATACTCGCCGCTCGGCAGCGGACCGAAGAAATCTATGTTGAGACGCTGCCATGGGCCATCTGGTAATTTGGTCATTTTCAATGGCTCTGGTTTTTTCATTTTCATTTTTTCATTTTCATTTTATTAAGGAGGGTAGCCCTTTGTTGTGAAGTTTAGGTTCAATTTAGCGTCGTAAGAAACCCATAGAAAACCCTCTCGTGCACATCAAAGGAAAACAGAGCAGCACGTGATATGTGCAAGGTCATAGGTCAGCCTCATTCGGAAACAATATGTGCACACGTGAACGTGCACAGGTCATAGGCAAAGGTCATTATGCCATATAAGGCAATAGCGGAAGTGCAGATGAGCACAACAGATCAAGATCCGAAATTGTAGTTCAGTTACTGAAGGAGCTCCAGGAGAAAGGTCGCGGGAAAGGAGTGCCACTCCCTGGGTAGCCCAGTGGAGGGGCGGGAGTAACTCACACGGAATTGTCGCATCAGTAGTAGTAGAGAACCGGATAGTCGATAAAGGCCTATGTAAATAGTGCATGAAATATAAATATGTAAAACCTCAAAAAGTGTCTTCATTGCATTTGCCCTGAGATTTGAACAAGAAAGGACATATCTTTACAATACATGGCGCCCAACGTGGGGCAGAGAACTCAGAAGAACGAAAGAAGAAGACACCGAAATTATTGCGGGGCAAGCACTATTTAATCGATCGAAAATGAAGAAGCTGGAGGCCGACAGACGCACGAGATTAGAGAAAGACCGAGAACATGATTACGGTAGAAGAACATTTGCGAAACAAGAAGTAAAGAAATCGAAGCTTTGAAACAAGAGTTGAACAAGAACCGAACACGAAACATAGCGAAGAGTAAACGAACATGAAACGAAACAAGTCGCATCGAATAACGCCGAAATCGAAATCGAAATAGAAACGAAATATTGTCGAAGATCGCTCAGATTGTTAGAGACTGTTGTTGAAGATAAATGGACTAGTGGACATTTGTGTAATTCGAAACCCGAAGTTTTGAAAGTGCGACGAAGATCGAACACTGATCAGCACAGAAAGAACAATGCCGCTGTATTGGAGACACATGAGAAACAAGAAAAACATTCACGGATTGGCGAACATTGCTGACGACGTAAGAACTCCCCGTAGTGGACGGTAAATTATTTGCTTGTTTAGAACCTAGTAGGCCTGTTTTCGAAAATTTAGTTTGAAAGTTCAGGTTTCATGCAGGAAGTATTGCAGGCAATTAGGCATTTACGTAAGTCTTTTGTTAGAGGAAACAAGTAAACATTGAATCATAAGGTCATAAGACAAAAGTGCCATTAAGCTAACAAAGGAGCAAGGTCATAAATATCGAACATGATGCCAAGATATTGAAAGTATTTCATCAGATCGGAATTTGGAGGTTCGCCAATATAGGACGGCAAGACGAAAGGTCGTCATAGCTTTTCAACATAATTGTGTATTGTATTCGTCGTTAAGACATCTGTGGTTGCACAGGTCAAAGGACACCACGAGTTGGAAGAATTCGGTTAAGAATGTTCGGACAACAGCGTATCATAGAAATATATCGAAGCAGGGATTTAACCATGCATACAGTCGTCAGTCATAGGAAGTACAGCAGAGAGTTCATCGAAATTTTATTGTTAAGAAACAAACAGTGTTGAAGCATGCGTATTTAGAAATGTATTTGAGGTACCCGAAACGAAAAACATGGAATGTATTGGTTCGTCGCGCAGTAGGTAGTAGTCTGTAGACGTAGGCAGATTATTCTTGACCGTTTGTGGAAGCCAATTACATTTATCGAAATAGAAATTGAAGTATTCGAAACGAAAGCAACGTCATAGATATATAGAAATTCTTCATTGTAGCCTAAAGTAGTTCATTAGAGGAGCTCATTTCGCGAAATAGTTTATTTGGGAGCTCGCATTCATTCGGAACATGTTGTTGTAAGAACTTCATGTAAGGGCAGATTCACTAGGGAATCATTGGAACTGTCAGGAGTAGGCCTGCAGTTATTGTTCGAAAGCCCGATCGTCGTAGAACTTTAGGTCAATGGTAGAAACACGCCGCCATCAAGGCATCGAAAATTATTCGTCTAAAGTCAGATTTATGAATCAGCATATTCGAGACAGCAAGTGGGAAAGCTTGTTCGGTCGCCAGTGATCATCAGGGATCACAACCCCGGGCTGGATTCATTGTGGATACTAGTAGAGTATTCGTCAGAGAATTAGGTACCACGATAGAAAATCGTACGATTTTGTGGAAATAGAAGCGCATTGCATTGCATCACATCGGACATTGGAGCGGAAGAAATATTTAGAAATCCCATAGAAATTCGGACTTAGGTCACCCGTAGATTCGAAGCACTCTTTTTTGATTTACTGGGTAAATCAACCGGGGGAGTGTGTTGTGAAGTTTAGGTTCAATTTAGCGTCGTAAGAAACCCATAGAAAACCCTCTCGTGCACATCAAAGGAAAACAGAGTAGCACGTGATATGTGCAAGGTCATAGGTCAGCCTCATTCGGAAACAATATGTGCACACGTGAACGTGCACAGGTCATAGGCAAAGGTCATTATGCCATATAAGGCAATAGCGGAAGTGCAGATGAGCACAACAGATCAAGATCCGAAATTGTAGTTCAGTTACTGAAGGAGCTCCAGGAGAAAGGTCGCGGGAAAGGAGTGCCACTCCCTGGGTAGCCCAGTGGAGGGGCGGGAGTAACTCACACGGAATTGTCGCATCAGTAGTAGTAGAGAACCGGATAGTCGATAAAGGCCTATGTAAATAGTGCATGAAATATAAATATGTAAAACCTCAAAAAGTGTCTTCATTGCATTTGCCCTGAGATTTGAACAAGAAAGGACATATCTTTACAATACCCTTCAACCAGAGTTGTTTTACAAGGGGCCCTCCACTTAAAAACTTTAATATACAATTACATACTAAAAAGAATAATTACAATATAAAAACCATAATATAAAAACCTAATACAATATCTACAAAATCTAACATAAAAGAAAGGGAAAAGGAAAAATTCCTAAATAGATTTTTTAAAACTATTCAGGGAAGATGCCTGTTTGGTATCGGCAGGAAGTTCATTCCACACTTTTGCTCCACGATAGGAAAAGCATTTTTGCCCATTACTTGACTTTTTCATGGGTAATCTTAAATCTGTCTCAGAATTGCGCAGGACATACGAAGAGCACTTTGAGTTTCGGGTGAAAAGGTCACACAAGTATTGGGGAGCCAGTTCATGCAGGGACTTGAAGACCATTATTTTAGATTCACTAGCGATGAGTTGTTCAATGGTCTTCCAGCCCAGCTGGTCGATAAGTGGTCTGCTTGGGGTATCAAAGCTGCTGTTGGTTATAATTCTTGCAGCTCGATTTTGAAGTTTTTGCAACTGATTAAGCTCAGTCGAACCGGCACAACCCCAAACAGAGCAACAATATCGAAGGTATGGCTCGACAATAGCTGTGTAAAGAGTCTTCAATGTTTCCTTCGGTGGGTACGTCTTGGCTTGTTTTAAAAAGCCAATAGCTCTAGAAACTTTGGTAGAGACAGTCTTGATGTGTTCCTTCCAGTTAAGAGAGTTGTCAATCTGAACACCAAGGTATTTTGTTTTTTGGATTATTTCGAGCTCATTGTTGCGAATTTTCAAATCCAAGTCTTCATTTCGACTTTTGAGGATATTATGCTTTTGCTTGGTGGAGACAAGCATGGAATTTGTTTTTGCAACATTTAAGGAGAGCTTGTTGCCTTGAAGCCAAGTATCCAGTTGTTTGAGGTCGTTATTAATGGCCTCGTTCAACACATTTATGTCCGAAGACTGGTAGCACAGACTTGTGTCGTCAGCATACATGGAAACAGCTGAATTTTGGACAGCTTGCGGCAGATCATTGATATAAATAAGGAAAAGAAGGGGACCCAGACAGGAGCCTTGGGGAACACCCACATCTATACTCTCAATTTTTGAGCTGACACCGTTGACCCGACAGAATTGTTTTCGATTGCACAGGTATGATCTAAACCATGCGAGTTCCCGCTGTTGGACTCCGTAGTGCACCAATTTCTGGCAGAGAATCTCATGGTCAACAGTGTCAAAAGCTTTTTTAAGATCAATGAAAACAAGGCCTACAAGCTTACCAAGATCCAGCCCATTGTAAATTTTCTCTGGTGGATTTTCTTTACCAATTGCTTGACACGCAAGGCACTTTCCGATTTCATCTTGAACAAACTTGTCTATGAGAGGGAACCACACTTTCTCCCGAATTAAAGCTTTGGTTTTGGCGATACCTTGGTGGCCCTCATGTGCGATTTGGACAGCACGCTTTTGCAAGGGCGTTGGCATGATAATTCTTGTACCGCGTAAAATAACTCCATTAGAATGGTTGATGGTGAGCTCATCCTTTACTGCTTTAAATGACTGCACAGCAGGTGAATTCCAATTACCGGATGTAATTGCTTGTTTTACTTCTTGTAATGTTTTGTCTTCATTGGTCGCTGAAATAATTTCTGCTAATGACATTCCCTTGGGTACTGAATGTTCCGTTAATGTGTTTACATACAATTCAGCTTTATTTTCTTTGGTAGGTTGTGCTACCGGATGACGCGACAGGTAGTCTGCCGGATTTTCTGCTCCTGGTTTGTATTTCACCGTAAATTCATACTGCTGCAACCGCAATAGCCAGCGTTCGATACGCGCAGGCGGTTTCGATTGTGGGTTGCCGCATTCCAAGGGCTTATGATCTGTGATGAGTGTGAAGGGTGCACCATATACGAATAAATGAAAATATTCTATGCCCCACACTATACTGAGCGCTTCACGCTCTGTTTGCGAATAACGTTGTTCAACATCCGTAAGTGCACGGGAAGCGTATGCAACTATACGAAACTCATTTGACCCCTTGGGTGCTTGGGCGAGAATTGCCGAAATTCCGACTGGGCTAGCATCAACTACTATTTGAGTATCCTTTTGAACATCAAAGTAAGCCATAACTGGACTTTTGCTTAATGCTTGTTTTAGCTTGTTGAATGCGTTTGTGTGTTCTGTTCTCCAAACAAAAATAGCATTCTTTCGAGTTAGCCTGCGTAGGGGCTCTGTAATACTTGCGTAATTTGGAATGTACCGAGATGAATAGTTGGCCATTCCTAAAATGCTTCGAACTTCAGACGCGTTTTGTGGTCTGGGTGCTTTGATAAAAGCCTCAATTTTCTTGGGGTCAGGCTTTACCCCCTCTTTGGAGAAATTTACACCATAAAAATCGATTTCTGTTTTCAAAAAGTCACATTTGTCCTTGTTTAATGTTAAACCACATTCTTGCAGCCTGTCTAGACAAATTCTCAGAGCTAAATCATGCTCTTCACGCGTTGTTCCGAATACCAAAATGTCATCCACTAAGTTTAAGACACCTTTAACACCACGCAAAGCATTTTGGAGTGCATACTGGAATGCTTCGGAAGCAGCATTAATGCCCATACTTAATCTCTTATAGCGAAATAGACCTTCGTGTGTTGTGAACGTGGTTATGTAACGTGAATCCGGATGTAGCTCAATTTGGTGGTATGCCTGATTGAGATCCAACTTAGAAAAATAACATGCACCATTGAGTTGCATTGTGATGTCATCAACAGTTGGAATATTATGTCTGACTCTTTTTATAGCTTTATTGGCACAACGCATGTCCACACAAATTCTAATGGAACCATTCTCTTTGGGCACAACAACAATAGGTGAAACAAATGGTGTAGCTACATCATCAGGAACTTTCTCAATTATGTCTAAATCTTGCAAATTTTTGAGCTCTTTTTTCACTTGTTTTCTTAAGTGGTAGGGGATTCGCCTTTGGTTTTGAGCAACTGGTTTCACAGTCTCATCAATGTCTAATCTCAACTGGTAATTTTTCAACTTTCCAATACCTTCAAACAATTTAGAACTTTCTGCAATTTCTGGAATGCTGTTTACATTCTTGGCTGCTGGGCTGTTGTTTGGACTGGGAAAAGATTCCCCTTTTTCAGTTTTTGGCTTTGTTGATTGCACAGCACATAAATTAAATTTTATCAAACTGAGATCTTGTGCAGTTGCTGAACTAAGAAGACAGCCAGAATCACCTCCAGCAACATAAAAGGTTGCAACTGCATATTTCCTTTTTGTTTCAATTATTGCCTGAAAACAACCCAAAAGCTTGACAGGACCATCACCATGATAAGGAAAAACTTTTGTTTTTGTTGCGCGTAACTGTGCATTTTTCATTTTTGCATGAGTTGTTTCATCAATCACATTAATACTTGCACCAGTGTCAATCAAAATTTTGAAGTTATGACCTTTTATAGTTACATTAGCCATGTTGTTGGTTGTTTTAGATTGAGATGAAACTGGGTAAACATACACATTATCTTCTGAGTCACTGGAACTTTCCTCTTTAGTGACCTGTCTGACTTGTTTGGGCCTAAATTTCCTTGTTTGACTTGGTTTGTCAGATTCATGGCTTGAATTTGACATGCAGAATTTGGCAAAATGATTATTCTTACCACATTTATAACATTTCTTGCCTTGAGCTGGGCATGTAGACTGATGTGGGTATTCTCCTCCACAATGTCTGCACTTTTTGTGGGCTGGCTGTTTCTTCCCTTTGATTAGATTGACTTGATCTGTGGCCGCACATAAGGTAGTTTCAATTTGATTTGTCTGCTGGGTACTTGCCTCCACTCTTTGACCTTCTTCCAGCATTTGTTTTAATGTGAATTCTGGATCTCGAAGGGCTTTCTTTCTTAAATGTGTTGATGTACCGTTTGTGACAATTTGTAACTTGATTTCGAAGTCTACACGATCTCCAAAGTCACACTTCTCTGCTAGGGTACGTAATCGTACATGATATTCAGCTAAGGATCCTTGTGATGATTGTGTACACTGCCTGAACATATATGTAGCATGTAACACATTTTTCTGGGGTTCAAAATAGTCTGTGAGTCTGGTCACAGCTGTGTCATAATCGTCCTCTTCCCCCGTGTTTTCCAGTGTCTGAAAAATCTTATCCACTGCAGGGCCAGCTTGGTATAGTAGCATGGCACGTTTCCTACTTGTATTGTTGATGTTGGCTGCCACTAAGAATCTGTTGAAACGATTTAGCCACTCTTTCCAACGTAAACTGATTGTTGATGGGTCAACGTTCGGGTCGAACGCGACCATCGGAGCTAAAGACGACATTGCCATTCCACTCAGGACACTTCTGGACCGTTACAGGCCACTAAACAACTCTAGAAGCTTCTTTCTTGTTTATTTCAGTTCTTTTGACATCCTCGTCGCCAATTATAGTGTTCCAAGTGGGCTTGGAACTGGAGTTATTCGATTCGTGGTCGCCATCTTAGCTCCTCGTGTTCAAGTCCCCGACCTCAAGGGACTGGGTCCTAGTGACCGCAAAACCGGGGGGTTAGTCTCTACACTACACATAGTACAGGTAGTCCTTGAATTGCTCGGTTACTGACCACTTTAGGGCAAGAAATTCAAGTTTGCCTGAGTGAAGATGATACCTCTTCTCAGATGGTGACAAGGTTCTAGAGGCATATGCAATGACTCGCAACTTTCCTTTCTGTCGTTGATAAAGAACTGCATCTAGCCCCTCTTGTGATGCGTCAGTGTGCAAGATGTATGGCTGCTGAGGGTCTGGATAAGCAAGTAATGGTGGATTGATAAGCAAATCAACAATACACTTGAGAGCATTCTGGCATTCTTCTGTCCACTTGATCTCTGCATTTGAATGTAACTGTCCATTGCTGTTCTTCATTTTAACATTGCTTTCGGTGGGCGTAACAAGTAGATCATACAATGGTTTTGCATTTTGTGCAAAGGATGGGATACTACGGCGGTAGTAAGACAATAGTCCAAGCATTTTCCGGACGTCACTGACTGTTCTTGGTGCACGATTTAATAGACTTGTGACAGCATTAACATTACTTTCATCCATCTTATAGCCATCTGCACTCACCACTCTACCAAGGAACTTTACTTCTTTCATAAACAATTCGCATTTCGGACCTTTCAGTTTGATGCCATGTTCTCTGAGTCGTCTTAACACAGTTGTTACATGTTGTACGTGCTCATCAAAGGTTTTGCTGAAGATAATCAGATCGTCAAGATACGGGATAACTATCTGGTCCCGCAAATCACGTAATAAGTCCTCCATATGTCGTTGAAATGCAGCAGGAGCATTCATCAAGCCGAATGGTATCCTATTCCATTCAAATAGACCCCAAGGCGTGATGAAAGCAGTAAGATTGCGATGCTCTGGCTTGATAAACCCTTGATGGTAGGCCTTGCCTTGGTCAGGCACAGTGAACCATTGGCTACCACCAAGGTTATCTAATGTCTCCTGAATTCGTGGTAGTGGGTGACGGTCCTTGATAGTCTTGCTGTTTAATCCACGATAATCCACGCACAGGCGAAGGGTTCCATCTTTCTTTCTCACGCATACTACTGGTGAAGACCAAGCTGACTTTGATTGTCTGATAAATTGTTTATTGAGTAGATCCTCAATATATGCTTTAACTTCACCATATAATGGCCTTGGAACTGCTACATAGTTCTTCTGTACTGGTCTTTTGTCATCCAAGTTTGTTTCCATTTCAAGTCCACTTGCTATGCCTATATCTGAACTATTTGCAGCGAATGATTCTGACTCTTCTTCCAGCATGTTCATCACAGCGGTCTTTTGCTCTTCAGATAATTCACCAAGTTTAACATTTGGTACAAAGTTCTTTTTCTTCTCATGATGTGAGACTCGTTGATCGGCTGTCTTCGAATTTGT
Organism: Aurelia sp. 3 sensu Dawson et al. (2005); assembly: GCA_964020215.1. Lineage (NCBI taxonomy): Eukaryota > Metazoa > Cnidaria > Scyphozoa > Semaeostomeae > Ulmaridae > Aurelia > Aurelia sp. 3 sensu Dawson et al. (2005). Next base: position 11,540,801 of record OZ026590.1, read on the forward strand.
GCTGTCTTCTGTCTTTTCATCTTTCATTTCTATTCGTGTGACAGACTGTATTAGCTGCACCCGTTCTAGCACCGTTCTATTTCTGAGGTGAATATCATGATCTGTAGAATTTTCTATGCTAATTTGAAGTCTCTGGGTTGTGCCACTCTTCAAGGAAACAAGTGTTTCAGTTGTTTGAAGTCCATCAGGTAGATTTTGGTTGAGCTCTGGTTCAAACATTGCAAGCATCGAATTTGGAACAAAACCTCCATTTCCACGACATGGAACCAAGACAGAACTTTGTCTGGGTATCATTATGTCCTTTTTGTTTGTTTTGACTGTGCAGACATAATCTTTCTCTGTGCATTCTTTTATGATGTTGACAAATGCTTGACTTTGTCCATCTTTCAGTGTGGAAAAGTGGTTTTTATCTCTCTTAGTAGATCTCGATTATCAGCTTCTATTGTCCCACTTTCACTACGGGTAAGTTCGCATATCACATTGAACCCAATTATTGGAACATCAATTGTTCCTTTTGTAACTAAGAATGGTACAAGGACACATCTCTTCTCAGGAATATCGGATATCAACTCAAGCTTCAGTTAATTCTATCTCATGTGCTTATACCCTTAGCTGCATGGCCTCATTGGGACTAGGTTTGCCTTGGGAGGTGTCATCATCAACTTCTGGTTGTACTTCATCAGAAATGACGGAAGCGAAGAGAGAAACCGTTTCCCATCTGTCATTTAATTAAGCTAATTTGATCTAAATCTAACTTAAATACAATACTACCTAAATTAAGTCTAACTATTAAGGCTTGAAATGGGGAATTGGAGACGCAACGAGGGAGGGCAATTGTCCTAAGGGGTAACCAGCACTGCAGAACAGAGAGCCAAATCATTCTGCAGTGTCAGTAAAATTTAGAGGGCGGGTCCTGGACGGATATTTGGCCGGTGGTCCGTCCAAGGATGTGCCCAAGAGTGAAATGATACGTCAAAGGCGGGTCCCTGTTTGGGATGTGCCTAAGAAGGGCGGGTCCCATACTGGTATGTCCGTACCATTCTGGGATGTGCCTGGCAAATCCAATTAGATAGATAAACATGGTCCATCTAACGGATTTACCTGTATCTCATGATGTGGGTATAAATAGGCCATATAAGGTAGATTTTTGTAGCATGCACGAGAAAAACGTGCTTCCAACTTTTCGTAGTCGACGGCAAATTGGCCTATTGAGGACAATTGACTCCCTCGATGGCCCCAAGATTTGAAAGTACAAATCAAAATGTTGTATTGAATAAACGCTACATCCAAAGCAATATTGACGGACTGTAAGGAAACATGTTGGATTTTTATCAGGGAGTGGTGGGTGGGCTTTGCTCTTGACCTCACTGCGCTGAGGAAGGTACTTGCTTTCTATGCTTTAACTGATCCTCAATTGCTTCTCCTTTCCTTCAGCATTTTGCTAGCTTGGCAAATTCAACTGGGCAGATCTTCTATGTGATTTACTCTTAGGGCCATGCTCGTGTTGTAATGTATTGTTTTAGCCCTTTGCAACTTGTGATTGGGTAGCTTACTCAGCCCCGTTCGGCGATTGGGTAAGGCTGTTTCTATTATTTCCCTTATATGGGTCTGCACTATTGTTTGCTGGAATTCAAACTGCTGTGATTACATCATCAGGCCACTGAGCCCAACGTTAACACATTTACCCAAGAGGGGATTCCAAAGTTGTAAATGAATCTTTAATCCTGTCAGTTGGGAGTTAATTGCAATCCGCCGAAGAGATCTATTTAATCCTTATGGGTGAGAACATCAGAAGGCGCTGAATTTGACAAGTATACAACACATACTCCGTATAGTGTCAAATAACAATAAATTAGCCCATTCGCAGAATTAACTGTATTTATGTTGCACATAAATTTTCTTTAATTCTATCTCATGTGCTTATACCCTTAGCTGCATGGCCTCATTGGGACTAGGTTTGCCTTGGGAGGTGTCATCATCAAGTTCTGGTTGTACTTCATCAGAAATGACGGAAGCGAAGAGAGAAACCGTTTCCCATCTGTCATTTAATTAAGCTAATTTGATCTAAATCTAACTTAAATACAATACTACCTAAATTAAGTCTAACTATTAAGGCTTGAAATGGGGAATTGGAGACGCAACGAGGGAGGGCAATTGTCCTAAGGGGTAACCAGCACTGCAGAACAGAGAGCCAAATCATTCTGCAGTGTCAGTAAAATTTAGAGGGCGGGTCCTGGACGGATATTTGGCCGGTGGTCCGTCCAAGGATGTGCCCAAGAGTGAAATGATACGTCAAAGGCGGGTCCCTGTTTGGGATGTACCTAAGAAGGGCGGGTCCCATACTGGTATGTCCGTACCATTCTGGGATGTGCCTGGCAAATCCAATTAGATAGATAAACATGGTCCATCTAACGGATTTACCTGTATCTCATGATGTGGGTATAAATAGGCCATATAAGGTAGATTTTTGTAGCATGCACGAGAAAAACGTGCTTCCAACTTTTCGTAGTCGACGGCAAATTGGCCTATTGAGGACAATTGACTCCCACAATTGCGCAAGCGCAATCCCCAAGACAAGAAAAGTTGATGAAGACATGCGAAGACGAAAATGGATCGGGCATTGCCTTAGCTTTGTGCCATATTAAATAACAGTAGACAATAATTTTCGAATCGTTGGGCCGTGGCAAGTTGATGCAAATAAGTGTTTTAGCCTTTTTCAAAGGATTCTGAAATAGGACAGATGAAAATGCAATCTCTATTTCCTGAGCATGGTAAATTTAGTCCGTTGGAACAACAGTAGCACAACACCAAGGTTACTTGCAAATATAAGAGGCTATTGAAATAGAAAGAAGATTCACCATTGTACCCATGCACATCACGAAACCAAACGTTGAAATCAAAATGATCAAGAACTGACCATGTTTTTCTGCAAAGGTCCCAGTGATTATTGTCTTATGCTTATTCACTTCTTTCAATTAAAAGACTACCCAGCGGCATCTCCGAGTGGGACTTTACACTGCTACTAGCGGGCAGATTAAGTTCCCATGTATTTCATTTTTTTCCTAATCCAGGAGAGAACCAGTCTGTTATGTGTTCTACTTCAACATCTTTTCTAGATGATTCTGTGGTACTTTTATCATTGCATCTTATACAGCACAAGCGTAGAACAACATAATTTCTTCCAAATTGTCTGCGGTGCACAAATTTCATTTAAAACAGCATTAAAAGGTGAGATTTGCGTAGGAACAAGGAAAACGTGACATGTTCGGGAAGCTAGGCGAGAACTGGCATATTTTTTCATGATGCCATGGTGCGTACGCTTGGAAATTTCAAAGCACTGACAGCAAATAAGATAGCATCTAAATATCTCTACCAAATCTATCTATACAAAGCCCTTAGGGTCGATAGTTCATACCAGATATAAGTTAAGAAGACTCGTCACCTTCGGGAACTCAGGAAAAACAGTTGTTCATGTCTATCTGCGGGATAGAATTACAGTACCTTGTCAAATTGCAGCAGATATACTCATCAGCGTTGTGTTGCTCCGTCACAGGTATAGTCCTGACATGTTATCGTGACAGTGGCATCCTCGCCTCACATTTGTTCATTCCAGATGTCATGTGTTTCTGTCCTGGTGGCGATCGCAAACGGACTATCCAGACTATCACGCCTGAAAGGAAAAACAAACGCAAGGAGACTATGGACGTCTAGTATGTCATGTTATTCATTGCAAAGAAAATAACAAAATCGCTTTGAAATTTCATGTCTTGTTCGTTGTCAGGAAGTAGTAAGTAAAACCATGGCCTCAGCATCTTCCTTGCGTTATTATATATAGAAATCATCGTCCTTTGGACACCAGTTTTCTTTTTCGGTTTCTCGTCAGTTTAAGAACCTCGCTTTGAATTGGCGAAAGATATATCACAACATTTTGAGAACATGAAAATGTAAATAAAAATATGACATCTTCAAAAGATACTTAACTTTTTGCCTAGATATGCATGTCAGGCCAGACTTCCAGTCGTCTTCGTGTCGTCTTTCAATGCAACCATACAAGAAATGGTGATATTCTGTATCGGTGTGGTTCTCTCATCGCTTTTCTAGCATATTTGTCACTCAGTCCAATCAATGTCCTGTAATCTGAGCTCTAAGGTAACTTCGTAGCGAATCATTGTATCTACGCCCAGTCGGTTTACAAGCAGGTAACCTATTGCCACCGGAGAGAACGACTTCTTTGATTGTCTTTCTGTTGAGACTTCGATTTCTTCACTGAGCACTGGTATTGTAATTGTATCTCTGCTTGCCGGTGTTCTGAAGTCTTTGGGTTGGAAAACCACCTAGGGCGTGCCCTTTCATCGTAGTTTTCACGACGCAGACAACTGGCAAACCTGTCGCTGCTACGTTCATTGTTGCACCAAAAACAGCCTCTAGTGCTTGATCAGGCAGTTAATCTCCGAAGGTGTTGTTTGTCTGTGTGTAGTATTAGTTCGCTTGTTCCTTGCTCTTTGCTCTTGACCTCACTGCGCTGAGGAAGGTACTTGCTTTCTATGCTTTAACTGATCCTCAATTGCTTCTCCTTTCCTTCAGCATTTTGCTAGCTTGGCAAATTCAACTGGGCAGATCTTCTATGTGATTTACTCTTAGGGCCATGCTCGTGTTGTAATGTATTGTTTTAGCCCTTTGCAACTTGTGATTGGGTAGATTACTCAGCCCCGTTCGGCGATTGGGTAAGGCTGTTTCTATTATTTCCCTTATATGGGTCTGCACTATTGTTTGCTGGAATTCAAACTGCTGTGATTACATCATCAGGCCACTGAGCCCAACGTTAACACATTTACCCAAGAGGGGATTCCAAAGTTGTAAATGAATCTTTAATCCTGTCAGTTGGGAGTTAATTGCAATCCGCCGAAGAGATCTATTTAATCCTTAAGGCTGATTTCCAGTCAGTGGAATTTTCCGAGCGGGCGGAAATTCTTTTGTTTGCGAGAGAAAATGTCTCTCTGAAATTGAATGGATAGTTACGGCTGAGCAACTTTTTATTGTCTAAAATTCCGCCCGCTCGGAAAATCCCGCTGACTGGAAATTGGCCTTTATGGGTGAGAACATCAGAAGGCGCTGAATTTGACAAGTATACAACACATACTCCGTATAGTGTCAAATAACAATAAATTAGCCCATTCGCAGAATTAACTGTATTTATGTTGCACATAAATTTTCTTTCAATCCATCCATCATATGGTATTGAGGTTCCATTAGCTGCAACCAATGTTACATTGCCTTCTTTTTGCATCAGCTCTTCTATCTTTCTAATTGGCTTATTTGGAAAATATTGTTGTGCTTGTTCCATCGAAATAACAGAGACTTGGGCACCAGTGTCCCACAACCCTTGCATCTTTAGACCTTCAAGTTTTATATGCACGGTGCATTTTTCACCAACCAGTTTTGCAATAGACGTATGCTGTTGTGGAGTGGCATTAGAAGTAAACATCGTCTTTTGGTCTGCTACAGTGCCATATTGTGAAGAAAGACTAACAATAGCTTTGCAAATTATTTTATGCTCAGGCCAGTGATGTGATTGGCAGTTTTTCCCACAATATTTGACAACATTGCAAGATGAACACAGCAGCAAACTGTTCTTTTCTTGTCTACAAAATGTACAACATTGGGACTTTATGGCTTGTTTAGGGTCTACGCCTTGTCCCATCGGCGCAGCCCCTTCCCGTTTCCCTGTCCTTGTCTTTGATCAGCTTGACGTTTCAGGCAATCCCTGGCAAAGTGATTTTCTCCCATGCAGTAATTGCTATGCCTGCACGAAGATTCCTTCCCATTTTCAACACAATTCTTACAAGCACGGGATGTTCCTCTCGTTTCACTCTGTTGTCCCTTGGTCCATCTATAACGGTTGTCTTGTCTGGGTGTTTCCTCTTGTTGGTTGGTAGATTTACTGGTTGTTTTCTTGACATCGGAAAGTTGCTCTTGTAGTGTCTTGATTTTAACTTGCATTGCTTCAACCGTTGCAAGAATGTTCGCATCTGCACCTCTGGTGGCACTGTTACTTTTACCCTGAGGAGTCTCTTTGTTTTTGGCTTCCTCAACTGATACAGACTTGACTTGAATACTGTTATTCTTCTTGCCAATCCTTGCTTGTCTCTCTGCCTCTGCGGAGGAGATAGCACTCATCTGCTGTATAAGCTCCTCATCTGAAATGCTTTCTTTCTGCAAGAGGGGTCGCAATTTTCCAAGAATGTTGTCGTCTCTGAGTCCTGTTTCCAGTGATCTCAAGAACATTCCCTGTACAAGAATAGGGTCATATCTTAAAAATGCATCTGCTTCTTGGCTTGCAAACAAGATCTTTTGCCTTAAATCTAAACATCGTAGCAGGAAGGCTTCTGGGGTTTCCTTTTGCCCTTGACAAATTGTGGCCAGTTCTTGATACAATTGTGTTCCACTTTTTTCCTTGTAATGAGACATCAAAATCTGACGAAGGCGTGGCAGTGTGAGATCTCTAACTGTCTCTACGTAGCTTCTGAGTTGCATTCCAGGCTTCATCGCCTTTATCACAGCTTCTATGACTTCCTTGTCAGTGTATCCTTTTTCTATGGCACCTTCAATTTGCCTTGAAAGAGATACAAAGCTCAACTGATCTCCTTTTCCCTGCTCACTTATCTGCCCATAAATTTTAAATTCACGGCGAAATAGAGAATTTACATTTGGTTGCTCGATGGGTGTCCAAGTTTGTCCGACTTCTGGGTTTGCATTGGGTGTCCATCTTTTTCCTATGCCTGGGCTTACATGAGGCTGATTTGTGGGTGACCATCTGTGCTCTTTTGATAACTTTGCCTCAGGTTTCCCAATGATATCCCTTTGACTTGGCCCCCCTTCTGCTCCATGGAGTACATCTTGAATCTCTTGTAATTGATTTTCAAGGAGTGACTCAAATTTCTGACGAATTTGCACAATCCTTTCATTGACATCTTCATGATGTTTCTGAGATCTAGGGTCTTGCATTTCCAGGTTCCGGTGTCCATTCCCCGTTTCCTGGTCGTCTACTCCCAGGTTTCGGTGCCCATTCCCTGTTTCCCGGTCTGCTGGTCTACCTGGTCTAAATCCTGAGGTTCCTGGTTCCTGATCCACTATTCCGGTCCGCAAAATATCATCGATCCCTGATCCTGTTCCTCCCTGACCGTTCCCATTCTGCAAATCATCATTTCCGTCTTTACCTTGATCTTCGTGATCATGCCCCCGTCTAAAGAATCGCAGCCATTCATTCAAATTCTTCACATTTTCCGCTTCAGTGTTTTGATCGAGGGAAGCCCCTCAAAGTCACGAATTTCTTTGAGCAATTTTCGCTTGTTTAAATTGTCAGTTTGGGCTGTATCAAGTCCAATATGGCTAGAAAAATCACGCAAAGTCTGTTGATCAGTGCTAAAGAGCAACAGATCCAGGGCTTCATACGTTTCCTCAACCATATCGACAAATAGCTCAGGCCTCCCAACTCACAAAATAAACACGATCAAAATGTTCTCGAAATGACCAATCTAAACATCAAAACCAACGGCAAGAATCGAGAAATCAACGAGAAAATAACACAGATTTCATTGCGGAAGTATCATGAAAGAAATCGAATCGAATTGATGAATTCAACAACGAATTGAGAAATGCGACAAAAGAAGGTATTGTGACTGACATACCACACAGCAACGTTGCAAACCTTTCTCTCCTCGGCTTCGAAAACCGTTGGGCGCCAAGAAATGTAATAGTCCTGCCCGGCGCATTAGAACCAAAACATTTAATAAAATTGACACAAGCTTCGGAGAATCTTCATAATCATTTCATCAATAATTTTGTACAAACATTGTCGTGTTCGCAGTTTCTATCTCGAATCGTCTGACTTCTCCTTGCTTCAACTCTCACTCGAATCGTCTGACTCCTCACACTTCAAATCGGGGGGTCGCGTTTAAAACAATTAATACATTCAGATCTAATTCTTAGATGTCCACACTCTCCCCCAATTGAAGAAATGTTGTCTTCAACATTGATATGAATCGGTATAATTGCAGTCAATCTTTTTCAATATTTATACTGACTGTGGAAAAGCTGTTGGTGGAACAGGTGGTAGAGAGATATCATTGTTGCCATAGTTGCCTGTTGAAACTATTGCATTCCCATAGGATGAGCTGGCAGTGATCACTTCCTTTTTAACATCTTTCTCCCAAGGACCTTTCAGCTTCTTTGCTTTTGATGGTTTTTCCACTGCTGCGAGATTCGTTGTAAATCGCACGTAGTAAAATTTTTCCCAGAAATCTGTTCCGTAAGGAAGCACGAAGGTCCTCGATCGCTCAATAAAATGTCACATGAGCCTTGCGGCATGTCGTAAAACTTTTCACAAGCATCTCTGATGTTGTCAATGTTGAGCTCATCGTAATCAGTGAAGTCGACGAAGTCCCGTGTGTCCAAAGGCTCGTACTTCTTTGATCTATTTGGCGTAGAACTCATTCGTTGTACCATGATGCTGCTGGGTCTTGGACATTTGTTCTTTGTCTTTGTGTTGCCACTTCTCTTTTCTTTAACAATCTTTTGGAAATCTTCCCAGGTGCGCTTCTTTGCTGCCATGATGCTCTGGAAAAGAAGTTGGCCTGGATTGGGAGGGCAGCCAGTTGTGGAACTTTTCCCGCCAAAATATTTCATCATCAAATCAGAAACGAGGCAGGCCTCCCTTTTTTTGATAGTGATAGCAATGGGCCACACGAAAAAATTCAATCTTGGGTTGATCTGTCACCGATGTTGTCTTTGTGAATCCATTTTAAAAATTGATTTGAAAAATCAGGATGAAATCAAGATGAAAGGAAATCAATTTCTAAATGAAATAAAACAATATGAAATAAGATTAAAGAAAAATGGAATAAAATGAGAATGAAATTAAATGAGAATAAAACAAAACAAAACAAAACAAGAACGAAAGAAAATGAAATTAAATAGAGATGAGATGAAATAAAATAAGATAAAAATGAAATAAAATAAAATAAAGGAAGTAAAATTATCCAAAATGCGCTGATAGCAATGGGCCACCATACTGATCTCACTAATTAATCCCACTAATTAATTAATACTTAATCCCATAATAATAATTATGGGATTAAGTTACCAGACGAATCTGTGATTAAGTCAGTAAAGGATGGAGAAAGCTACAAATATTTGGGAATGCTTCAAGCAGATCAGATAAAACACCATGAAATGAAAGATAAAGTTATGAAAGAGTAATGCAGGGAATCTCATAAAAGGTATCAACACCTGGGCAATATCGCTGCTCAGATATTCAGCTGCATTTCTGGACTGGACAAAATTCGAGATTGAACAGCTAGATAGACAAACAAGGAAACTGATGACAATGCACAATGCTTTACATCCGAAGAGCAACGTTGATAGGTTATATTTACCACGGAAGGATGGGGGACGAGGACTTTTAGGAGAAGAGGATACAGTCAATATAGCAAAAGTTTCATTGAAAAGGTATGTCAACAATAGTACAGAAAGATTACTAAGTTCATTGAGAATCATAGAAGACGATGCATTTATTGAGTCGGAAGCTGATGCGAAGAAAAGAAAAAGAACGGAAAGGAAAGAAAACTAGGCAAACTGATGACATCGCTGGTGAGGACAGGTGGCTATGGCTAAAGCAGGGAAACTTGAAGAGGGAAACAGAATCCCTAATACTTGCTGCACAAGAGCAAGCAATCCGTACAAATGTGATCAAGGCGAAAATTGATAATACTCAGGAACAAAGTAAGTGCAGAATGTGCGGAGAAAAGGACGAGACAGTGAACCACTTAATAAGTGAGTGTAGTAAGATGGCACAGAGAGAGTACAAGAGAAGACACGATTGGGTTGGTAGGAGGGTGCACTGGGATGTTTGTAAAAAGTATGGCATCGTAGTAAATGATAAATGGTATCAACACGAGCCAGGTTCAGTGATAGAGAACGACAAATGTAAGATTTTATGGGATTTTACAGTGCAGACAGACCATATCATCCAAGCAAGACGTCCAGACATGATAGTCATTGATAAAGAGACAAACAAGGCTCAGGTAATAGACTTTGCTATCCCATATGACAGCAGGGTGGACAGCAAAGAGATGGAGAAGATTGAGAAGTACCAAGATCTCGTACGAGAACTGAAGAGACTGTGGGACATGAAGGTAGTGGTCATTCCTATAGTAATTGGGGGCACTTGGAACTACCCCAAAGACACTGCAGAAAAGAATGAAGGACATTGGCATTGAGACCAGAATCGGTGAACTACAGAAAACTGTTATCCTGCATACAGCAAGGATCCTTAGAAAGGTCCTTGAGGTTTGATGAGTCTTGTTGACATCAAACCCCAAGAAGAACATTCCATTGACTAGAACAATGTGCGTTATCTTTCAATAATAATAATAATAATAATGATAATAATAATAATAATAATAATAATAATAATAATAATAATAATAATAATTGATGTAAAAATCGTGCATCATGATTTGGAGACTTTTCAGACATTTTCGGCGGGTATTTTGGCATTGAATAAACTTCGTAGACACCTTTATCAAGTCCAAACCGAATCTCTTTTTTGACAAGGTAATTATGTCAAGTGTTCCGTTGATGGGGATTTCGAGCCATTTTCTTAGGTAGCTGCACGAGATGTTATCAAGATTTTGCTTAACCCACGTCATGCTTAAGTCCGCGACGGTGAGGTCCCAACTGATTTTTGACAATAGATACTTGCCGTATAACTCTATTTTGTGCTTTGGGTGTAAGGGTAATTAGGGTAAGGGTAATTTTAGAATAATAATAATGATAATAATGAAAAGTTATCCAAATAGAAAACAATATTCACCCCTGCAAACATGCAAAGATAAAGATCAAAGGTTGAAATCAAAATGATCACATATGAGCTTCTTGTCTTATGCTGATCAATGCTGATCACCGTTTGAATTTTGTAAGTATCCAAAAGTGCATAAGTGTCCTAAACTGCTCTGTTACGCCACTGCAAAGAGACAAGTTTTGCAGTCCTCCTGTGCTCTCCTCTCATGTTTTCCATCAGTCCCGTAGGCTCTTTGCGGGACCTCATTTCACTATCAGGAGATCGACTTGCCTGTACACTTGTCCTCCTGCCCAACAAGTCAACTTACTCCCATTCTATTTCAGCAACTTCATGCTCAATTGGCTTGAGGGCTAATAGACTCAAACTTTATCTATTTTTGAGGAATTTACTAGAATTTATGGAGCTATCTGTTTTGACATCACGTAACTCAAAAACAATCCTTAGTCAAGAGCAACTGAAATCGTACTTTCCACATTTTAGATTACAGCCCCCCTCCCCCATTTGTCGCTATCCTTGAATTCTTTCGATGGAAAGTTTTCCAAAAATAGTGCGTTTTTCAACGATCCAGAGGGCATGATTACGAAAAATTACCTTGGGGCAAGCCCCCCAGGACCACATCTTTGCTTGCCGTGCTCGCACCTACAATCTTGGACAAAATATTTGGAACAAAGTACTATCATCGCTGACTATCTCAGTTCTTCTCATCTTCGTATTTCCACCTCCCCCTTTTACCCCCAAAGCAATGTTGGTTGGCATCTTGAAGCTGAAAAACGTCTAGCAACATTGAATCGGGGGTAAAAGGGGGTGGTTCATTAGAATTGTAAATTTTTTCGTTGTTCCAATATATTTTTTCCAGGATTGTAGTTTCCGCGACCCTCAGGAAGAATTTCGTTACGACGAGCCGGGTCAACTCATTTTTGGAGTTAGAGATGCAAGAAATATGCAGCGAAGAGTGCGACTGGTCTCATTACTCTTACTGTATTTGCCACTCTAGCGATTATCATTATCATTTCCAAGTAAATTGTATTTGGAGCCATGCAAAACCTTTCACAACGATGGTACATTCAAATCTAAGTTAACTGTAAGGAACATTTTATTCGAATAAAGTACGAAACGTGCAAAATGTGTTTCTCAAACTACAGTGCAAGCATTGTAGCCTGCGCGCAGACTGGCCCAAAGTCTGCGCGCAGGCTAAAGTATTGCTGCTCCTCAGCATGTCTTTTAATCAGTGACTAATATCGATTAACCCTATTAGTACTGGGGGGCGTTTTTCGCCCCCCCCCCCCCTAACACACTTTTCTACATTGCACGAAATCGGCCTGTAATTCAACCACCAAACTTTGTGACTTTTAGTCGAATTTAATTGGCAATTGAATTTTTAACATTTCATTGTTCTAACTATGATCACGTGACCACAGCAATGCCATATTTGGAGAGTAGTCAACAAAAAATTCTTAAAACTTCAATAGATTTTGTCTCGTTTGTCCGATTGATCTCAAACATACACCATTCGATTGCACTTGATGAGAAGCTTCATTTGATATATAAATATTTCATATTTGCTGACACCAGCAAAATTTAATATCTATGACGTCATTGACATTAATGACGTCATTGCTCTAGTGAATAAATGTAAGATATGAAAAATTGTTGTCTTTTTTGCTTTAACTTATTTATTTGATTACTTCTGAGTCCATATTTAGTAGATAAAAGGACAAGACTTCAAAATAACTGCAAAGAAAATTTGTTCATGGAACAAAAAGCCAATTAAAAGCTAATTGTGCTAAAAATAGAAACTGAAAATATCTAAAAAGTATGTATTTTAGATCTGCAGCATGTTTCCTACGATTTGAGACAAATTTGGAGAAAATTGGACTACAGATAAATTAAATAGAATTTTTCTTGTTGAAAAGGTAAAAAATTGCCAATTTTCCTTTGTTTTTTGGTTGCCTAGCAACGAAACAAGTGACTAATTAATTGTCATTGTTACATTTTAATAGCTAATTGTCTAAAGAACAATAGGAATAAGTCTTATTGTTATATCTCTAGTGGTTTCGGAGAAAAAGAGGGGGGGCGAAAAACGCCCCCCCAGTACAAAGTGAGTAAAAAATCGCCCAGTACTAATAGGGCTAAGCGTGTTTCAGGTGATTTTTTAGTGGGCGATGATCTTGGCAATTATAATGTCTATGAATATACGTTTCTGCAATCTCGCTATTTTAATTGCAGTTTCCCTAGCCTGCGTGCAGACTATACCCAAGGAAAAGGTATAGTCTGCGTAACGCCGCTCACTTTTGTGTAGTGCGTGCTTCAGCATTTATTTAATAACAAAGAAAAGTATTGTTGTAACAGCCAATAACATTGCTTTCCTGGGAAACGAGGAAGCAATCAGATTTGAGAACAGCTATCATGTGATTAAATCTAAGGTTTCACTTTGTTCTCTTAGCAAACCTAATTAGCAACACAATGCTCTGGAATTTTAAGTACCCAGCGCAGACAATAAGCAGACGCTAAGGAGAAAGGGCCATTCAAACTGCTATCGAAATGGAATGCTGACGCATACAATACACGAGACTGAGCGGCGTTACGCAGACTATACCTCTTCATTGGGTATTGTCTGCACGCAGGCTACAGTTTCCCACGATCTGTACGGCATTGACTCGAATTTTTTTCTCGTTGCGAAGCCCCCAGTTCCCCGTTCCTCGTACGTCCCACGTTTTGCATATCTTATCGATATAGCTTGTGGAGGACGTAAGTCAAGATCTTTTTCACGAACGAGAAGAAAGAATTTGGGTAGTTGGGTAGAGATAACGAAGTGCATGGTAAGAATCTTTCGGCGAAATGCAAGAAAGTGGCTGGGAGACTCAGCCATAGCGATACCGATACCGATCTTTCTAACGAGTTTCTAATGCAGATTTTATTGTACTTTGATAACGATTTTCTCGATAGTCTCAATAAGGATATACTTCTTTTAACGCTCCGTTTTATTCATGAAATTGGTCATTTTGATTAGAAATTTAGATCTCAGCTTTAAGCCATACAACCACCTAGTCCCCTTTAAGTAAACGTTTCTTTCCTTTTTTGTAGAAGTTATTTGTTCGCTCCAAATGGTATTGTTTTTGTAGCAGGGTATAGTATTTTGTAAGTAGGGTCCTTCCATATAAGCACAACAGATGCATGTCAGGTGACATTCTCAAAAGTCCTTCTAATTTTAACCATGGGAACCCATGCATCAAAGAACCCCAGAAAAAAAATTTTCAGCAAGATATCTCATTTGGTTCCGGTTTTATGATCAATTGAATATTTAGCTAATTAATGCAAAAATGTGTTTCTTCATGAGATAGCAAATTCAAGTTCAAATATATGGAAAACAAAAATTCCTATCCCAACTCAATCTGCATTTACTGATAGTACACTATGAATGATTGTAGAAATTTAAGGTTTTGCGTAATTGAAGACCAACGTACTTGTAGAATTTTGCTTCAAAATTTGAACCAAATTTGATTTTGGCCCAAAATGTGTCTGGGGAAAGGAAGATAAGGCTCAAATCCTTACAGGGGCTCAGAACACGCGGAAATCATTCAACCTCACGAAAATCAACCAATGACATCGTCGCTTCTAACCCCTGGAGACAAAATCGTTCGTTTGTGATGAAGTTTCTAGTACCCTCCAAAAACTGAAATGGATCCTCAAATAATGCAGTTATTTAAAATATTTTTTGATAAATCGGTTGCAGAGGTGTTTGTTCAGAGTTGTTTACATGTATAGGCAAATATCTTATTTGGAGCCAGAGCTGCGAGCGTTTACCGGCCAAGAAACATTGACCTTTCTTCGAAAATTCAGATAAATTGCTAGGAAGGAGATATATCGATGAAAATTTCACAGAATTTGTAAATTAATCTGGGCAATAACCCAGCTGCATTTGTTTTCCCAATGACACAAAATATTAGACAAATTTCAGTGAATTCCAACAGGCAAGGGAAATGGGCCTACGCTCATCCTGGGTAGAAACCCATTCTTGGGCCTGGAATGGGCCAATTATACAACCCTGAGCAAGATAATTCACTCACCATTGACCCCGGAACTCATTCGAGCTCATTTATCCATCAAATTGGGGCTAACTTCGACAGAAAGCAAACACATTCGAGCAAATTTTAACAAGCTTCCACGTTCCATGTTATGTCGACAAACGCAACAACTCTCCACTGTTGACAAACATATGATGCAGTCTGTGTCATGGTTGAAGAGTTTTATTACATTATGGCCCTCCTGAGAATGCTTTAAAATGTCAAAATCTTTTTACATTACAAAGCACTTTTTCAAAAACAATGGTATTTCATGTTTCAAACAATACAAAAATATATTTTAGATATTCAGGAGCGTAATGACATAATACTACCCTTGAGTCGCAACAACAGATTGCCTCGTGTGTTTGTTAGCAGTGGAGAGCTGTTACGTTTGTCGACATAACATGGAACGTGGAAGCTTCTTCAAATTTGCACAAATCTGTTTGCTTTCTGTCGCAGTTAGGCCCAATTTAATGGATAAATTAGCTCAAATGAGTGCTGGAGTCAACAGTGAGTGAATTATCTTTGTAAGGATTGTATAACTGGCCGATTCCAGGCCCAAGAATGGGTTTCTATCCAGGATGAGCGGAGGCCCATTTCCGTTGCCTGTTGGAAATCACTGAAATTTGTCAAATATTTTGAGATATTAGGAAAACAAATGCATCTGGGTTATTGCCCAGGTTAATATACATAAATCGAAGAAGAAAAGGACACGATACCAATGTCGCTTGTCGGATCCGAGGATGCTTGCAGTGATAAAACGTGAATAAGTTTGAAAGGAGGAACACCGCAATGCGACCACTTCAATTGTACCTATAAGCACACTCTCTTACCTTGCCTATCCTCACTCATATTCACCATCATCATCATATCATCCCATCATCACCATCATCATAATCATCATCATCATCATCATCATCATCATCATCATCATCATCATCATCATCATCATCATCATCATCATCATCACCATCATCATCATCATCATCATCGTTATTACCTCATAAAACCATTTAAAACCCGTTTTGCTTTTTCAGTATCACAATATCATATTATCCACGTGACAATCATCATCACCATGATATCACGTAACCCTCGTAAAGTTAACCGATATAGCCTCTGCGTAGCAATCATATCTAGCCAGTCACATGTAACCTCTCTTTTTCAAATCGTTGTACATATTTATATCGTCAATGTAACTAAAACATAACAGCCCTGAAGAAGTTCTGCATGGCAGGACGAAATATTGGCATCTAATATATAAACTTCTTAAGTTCGCACATATTTGCTGTTGTTCTTCGTCGCATTGCGGTGTTCCTGCTTTCAAACTTAATATACATAATCTGTGAAATTTTCATCGATATATCTCCTTTCTAGCAATTTATATGAATGGTCGAAGAAATGTCAATGTTTCTTGGCCGGTAAACGCTCGTAGCTCCGGCTCCAAATAAGATATTTGCCTAAACATGTAAACAACTCTGAACGAATATCTCTGCAACCGATTTATCAAAAAATATTTTAAATAACTACATTATTTGAGCATCCATTTCAGTTTTTGTGAGGGTACTAGAAGCTTCATCACGAACGACCCATTTTGTCTCAGGGGGTTAGAAGCGACGATGTCATTGGTTGATTTTCGTGAGGTTGAATGATTTCCGCGTGTTCTGAGAACCAGTAAGGATTTGAGCCTTATCTTGGGGAAAGGATTTTGGTGTTGGCATTCTGACCGATAAAAGCCATGATGTTTTTCAATTTTACGGAATAGAATACTGATCGACCCCAGATGCTATATCTTAATCAACCGAATGCTTTTCGCAAAATTCCGTTGTCCAGGGGGGTTGCAAAATCTCTCAATTTTTGCCGAAAAGTCTATTTTTCCATACTTTCAGACGGTACCTTGCAAAAATCCTGCAACGCTTAAGATAGCTACTTATATCATCCAAATGTGCACATGCAGAAGTTCTGAAAAAGTGTCAAAACCAAGGAAATTTTGTTCCGACATGAGAACCATAGCTCTGTCAAATTGGATGCACGTTCAAAACGGTCAAATTTGGCCAGCTTCAACGGGCTAGAAATCTTGTGTCCCAAGGTGGTACGTTTTTGCAATTTTTTACATGGACTCCTACACCCTATAACTTATTTACTTGCAAATATGGAATCGAAACGGAGTCTGGAAGGGTGTCAAATAGCAACACTTGCCTACAGTAATCCACTTTTCCAATCATATATTTTTGAAATCAATTATATCAAACCATTTTATCACACTTTTTTATAAATTGTATATTTTTAAGTAGTTGGCCTTAATTAGCAATTTTAGTGTTTTTACTATACTTAGCTATGTACTAGCCAACTTTAAAGAAATTGATTATTATTATATTATATTATATATATTATATATATATTATTATATATTATTATTATTATATTACACGGGGGGGGGGTAACATGATAACTAAAGGGTTTTTGGACAGATTTTTTCATGGTGCAATTTACTTGCGCTTTTTATTCCAAAAAACAGTTCATAATGACATGCATCTTATCCTTACAGAGATGCATTTTATGGTTGTGCCATATTGGCTCAAAACGAGGGGGTGTTATCATACTGTATCTGTCCAGGACGAGACTGGTATCTACTTGTCACATAATTTTTCCAAAGAGGGAATATCATGCAAAAATATATGATTGGAAAAGTGGATTACTGTAGCTTCAATGGATTGATTCATCTTAGAAGCCTCCGAAAATTGATGTCCACCTCCTCCAGCTCAGATATTTTGAGTATCTGTTCCCTATGGGTTACATCCAAAAATATCCAATAACTCGACAAAGTGGACATCAATTTTCGAAGGCTTCTCAGACGAATCAATCCATTGAAGCTACAGTAAGCCATTTTTCCCCATGATGTCTTTTTGCGTGATATTCCGTCCTTGGAAAAATTCTATGCCATTAGATGCTAGTTTCGTCTTGGACAGATATGAGGATACCCCCCCCCCCATTTTAAACAAATACCGCACAACCATAAAATGGATCAATCCATTTCATTATAAACTGTTCTAAAATGATTTCTTTAGAATAAAAAGCGCAAATTAATTGCACCATGAAAAAATCTGTCCAACAAACCCCTTAGTTATCATGTTACCCCCGTGTTGGCAAGTGTTGCTATTTGACACCCTTCCAGACTCCGTTTCGATTCCATATTTGCAGGTAAATAAGTTATAAGGTGTAGAAGTCCATGTAAAATATTGCAAGAATGCACCACCAAGACACAAGATTTCTAGCCCGTTGAAGTTGGCCAAATTTGACCATTTTGAGCGTGCATCCAATTTGACAGAGCTATTGTTCTCATGTCAGAACAAAATATCCTTGGTTTTGACACTTTTTCAGAACTTCTGCATGTGCACATTTGGATGATATAAATAGCTACCTTAAGCGTTGCAGGATTTTTGCAAGATACCGTCTGAAAGTATGGAAAAATAGACTTTTCGGCAAAAATTGAGAGATTTTGCAACCCCCTGGACTATGGAATTTTGCGAAAAACATTCGGCTGATTAAAATATAGCATCTGGGGTCGATCAGTATTCTATTCCGTAAAATTGAAAAGCATCAAGGCTTTTATCGCTCAGAAAGCCAACACCAAAATCCTATCCCCAGACACATTTTGGGGCAAAATCAAATTTGGTTCAAACTTTGAAGCAATATTCTACAAGTACGTTGGTCTTCCATTATGCAAAACCTTAAATTTCTACAATCATTCATAATGTACTATCAGTAAATGCAGATTAAGTTGGGATAGGAAAGTTTGTTTTTCATATATTTGAACTTGAATTTGCTATCTCATGAAAAAAACACATTTTTACATCAATTAGCTAAATATACAATTGATCATAAAACCGAAACATAATGAGATATCTTGCTGAAATTTTTTTGGTGAGGTTCTCAGACGCATGGGTGTCAGTGGTTAAAATTAGAAGGACTTTTGAGAACGTCACCTGACATGCATCTGTTGTGCTTATTTGGAATGACCCAGTAGTGGTATTAGGTAATATGTATTGTAAGTTTTTAGATGGAAAGTATAAAAAAAGCCATAGCATAAGCTGGCTTTTGAAAACTTTTCTAGACAATCTATTGTAGAATTATCCAAGACTTACACTTTTTGAGGCAATGGAAATTGGATTGTGAGAACCGTTCTAGGACAAAGTTGAGTGTGTCTGCGCAAAACTTTTGCTGCAAAGGTGATTTATTGAAAATAGTTACCAAATCGTGAAAGTTTCCCTTTTGGTCTTGGTAAAGATGGCATGTAGGATAGGCATTCTAAGCCAAAGAATATCATGTTTGTCAAGTTTCCAGTCAAGTTTGCAGGAAATAATACAAGGAATAATAAACTAGCTTCACTCAGTAGTTCTCCATTTTCCAACTCTCCCGCTTCATCACAACAGAACTACGGCGCATGCCCAACAGAACACTAAAACATGGCTAATTAATTATTGTGTCCAGCAAGGTAGTCCGGGCGTATTACTCTTCTACCACTCCTTGTCGTCACAGGTCGATAAAAGTTTAATACACCGTTTCAACTAAGCGACCTTGTTTTGGAATTTTGCAAAATTTCTTTAGCATGCGTCATATGAAATTTCTTTTCTTTTTTTATACACAATCAAAAAATTTACAATTCAACAAATATATTTACATTAAAGCTACACTCCCATAAATAGATCCAAGGCTGCTGGGGCTTGGCTGCCCTTCAGATATTTTCAACCTTTTCGTAAATCTTTCCTCATAAGCATCAGACAAACATAATAAGGTTGCATTTTCTCATCATTAGGGCAATTTGGGCTTTGAGGGAACTAGCCCATCTCCCGAAAAAGCAAATAACCCTCCCGAAGGTGGGGTTGGAAGGAAAACCTGCATTTTTCCCGCAAAACTAGTCCCCTCGTCCATGTTGGACAAAACTTTCCAGATGCATCTGCAAAAGAAAGAAGATCCAACATGAAAATGTGAAAGAGGCGGGTGGGTGGGAGATTTTGATTTGCAACCACTCAGCACGAGTGTGCAAAATGTACTAAATTCTCAAATCAAACTCTGTTTTATACTGCATGGAAGAAACCATACCGCATGCACGACTATCAATGAACACGCAGCTGATGAAAAACATTACACCTCTAGAGAGTCAAAAAACAATGGTACTTCAAATTGCCAGATTTGTAAATCTGTAATAAACAATAAACAGCATGTTCGTTGCTTTAACTCCGATTAGAATGTCATTCCAATCGTCATTTAATGATACCATTGGGAGCATGATAGGCATGGCTACCCTAAATGATCATAACAAAAAAACAATACGGATACTAAAGGCTATACCAAAGTTCTGGTCCCTCTTCACAGGGAGAAACAGATCGCAGAGATTGGATAACATTTTTGCCGGATCGAATGTAAACTTGACAGGTTTTGGTATAGTCTTTAGTATTATAGATACATTTACAATACATTTATAATGCTTTAACAATATCAAAGATTAACAGAGAAGGACGAGATAAAAGATTCATAAGATTTATGTCCCTAGGTTTGCATTGGTTCTGCTACAAAAAAACGCTCTGATGAGTGAATGAATTTTAGCGTTGATTCCAAAATTTGTCTGTTTTGGTCATAAGTAAAACTTTTATCACCATACAACATTATTTGCACAAGGTTTTGATTTGGCAGGTTTGAAATGTTGTGTAGTTGGAATACTTCGTTAACGGTGCCAAGAAGATCACGCCTCTGATCTGCGTATGCATGGCATTGCAGCAAGAAGTGTTCAGTATCCTCAATTCCATCATTAATTAGACACATTGGGTCAACTGTGTCTCGAAAGTTATGGTTGAATTTGTGAGAATTTAGCTTACTGAGGCCTACGCGTTGTTGGGTGAGGATGGCAACACCTTTTGGATCATAAATTCCATAAATAGGTTTTTTATGGGGCGGATGAGAGAGGAAAGTTTGTTTTTGAATGAGCTTACTGTAGGTAATTCTCTGATCTCAGAAGCAAGACTGTTCCATTCTTTTAAGCAGTTTGGATATAGAAACTTGACTCATAGCGCTCCGTCCTTGCATTTATTCGCCCAACTACAGCCTGGTTTCTAAGGGCATAATTTGGCCAACGAATTCGTGGAATAGGATGTCTTGTATATTCAGGTGCAAGTTCGTTGATGAACTTAAAGAAGAGAACGAGACGCCTGCTCCACCTTCTGTCATTCAATAATTCCCAGCCGAGTTCCTCGTATATTTTGTCTCTTGAAGTTATAACCTTTCCACGCGCCAGTTATGCCCAAGC
Source organism: Aurelia sp. 3 sensu Dawson et al. (2005) (assembly GCA_964020215.1). NCBI lineage: Eukaryota > Metazoa > Cnidaria > Scyphozoa > Semaeostomeae > Ulmaridae > Aurelia > Aurelia sp. 3 sensu Dawson et al. (2005). The sequence continues at coordinate 11,562,030 of OZ026590.1, forward strand.
CAACAGAGTACTGAACGGATTCAAGTCGTTCCATCAGGCGATGTAAGGTGACTTCATGGCTAAAGTCACACACTTTCTGTGGAATATGATAAATGACGTCACCATAGTCGAGATGTGGACGAACGTAGAGTTGGTAGAGTTCGCTTAGAGTTTGCCTTGGCAAGTAGTTAGATAAAAATCGAAGCGTACCAATCCCACGTCTCGCTTTATTGATAGCAGATTGAATATGACTAGAAAATGTCAGTCGACTAGCAAGCACGACACCTAGATGTTTATGTTCGTCAACCTTCATAACCGTTACATCCGGTTACATCATTGAAAAAGATAGGCGGATAGTCAACAGAGGTCTTGTTTTTTAGAAAATATGAAATTTCTGAGCCCAGATTCACATTCAGTACCCCAATTTTAGTCTAATTGCAAATTTTCATGATCTTAGTATTAGCGATTTTAATCTTATGAGGATAACAAATTTGAAAATTTATAAGGGATTTGACCGTGAAAAATGACTGAGGGTGTAAAGTTTCACCCCGAACGATTTTCACGGTCAAATCTTTTATAAATTCTCAAATTTATTATTACCATATAATCGAAATCGCGGACTCAAGGAGTATGAAAATTTGCTGTCAGACTAATCTTGGGTGCTGAATCCAAATCCGAGGTCAGAAATTTCGTATCAAGAAATTTTCGAAAATTTCCAAAACGAGGCCGTTAGTTGAAAAGGTGTATTGCCTGTGATCAAATCTTATTTCAGCAGGTCTGGCGGCCACAGTCTCTGCATCGACATCGTCAGGTCGTACTTGAAGTGGCTCTTGCTGGTCTAGTGGTTGGCCGTCTTCAGGTTGGCAGTCTTCAGGATTTTCAGTCGTCGCTTCTTGTTCCTTTGTGGGGAAGACGATTGAATCTTCTTCATCAACATTGAATGGCTCATTGGTATGGCGTAGGAACTTTCGATTTCGTCTGAAGATCCTTCCATCTTCTGTTTTTACGTTATAAGATCTTACACCGACTTGCTCTATGATGCAGCCTTTGGTCCAGCGGCCTGTTCTGTCATTATTCCCAGGCTTGATCCGCACCACATCATCCTTCCTTAATGTGTTTAGCTCCTTTGTGCCTCTGTTATAATACTGTGACTGAATCTGTTTCCTTTTGCGAAGTCTCTCTTGAACACCTTTTTTTTTATACATCAAGCTAAAAACTTACAATACATATTACCTAATAACACTACCTACAAAATACTTTACCCTACTACTAAAACAATACCATTTGGAGCGAAAATTTACGTCTACCAAATGGAAACATAAAACTAAAAACACGAACATAGCACTAGACGTGACGACATTGAAAGACAAAGATAGCACATAAACTACACGTAACTACTACAAAAAAGAAAGAACGTCTAACTAAGAGGGGAATTAATTGACCTAATCGGCCAAGGTTTGCTTCACCCATCCCGAGTCATGTGACCAAACTCTTGGAAAATTTTTAGTATTATTCAACTGTTGAACACCTCTTGAACACCTGTGACAACACCTCTTGAACACCTGTGACAACCTTTGGTTGAAGGAGCTTCTTGGATATGGGAAGCAGAGTTTTGGCTCTTCTGCGGAACATACGCTGGGAAGGAGAGCTGTCCATCCCCTCAGAAGGCGTATTTCTCCATTCAAGCAGCATGAGGTAGAAGTCGTTGCCAGATTCAGCAGCTTTTTTCATCAGCCTCTTTGCAGTTTTGACAGCGTTTTCTGCTTTGCCATTACTTTGGGCATACTCTGGCGAGCTTGGCTCAGTCGTAAATTCGTAATCCTTTGGCGAAATCCTGGAATTCTTTGGACGAGAAAGGTACATTATCACTCATGAGCTTATCTGGTATGCCATGCGTAGAAATATGTCTCTTAAGCTTCTTCTTGACTTCCCCAGCAGTTTTGTGGAACAGACGATCTATCTCAAAGTAGTTGGAATAGCAATCCACAGTGCAGAGAAAATCTTTATTATTGACTGTAAAAATGTCAGCTGCTATAATTTGCCAGGGGCGGCTTGGGATTTCACGAGGAATGAGAGGTTCTTTGGCCTGGTTGTTTTGGAATGTGTTGCAGATTTCACATTTGGAGATGAAGTCGGTCAGATCTTTGTTCATGCCTGGCCAATAGACTGCTTCTCTTGCTCTCCTGAGGCAACTTTGTATTCCTGTGTGCGCAACATGCAGCTTCTCTCGGATCTTTTGGCGTAATGACTCTGGGACAATTGCTCGTTGACCCTTGAATAATAAATCATCTTGTGTTGCTAGCTCATCTCTGACTGAGAAGTAGGGATGAATACATTGAGGTATTTTCTCTTTGTTCTCTGGCCATCCTTTCAAAATGGTTTCCTTCAACGATTGCAGAGTGGCGTCACGTGTGGTTTCTCTTTGGATTTCTTTCAGCTGTGGCTCGGAGATTGGGAGATGATTTATCATATGGATAGTTTCCACTTCTTCTTCGGTTTCTGACTTCTGACTCTCACTTGTTGGCAGGCATGCTCGAGAGAGTGTATCTGCTAAAACCATTTCCTTCCCTGGTTTATAGCAGATTTTGACATCATAGGATTGCAACCTCAATAATTGCCTTTGCAGTCTCTTTAGGGCAGAGGCGAGTGGTTGGCTAATGATTGAGACAAGTGGCTTGCGATCCGTCCAAAGTGTAATCTCTCTGCCATATATTTAGGTATGATGGTGTTCTACTCCAAATACTTGTGCAAGCAGCTCTTTCTCTATTTGGCTGTAATTTTGCTCTGCGGGAGTGAGTGCTCTGCTAGCATAGGAGACAGGACGCCCCTCTTGCATGAGTACAAAACCAAGCCCTTTCGATGATGCATCACCTTGGCCTTCTGTTGCTGCCTTATGGTCAAAATACTTCAGAACTGGCGCCTCGCATATTGCTCTTTGTATGTCTTGGAATGCCTTGTCATGAGTTTCTCCCCATTCCCATGGTGTATCTTTGTGGGTCAAACGTCTCAGAGGCTCGCATACTTCTGAGAGTCTGGGGAGAAACTTGGTCAGGTATTTGACCATGCCAATGAATCTTTGTACGCCTGAAACATCTTGAGGCTTTTCCACCTTTGTTATGGCTTCCACTTTTGCAAGGTCTATCTTCAGACCATTCTGTGTTGGGGTGTGGCCAATGAAGGAAACTTCCTTGCACCTGAACTTGAATATATTTTTATTCAGCTTGATATTCTTTGAGTGCCAGCATGTTTTCATCATGGTTTTTGACAGCTTCTTCATATGTTGCCCCTTTTCCCGTGATGAGTGCATCATCAGCGACTGCATATACACCTGAAAGGCCTTCAATGCATTGATCAAATCTGTGCTGGAAATGCTCTGGAGCTGGTTTGATTCCGAAAGGCATTCTCAGGTACCTCAAACGCCCCCATGGTGTTTGGAACGTTGTAAGCATGCTTGATTCATCATCTAGCTCAATTTGAAGATACCCTTCCTTCAGGTCAATTTTGCTGAATACTTTTTGACATCTTCTAGCTCTGGCAGCACATCGTCAATTAGTGGCAAAGGGTAGTGACTTCGTTTTAATGCTTTGTTGAGGTGTTGAGGATCGATGCACACCCGTAGTTTCCCGTTTGGCTTTCCTGCAATGACAAGATTTGATACCCAATCTGTGGGGCCTGTAACTTTCTGAATGACACCAAGATCAGCCTTGAGCTTGGCTTTGAGAGCGATGGGGACCCTGCGTGGTGGCATGATTACAGGGGTTTGTGACTGATCAATGTCTAAGTGCAACTTACCAGGCATGTGACCAAGTCCTTGAAAGACGGACCCAAAACGATTCTCTATATCTTCTGCACTGAGTGGAGCCTCTGCGGTGGCTGACATGACTGTTTCTGGAACAGCACCTTGTTGGACTTGTTGAGATGGGCTGCTTGAAGCAATACTGTTAGAGCTGATATTATCTACATTTGCATCAAAGATATTAGCATAATTTACAGTCAATAAGCCCATCTTCTGCGCAGCATTAGCTCCTAATAATGGTACGTAGTCCCCTTTCACAATAATGAATCTCACAGTGTATCCAGTCTGTGTCTTGTGGTTTGTTACCTTTAGCTTACAAATGCCTCTTATAGGTAAAAATGCTTTATTGTACAGGCACAAAGAGTGATCACATTTTTCCACTTTAGTGCCAGGGGGTACAAAATGTTCTGGAAGAGCATTACAGGTGGCACCTGAGTCAAGTTGAAAAGAAATTTGCCTGCCTTTTATAAATGTAGAGGCAAATATTTTGTTCTTAGTAGGGAGGGGACTGGGACACAAAATTGATTTCCAAATTGTTTTGGGGTGAAATTTAAATAATGAGAATTTCTTCATCACTAGAAGTTGTTTCCTCTTTCACTGCATGTATCTTGGCTTTAGAAAATGTATCTCTCTTACCTGGTGATTTCTGCATACTGCACCTCTCAACAAAATGGTTTCGTTTACCACAACCAGAAAAAAATTTACCATAGGCTGGGCAAGACTCTTTGTTCCTCTTATGACTACGTCCACAAAATTTGCAGTCTGAGATAAAACCTCTTGTATCTCCCAGTGGGTCTCCTTGGGTTACTTTGTTTTCCAACATAATTTGCCATAAGATCATGATTATCAGCTTGGCCTGCCATTGCTTTCACTTGAGCAGCAGTTGTTTCTGTTGCCCTGCATAATTCAATGCATCTAGATAATGATAAGGTTGGTTCCGGCAGCAGCTTACGTCGCACAGCATTATTGTGAATTCCACAGACAATTCAGTCACGTATCAGCTCATCATTAAGAGCTCCAAACGCACAGGTTGCGGCAAGGGCACGCAAAGGAGCAGCATAAGTTTCAATTGATTCTGAAGGTTCTTGATTGCGATTATTAGATTTATAACGCTCGTAAATTACATTTGTTTCACCAATACAGTAAGCATTCCATAATGCAAAAATTCTCTCAATGTTTTGACGTTCACCCTCATCCTGGTACGGAAGTGAATTGTGTATATTGAGAGCTTCCGGTCCTATGCAGGTGATAAAAGCAGCCACTCGAAAATTGCCAGGCCTCGACTTCAAATTCGTTACAGTTTCGTAAGCATCATATATTTGTTTCCACTGTTTCCAATTCTCTGGTAAATTGCCTCCAAAGTGTAGTCGCGGTGGTAATGGTACATTAGATATAAACGATGATGATGTTGCTCTATTTCCTTCTGGGGAAGCACTAGGCCCAGGTGCACTTGGATCTGGATCAGTCATTACTGCAAATTGAGACGCAACATCGTTTGAACAGCAACAAAAAAATCGACAAGTAAGTCTTCACTTTTATATGTGAGAGATGGGTCTTTCACTCTGACACCATGTCAAGTTTCCAGTCAAGTTTGCAGGAAATAACACAAGGAATAAACTAGCTTCACTCGGTAGTTCTCCATTTTCCAACTCTCCCGCTTCATCACAACAGAACTACGGCGCATGCACAACAGAACACTAAAACGAGGCTAATAACGTCACAATGTTTAAAAATCTTACCGGAGATCGGAGATGCTAATTTAAACAACTCACAGTGGGCCAGAGGGTGGACAAAAATAAAAAATGAAAAAATTTAAATAATAGTTTTATCAGTGGAAATTGATATCATATACCTCATCGAGTAAGGAAATCACATTCAACGTTATCGAAAAAATTGCTTTCTATTAAATAATCAATTTCAAATCATAATAATAATAATAATAATAATAATAATAATAATAATAATAATAATAATAATAAAAGCACTTATATTGCGCCATATATCCACAGGGCTCATAGGCGCATTACAATTACAAACACTAAGACCAATTAAAAATATGATTAAAAATACAAAAGTTTACAATGTTTCACTCAAAATCTAACTTAAACAATCCATTCAATAAAAATACTGTTCAAATAAATGGGTCTTCAAACGAGATTTAAAAGTTTCAACTGTTGTACAAGCTCTAATCGAATAGGGGAGTCTGTTCCACAGGAAAGGGGCAACATTTACGAAGGCACGATCACCAGCAGTAACTTATCTGGTTTTCCCTACTTCTAATAGCAGATCATCACATGCAGATCTAGTGCAACGAAAAGCCTTACGCAGTTTCAACAATTCCTTAAGATATTTTGGTGCTAGATCTTTTAAACATTTAAAAGTTAACAGAAGTATTTTGTATTGTATTCTACTTGTAATAGGCAACCAATGCAGTTGCTTCAACACCGGTGTTATGTGACAGCGTTTGCTTTCACCCTTTAATATTCTTGCCGCAGCATTCTGAACCTTTTGTAGCTTTTGTAATTCACATGATGGTAATCCATATAACAGAGAATTGTTACAGTCAATTCTTGACATTACAAAGGCATGAATAGCTTTTTCCGCAGCCTCCTTGGTAAGGAATCGCCGAGCTAGGCTAATGTTGTGCAGATGATATCTCGCTGCTTTGCACACTACGCTCACGTGTGATTTCAGTGTCAAATTCGTATCAAAAACAGCACCAAGATTCCTTGCTTTTTCACTGGCTTCAATAACACTGCCTCCAACAGTGATGGATATGTTTGACAGTTTCCTGCATTGTTTGTTGGTACCAATGATCAGCATTTCAGTTTTGTCACCATTGAGCTTAAGCCTGTTTATCATCATCCATGCTTCAATATCTTTGATACACTCTTCAATTTTTGATATAGAGAAACTTATGCAGTCAATATTAGGTGTGAAAGACATGTAAATTTGTGTATCATCAGCATAGATGTGAAATTGTAGCCCTTTTTTGCGCATAATATCTCCTAATGGCAATGTATAAACTAGAAACAACAATGGTCCCAAAACTGAACCTTGAGGAACACCACAGGACAGAGCCATTTTCTTCGATGTAACATTTTTTACTTTAACAGTTTGAGAACGATCAGTTAGATAAGACTCGAACCATTTTAACACATCTCCCACTGCACCGCATCTATCATTGAGTCGTTTCAAGAGCAAGCGATGATTTCAAGTATCAAAAGCAGCTGATATGTCGAGTAATACAAGAATGGAAACCCTTTGATTGTCCATAGCCACAAGTAAATCATTTTGGACTTTTAATAGAGCAGTCTCAGTACTATGACCTTCCTTATATGCTGATTGTAAAGGTTCAAATAAGTTGTTCCGTTTCATATGCTCAACCATTTGATTTGCAGCTGCCCTTTCAATCATTTTAGAAGCGTAAGGCAAGTTGGAGACAGGTCGAAAATTAGGCTTTATGACTTCAAGTCCAACCTTTTTCAATAATGGAATTAGTAATGCCAATTTGAAATCTTCAGGCATAACTGCTGATAGAAGTGATTTGTTAATGATTTGAGTCATGATTTTAACGATAATTTCTTGACAACGACCTAAAATCCATGTTGGAACTGGATCTAAATCACAAAAAGTTGCTGGTGATTTCGTTATGAGATCACTAACATTGGCTTCAGAGAGCATACTGAAGGCTGACATAGGGGTCTTATATTTCAGTTCTTCCGCACAGTCACATTCATGACCATTAGCAGCAATAGTTTGGTCAATGAAGTCCTGAATTTTCTCTATTTTTGCTCCAAAATATTCCATAAATTCATCAGCTAGCTGCAAAGCCGAGTCATGTGGTGGCAACTGGAACTCATTTTTCTTTTTTAGCATTTTGCTGAGAGTGTTGAATAATCTTTTTGAATTGCCTGAATTTTCCATGACCAAATTCGAGTAAAACTCTGTGTTTGAATCTTCCAACATTTTCTTCACCTTTTCCTTTTGCTTCACAAACTCCTCTCTATCAAAAGCAGACTTACTTCTTCTCCAGCGTCTCTCAAGCTGCCTCCTTTTTTTCTTTTTAGTTCTGATGTCAAGAGAAAAACCTTGATGCTTGTTACGCAAAGCGATAACTTTTGTTCGCTCCGGGGCATGTTTGTCAAGTAATTCGCGCAAAGTGCTGTTATATGAAGCAGTGAGGTTATTTATATCACATAAGTGGTCAAAACCTTTAAACTCTTCACAAAGGTCTGAATTAAACTTGTCAAAATCAATCTGATTCAGCTTTCTGAAAGTAACTTCCTTCTTTTCAATGCCAGGCTTCTTGAGGGCTAGTTGACATTTAACTGCAAAGTGATCAGATATTTTTTGCCCCACTGTTACATTCCTTACAAAGTTTTACAAAGCCCTTGTAATGACCAGATCTAATGTGTAGCCACTTTCATGCGTAGGATCTTGAACAAGCTGCGTTAAATTGTAAGTAGACAGAATCTCACTGAATTGAGTTGCTTCAATATTGTTGTCATCATTGACATGAAAGTTCAAGTCACCAGCAATCACTAAGTCATACGTTGCAGTATCATGGCTATCAACGCATACGGCTTTAGTAAAAACGCCATAAAGATGGTTCACAGTTATCTAGCAGGTAGAAGGCAACGAGTCAAAATAAATGGTTCATTCAGCTCTTGGAAAGAAATGAAATTAGGTGTCCCACAAGGATCAGTCCTAGGGCCTCTCCTTTTCAATATATTTATAAATGACATTTTCCTTTTGTTGAATGAGACTGAAATCTGTAATTATGCAGATGATACGAAAATTTATTGTTCTCATAAAGAGTTACAGGAAGTTATTTTAAAGCTAGAAAATGATACTGTTGAACTAAGCAATTGGTTCGCACAAAACTGTATGAAATTAAACGAAGAGAAATGCCATCTCCTTGTGTTTGGCGAGAAAGAAACAGAAATCTCAATAAAAGTTGGTTCCTCTGTCATTAAAGAGAGTAAAGAAGAAAAATTGTTGGGCGTTGTAATCGACCAAAAGCTAAATTTTAAACAACACGTGGACATGGTGTGTACGAAGGCAAGCCAAAAGCTACATGCTCTTGCTAGGGCCTCGACGTATATGCCTAAGGAAAAAACTAGGACAGTCATGAGGGCTTTTGTAATGTCACAGTTTAGTTACTGTCCATTGATATGGATGTTTCATGATAGACGCGTTAACGCAAAAATTAACCACATTCGCGAAAGAGCATTACGAATAGCGTACCATGATCGGACCTCAAGTTTTGAAGAACTGTTAATTACAGACCATTCAGTCTCTATTCATCAACGAAATCTGCAGTTGCTGGTCACTGAAATTTACCGAACAAGGATGAATTTGAATCCTTGCTTTATGAAAGAAATTTTTGCGGAGAAAGAAATACTTTACAACTTAAGAGTTACGAGCAACATCTATGCACGAAGACCTAGGACCACAGCATATGGGTTAGAAACTGTGAGTTTCCTGGGGCAAAATCTCTGGCGAGATTTACCATTGCATATAAAAGAGTCCCGATCTGTACAGTATTTTAAAAAAGAAATTAAGTTTTGGAATTTTTCATGCAACTGTAGATTGTGTAAGGATTTTATTGTAAATTTAGGTTACATTTAGGTTTATTGATTATATCTAATGTTTGTATTCAATAATGGTTGGCATTAATTAGCCTAGTGCTATCTACCACGCCAACGTTAAAGAAAGTGATTATTATTATTATTATCATTATTATTATTATTATTATTATTATTATTATTATTATTATTATTATTATTATTATTATTATTATTATTATTATTATTATTATTATTATTATTATTATTATTATTATTATTATTGTTCATTGTTCACTCGGCGGTGATGTTGACTGCCGGTTGACTTCTGGATAGCAGGCCAAATCCCTTGGCTTTAGGTATCCAGTACTTTTCTTACTATCTTTGCAGTTCCTAACAGGCAAGCTTTCTGTAAAAGTTCTGTGCTGCATTCTATTTCAATCTTCTTCAACCAGTTTTCAAAGTTCTTTCCAATCGTACCCAGAGCTCCAATGATTATTGGTACAATCTTAACTTCTCTTACATTCCAGAGCCTCTTAATCTCTCTCTTCAAGTCTTGATAGACCTCAATTTTTTCCTTTTCTTTTCTTTCGATCCTGGTATCGAAGGGACAGGATATGTCAATCAGCAAACACGATCGATCCTTTTTATTTTCAAAAACAATGTCTGGTCGGTTATGCTCCAGTCGATGATCTGTCTGTATGGGAAAATCCCACAATAACCTAATGTCTTCTGTCACAATAACATTCTCTACTTTATGGTTGTACCATCTATCTCCATAATCTAAACCTAGTTTTTGACATAACTTCCAGTGGACAATTTGAGCTACTTTGTCATGTCTCCAGCCTTTATATTGTACTTGCGCTAGCTGTTGACACTCAGATACTATGTGCGCTATCGTTTCATCTGCTTTTCCACATAGTCTACATTCTTTTGATACATTTTCTTTGTAAATGATGTTCTTTACAGAATTCGTTCCCACTGCTTGCTCTTGCGCTGCAAATATAGTGCTCTCTGTTTCTTTCTTTAATCCTGCATGTTTCAACCAATTCCAGTTCTTATCCTTATCCATTAGATCTTTTGTAGCAGCAGCTGTTTGCCCATGCAGCGGTTTATCCATCCACCCGTTCTTATGCTGTTCTTTATTCTGCCGTTTCCATACTTTGGGATCTTTGATTTCATTTGATCTCAGTATTCCTTCCTTTTCAATTGATCTCATTATTTCGTGGGCGTTGTTCATCACATACCATCCAAGACTGTTCTCCTCACTTCGTACAGTCTCTTCAGCTCCAATCAAACCCCTCCCTCCTTCCTGCCTTGTTAAATACAGTCTGTTCACATTGCTTTTAGGGTGGAACGCTCCATACATGGTCAGTTTCTTTCTTGTTTTTCTATCAAGTTCTTGCAGTTCGTTCTTGGTCCAATTTATCAACCCTGCACCGTACCTCAGCAATGACACAGCCCACGTATTTATTGCAATGATTATATTCTTTCCATTCAGTCTTGATTTAAGAATCTTTTTCAACCTTCGTAGGTATTCTTTTTGTACAAGCTCTTTCATAGTTTGATTCATAATCTCATCTATCTCTAGTATGCCAAGATACTTATATCCTTCTTCGTCGACACTTTTAATTGATTCACCGTTTGGTAGCTGTATACCATCGCTGTTGACAACTTTTCCTCTTTTCATTACGACCACTCCGCACTTCTGGACTCCAAACATCATACCTATGTCCTCACTAAAAACATTCACCGTTCTTACCAGTGAATCGATCTCATTTTCATCCTTTGCAAACAACTTCAAATCGTCCATGAAAAGGAGGTGATTTATTTTCGTTTCCGGAAAAACGAAAATAAATTATTATTATCATTATTATTATTATTATTATTATTATTATTATTATTATTATTATTATTATTATTATTATTATTATTATTATTATTATTATTATTATCAAGAATTTCCATGAAATCCCCAAAAAAGGTAGAGATAGGAACATCCTTTCCATCCTTTGGATTTTTTCCAGGACGATAAATAGCTATCAGCTCAAAAGATCTATTCTCGCATGTCACGTAGGAATCAATATATTCCAAAGACTTCGTAATTCCCTGTCTTTTAATTTTGACATCTATGCCATTCCTGTGAAGAACTGCCAATCCTCCACCCTTTCTGTTTTCACGTGGTTGGTGTATAAATTTGTAGCCATCTGGGATCAGTCTGTTTACAACAACGTTATCATTTGACGACAGCCAAGACTCTGTGATTACCAACAGATCTACACGATTATCAGTTATATAATGTCGTAATTCTGCCACTTTATTCTTTACAGACCTTGCATTTATTGTGTGAAATGAAAAAGGAGGCATATTATAAGATCTATTGAATGTAAGTTTAGCTAGGTTTCTTTGGTTTCTCTGTTGAGTCATACAAAGCTTTGTGGGCCACATCCTATTCCTTGATGTCACTCTTACTGGGATGACTTGTCCAACTCCATTTGAACTTTGACCTCTCGTGGACTTTGACCTCGACAGAACTGCACAATCATGGCCTAGGCACCGTGAATTATCCGGACCTGGGTTGCAATGAACATCGCCACTGAGCATAATTCTCATCAAACAAGAATCCTTGAGCAATTGAAAAGTTATGCAGTTTTCATAGCTACCATAACGGCTAATCCTGCTCTTGAAAAAGCTTTGCTTCTTTGACTTTCCACATCCAAGATGGCCGACGAGGCAAGTAAGTCTGGATGCGATGTTTTCAGCTTCAACAATATTTCTAACGACAGCTTCAACAATATTCTCTCCTCGGGAAACAAAGCTACAGCTGATCTTTATCTTGATCCTGTTTGAGACCGCAGGGAGCAGAAGAACACTGAGTATCAAGTAAATTTTGAAGGAGCAGCAAACGGCATGACCTGCTCTGAACGCCATTTTTTTCTTTTTCACAGGATGCTAACTGTTATTGAATGCTGCAAGCCGTTAACTGTTTTCAACTTCAATTTTACCAACTGCGTCTTCGGGCACCGATTTGTCTGCAAGCGACATTTCGATAGCATTTTCATAACGTTCACAGCCAGTGAACTAAGTGTAGCTGACTGCATTTCGATTGAGCACAAACTCCTATTCCAAATTTGTGATTTTGTTCAAAGTACTTTAGAAACACGTTGCTGCACTTTGTACGCTGTGTTTTAAAGCTAAGTTCAAAATTTCGCTCGTGAACGCCAAACGTCTTCTTTGCATATTTACAAGCACTGAAGCATCCTCTAACCTTTGACTTACATTTGGCTGCCGAGAGGTGCCGTAGAAAATACAACGATGGTTATTGCCACGGCAAAGTTGAGGTGTATAGGGAACAGGGCACTGCTGAATAACTTTCAGATCGATGTCAAATTCTCTTCATTTTTTATGCCAAGTCTATTTCAAAGCCTGTCCTTTATTAAGAATCATTTCAGATTATAGATTTATAGTCATTAATTCTGCTTTCCTTATTATGGGAACGTACTTATCAGAAGTTATTTCATGCATTGACTTTGGCTGTTTCAAATAAGGACTTAGAAGAATTTTCCGACAACTGCACACATAACTAAGCAAAGAAATTTTGCCCTAATGACGTTTTTCTTCGTAAGTTTCCAACTTTTATAGCATTCTTTACCATTTTATGCCTTATGCGATTTATGTCCAAAAAATCGTAATCTGGCCCACTGTGACTGTTGCAAAGTGATCAACAATTCCAATGCAGCATAGGCTAATATTTCATCAGTAGAAGTGTTCTAAGCCAAAGTAAAGAGTGTAAAGCAGTAGAGGTGTTGCAGACTTCGGGGGGATTCTTGTTTTCTTGGTGGTGAATTCAAAAGCCTTCCGCTTGGAGATTTTTTTGTTTGATTGGGAAGAATATTTCCGTCCCTGCGAAGTGTACTCTTTTCAGAGTTTGGTAAGTTCGTAATTACCAAGCACATTTCCTATGATAACATAGAGGTGGATCGTATTCAGGCCCGCGACATTTTAATGCTACTCTCTCGAACGATAAGCTGAGTGACTTTAAGATTTCGATATTTATTGCAGGTACTCTCCTTGGTGCAGTGAAGTTTAAAGGCTTGATCCCTTGGGATGGAGATGGAGATATTTCAATAATATACCCAGGAGAAATGTACAATGCAGGCCCGTGGATTGATTACCTTGATGCAAGAGGCATTGATGCTAACATGATGGTTGCCACGTACAAAGACATGGCTGTCGATGTGATGAGGTGGAAAACGTATACAAAAACAAAAGAAGGGGTCGCAGCGACGTATCTTCACAAGTACTACCCTTCTTCGTCGCAAGATTCAATGATTGTCAAAATTAGCCATGAATTAGAGTCCTTTCCGTTATCATGGATCGAACCACGCCTACAGACGAAGTTTTATGGTAAATCTGTGCATATTCCTAACAAGTGGAAACAGTTATTGAGAAAGCGGTATCCAATTTCTTTAGGTTTTAATTTACCGTATAAGTGGAAATGCTGGATACCACGTTGGACGCGGAGAAATGGGTAGAATGAAATGTGTTATAAATTTGTTAATTTAGATTTTTGATATCGAGGCAGGCAGCAAGGAATGATTTTGCAATACTAATGCGCCATTATGAAGTTGTTAATGACTGCAAACAAAGGGATTCTTATTAAAAACAAACAGCTAATAAGAGCAGGGTGAAGCGAGGTAATTTGGGACAAAAGAACTTAAGGATACCTGTGTTTTATCAGGAAAATCCTTGTGTTACCAAGTTTACAGAACGAGATCTAACCAGTCAGGTTGCCCTCTTTATGAAGTTTGTGCTCAAGATAGCGGGTGAGCGAGAAAAGCTCCCCACTTTTAAAAATTTACAGCATCAAGAGTACTCGATGGATTGGAATGAATCAATATTTGCTTGACAACCAAGAAATCGAATTATTTTTGTGATTGTTGTCGCCCTTTTACGAGCACTGCAAACATAGGTAAATTCAACTTGAAAGATTTCATGCCTCCAAGATGACTCAAAAATGGCTGAAAATACTTGATCAAATCCACGGAGATTATGTACTTAATCTCCATGATCAAATCATAACGGACTCCTCGCGCTGAACAATAAAGAAAATGCAATTTCTCATCGATGCGAGATATCCCGCGGGGAGGGGTACTTGGTCTACGAACATGCGGGGAGGTGCTGCTGGAAAATATGAAAAGCTACCCTGTCCTGGAATCAAATTCCTGAAAATGATACCCTGTCCTTGACTTTCTTCAAATAGCATTGTTCACTGCCCTAGAAATCTGTAACGAATCTATCAAAACGCGCGGAGATGTTGCCATTCAAACGATTTAACGCACATTCGCGTATTGCAAATGGCCTACTACGACCTCCCGGAGTTTATGATGCGAAATATGGACCCTGTCGTGGAACCAACTATGCGAATTATACTCTATCGTGGTGTTGGAATCCTGAAAATGATATGTTCAGTGGCACGTCCCCGTACGGAAAAATATATGGGAACCCTCACCCTCCCCGGGGGAGATACCTTCGGCACATTTATTGCCATGGTTGCCATGGGATTGAAAATCTTTAGTATTTGTGTGAAACTCTATGTCATGTAACTCGAGAGAGAGGTGAGACGTCCATGCGTATCGTTCTGTGTGGGGAGAGCCATACGATTTGATTAAGTGTTTTAGACCTTTTTCCGCCATTTTTGCAGCCACAGAATTCTTATACGGTTGAATTTATCTACAAGGTGTGAGTTGTGAGCTTTCAAAGATCAAAAACATACGATAGCTGAAACCAGAGACCCCCAGATTACCTGTAATGCAAACTCGGGGGGGGGGGGTACCTTAGTACTGTTCGTGGTACGGGGACGTGCCATTTTTTAGGGGTACTTTTTTCAAACCATTATGGAATTATGGGTATCATTTTCACAATTTTTTGACATTTCACGGAATTATGGGTGTCCTTTTCACGGGATTTTCATAATTTCCGGAATTATGGCCCAGATATTCATTCGATTTGTGGACATATGGCCCTAAAATCCACCAGAATTTACGGAATTATGGGTACCAATTTTTCGGGCAAAATGGCACGTCCCCGTCACATAATAGGTTGAGTTACTGAAAGACTTGGTTACTCTCTATCTCTTGGCTTGATCCTCGATTCTCGTGGGTTCTTTCTCTCATAGAGTGAAACGAGTGAGAACGCAATATTCCTATACACAATCCTTCATAAAACTCAACATTAAAACTTCTCTCATACAGCAATTCTCCCTTCTTCACGATTTCACAAAACCAACTCAAAAACTAACTAGTTTACGGGGGTAATCCCTTAATGTCCTCGTATGAACTATAGGGTCTGGGCCCTACATTACCCCCCCCCCCTGAGAATGCAAAAAACCTCAAAGACCGAGGTAAAAGAAGCCTGTCTAATGTCATACCTCTCGTTGATATCAGAGCAAACCAAATATACTTCCAAAGTAATTAGATCCTTGCAATCATTGTCAAAATTTGCTTAACATTGCATACGTTCAAAAACAGTGGTTCAAAACATAATCAACGAGAGACTGAATCTTTTTCCTCAAAGCATCCATATGCGTGAAAGTTAGGTCATCGAAAACCTGTTCAAATCCCACTTGGTTCGCCCTGAAATGATTAAGAAATAGCAGAAACGGTGGGCTATGAGATGTTTACAAAACTGCCATTTCGAGGCTTCTGGTTTCAGTTTTCGCACAAACTTTAACTTCAAAGGCTCGTAATTCTATGAATTTTCAGCAGATTTGCAAGATTCTGGTGTCAAAAATTAATCCAAAATCTCAGAAAAAGGGTCACTTTACCAATGGCTCACTCAGCGTATCGTTATTTGTTAGAATCTAATCGAACGTCGAACAATTTTTTTGAGACACCCTGTATATTTCCAGTGCTCGTAAGAAGATAAGAAAACTCACAAAGAAACTTCGATCTTTAGGCTTTTAAATAGAATTTGAATGATTCAAATCCGTGAAACGCTCTTAGTGCTTTCGATTTTTGACAGTGGAACTTTCTAGTTCATCCGATATGGTTTTTCAAATTTCATCACATCACAATCAAACTTTTTGGGTTAACTTAGCACGAGTGTCCGAAATTACCCCCAGCCGGTGTAATTATGGGCATCCGTCTAAGGCTATTTAACATGGATTGAAAATTTGTCCGTGATCCTCTTGAAGTTCAGAACTGAGATGTATGTCAGATAGTCACTTGTTTTTGTTGTTCATTTCTTAGAGAATAGTTTCTAAAACTTGAGGTTTTGTCCCAAGCGACTGCGGCTTACCCTGTACATGAGCACACATGGAAACAGTAGGATCAATTTATGCAGCTGGAAACAGAATTTTAGTTCTCTTCTTCAGAAGCTGGAAAGTAGGCTTTATAATTCAATCGTGATTTAGAATGATCGTTCCTTCTTTGATATATGCTCATATGTTTTCTTAACAGCCCCTTTCTCGCACTCACAACGGGTGAGTTAGTCGTCTAGAGAAGGTACATAGTATTCATTGCCGCTTGCCTTTTATTTGCGCCTCGACTAATTTTCAATAAAAATCCCTTTGTTGCAGTTGCTAGCTAGTCGTATAAGCTAACTTATAATATAAGTCTAGTAGATAGTCGCTTTGTATTGGCTTGTATTATCGGTCAAGATCGATTGCTCTGCCATCGTTTGTCGAAGAATGAAATGTAGAATTTTTCTAAAATTAGTTTTGTAGTATACCAGATAATAAATAGTAGTGATAAGCATTATAAGAATAACACTAACATGTGGGTCAAGAAAGTATAGGTGTTTAAAAAGCTGTTTTATTATGAATAACCCACCGATATCTTCCTACTATATGTCATTTCACAATGAACATGCTCTCTTAGAGGGAATGTAAGCATATCAAATTGTCTCAAGCTCTTGCTGTCAAACTTTATAGTAGTATTTACTGTTGAAATAGATAAGTTACTCGCATTTGGTGCGACACTCATCACAGTCTATTGTCTTTAGAAAGTTACTTTCATCAAATTCTTATATATACTTAGATCCCCTTTAAATGTCAAAATTATTTCTTTAGTACAGCACATTTTGTTTCAGGATTGCTAGCAATTTTGTTACAACAATATTTTTGAAAATGCTGGATGAAGGACTACAACTACAAATATTGATCAAAGCTCTCATGTTAGCGGCTTATGAACAGTGGCAATGATTATTAATAGCCTCTAGGATAGAAAACACATGATAAAAATGTGTCTCTTCTCTTGTATTTGCATGGCTTATTCTTCTGTAGCTAGAGAAGATTTTAGCGCAGCGTAAGTGCCATCATTTTAGAACTGAAGACTTACCAAATTTCAGTTGTAACTTCTGGTTCATGAACGGCTCATCGCAAAGCTTCATAACGACATGATTCATGATCAATTTTAATGGAACATTGGAATACATTTCCACGTCCAAGTTATTCTTACTGCTACAAATCGAACCATAGCACCTTGAACTTAGGGAATTTTTCTTGACTGTACATTCTAAATGAATGCCTATACTTTTTTACTCACCCGATGGTAACAAATGAAGAATCCTTAAATTAGTGTGATAGTTATCATCAATTAGTATATTTGTTTTAACCATGATGTATACCTTCAATCCGAGAGAGCTTGCTAAAACCGACTCATTGGAGTGTAGGTGACAAAAAACCTAACGTAAAGCATAGGCTCCATTCTAAATATCAAATGATAAAACCCTCTTCGCAATCACAGAGAAGAAAGAACGATAACATAAACCAGTTAAGGATTCATAGCCTGCGTCCTGTCTTTCTTTTGCGAAAATTTTTGGCCATTTTTCAATTTGCAAATGAAAGACTGCATGCAGGCAAAAGATTCACTGCACAAGATCCTAAATCCTTTCTTCCAGAAGAAACTCTAAGGACCATGTATTGTGGAGCCACCCTTTCGCCATTGTTGTACAGTCTGGGGTTGCTGTGGAGTGACTGAGATCAACCAACTGCAAAAATTAAAAAATCGTGCTGCTGTTATTGTAACTGGCAGTAGCTTTGATACCACGGGACTTGGCTGGAAGACCAAAGATTAACCAATTGCTAGTGAGTCTAATGTCATGGTCTTCAAATCTTTTCGTGAGCTGGCTCCACAATATATGTGTAATCTTTTCACAGAAACCTCCCAGCTGACCTCTAGGAATCTTAGGAATACATCAAGTGACCTAAGACTACCAAAGGACAGTGGCGGCGCCAGTTCTGAAACATCCGAGAGAAGTGGGGGGGGGGATTTTGACGTAATTTTTCAATCTAACGGTACACCCAACTAATTTTATGCCATTTTTCTTTGACAATTTTTGCAGACTTTTGGGATTTGATTGGGACAAGTCCCCCCAGTCCCCCCCCCCGTGAGGCTGCTACTGCCAAAGAAAACTCCAAAAAAAGTTTTTCGTATAGAGGTGCCAAATCTTGGAATGGTCTCTAAGCGGAGTGTAGGCTGGCATCCTCACTGAACAGTTTCAAACAATGTATATATAGGGAAAGCTAGATGTCAATGATTTAATTGCATACGAATTTTCTTTTATTGTAAATATTTATATTAGATTATAAGGCTTTTTTATGAATATATTAGCAATCAAATGGTATTAGATTGATTTAGGATATGATTAGATATTAATTTTGTACGTTTGTACGTTAATTTTGTGATTTTCAGCTTTTCATTTGACATGTAAATATTCAATCTAATCATTGATCAGTGGCATCTTCCAGCACTTGTTTTATTAATTAATTTATTATTCTACTACGTAATTGGTCTACGTCACGGAGTAGTCACGTGAGAACGCATGCGCAAGTTCCCAAGCAATCGAACTTCAACTTCCCTTTCAGGTAAGTCTCGTTCAATTTTTTCATTTCTTGCAATCTGAGCATTATACCGATACTCGGTCTTGCTCAGTATCGATCTAGATGTAGATGTACGTTTTGTAATGGAGGAACGGACCCTTGAAAATCAGCATTCTCCTTAAACATTTGAAATGAAATGCAATGAAATGAAACGAAAGAACTTTTTTAAGCATCTCCTTTATCGGAAGTTACAAGGTGTATCAAAAAAGGCTACCGACCGAAAAATTTTCATTTCTCTGCAATGAGAAGGCTGACATAAATAAGGCAGTAAATTTCTGAAAGCCCAACTTGTGATGTTTTCATTTAATACATGAGTTTTGCAGAATAGGTCTGTAGGGAATTCGAAGGCAAGAACAAAGTAACCATATGTCAAAATGAGATATCACTTCTTTCTAACATTGTGCTAACTGTATCATCGAATTGCATTATTTAAGTGGTCAGAGAATTGGAAAGCAAGCAGCAAGTTAATTTGTTGTCAATAAAGGAGGCCCTTTCGTCAGCAAATCTCTGAGATAAGCTGAAACGTCCTGCTTTATCAATTTCTTTGAATTAAATCATTTACAAGTGTTACAAGTGTTACAGTGCAAACTTCTTGTGCTGATTAATGAAAGAAGACACATTAAAAGGCTTGCAATGTTAGTTTCTTTCTTCCAACAAAGATACAATTAAAACATTACAAAAAAGTGCTATCTCTGCTCTGGCATATGGTTATTTTCATCTTGCTAGCAAATTCCAAGAAACCTACTTTGCAAAATTTATATATCAAATGAAAGCACGGGAGTCCTGGAGTCAAGCTTTCAGAAAATCATTATCTAACTTATGTGAGACCTTTCGTTGCAGGGAAGTTTAAATTTTTCCGTCGTTAGCCTTTTTTGATACACCCTGTAGATTTGTCCGCAGTATTGTATTGTCAACAAAAAATGTCTGCAACAATTGCATTATCGTAACATGCCAGTATAAAGTATATTGTGGGTAACTTATCTCATTTGGGGTAACTTATCTTAGACTACATTGCATAACTCACAACGTTTCCAGGACAGAGATTTATCTCTCATGAAAAATATAAGAACTAAAAGACGAATAACCAGGCAGCTGGATAAAAGGAGAGACGTCAGATCTCTTTTTTTTTCCTATGAACATCAAAAAGTAAAAACAACATCTACTTACATTAGCTTGTGCCCCTCGTAGCTGGAAAAGACTCAGTATCATCGTGTTCCCACTACGAGAGACACTTACAATAAACTAACCATTACAAATATATCAATTATAACGAAGGAGTGTGGGCTGCTGCAATTTGTACCTGTTGAGCCAGAAAAAAGTTCCCTTTTTTGAAAATTTATAGCACCAAGATTACTCCACAGATTTAAATCATTCAAATTCTAGTTAAAAGCCGAAAGATTGAAGTATTTTTGTGATTTTTCTCACTTTCCTACCAGCATTAGAAGAATTGGTAAATTCAACTTTGTAGAAATTTTATGGTTGCAAAATGACAGAAAAAGGGCCTAAAACGTTGATCAAATTGTAAGACATCGACTTTCAAACAAATAGTAAAGATTTTTCAATCCCATGGCAATTAATGTACAGAGGATATCTCTCATCTATTTCCTTCATTATTTTGTGCGAGGAGTCATTTATGCTTTGATCGATGTTTTAGGCCATTTTTCCGTCAATTTGCAACCATGAAATTCCTGTAAAGTTGAATTTACATATATTTGTAGTTCTCGTGAGACAACGAGAAAAATCACAAAAATACTTCAACCTTTTAGCTTTTAACTAGAATTAGAATCATTCAGATCTGTGAAATACTCTTCTTGTTATGAATTTTCAAAAATGGGAACTTCTTTCTGGCTCACCCGGTATTTTAAATTTACTGGAAACGTTGAGTTGCCTTAATGTATAATATTGTGGCATCCATGATCATTCTGTTGGTAATGATATTCAAATAAGGACTGCCATATAAAAGTAGACGACACAAGGCTTTTGTATTCATATCATTAAGATCCAGGGCAGGGAGTTCTGAGAGCTGACCAAAGAGATCTGTACGTATTAAGTCAAACTGTTGGCAGTTCAGGAAAAAGTCAGATCTCTCGTTAGAATGCCAGAAACTGCAGGAACCTACTGTAGATATCCCAAAGATCAACTTAACCCTATCTGACCTGGGGGCGGATTCCGCCCCCCCCCCTCGTATATTTTCATTTATAGGTTTTTCCGTGTTTGCTGAACGCTTCTGAGATTTAGCAAGTTTAACTTTTTATCATACAGCATTCAAACTGTAACAATTTTGGTGTTCTATTTTTAGCCTTGTCTCCATGGTAACCAAGTTTTCATGCCGCACTCTGTGAAAAATACACATTGTATCTCTCTTAATCCTCTTTAATTGGTCCAATTAAGTCTAAACTATGAATTTACATCTATTTTGATCTATATATTTCATTTCTTTACCAAAAGTAAAGCTTTACGACCTTTTAACACACTTTCATTTTTATGACGTCATATGACGTCATAATGTTAATTATGCTCTAGCAACAACAACAACAACGCTAATTAAACTATTGTTTCAAAAATTCATTGTTTACATAATGAACAACCTTTGTGCCAAATTTGGTTGCCATATCTCAAGTAACAACAAAGATAAACAGGGGGCGGAATCCGCCCCCCCAGGCATTGAGTGTTTCAAATCACCCAGGTCAGATAGGGTTAAATTATTGCACCCGTATAAGCGTTTGGATTTACATTCAATTTGAAATACGAGAACTTCCCCTGATCTATCAGTTTAAAAGCAATCTGATAAATTGCTTTGAGCTTGAAAACGAAAAACAAAACTCCCTGGAAGATGCGCATCCACAGATGCGTTGATTCGTGTATATTTTCTTGAATTTATTTACTAAATATATGATTTTGAATTCATTTTGTGTAGTTTATTACTGAAGGGATTACGTGTATCGAAATCGAATCGAAAGAATCGAAAAAATACTGATAATTAGTGATAGCTGTCGCAAAGAGAAGGATTTCAACGGCAAATTGATGAACTGAGCTGTAAAATCTTGTAAGATTCATGTGTAATCAAACACACTTTGATGCTGAAACGTTTATGGACGAGCATAGGTTTCAAATCTTTAAAAAGCTGGGTGTAAAATTCTATGAGCTATTTCTTTGAACTGAACGGCTGCAAAGAAACTTGAACTATTTTACAGTAAATCTGCCGTTGGCCTTTTCTGAAATCAATATTTTCATAATTACTGTGTTTTTCTTCTTTTTTAAGAATTCAAGAAAATTTTCGAAAGAAGTTAAAATTATTGTAATTTCTAAACCTGTTGACGAAAGATCAAACAGTTTTAAAGAAAACCATAGTTTATGGATGCCTACACTATGGTATCAAGCAAAACTTTTTCACTCTTTTGGCTTGTGATTTAGGAATTTGATGACGTCGCATCATAAAATGAACTGAAATATAAAATAGGCTGTATTTTCGACAAATATTCAAGATTTCTGGAAAGTCCAACGGTAGAATCATAAAATGTGGCTAAAGTTTCTTTCAAGTCATTCAGTTTAAAGAAATAGGTCATTGAATTTTACACACGCCTTTTTTCGTAGATTTAAAGATTTGGAACCTATGCTGTACGGACCCAGTTCAATTGTCTTGCATATATCGATTTAAAGGCAATGACCCTATATGACCAACATTTTAATGCAGTGTTTTCGGTTCCATACTTCAAAATTCCTTCTCTCGATATGTAGTCATGTCATCTCTCAACAACATCTTTTCGCATGCAAAATGAGTGAGATTGCCATCCAGGTGTCAGCTCATTTCTTGCAATTTGATTTCTTTACATTTATTAAGCTTTAATTACTTAACCATTCCAATAATCCCTTGCTGCACAAACACGTATCTCTTTGTTCTGATGTGTCAATCAAATACATGCCCTTCAGAAATCAAGTTTCTCCTTCGACGACCTTTTCCGTATGCAGGACGAGTGAGTCTGCGATCCACGTTTTATGTCATTTCTTGCAATCTAATTCATTTATATTTGTGCTTTGATTAATCGCCCATACAATCCCTTGGTGTACAGTCACTAATCTCTTTCTTCTGACGTGTCAGTGGTTGCAAGGTTATAAACTTTGTTTGAATGTTCTAAAAACACAAGCTCTGATTGTAGGTTCCCAGCCCAAAATTAAGAAAGTTACTGATAAAACAGTTGATCATCCACAGTTTTTTATTGGTGACTCTCAAGTTGAAAATGTTGACCGAATAAAGTATCTGGGTGTGATGATCGATAGGAGCTTAAATTGGGAAGAACACATTAAAAATTTCCGTACCAAGGTTCCTCGTGCTATCAGATTTTTGAAATATTCCAGAAAATTTTACCTCAAAACACGTTGAGTGAAATGTATCGGGGTATCGTCGAGCCCCTTCTTCGGTTCTGATGTTCGCTATTGGGGTGCTGTGGGGTGACTAAGCTGCAAACGTTGCAAAAGTTGCAGAATCGAGCAGCTAGAATTGTGGTTAAAAGCAGTTTTGATGCGCCTGTTATGCCAATAATTCGCAGTTTGAACTGGCCAACTGTAGATGACATTATTAGAAGCGAAACAGCTACAACAATGTACAAATCGCTAAATGGGCTCGTCCCAGAGTGCCTTCCAACCTGTTCGAAAAAAAATCGACTCAAAATGTTTGAAAACTGAGAAATACCGATACTGACCTTTCGCTACCATTACGAAAAACAAACAATGGGCAGAGGGCTATTTTTTATCGTGGACCAAAGCTTTGGAAACAACTTGAACCCGATGCCAAACAGGCACCTTCCCTTGCCACTAAGAGAAGAATCAGAAACTACCATTCCTATTTCGTAGTATCTATCTTCTTATTTGTAACTGTTTTTGCCACGGCCCCCTTAAAAGCAATTGTTATGGACTGACGGGGCTACCGTGCTTAAATAAGTAAATTTGAAAAAAATGAATGAATCAATCAATTTTTGCCCTTCAAAAATCGGGTCAAAATATGCCTCTGTAGCAACGAATTGATCTCTTGCATTTGCAAGCATGTTTGCAGATTCGACTGGTTTTCCTTCCAGGAAAGCACATGGTTTTCGTCCAGAAGAAATTCCTCCGAAAAAGTATGTCAGTCGAGTCTGTGCGTAAGCTCTGATATGCAGGCTCTAGAACAGAAGGAGACTTTAAGACTTTCAGTTAAAAAGTGAAGAACTTAACTTTCAAACTTTCCAAGCTGGGGAGGGCAAAGGGTGTCTGGCGGCGACTGTATGCCATTTTCCGTTGATACCGACAGCCAGCTATCAGAAACAGGGAATGACATGTCCATTTCAGTTCTCCTCTCGGCGCCCGTTTTGCTGACCGGGTTCCAGTCCCACCCCGTTCACTAGGGACATTGTGGTAAGTGACTGAGGACTCAATTAGCGCTCAGCTCTGCAGTTTGAATCTGCAATTTGAATCTGCAGTATGAATCTGCAATTTGAATCTGCAGTTCTAATGTTCAGCGCTAAAGTTGAGTAGCACGTTAGTGGCTCGTACTAAACTCCATGAATTAAATGGACTGCCTCCACTCCCCCCCCCCTCACCAAAAACAAAACCTACAACAAGCCTTTTGTAACATGCGTAACATAAAGATAGTCTGACCCCCCGAAGAAAAAGTCAAGTAACGCATGGGCAAAAGTTAGAGCAAGACCGGGGTAGGGAAACATAACATGTTGACGGTACGGGTATATGCCACCCACAGAGGTTGGTTTTTGGGTCCAAAATTCTTTAGAGCAGGGTCTTTTTCTTCACAGATTTTCCTTGAAGATGAGAGGAAGGGTTTGGCCGAAAATTCGCAAAAATGGGTAGTTTTTCGTCGAAATTCATCATAAGGGTGGGTCCGAAAGCAAGTTTAGGTAATCAGAAGAGGCCACCTCCCTGAAAACGAGTGGCAGACAACCCCCGTCAATCCACTATCAATGTCTTTACTGTTGGATTACAATAAAAATGTAGCTAAAACGTAACAAGCTAATCAATTCCAACGTTAAAAATACAAAATACAAATCGTACATAAGAAAAATAGTGGATGAAATATTCACAACTCATCAAAAGTATCAAGATAAGTATAGGATAAAATCAGATTTCTAAAATACATATCATAAAAGGTGCAAGTTCGGAATAAGAGCGATGCATAACTTGCACAGACAATTTTCTCCATTCCAACTCATCTTTTAAATTAACAAAGGGATTACGAATTTTTTATCTTAGTGGTAACATTTGCCATAGCTGAGGGCCTTTGAATCGGACTCTTTCTGTCCAGTTATTGACAGATCTCACTCTTGAATGAAAAAATTTGTTATTGTTTCGCAATCTGTAGTATTCACAGAAAATATCCTGCACAAATGAAGGGTTCAAGCCATTCCTAGTTTTGTACATCTCAGTCATAAGTATTTGCAAATTTTTTGTATGAATAGTAACTGCACAGTCCTTCTGTAATAGCTCACTAAAAGTAGATTTGGTATCCCTGTAAATACTTCTTTATACCCTATCCCGTATTTTGTTGATTTTTTGATTGAGCTGTCTGCTGTGAAACATCCAGGTTAAAGGGCAGTATTGGAACTGACTGGTAATAAATGCCCTCATGAGGGTTCTTACTTAGTTTGCTCTGATCTATGTACGGGAATGCGCGAGCAAGTGCACACAGTTTATTAATATTCTTTTGGCACAGTTTGGAAACATGATTATCGAAGGAAAGTCTGCTATCAATTTAAACTTCAAGTAGCTTCTCTTCAGAGCTATTTACAACATCAGCATTTCCAATCCTATCAGTAGCAGGATGATCACACCCCTGCCCAAGAAGCAAAAGATGGCATTTATCTGCATTCAATTTCATAAAGTCGTCGGCAGACCATTCTAAAGCCAGACCACAGTCATTTCAAGTCCATGAGAAATGTTGCCCAGGTTCTTATCGCAGGCATAGGTTAGGGCATAGATTGTAGTATCATCTGCATAATTACATAGATCTGAGTTTTGAAAATAAAAAGTAAATGATAATTTATGTAGATGTTGAATAACAGAGGCCCTAAGATTGACCCCTGAGGAACAGCGCGTGTGACGCTTTTCCAGGAACTGAATGACCCATTTACTTTGACTCTTTGTTGGTGTTAATGCTTTGCGAGCGAAACCGTAGGCATGCAGTTTTGCAATTAAAAGATCATTTCATTTCATTTTAAATTATTTATCCACGGTTACCCCGTCAATCTAAGAAGACTGCTTTTCAGGGGGTCGTGCTTAAAATCTAAAAAAAGAAAATTTTATGTATCGTTTAAAAACCTTATCCTAATTACAATGATACATAAATAAATAAGTGAATAAAGAGAAACAGCAAACAAGATCATTTTTTACAGCGTCTTTAAATGCTTTGAAAGAGGATGCCTGCTTGACTTCCAAATCTAAGTGGTTCCAGACACCGGCACCACGATATGAGAAAGCTCGTTGACCGTTGCACGTCTTCATTAGAGGGACCTGGAGATCAGTTGCCGTGTTTCTCAAATTTTCCCAACTGCATGCCAAGTTTTTCGTAAAAATTTCTGACAGATAGTCTGGAGCAAGGTCATTTATTGATGGTCATTTATTGATTTATAAACCAAGCAAGCTGTCTCTACTTTTATCATATCCGCTACCGTAGGCCAATTTAGAGTTTTTATCAAGGCACTAGCAGAAGAATCATAACTACTGTTGGTCACAATTCTAGCTGCACGGTTTTGAAGTTTTGCAGCCCCTGTCTGACATCATCTCTGATACAGTCAAATGCCTTAGAGAGATCCATCAATACATCCCCTGCCTTACCACCTTCATCATCTTCATCAAGGCTAATTTTGAATTTTACTGTTCGTTGTCTTTCTTGTTTCTGAAGAACCGTAAATACTTAGAGGAATGCGAAGTCGCGGCTCTTTAGAAAAAAGAAAGACAACAGCATCGAAAAATAGTGAAAATATTCAAAATAAAAAATATCGAGAAATACTAAATAATAACTAACGAAGAATATTTAAACTGTTGCCCCTGTGCCTAAGGCTAGTCTTTCAATGACAGAAGAACGTTTGAAGCTTTTCAATCGGCCACTTACTTTTTTCTATAATATATGCTGCATTGGACCACTGTTTTCTGGGTCACATGGTAGTTCTGAGTATTTTCCGTGGTGCATTATTAGCAAATTTGATTGAGTATTTTAGTGTTTTTCGAAAAATTCGGAGATGGAACGAATCTGAAATGTCAAGTCTTTGACTTATTTCTGCAGATTACCTTGTATTCAGGTATTGGGGCATCTTCTTTTCTAATGTACCAGATGCCACAAAAATGCTTTATCGAGCCATAATTAGAACTATATGACCTTACTTTTCATCTCACATGATTTTATCTCACATATCTTTCATATCTTAAAATAAGGTTTTTATCATGTTGATAAGAATTGTTAAGAGACAGATTTGCAACCCACAAGCACATCCTTAAGAAGGATTATCATGATGGCATTTTCTGATATCCCTTGGTGACGAAATGCACAATTTTATATGATTTACAGTATTCAGACCACGTGAGATCCAGCGCATGTTGTATGGTGGGCCAGTTTTTAAACTTCATTTCCATGCAACTGACCTATTTCTGCTGATGAACGCAACATATTTACCTTAATCAAAATCATCATGTAATTATTTAAAGCTGGTAGATACAAAGGCACTAAAACTAATCAAAACTAACTGTTTATAATAGGACAAGGTTACTTACAAATTAAACATTTACACCATTTGCCATCACAATCTGTGATCGCCCCTTTAAAAATTCCTCATTCACTCATTTCATTTCATTTTAAACTTCTCTACCCAGGGTACAAATTCAGTACAAATATTGTTTTACAACTGTCCCTGCAAAAAAAATTCCTACACCTTCTATAAAAATTTACAATAAGCCAAGGGAACTAAACAAAAGATTCGTATTAGAATTTACAGAATTCCATACAGCGATGTGATATATATATATATTATATTTATGTACAGTTCATTTTGTCTTGAATTTGGATCTAAAGGCATTGATCTCAGACCTAAAATCTGTCACTCAGACCTAAAATCTGTCAAGAATATCAACAGCTTCAAGCCACGGGGGGGGGGGGGTTCTTCCATAGTAAAGGTACCTGGGGATGTGCCGCCCGCGAGGGTATACTTTTTCGGACTTCTAGTCTAGCCAAGGGTGTACTTTTTGGCAATTTTAGTCGAGTTAGGTCTAGGCAAGGGTATGCTTTTTGGGAATTTTGGTCAAAGAGATGTCAAATTCGGTAATTTTTGTAAAAAAAACCCAACTTCTTAAAAAGTTTGGTCTAGAAAATGCGAAAATTTGGCAAGTTTTGCCTAGAAAATGCCAATTCAGAGCACTTCTGAAGGAAAAATTAGTCTAGCCAAGGGTATCATTTTCACAAAAATTGGTCTAGCCAACGGTTACATTTTCAAACTGTGGGCGGCACCCCCCTACCCGAAATTTAGCCGAGAACCCCCCCGTGCTTCAAGCATAAGATCATGGACAAATTCTTTAATTGTTGAGGATACCGAGGACTGCCCCTTTTGTCTAAGGCCTTTGTTTTGCTGGTAATGTTCAAAGCAGATCAACAGCCGAGGAACTTATTACCATGCGCGAGAATCTCTTTGTTTCCCTGCTAATCATTGTTTGGATTGTTGTTGGATGCTCCGCCCGCATTCTTTCCACAGATCAAACATGTTTTCTGCGCATAATCACAGGTTTCCTTTTCGGGGGATAACCGTTGCTTAGAACATTGATGATTCGTATCCCCAACAATTAAAGACCTCCATACTCAGGAAATTAGTCCCTATATATTTTGTTAGAATTCTAAAAGCTGTAACAAAACTGTCTATGGACAATCTTGAAAATGCAGCATTTCTCTTATTACCTTTCGAGATAACATTTTTTTTATCGAACATTCTTTTCTTTCAAAGACACCTCTGGAGGGACCATTATGGAAACAAAGTCGCACTGATCTTTTTTAATGCTATCCCTGCCATTTTAAACTGGAGATGTTTTAAATAGATTTTAGCCTTTACATCTTAATTTCTGTAACCATTGTAATTAGACTTTTCTTTTATTTTATTAGATAATTAGTTTTAAAATTTTCTTTAGATGGCGAATTTTACATACATACATACCTACATATTGAAGGAGCCTCTTTTCTATCCAGGTCAAGGCTATTCCAGCGACTAGCTCCGCGATATGAAAAGGATTTTTGGCCATTCGCGGTTCTCAAAAGGGGTATTGCTACCCTGGGTACCAGAGCCAAAAAAATAATAAAAAGAACAAAGAAGGAAAGAAAGTTTTTCTTTCTTCCTTTCTTCCTTCTCTCTTTTCCTCTTACCAATTTCCATTCATTTAGATTTTGAGGCTCTGGTTCCAGAGTTTCTTAATTCTCTTGGATGTAGCTCAGACAATCTTACGAAATCCTCTAGGTATCTGCGTCTATGAATGAAAAAGAACTTAGTCCACATCGATGTGACTGTACTGATCGAAGCCTGTACTGATCGTAGCTCTGTCGTGCGGAGAATGTAAGATAGATCAGGGGCGGATCCAGGTGTAAATCTGACGGGTGCCAAGGGTATGTGGCGGCGAAGCCGCCATAGGACGGGGCTGCGGGGGCGGAGCCCCCGTAAGGCTCGGGGGTCCGGGGGCGGAGCCCCCGGAAAATTTTTTGGGGACCACGCCCTTTACTTTTGCTGAAACATGACCACGCCCTTTATTTTTCTTCAAAGCTTTAATTTCAGTTAGACAATTAAATAGCAATTTCTCTCAGACTTTTCAGAATTTGGATAGCGCAGAAATGGGAGGACAGTGTAAGCCAGTATGGAAAGTTAAATTTTTGTGCGCCGGACGGTGCGCCGATAAAACAATAGAAACAATAGAAACTAAGTGCTCTGTGCGCCGGACATGTCCGGCGCACAGCCCTTTCTTTCCATAGGGGAGTGTAAGCTATCTATTTCAATGAAATTTTAGGACAAACTGCAAATAACACCAAAATCAAAACATTTCCTATTTGAAGAACGGTGGTGTGGGATTTCGTTTGATTTGTATGGTAATTGTGCATCCTATACATTACAAGGAGGGCTAAGAAACTCATTGAAACCAAATACGTTTGAGAATTGTGATTTGAGCCATAATATTTTGTAAGACAATCTACTGCTACAAAGCCCCTTTTGTCCTACCTGATATTCTGTACAATCGTGATCAACCACCCTGCCAAACAACAACTCGCGTAGCAGCGACTGCCAAATTCAAACAACTAAACTTTTAACGTTTCCAATGCAAAAGTAAATAAAAAATCTTGTCCTAGTCATATGATTGTTAAATCAAATGATTTAGATTTAATTCTTGGCCTAGAGAAGCGCTATATTATAGGGCCTACCATAACCACCGACGTTGCCTCACTGGCTGAGTCTTTGCTTGATAACTTCTGGTGTCTGATGAAGGTTCAAATGTGGTTCAAAACATCCTCGGATTCGTTGGTATATCTTGAGACTTCCAACTCGAAACTTTCTTTCCTCGTAAAAGGGATAATCTCTAGCCTGCGTGCAGCCTAGATAATCTCACATCTTGGGCCGAAATGTGACAGGCTGATGTTTTTCCGCGGTTCTCTGGTTTGAAAAAAGCTTCTTCCTCATCTGGTGATTGGCTAATGGTCTTGTCATTTCTATCAAACGTTCTCCTATTGGCTTGCACCCCTCAAGGCTCTTTCCTATTGGCTTGCACACCTCAGATTCAAACTACGGGTGCTCCCGCCAATTTCCAGCACCCTTCATGCACCTCTCTGATTGGTTTGCACCAAGGCGCCTTCATTGCGTGACTTGCGCTGTGCTTGCCTCCGCACGGAAAGGAAATGAGGAGATTCCCCTTCTAAATAAAGACTGTTTGTTTGTGTTGGTCAAGCCGCGGGAGGATGCCCAGCGTCTAGTAAAATTTACTGTCGACGGAAGGTGGGGCTGGAGGGGGGGGGGCACTGGGGCAGTGAAAATATGGCGGTCTCATGAAATTTATCATTCATGTATTTGAACAAATGATATCTAATCAAATACTTTACAACAGAAGATTATAGGAAGCTTGCCCTCAATGATTTCCTTGCAACTTTGACGGGTGCTTGCGCACCTGTTGCACCCCCTGGATCCGCCCCTGGTAGATCCTCTTTAACATAGAATT
The DNA here is from genome assembly GCA_964020215.1 of Aurelia sp. 3 sensu Dawson et al. (2005). Classification (NCBI taxonomy): domain Eukaryota; kingdom Metazoa; phylum Cnidaria; class Scyphozoa; order Semaeostomeae; family Ulmaridae; genus Aurelia; species Aurelia sp. 3 sensu Dawson et al. (2005). The sequence continues at coordinate 11,593,468 of OZ026590.1, forward strand.
CTCAAATATATGAAGGATATAGATGGTTCATGGTCTCATAAATTTCAATCATAGCACATGCACAGTGCTCAAATCTTCGGAAAACTTTTAGATTAGATTTGTAAAATGTTGCTTCCTAATTCTTTCAACTTTCATTTCATTTCATATTTTATCATAGCTTTTTGATTCGACTTTGCCTGTTTTGCTTCGGCAGTGGACGTTTTTCCTGACTGGCCAGGCGGCTGTTTTCGGACAATAAGTTCACAATGCAGCAAGTGCAAAGATATAGCATTTCTCTGTACACTTTCAATGTGTAACGAGCATACAAGTCAAATCTTTCAATAGGGCACAGGGAAACCCATAAACCTTCCAATTTCACGCTTATCAGCCAATGGTGTTGCCGTATTCTCGTCACATGACCGAAAATAAGCTCTTTGAGACGAATTTTCGAGTACCCTTACAAAAATCAAAATGGACATTCGAGTAATAAAGATACAGAGCTGCTTTTGCCACGAGTCGATTCTACAGGCCCTACTCCATATTTTACATTTTGCATTTCAAGAAAATCTCATCAGGGATCAGCACTACACCGAATTTCATGCAACCGAAAATAGGCCTATATTCAAATATCATTTGGGAACGCAACAAATAAGATATAGCTTCCAAAATTTCACACCTTACGTGAATTATAGCAAGGAATAAGCTGAAGATGTTTCTTTGCTTCAGTTTCCCAAATCCTTGACGAGCCTCAGCTATTTGCGACGAAGAAAGCTATTGGGCCTACCTTCATCCACTGCATAATGCCATTATTCTGTTTCAAATCGGCTTCTTTGCTGTAGCAAGGTAGCAGAGCTATTCACCAACAATATAACACCAATTTCCACTATTCTCCGCTGAAAAATTGCCATCAACTTTGGTAAAACGCGATGAACTTTCAAAAGCTCTTCACCACACTATCTATTCCAAGTTTTGAAACAGTGTGCTCACGTGGAAAAATTTCTGTTATTATCAAAGCGCTCTTGATGTCATTGTCACAAGGTAGGTCTCGTATCATCTCCTCTCCACAAAGACTTGGCCTTTGTTTTAGTATGAAAAAGTGGAAGGGATTGAGGCCGGCCTTTCAAAATTATCTTTATTTTCTAAAAAAAAGGAAAATGGTGAATGCGTATTTCAAATGAATTTGAATTATTCAAATGATAGGGGGCCTATGTATCTTCGCAAGCTCCAATACCCTTTAACTTCCATGAAAAACATATTCATATTCATTCAAATTATTTTGAAATATGCATTCACCATTTCCCTTTTTTTTAGAAAATAAAGATAATTTTGAAAGCCCAACCTCAATCCCTTCCACTTTTTCATACTAAAACAAAGGCCAAGTCTTTGTGGAGAGGAGATGATACGAGACCTACCTCGTGACATCAAGAGCGCTTTGACAATAACAGAAATTTTTCCACGTGAGCACACTGTTTCAAAACTTGGAATAGATAGTGTGGCGAAGAGCTGTTGAAAGTTCATCGCGTTTTACCAAAGTTGATGGCAATTTTTCAGCGGAGAATAGTGGAAATTGGTGTTATGTTGTTGGTGAATAGCTCTGCTACCTTGCTACAGCAAAGAAGCCGATTTGAAACAGAATAATGGCATTATGCAGTGGATGAAGGTAGGCCCAATGGCTTTCTTCGTCGCAAATAGCTGAGACTCGTCAAGGATTTGGGAAACTGAAGAAAAGAAACATCTTCAGCTTATTCCTTGCTATAATTCACGTAAGGTGTGAAATTTTGGAAGCTATATCTTATTTGTTGCGTTCCCAAATGATATTTGAATATAGGCCTATTTTCGGTTGCATGAAATTCGGTGTAGTGCTGATCCCTGATGAGATTTTCTTGAAATGCAAAATGTAAAATATGGAGTAGGGCCTGTAGAATCGACTCGTGGCAAAAGCAGCTCTGTATCTTTATTACTCGAATGTCCATTTTGATTTTCGTAAGGGTACTCGAAAATTCGTCTCAAAGAGCTTATTTTCGGTCATGTGACGAGAATACGGCAACACCATTGGCTGATAAGCGTGAAATTGGAAGGTTTATGGGTTTCCCTGTGCCCTATTGAAAGATTTGACTTGTATGCTTGTGTAACGTGTTCCGTCTATAGACCCTCCTGCTTCATTTTATTGGCTATTTTGTGCATCATATTAGCCTTCTTTCCTGACTTTTTGGAGAGTTCGCTAAAATTAAGTCATAGAAATGGTTTAAGTCTTAAGCACAATCTTATGTCACCCGTCTCGACGGCCCTGGTGTCGGTGGTGGTGAGGCAGGGCCTCCAGGGCCGCCGAGACGTTTTGGAGGCCCAGGAGCAAAACTGCGAAATGAGGCCCCATTCGAGCGAAGCGAGCAGAAAAGTTTTACGATCACGCTCTTTAGATTAGCTTAAAATAGCCTATAATGCATTTCAGAACATCTGCCAATATGAGGCCCTTAAGACCCTGAGGCCCTGGGGGCAAATTGCACATTGCTCCCGTCTCAGCGGCCCTGCCATTATCGACATCTCAATGCCAGACTAGAAAGTTTGATTATTTGCAACAGCTTCCTACCTTTGGACCAATCTTTGGCCAAAACATACCGTTGCTTTGTCTTAGAACTGTCACAATCCAATGATTGCTTGCGGTCCAATGATAGACTGGACACTTATACAGTAGTACATCTGGGCAAAATTTTTAGAATGCCGTCCTCTACTTAGGCTTAGAACGACTTTCTCGATCACTGTTGTTGTCGAGCATTACTTGTAAAATTTCCAACCGTCGTCATGGACCGATCTCGGCCTAAAACATACAGAAGTTGGACCAACTTGGATTCGAACAAACCAAGCTATGCCGTGGATCGACTTTTCGTTTATGAGAACAATTTTTGGACCGACTCTAAAATTATTGGGGGGTGCCTCACACCCACACCCCCTAGTGTGCGTCCCTGGATGAGTTGTAATCTCCGTACAAAATCCTCTAGGCACATTTATTGGTCTTATTCACATCTTCATAAGCAGTTTGGCTACAATATGAAAAATTTGATATAACAGACATTAGTAGCATTTTAGCTTTCTTGTCATCAAGGAATGATCTTGTCCACGAGATGCACTTAATTTTTGGTTTATAATTCGACATAGCAGCTCTCTGATATGTGCGTGATATGTTAACGCATTGTCTATTTATATGCCGAGGACCTTTACCAACTCGCTCTTCGTTACTTAGGCCCCGTTCACACTACTCCGTTTTTGTTAGTATCCATTTTTGTTGCATCGAAGCTACCGTTCACACTACTCCGTTTTCGCACAAAAACGGTGAGAAAAACCTCCGTTTTTGTGCGTTCACACTGATCTGCCCGATAACAAAAACGCAGCGAAAAACCTCCGTTTTTGTGCATTCACATTACTCCGTTTTTGTGAAGCTCATTGTTGGATACTGCAGCGTTTTCACAAACCTCCGTTTTTGTGGATATCCACTTTTGACTGCGTTTTCGAAAACCTCCTTTTTTGTGGCGTTTTTGTGCGGATCAGTGTGAACACTTTCACAAAAACGGAGGTTTTTCTCTCCGTTTTTGTACAAAAACGGAGTAGTGTGAACGGGGCCTTATTGTCCATCGATGTTGAGGCCTAACAAATTTTCACTCTTGAGACCCAAAAACATTATTTTGAATTACGCTGGATTGGCACACATTCCGTCATTTTCAAACCAATCTACAACTCATGTAAATCATCAGCATCGTCCTCTAGTTTTATTATGACTGTATCCATAGATATGCATAAATTATTAATCATCAGCAAAGCTGCATCTCTCAGACTCTAAATCTATGAAGAAGAAATCGTTTATAGAGATATTGAAGAGGACTGAGTACAGACCCTAAGGGAACGTCTGTGGAAATGCTTTGGAAAGTGCAGTATGCTGATTTCTCTTTCTTCGATTAGTTGCGGCCTTAGCCGCAAAGTATTTCAAAAGAATCAAGAAGTTGCGATACCCTCTTTTCTTTTTTTCCTGCCTTTCTTTTCTTGCTTTCTTTCTTTCTAATTTTCTTGCTGTCGGTTTGTGGAAATATGGAATCCTGCAATTCACTTTGCCCCAAACATCCGTTTTTATCACACAACAATGTGTTCTTAATCTTCTCTTATTCCTTGGAATGAATTCATGTTTTTCTGACTTCGTTATGGTCTTGAGACACAGGATGGGCCAAGGCCAGTGATTTTGTGATGCAGTGCCGACAGAAATGAACTAACTAACTGACAGCAAGAATGAGGGGTTGCGAGACAGGGGAGGGGGGAGCAAAAGAATCTTGTAATGTAACCAGAATGAGAAAGGCCTTTTACTTTTATTCCATTCCATATGTTGTTTCCCATTTCCCAAAACTTCATGCTCACTAACGTATGTTATTGCTAGTTAGGTAAATGTTTACCAATTGTAACGCACTAGTTTCGAATCTTTTCACCTTGAACGTGAAACGTTCATGTATGTCCAAGATGGATCTGCACTTAAAGGCAGTTCACTGTAAAAAATTCTAAAGTCATGGACCAGCGATAAGGTGGCTAATTACGAAGGGAAAAATAACTTCAAAACATACAAAAACGATGGGTTTCATATTTCATATTTACATTTCATATTTAATTCCTTCAAGAAGGGTTGCCCCTCAACAAGTTGATTTTCAAGGGGCCCTCCGATGAAAACATTAATTACAAAGGATACCAAGTAAAAAGCTAGCTTTTAATCAAACTAAACTATACTAAAACCCTATCTACAATATTCAAAATCTATATACAATAATGTTTAAAATTTGCAATCTAAGCGAAAGAAAACAGTTTCTAAACTCTTGAAACTATACAAAGAGGTTGCCTATTTTGACTCGGCGGACAGGCTATTCCATAGGTTTGCACCTCTATAAGAGGAACATCTCTGGCTATTTGCTGACCTTTTCGCGCCTTTTCATCGTCACCGCATCACGAATGCTATTTGATGAGTCGGACGAATTTCTGGTGAAAAAGTCACATAAGTATTGTGGATCCAGCTTACAGACCACTGCCTTAGAATCACCAGAAATCAGTTCGTCAACAGTCTTCCATCCCAGCACTTTAATGAGAGGTCTGCTTGGGCCATCAATGCTGCTATTCGTTATCATCCTAACAGCACGGCTTTGAAGTTTTTGCAGCTGATTGATTTCCGTCGAACCACCGCAGACCCAGACAGAACAGCAGTATCGAAAATGGGGCTTCACAATACCAGTATAGAGAGCTTACAAAGCCCACAGAGCTTACAAAGGTTCTTTCGGAAGAAAAGACTTGGCATGCTTAGAAATCCAACTGCCCTAAAGATCTTGGCAGAAACTGCCTTGATCTGTTCTTTCTAATCCAAAGAGCAGTCAATCTGCAAACTGAGGTATTTTTGTCTTTTGAACTACTTCAAGCTCATTATCACGTATTTTCAATTTCAAGTCTTCATTTTGACCTCCAGAAAAGCAGTATCGAAAGTGGGGCTCGACAATACCTTTGTAAAGTGTCTTTAAAAAGCCAACTGCCCTCGAGACCTTGCCAGAAACTGCCTTGATTCGTTCTTTCCAATCCAAGGAGCAGTCAATTTGCACATCAAGGTATTTTGTCCTTTTGACTACTTCAAGCTCATTATCGCGAATTTTCAGAACCAAGTCTTTATTTTGAGTTATGGTGGCTTGTTTCAAGGAAAATTTCACACTGATGGTGGATGGTGCGACGATCGCGAGTTTTCAATTCATATTTTGACATTCATCTAACATTCATCAAAAATCAATTTTCTTTCTTGGGAGAGTCTGGGACCCAGGGTAACATTCATCTAACGTTCTCAGAGTTTATAATCCTCTCTCCAGAGAAAGAATATACCTTCCCAAAATTCTGAGACAGAATCATTCAAAACATGCAGTTTTTGAAGATCAAATTTAAAGTATGTGTACCAAAAAGGTTTTTATCACATCATGCTTTCAGCCGCTTTCAGCCGCTTTCAGCAATATTGTCAAATTAAGGAAGCACATAAAGCTGTTGAAAAGTAGAAGAATGGGGCTTACTGGAATATAATTGTTCTTGGCATCATTTGCTATGATGGTATTGGATAAACAAATGTAATATCAAGAAAAGTCTTATTCTTTCAGACAGATAAGGTAACTTCAAACAATTAAGAACACATGAGATTGATTGGTGTTGGAATTGGGTGTGGCATTACAGCGTCAATTCAATATCGGTTTGGTTCACGTCGTTTGGTTGCTGCAGACGACATTGGTTTCATGGAAGGCAGTTCTGGTGACCCACAGACGAAATGATGCTCCTGTCACTTGTAGCATGAAAAAGAATAACTCTGTTATTTGCAGATGAAGGTATTGCATTTTTTAATGTTTTACCCCATGGGAAAGAGGAGGGTGACTCTCATATAATCCTTTTTTGTCATCTGTATCTCAAGAGTAAGCGAGGTAATTTTTGCATCAAAATTTCTTATGACTTTGATCCTAAGCAACTCCAATGCGTATGTTTCCAATACGATTTAGGCTATTAGCATCGAAGTTGAAAACTTTCAAAGACTATCATATCAGTTGGAGTTGAACTTCTGTAATCGTACACTTCAAGTTACGTTCCTTTTGTAAGAGCAAGCGAGCGTATGGACAAATCTCGTGAAAATTATCATCCAAGAGGGTGTGCAGTGGTATGTTGGTTTTTCTATAAATAGAATAAAGAAAAAATTCAGACACAACATTCAAGCATTGTTACTTTATGGCTAACAATTGTTCATAGCAAATGTAGTTGCGTAAGGGAGACAGCGGGGCCCTTCGGGACTTTTCCGCCCGGGGCCCCCTAGCTAAAGCATTTCATGAAATGGCAGACACATAAAAAAGCCATCAAGTTATCCATGTAGTTTGGAAAATTGCTAATGTAGTTCCAGTGCACAAGAAGAATCAAAAGAACTAAACAAAACTATCGTCCAATCTCCCTCCTTCCAATATTCAGTAACATTTTAGAAAAACAGTGATATTTGATACCGTTTATCAGCATTTAGAAGTCAACAGTTTACCAAACCTGAACCAGTCATGTTTTCGTCCAGCTGATTCAACGGTTAATCAGCTCCTGTCCATTATCAACTCCATATTTCAAGCATTTGATTGCAACCCCACTCTTGATGTTCACTCTGTTTACCTTGATATAGCAAAGGTTTTTTTCCGGGACTGGCATGAGGGTCTTGTATGTAAATTGCACCGGTGTGGCATCTCCGGTAAACTGCTTTTACCTCGGCTTTTACTGCTGCAAAGCTTCCTTACCAACAGAAAGCAGAGTACTGTTTTGAATGGTAAAATATCTGAATGGGGTGATATTGAAGCCGGAGTTCTACAGGGTTCTATCTTGGGGCCCCTGTTCTTCCTAATATGCATTAATGATTCGACTGATGGTTTAAAATGCAACCTTAAACTATTTGCTGTTGTCCATGATCCAAATACAGCTGCTGTAGACTTGAACCAGCCATGATTTGAGCCTTATCAATCTTTTATGGTGCAACCCCTCCTTTCCTTCCTCGTTACTAGGAATTTTAACATAAAAATTTCTCTTTTGTGATTATCAATGTACGAATCACGAACAAAAACTAAAATTTTACAAGAACAATCGCAAAATTTCGTACGATAATCTTCTCCATGTTTTCCTCGTAGTCCCTTCTTTTCGTCTGCGTCCACATGCTCCTCCACAGTAACTATTTGCTATTACATCGTTCGTCAAACTCCCCTAAAATTATTAGTTCAACAAAACAGAATAATTTTACGATTAAGGTTCGAATGGATACTTGTTACCAGTTAGTTGTCTTCGAGCATTCTTTTAGTTTTTGTTGGTCATCGATCCTTTGCTGCTCCTGGTCATTCAACCACTGCGACGGCCTCTTGCAAGTTGGATTCTTCTGTTCAGTTCCTCGACAAATAACGTTGATTTGATTTCCATGGGCACACCAATCCTACCGGGCGCTCCCATATTTTATTGTTAACCCTATTAGTACTGGGGGGGGGGCGTTTTTCGCCCCTACCACATTTTTCTACATTGCACGAAAACAGCCTGGAATTCAACCACAAAACTTTGTGACTTTTAGTCAAATTTAATTGGCAATTAAATTTTTAACATTACATTGTTCTAACTATGATCACGTGACCACAGCAATACCATATTTGGAGAGTGGTCAACAAAAAAATTCTTAAAACTTCAGTAGATTTTGTCTCCTTTGTCCGATTGATCTCAAACATGCACCATTCTATTGCATTTGATGAGTAGTCCCATTTGATATATATATATATATTTCATATTTGCTGACATCAGCAAAATTTAATATCTATGACGTCATTGACATTTATGACGTCATTGCTCTAATGGATAAATGTAAGATATGAAAAATTATTGTCTTTTTTGCTTCAAATTATTTATTTGATTACTTCTGAGTCCATATTTAGTAGATAAAAGGACAAGACTTAGAAATAACTGAAAAGAAAATCTGTGCATGGAACAAAAAGCCAATTAGAAGTTAATTGTGCTAAAAATAGAAACTGAAAATATCTAAAAGTATGTATTTTAAATCTGCAACATGTTTTCTATAATTTGAGACAAATTTGGAGAAAATTGGATGAGTGGTAAATTAAATAGAACTTTTCTTGTTAAAAAGGTAAAAAATTGCCAATTTTCCTTTGTTTTCTGGTTGCCTAGCAACGAAACACGTGACTAATTAATTGTCATTGTTACATTTTAATAGCTAATTGTCTAAAGAACAACAGGAGTAAGTCTTATTGTTATATCTCTAGTGGTTTCGGAGGAAAAGAGGGGCCCCAGTACAAAGTAAGTAAAAAATCGCCAAGTACTAACAGGGTTAACAAACATTCTCACCCTTCTCGCCTCCTTCCCTCTCAACATGATTCACCAACCAACCCATCTTGCCACTCATGTCTGTTCTTTCCATCCCCAACCACAAGGACAACTTATCCAGTTTCTGGGTGGTATGGTTGTACTTTAATAGTAACATCATGCCTCTCTCTCAATGCTCTCACATATTCAGTTGTCCATGTGTCCCACACGGGGGGGGGGGGGTAGCTGCTATATATCTTGGTATGGGATGTGCCATTTTTTGGGGTGCCTTTTTTCGAAAAAAAAATTTTGGGTATCATTTTTGGTAAGATCACGACAAGTAGTCATAAATTTGGGGTGTCATTTTAGAAAAATAACCTTTTAGGGTATTGATTTTGATCAAATTTCACTTCAATCAATCAATCAATCAATCAATCAATCAATCAATCAATCAATCAAAAGCTTTATTAATGTGTCTAGAATATTTAGCTTACAAGCTAATTGGGGACACAACGGAAAAGTTCATAAAGTTAAAGTACAGTTAGAATTGCTGAAAAACTTAAAAAACTTACTGAAAAAAAAGCTTACTGAAAATCTACATCAAAATCTTATGTACACTTAAATTACAGTCGACGGTCCAAAAGAGTTACTATGTCCATTCCTCTAATATTTCTTTTAAAATGGTTCATTGTTGGCAACTCCTTCAATTTTTTCTCTAGTCTACTCCACAAATATGGTCCAAAGTACCTTATTGAGTTTTTTCCATATTTAACTGTACAAAATTTCGGAATAATGAAATTGTTGTTTCTTAATTCGTAATGAGTTTCTTTTATTGTAAAAATATCTTTTATAGGCTGCGGAGCAGAACCGTATTTAACTTTGTACATTAGAATGGCAATGTCCTGCAATCGTCTATTCTCGAGAGATGGCAGATTCGCTTTGATCAGGAGTTGTGCATATGGTGTGGATTTATCACAATAAACAACTCTTAGAGCTTTTTCTTGGAGTCTCTCTATTTTTCTTTTGTCTGCTACTTTACAGAAATGCCAGACTGTGCTGCAATATGTCAGGTGAGAGAGAATTGCTGTTTTGTATATTGTTAGTTTTGCATTGGTGGCATTATGTTACGGAATCTGGAAATTAATCCAATTCTCTGGCTAACTCTCTTGCACAAATTGCCGATGTGAGTGCTAAATGTTAGCTCATCGTCAACCTCAACTCCGAGCAGCTTGAGACACCTTGTTTGCTCGGCTTCGTTACATTCGTCAGCCATAACTTTTATCTCTACATTGCTTTTCTTTTTATTTTGAAGAACGATTGCTTGGTATTTGTCTTTGTTCGCTTTCAGGTGATTTTCTTTATACCATTTTGAAGCCATCTTAATATCTTGGTTTAAACGTAACTCCACTTCATTGCCGTTCTCACCGGAGTAATATATCTGATGATCATCGGCATACATGCTTATCTGACAGTGCTTTATGTTAAAGACTAGGTCGTTTTGAAAAATATTCCACATCATGGGACCAAGAGCTGATCCCTGTGGACATCCCCTTGTTGTTTCTTTCCATTCGCTTCTTATGTTCCCCACTTTTACCCTGTTCTGTCTTGCTTCAAAATACGAAGTTATCAGTCTCAGGGAGCCTTCGGATAGGCCATATGATTCAAGCTTTTTGAGCAGAAGACTGGGAACCATTGTTAAAATTTACTTGGTTAAAATTTTGGACAGCTGTCACGATTTTAGGGTATACATTTTCAATGGCCGGTAAATTTTGGGATATCGTTTTCTCGAGAATTTATACAGTTTAGGGTGCGATTTCAGACGTCAAATGGCACACCCCTGTCAACCGCCTATTGAAGTTACCCCCGGGGTCCCGCATCTCCTTTTTGGCTCTTCTAATTTTCTTTTTCATCTTGCTTGGTGAATCTGGTTCCTCTATTTCCTCTACTTGATAAATATCTCTTCCATGTATGATTCTGTCTAGTGTTAGTACTCTCGTACCCACTTCACCTTCCACGTATTGTAACGGTCAATTGTTGAATGTTATCTCGATATCTTTGATCACTCTGCTCAATCCCTCATATGTCAGGGCTCCTCCCTAATTTCTTCAAATTGTAAGATGTTGTAATACCGTGGCTTCCCTATGAACACGTGATTTTGCTGTGCACATTGTGACGTGTACATGAGAATAGTGCACGTGATTGTTATCGCTTTCGATATTCAGTCTTTGACTGACAATGCCAGCCCTTGTCCTTTTTCATGGCGAGATAGCCATGTTCACGTGTCATTTCATGGACATCCTTGCCATGACTTTGGAAAATAATGTTGATTGATGGGTGTCACAACAAGTTGAAAGAAAAGACCAAATACGGACTCGAATCATCGAGCTTTAGGAACGCTGCAGACTCAATATTTTCGTAGATTTTTGTGATTGGTATATCTTAATTAATGATTGACAATATGTATGATTTTTAGGTGCTGTCAAGTCTTATGTTGTCCTTTTAAGAACATTTTTAGGCGTTGACCAACTTTATGCTATCGTACGTTTTCCTAATATGAACTTTTTAGGCGTTGCTATTGTTTCACCGTTTTGCTTATAACCTTTCGTCAGGGCGTTTTTGGTGGTGTGGAAATTGTTTTAGAACTTACAGTCGAAGTTGAAGCCGAAATACGTTTGCCGAAATATTAGACGAAACGACGACCCGACGACGCCGCGACGAAAGAGTTTTAGGTTTTGATAATTGATTTTAGTTAAGTAGGTTTTAGTTCATTGTGTATTCAAGAAGTTTCGAAGGATTTGAAGAGTTACTATTGACATTGAGCATTGCCGTGTCGTTTTCTGAGAGAAGTCTCCGCCGTTAGCCGCCGCCCGTATCGTTTTGGAAATATTTGAAGGTCGTAAGTTTTTGTTTTAGTTAAATCCATTTCTTGTTTTTGCCGCGAACCCAGAAGATACACTTTTATGTTAGGCCAAGGAATCAGTGGTTTAACAAAGATATTCTTCAAATTTCTGTGCAGTCTTTCATAAAATGATCCTCTCCAGGGACTTTTAGCAAGGATGATATCCCATATGATTCCTTAATCTGACAAATAATCACGAAACTCTTCACTTTTGCTCAATTTCTCGATAAAATCAGCAGCAGCCTTAAATGTCTGTGCATTGTCATAAATCATCTTTCTTGGTTTCTTGTTGTTGTAAAGTATACAGCTCTTGATGTTCCACATGAACAATTGATTACATATGCTTTCTCTTCATATCCTTTTAGAAGAAACGGTCCTACAAAGTCTACCCCTACAACTCCAAATGGGTAATTTTCAGTCACTCTACTCTGTGGTAATTTTCCAGCCGTTGGTGCTTGAAATGGTTCTGCTGCCTTCACTTTGCATCTTCCGCATCTTCATTTTATCTTCTTGACTACTGTTCTCAGTCTTGGAACCCAAGACCTCTCTCTGACTTTTGACGTCATGATATTTACACCCTTGTGTCTGACCTGTCGGTGTACATCTTCTCCCATCCTATCAGCATCTCTTGTCTTGTGATTGTCTTGGAACAAATATTGGTTAGTAGTCAGGAATTCTACCAACCTAACAGGATCTCTTGAACAACAGGAATTCTACCAACCTAACAGGACCTCCCATCCTAACAGGATCTCTTGTCTCGTGATTGTCTTGGAACAAATATTGGTTAGTAGTCAGGAATTCTACCAAAACATCTTATCACTTTGTCTTCAAATTTGGTTGTGCCTCCTTTCTTACAAGATTTATTGGCTCTTGAGCATTTCTAATCAATTTCTTGTCAGCATTCTCAATCTCTTCTGTGGTTATTGGCCCACCCTTTCTCTTCCCCCCCCCCCACTTCTCATGAACCTCAAGCACCATACCACGATTCTTTTTGTGCTTTTGAGAGTCTTTCTTTCTAATAAACAATCCATTTCTTTCAGATTTACCTTATCTTCTGCACAATAACAATTTCTCCCCTTCCTTTAGCTCTTCTTGGATGCATTCAATATCTGTCTTAGGATTCTCTTCTATCATTGATTCACTGATGTTTTTAAGATTTGGTATAGATCCGATGACCACTTGCCAGAGTCTTGATTGCATTCAAAGACAATTTATTGGCCTGAAGCCCTCTTTATGTGCGAAGAATGAGCACATTATGTGATGGGGGAAAGTTTGTATAGGAAGGAAGCGAGGTAGGTATGCAGGTAGCTAGCTAGCTAGCTAGGCAGGTAGCTAGCTAGGTAGGTAGGTAGGTATCTACGTACGCTTTTCGTGCCAAAAGTGTAACAATAGGTAGGCATACCTGAAATAGTTTGACCATTGAAGTAGTCATCAGAGCCTCAATTAGGCTAGATAATTTTGAACTTTTATCTGGCAACTTGACAGCGACACTTAAGATGAAAATTAGCTGTTAACAAAGTTAAGTGAGTGCAGCTCAGAACAGTAAGATGGAAAAGACAATCGTTTGCCAACCTGTACTCACTACCATTCACCAGGAATTTGAATGATTCTTCTCACTTGAAATAATATACAAGTGCAATTGTTTTCCTTCCGGATTCATTAAGCGGTTTTACAAAGCAACTGTTTTAAAATTCCACCACTCCCCCCAGCCTTTACTCTTGAAAAGAGAGGAAATTTATCTGCGGGAGGCGGGCGGGAGGCCCATGTAAACGATGAGTAACTAGCTGAGACAGAAAAAAGCAACTGATTTGTCTCAAATCCTAATAGTGAACATGCTAACTGGAAGTAACGAGTCCACTTTGTGTCGAAGAATTCCATCTGTATACTCCAAAACACCTAATTCCAGTTCTCAGTTTCATGGCTTTCACCTCGGCTTTCACATTCCAGACTTCTCCCTCGATTATCAAAAGAATATAAAATACAACAGCAACAAACAAGCAGTGTCCTCTTTGACACCACCACTCTATGGACCATATAGAAATTCATTCTCGCCCCAATATTTTACATGCACCGGAATTCTTCGCACATCCCCATAGGGTCCCTATTTTTTGTAAAAATTTCAGTGGTGTGTGTTCGTGAGGAGCACTGATATTGCATGTACAATTTATAAACAAAGCTCACCGGATACCAACATTCAAGTATGATGAACATGTGATGCAATGACGTAATTTGATTATTGTTGTCTTGTTGGATGACTATGGTTGGATGCATTGGAAAACCGACCGCCAGTTGTTGATTGAAAGCCGTTGAAGAAGGACGATAGTCAGGACGCTCTAGTTCCATTTATTTGTTTGATGTGTTTCTTTTATGAGTTTAAGATGACGAATTGGATCAGCCGAGACGACGACGTAGTTTGCCGCCGAGACGACGTTGAAGGAAGATTGCCGAAACAAGACCAATAAGCTGTGTTTATTTTTGTTGCTCATTTCTGTTGGAACCCAAACCTGTAAAGGACAGAGAACGGCCGATCCTTTACAATATGCTAGTATCATCATCATACAACGTTACTTTGCAGTTTTTCAAAGCGAATGGTAGATCATTAATATAAATGCTAATGCGCAAATCAATAACCCCACCACTAACGCGCAAATCAAAGTGAAAGAATGACAATAACAGATGTCAGAACACATGAAAATAATTCCAAATTTCGTTGATCCCCGAGCTTTAGCTAAGAGATATTTTGCTTAAACTTGGAAAGTTCTTTATCTTTTCACAGTCGGATCGTGAGGATATGGTTGATTGTGTCGCTGTTTCTGCTGAAAACTAACGCTTAATCACAGAACTTAAAGATTAAGACTACCGTCAAACGAAACCTGCATGATTTCGAGATTATCATATGTACAGGCTTCCCGATGCACAGGGAAAAAAGCGTATTTCTTGCTTGTAACAGAATTATTTGAAATCGGAACTCTAACTGGCGTAGTCTGCAAACGACGTGTTGTGAACACTCGAAATCGAAAACAATGACAGCCGAAGCCGATTTGCCGAACATATTTCAGCGTATCCAAAACGAGGTTGATTGATTGCTTTGGTTCATCTAGACTGATTATATGGCCGCAGTTATCGCTATTGAAATGCTGCCGAACGCTCCTAACTACGACTCATAACCAGACGCCATTATTTTGAAATGATACCTGCCTCGTTTCGATACGGGCCTAGGGGCCTAGGCAAAAACACAAACGCTCACATTTCTCAAATGAAACATATTGATCTGAAAACTTTCTGGTAAAAGCTTAACGAAAGCAACAAAATGGAGCCTACTTACATGATTTGACATTTTCACCAACTGTTTTCATCGTATTCTTAATCGTAAGACTTCGTTCTGTCAAGCTAAGTTCCTTGAAACTTTGCTTTGAGCTTCGAGTTTCCGTTGATCGACATCAATCAATCGATTTTGCAAACAGCCTCGTTCCAAAGGGCGTTCAGAAGTGCAACAAAGTCAGCCCAAAAAATTGCCGTAATGTTATGAGTGCCAGAATGAGCGGTCTCAGTTTGGTGCAATAGTCTCGTTTTGCCGTTTTGAATCGCGATTCCTGGGACTCATCGTAATTAGTCAAAAGGTGCATCAAAGTCCAATCTTTTTTCTCGGCGATGGCGGATGTAAGGAGCTTGGTACCAGAAAATTTTGTGTGTGGTTGCTGAAGTTTGCTATCGTCTCATTTGTTTGCCTAATCTCAAATTGTGCCGGTATCTTGTGCTCGCAGTCTAAGACTAATCGCACAGAACAGACAAAAAATTTGTAGCCACAAAAAACACATCGTGAATTCAATCAAATCTCCCTTTGCAAGCGAAAGAAAAACTACGAAGTTTGATCCTTGAGAAAGTCCCGCAAGAAAAGTGTTTTAGCAGGCTTTTTAGTCATTTGCTAGGCCTAAGTCCTATTAGATGGAGTTCAGTAAAAAGTATGGCAGTTGGCGGTTGGTTCAACCGGTTGGTGCCTTGATGATGCTCACAGGAGCGGATCCAGACAGGGTTTACAGGTTTCAAAAACCCGGTCAGATTATTCGAGAAAAGCTACCCTCAACGAACAGTTGATTCACTCCTTTTGAACCGCAAAGAAATGTTCACTTGAAAGCAATGACTGCGATTGTCTTCCAGATGATTGCTTAGGCTATTGCGGTGGCGCTTCTTATCGACGTGAAGCTCTTGTGCTTTGAACAAGAAAGCAAATATCTGTTTCCTGATGAACAAATGGTGGTGAACAGGCTTTTGTTTTGCCCTTTGATATATGGCATGGAAACAAAATCACCGGGAAAATATCAGTCATCTCATCAACAAAGGAGGATTTATCTGTTTGCGTCATAATCTGTGCAGGACTGGATTGCACCACTATTATTGCACAACTGAATCCATTCATAAAAGTCTGAAACCTCTTGTTGACGAGTCCGAAACCAGTCACCACATTTTTCTCTCTGTCGTAAGGGAGTCCGAAACCTGTCATAAAAAGTCGCAACCCAGTCAGAAAAAGTCGGAAACCTGTGTAAATTGCGTAATACTCTCAAACAGTTGGTTGTGGTGGTTGTGATGCGTGATGTGTGATATCTTCGATGTTTCCCCGCCAAACACAGTGGAATAAAGGGACAGTGAGTAAGTACGATGTGATCTTGCTTCGCGATACGAAAGGTGGGAAGAGAGAAAGGGGAAGAGAGAAAGATGGGGAAAGATGTGCAGGCCTGGGTAACAGACCTTGAATGCTTGTTCCATGTGCAGCGATGGAAATCACACCGCGATATCATTCGATTTGAATGAATATATTGAGACAAGGTGTTTCCATATTGAAAAGGGCGTTTCCTTTAGGAAAAGGGCGTGGCCCAAAAGAAAAAGGGCGTGGTCCGAAAAATTTTCCGGGGGCTTAGCCCCCGGACCCCCAACAAACCCTGTCACCAAACTTCCTGGATCCGCGCCTGTCTCGACAATAAAACTGTGGCGATGCTAGGTTGGTTCTCCTTACAACGCGATTTCAAATTGTTCTATTTCTCTTCGCCATGTAGGCCTAGTTCAAACTGGAATAAAAACCGATGCAAGACTTTAAAAAATGTTTTTATGACATGTGACACGTCTTCATGCAAAATGATGAATTTTCGCATTGCAGATCAGGTCATAGCAGGTTTTCCAAAGCAAAGAACGGACAATGTTACTAAATCAATATTTGCGCATCCATAGAAACGGAAAGACAATATATGACCTCGAGTTGCAGAGGTCATCAAGGGTGCTAAAGTTTCCCCCAAAATAGATTCTTTGTTCGCCTTAGTAGTGACATATGTGCGTATATGGATTCGGCATGGATTATAGGTCTGTAAAATGTTAATAACTTGCTATAAATTAACGATGAGAGTAGACAGTAATGGTTATGACACTGTGTTACAATTGTGGATGATGGCCGCGTTCGACAGCTGTTTTTTGAATTTATAGCTTTCTTTCCACGATCAGCTGAACAGGACTGGACTTTGCTTTAGTCAATCGGTCATGTGAGCTGATGAGAGCTGATGTTTGACTTTGGTTTCATGAAGAGGATTCGTTTTAATCGTAACTTCTTTGAGATCCAACGAAGCATCAAATAACGTTGTCTTGTGTATTGTACACGCGCTGGCAGATGTCGCTTAGTGGTTGTATCAATAGGATTTGCTACTGTTATACAAATTAAATCTAATTTATTTCTGTTGCTGAGCCTCAAAAATTGTAAACACAATTACAGATACATAGTTCAGACACACAGACAGAGGAAAAGATCGTCTTGCACAGAGAAAAGATATTCTTGCAGATGCAACTTAAGACAGTGAGATTGAATTTCTGTTGCAGTCTGCCCAAAAAGCAACAATTTATCGAGACAGCGAATCCATTTTAAAGAGTAGCGTCTTTCATTCACTTGCATCTAATCTACGCTTAAGTTCTTCAGGTACACAAATACATTTATGATTTACTTCGCTTTTCATTTTTCCGCAGAAGGAGCAACTTTACTATCTGAGCTGACAGTGTGATAGGGGTTGCACTCAATGGCTTTGTAAACGGGGATGTCGAGCTGATATTTTTGGGTAGATAAATTTCTGTGAGAGATTATATTTTTGGATCATAAATTTTCAAATGAAAGTTTTCATACTTTCGGGTATAAGAATTGCACTAAAAGTACAAAAGCAATTGGGTAGTTGATAAGCCGTAGTACATTCAATTTTCTCTTGCAATCAAACCGAGAATGCAAATGATAAGAATTCTTCATTTTACAATCTGCATACGATTCTTCTTTCCTTTTCGGCCATGTCTCCCTTTTATTTTGACAAATTGTAATAGGTTCATCCCGTTTGTTGTTCCCTTGTGACCCCATTGCAATTAAGGTTTATAGGTAGGCCCCAAATCATTGTTAACTGTATTTCGGATCGAGCGAAAACGAAGCGTAGTGTGTAATTTGATTGTACTATATTATCCAAATTCTGAATTGAATTATACATCATTGTGCATTTATTTTTGTAATTATTATTAATCTCATGACACAATACTGTCGTACGTCAGCTAAGAAAAAGAACATAAATGTTTGGAACAGAGGAAATGTCAAGGAAAGGAAAGTAAAAGGAAAAGTAAATGAAATACAAAAGAAAAAAAATGAAAGAAAATAAACAAATCTAAACCTACTAACTAATGAAAGAACAACTGCATAAAGTGAACATAAATGTGTTAAAAGTTTATGAAATACATAATTTATGAAATACAGTCAATCAATCAAATATTTTGCTTTGATAATTCTATGTCATTTCAGGACTTATCAAAATAGTTGAGATACTTTTTAGGTGATAAAAAATTGGTTTTTCACCACGTATCTAAGAGTATTAAGCATTTTCGTGGACCGACTTCCCCACGCACAAAACCACTGAGTGCAGCACCTTGGGCTATAAACATGGGGAGACACTTGTCTGCGTTTTGTAGATTTGAGTTTGTTCATGTTCTCGTTTATGTTTCGTCGTGGCATATTATAAAGGAGTGTTTTTTTCAAGACGTTAAACCTGACATGACATAAACATGATTTCTCTGCAGGGAGCCTGGGGTTGCCAAAACCCTCATTGCCTGTCTTTCTCAACTGTCAATATTTGTTCATTGTCAGGGCAGGTGAAAAAGGAGAGAACCAAAAAGCCTCTCAGTTCTGCTGAAAATTTGTTTACTTCGAGATCTTTACGAAACCATCGAATTTTGGGAAAGATTGAGTCGGGGATCCAAATGAACTCCGGAGGGCACTAGGCACTTGATGCAGTGGTGACGTGCAGTTTTTCACAACTTTCACCGTTCACAGTCTCATCATAGATTTGGCAAAGTTTTGTATGGAAGTGGGTCACAACAAAATTTGCACGAAGGCTGCCTCGTCAAGACGTATTCGGCAAGGATCAAATATGGGTTATCAAATTTATGAAATTAGGTATGAAAGTAGGTAACTTCTTTGTAGACCTTTTACCTAAGAGAATCCTGGGCCTTGTGCCCTCCTTGTTTTGAAAAGTGAATGGCTTGCCGAAGGTTTATTCTTTTGCGATCAGTTTTGTAACATTTCTCACCTTAGTTTTAGTAGAAATGAATTCTACCTGTGCATGCTTATTTTTCAGCTAATTGCTCTTATCGGCACTTAGTAAAGATTTCACCTTCCCTTCCCTCCCCCAAGACTCTCCTGCCCCCTGATAGTCATTTCAGAACTTACTGAATCTAAAGATATCTTATGATGCATATTGCCCCAAAAAAATTGTGCTATGTTTATGTGGCTGCTGTAGAGGAGCTTTAATTTAAGTTGTCCAGTTTATTAAAAAAAGTACAGGTATTGTGCACCAGCAATCGAGTAGTGTTTGAAGGAACAGTAAGGGCTAGCGTCATCATCAAATTTTCTCTCTCTGCATTGAAAAGAAAGGTTGACAACGTTTCTTTATGAATAAACAACGTTATTAACTATGTAACCCTATTTTGGTTGGGAGGCAATTGCCGCCCTAGTAGATTTTTTTGAATAGCTATGCTAGGAGAAAGATTATGCCAATGAAACTTTTTGAATTTTTGCTGCTCATTACTTTGCAACTTCTCATGAAGTTTCATTGAAATATTTTGACAGATGCGGGGGAGGGAGATAATTTTTCGGACTGACCCTGGCAAAATCGCAAATTCTCAAATCTCAGTTTTCGCGATAAGTAGTAAAATTGTAGTATTTTGCAAATTTCTTTTGTACAGCAGTTGTATATGATGTATCCTATGATGATTATCTTCTTTTGATGTAAATTGTGCTCCAAATTGAATTCTATCACGGGTTTCCCCATTTGGCCAATTTTGCCGCTTTTCTTAACCACATAAAGGGAAGGAAGGCCAACCACTATAGGATTAACAATGTAGAAAAATTTGATACAACGCCAGAGCTTCCTTTTTTGAAAATTTACTTTTCTTTGACATCGCTCGAGAACAATAGAGGTGCTGTTTTCGAAGCAACTTCATATTTTGCCTTTCCTTTACCATGACTCAGCAACCACTAGTAATATGACTTAAATAATGTGCCAGCCTATTCTATGCAACACTTTAAAAGCTGAGGCAATTAAAACTACATCTCCTCCAAAGCATTCACACAAACGTGGAACAATACCGGATGAGAAAGAAAAAGTTCCCACTTTTGAGAAGTCATAGCACCAAGAGTAGGCTACTTCGTGGATTGAATGACCCAAATCCTAGTTAAAAGCCGACACTAAACTATTGTCCTATTACTGTTTGCTCCGTCTGGGGCTGCAGTGGCATTACGGGCATAGAGTCTCTAAAAAACGACAAAACAGGGTGTTCTAGTCGTTGCAGGTAGTCCTTATGATGAACCTTCTGTGTCGTTTCATACAAAGTTTTGCTGGTTGTTCATGAAAGAAATGATTGTGAAAGAGACATCTACAATGAACATCTAGGCCCCGTCCACAGGTATCCGGATATTTTTGAAAACGCATCTAATTTATCTCGTTTATCTTTTTTATCCGTTGTTGGTTAGCGTCCACACGGAGACGGCGTTTTCGGTCACCAAGAACGAAGGTTTTCGAGAACGCTCTCCTGAGAGGATCTTTTTGAAAACGCCGTTTCCAAGCGTTTTCATGTTGTAGTGTGGACTGGTGAAAACGGAGCTTTCGAAGACGCTGACGTCACAGCATCGATTTACGACCTATTAGAGCATGCGCATGGATATTTGGGGATCACGCAAGGGCATTTTGATTGTTTGTTTTCTTTTGTCAAAGTTCGAACAGCGGAGTTTGAATGTAGCTGAGCGTCTTCGTGTGGACGGGGATCGTCCTTTGCGTTTCACCACGCATGTAAAATTCCACCACTGCAGAGCCAAAGAAGCTGCGCAGCGTCCAAAAATGAAATGCGATAGACAGAGGGGGGATTACTGGTTTCCCTGTGATTTAATGCAACGTGTTGTCTGGACAAATCGATCAATGGGTGTATACCCTGTGCAAAGGCACTAAATGTGATAAATCTTTACTGTCTTACACGATAGGCAGACCTCCACGAATACCGCCAAACACATTGCATAGAGAATGCAATAAAGCCAACTGTAGTACATCTGCTAGCTCCTTTGCTGATGAAAGGCTCAAATACAAATGGGATTAAAACAGGGCTATTCATTGTTGGAAAAATAAGTTCATAATGGACGCGCATGAAAGGCCATGTGAAAATTTTAATCACCTGATATTAAGCACTGTTCCTTTTTAGCTACTTAATGAAGCAACTGAGAACCAAGATGAAAATGGTTGTAACCGCCAATGAATGCAGCGCCTCAACTAGTTTTTTCAAGAAAACTAGTAGTAGCAGTGATTGATTTGATTTTTATTGAGTCACTGTTGTGGCCTGTTAAAACAATGTGAACAAAGTGTCTCTTGAAGAGGCAGTTCACTGAAATGGAAATGTCAAAACTGCATGGAACAGATAAAACTTTTCTTGTGAGGATGGCTGCCACAAGCTCTCCCCTGGACACACCTTAACCCTATCTCACCTGGGGGGGTGGATTCCACCCCCAACTGTATTTTTGGCTGCGTCTTGTTCAGTAAGTGCGGGATGATCCTGAGATCTCCTGAGTTTGATCCTTTATCTTATTGCATTCAAAATGTAAAAAATTTTCGTTCTAATTTTAGAACTGTTTTCATGGTAACCAATTTTTGCTATTTACTGCATGAGATGCAACTTTGTTTTTATCCTGTGCTTTCGTCATTGCTCTGATTGAGCCAAAATTTGCAATGAATATATATTTTGATATCTACTTTTAATATTTGCGAAGAAAATTTTATTATATTTTACTTTTAATATGCTTTCATAAATGTGACGTTAGCAACAACAACAACATCGATAATTAGATTTTGATGATTCAGTTTCATTGTTTACATGATAAGTAACATTTCTACCAATTTTTGGCCTCATATCTTTAAGGATGGCTGAGAAAAACCGGGGGGGGGGGATGGAATCCACCGCCCCCAGGTATTGACCGCTTCAAATGTCCCAGGTGAGATGGGGTTAAAAGGCCTGATAAAATGAATTTGGCGTTTTTTTAAGCAATCAATTCAAAACTTTGCTTGATTAAATTTTTATGTGAGTAGAGAGGTACCCGGATAGTTTCTGTAAGTCCCAGACTGCTGAAAGTAAAATGACTTGCCCTGCTCTTTATTGTTTATGTTCAAGGGAGGGAGCATCGATGGGTTGATCTTTGGGATGTTCTGGTAACGCAGCTGATGAATGACGATGTAGAAGAAATAATAAATAGTTTTACCGATGATGTTGTTGCTGTGTGTCAGTGGCGGACTGGCAACCATTATACCCACCGGGAAAAGCAACCAAAAGGGCGCCAGTAGGTGGTCAAGCTGCTCAACTTTGGGGTTAGTGACACGGTCTCGAAAACTTTGTGTGGCGGAGAATCAGTTTTTTTAACAATCTCATAATATCTTTTCGAAATCCTCATCATGGGCTGCGGAATGGTCTAAAAATGTAGGTCTCGAGCGAAGCGAGGAAAATGGGGGTCCGGGGGCTTGCCCCCGGAACTATTTAGAAATACACAATATAGAATGTCGGAAGATGCCAAATTATGAATAGGCCTCTTTATTCACGATTTGCTTTAGAAAAGAAGTTAATTCTCATCTAAACTGACTGCATTTGAAACATAAACGTGGTTGGTACAATTCATAGGTGTTATGATGCTGTCTGGTGATAAAATAATTGTTGAAGTTAGACCAAAGCCTAAAACCTACTTTTCAACTTTTTAGACACTATGTTCCAAGATTTTACAAAAAAGCAACTTCTGTAGTCTAGGAAGCGAGATTCTTTTTGCTGAAAACTCGTAGGCTTCAGAAAGTCAACGAAATGTAAGACTACATTCCAACCAAACAGTAATTTCTAAAGTTTTGAAAGTTTTGTGTATTTCTGAAAAACGTAGGGGCTGGGACCCATTGATGATGATGCCTGGAATTTCTCATTACCCAGAGTTGACCGTCAGTTGATTGGTTGAAATAATAATGTATAAAGTTGCGGCACCCAAACTGATGAACGAATGAAAAAGGAAATAAAAGATAGGGTGTGAGTTATTCGCCATCCTCGCACCGCTCCAAGGCAGTCCAAGCAAGCCCTTGTGATATCACATTTGCATTGCGCGTGAACCGCGGTAAGCGTGTTTTTTGCATTTTGGTGTGTTTTGGAGATACAGTTGTCAACTGAACCGACCGTGAGAGTGTTTCGGGATTTAAGGTCAGTACACTCTGTCGCTCACGGCTTATCCCTAGCAACCTTGGCCAAAGGTCACCTTGTATCTCATACGTAGCCAAAAAGGTAAAAGTGCATCATACCTCTCATTCGTTCTGTGTGTGCGAGTATGTCCCCAATGTTTTTGTTCCTTTGTAGTGCCAGGAAGGGCTGGTTTGGCCAGATGGTTTTCAAGGTATTGTTTTCATGGATTATTTTCCAATGTTTTTTGAGAATTTTGTTGATTTGTACGGTGTTTTTGTCATAAGGTACTATGAAGGGGAGTATTCTCCCTTGTTTTTTCGGTTGGGAGTCTCCAAATAGGGCATCTGTTTGTGAAAGTTGTTGAACCTTTTGGAATTGTTGATCTATTTCTTGGATTGAGTAACCTCTTCTGATGAGATTAGTTTTTAGTTTTTCTAACTTTGTTCTCAAAGTTTCATTGTCGGTTATGATGTGGCGATATCTAAGCGCTTGGCTGCAAATGACGCTTTGTTTGCAAGTGTCAGGGTGGAATGATTGTTTGTGTAGCAAGGAGCAAATATCTGTGGGTTTCACATACAAAGTGCTCTCTAGCTTTTGTTCCTTGTTTATGAATATAGTTGTATCAAGGAAATGCACTTGGTTTTTTGAGTATTCCATCTCGAATTGGATTGTGGGATGCATTGTATTTATGTGATTTAGGAATTGTAATAATTCGACTTCACTGTGAGGCCAAACCATGAATATGTCATCAATGAATCGTTTCCACAGAAGTGGTGTTTTGTAATGTCCTGCATTGTGTAGTATTTGGTTTTCGATTTTTGTCATAAATATGTTAGCATAATTTGGGGCGAACGGTGTTCCCATGGCGGTTCCATGTATTTGCAGGTAGAATTTGTCATCAAATGTAAAGTAGTTGTTTTCAAGGATGAATTTTAGCATTTGATGTATGTGTTTTAGTATAGTGGGAGTGGTGTCTTAGGTTTGTAGTGGTTTTCAATTGCCTCGAGGCAGTATTGTATACCTTCTTGGTGTGGTATGTTGGTATATAAGGACTTGACATCCAGTGTTGCTAGAATTGTATTTTTTGGCATTTCTCCTAGTCCACGTATGATTTTCAGGAAATGTGTTGTATCCTTTATGTATGAGGGAGAAGTTTCCACAATTGGTTTCAGGTAGTGATTGAGATATTTCGAGAGGCTTTCTGTTGGAGAATTGCACCCTGAAATGATTGGTCTACCTGGTGTGCCTTGTTTGTGTATTTTCGGTAGTAAGTAGAACACTGGGGTTCTGACTGTGTGCTGTGGTTGTAAGAACTCATAACATTGTTCAGTGATGAGCTTTTTTGTATATAGAAATGTTAAGAATGTTTCAATTTCGAAGGCCACATTTGGGGTGTGGTCTTTTGGTATATTTGTGTAGTATTGTTTGTCAGTGAGTTGTTTTTGTGCCTCTGCAAGGTACATTTCACGTGGCCATAGAACAATCCGTCCCCCTTTATCGGCTCTTTTCCCTATCTTTTATTTCCTTTTTCATTCGTTCATCAGTTTGGGTGCCGCAACTTTATATATTATTATTTCAACCAATCATTTTGCACCCGCCTTTTTTCGTAGTTTTAAAGGGAATCGACATGGTTAAAAGCTGGCCCGGGCCAGGTCAGAATTATAATCTATTGTACTCGACAGCTTCGACGCATCCGGTTTCATTGTGTAGCTAAAGAAACACTGGATTTGTGGGCGTTTCTCTGGCCTATTTATAGCGACTATGAGATATATACCTATGTCTATTCCCTTTAAAGATCTGGAACTTATGCTCCCGCAAGGTCAATTGATGACTGTAATCGTTTTTGGTTCAATTCGATAATTGTTTGCCGTTTAAAATAACAAGTTGTTTTTGGAAAACAAACTTGAGGCAAAGGGCGCACCGGGAAATTTCCCGGTTTCCCGGTGGGCCAGTCCACTTCTGCTGTGTGTTTGGGAAAGTATCTTACTGTAATTAAAGCCAAATCAAAGCAACCTTGGAGGTAGCCTACGTGGAGGTACGTCACTACGTGAATCGATTTGGGAATATCTGACACAACCAAAAACCCTTTGAACATGCCCTTTTACTGATGCCAGCCGAGGGGCACTTTACTATTTTAGAAAAGCAGTCGAGACTTTGCAGAATAAAGGATTTTTACTTTCTTTACCGTATTTTTATGAAAAACAAAAGGATTTAGGCCAAAAGCGTACGATACTTTTGGGGGTAAAATGCCCTTCGATTCCACAGAGGCCTGTCTCAGTTGCCAGTCGCACACACTTTCATTTCATTTCATTTCATTTTATGATATCTATACAGGGTAAGTATTCAAGTCATGGTAACGTTGATTGACCAAGTGCCCTGTTACAAAAGAAAGCTACAAAATTACAGTAAAAATAGGAAGTATTCAAAATATGTAAAAGTAAAGGAAAGGTGAGACACTGCTCAGGATTTGTCATTTTCAGTGACGATTTGAATTGGGTAAAAGTATTGGCCATCTTACTCTCTCTTTTCAAATCATTCCAAAGTTTAGCTCCTCCATACGAGAAGCATTTTTGGCCACATGCGGTTTTAAAAAGAGGTACATAAAGGTCAGTGCTGGTGTTACGAAGCTGTCTAGCGCAGGTTTCAGATAACCTGTGGAACAGTCCTGTAAGATACTCGGGCACTTCATGGTTTATTGACCTATAGACCATTTTCAATGTTTCTGTTTTCATGAGTTCGTAAACCGTTTGCCACCCCAACTGCCTGATGATGGGTGATGCAGACATTCTGTAGGGGCTATTTGTCACGATTCTGGCTGCACGGTTTTGGAGCTTCTGAAGCTTGTTGAGTACTGTAGTGCTACAAACACCCCAAACGGGGCAACAGAAACGGAAATAAGGCTCAACCATACTTCTGTTGTACATAGTCTGCAGTCTGCTTAAAGGGAGGTACTGTTTCGCATGGCGTATCATACCTAACGCCCTTGATATCTTTTTCATTACTTCTGTAATTTGCACATCCCAACACAGATATTGGTCCACATGTACCCCTAAGTATTTAGTGTGCTCTATCATCGAAATCTCCTCGTCACAAATAGCAAGTGAAAGCTTCATACCTGATGTTTGTTGAATAGCTTTAACCTTTTCCGACTTCCAATCACAATGCTGTTTGTTTTAGCAACGTTAAATAACAATTCATTTCCTGCAAGCCACGTGTTTAGACATTCTAGGTCCTCATTAACCTTTTCATTTATTGTGGACATGCTATTTGAGGAGAAGGATAAACTGGTGTCATCGGCATACATGTTAACTAGTAAATGCTTAAATTAATAGTAGGAGATCATTTATATTGATAATAAGCAGTAGCGGGCCTAAACATGATCCCTGTGGAGATCCAAAAGTTACTTCTCCCATCCCAGGTCGGAAAAGCTTCCCGTTTACCTTACGGCACTGCTTCGTTTTAGAAAGGTATGACTGAAACCAGCGTAGCTCTTTGCCTGCAACTCTAAAGAGTTGTAGCTTGTAGGATTTCGTGATTCACCTTGTCGAAAGCTTTCTTCAAGTCTATGAATGTGACCGAGGTATATGTACCATTTTCTATATTCAAATACCAGTCATTTGTACACTTTAATACAATAGGCATGTCAAAATTGAATGTAACAATCTAAAACTAGACTGTTGGTGAGAACAAAAGTTGTGAGTACACGACAACGCATTATTTCTTTGACGTCAAATTAGCTCAAACAACATGTAAATTGTTTGGAAGCAGTTTCCTGTTTCATTGCGCTGTCAACAGGCAATAAACATGTTCATTCATCCTTTGCAAGGTAACGTAAACAAGCAACGCTTTATTTTGTAATAATTACTGCAATGCTTGCAACTTTGCATTGAAAGTTATTAAAACTTTCGTTTCCTGTTTGTGAGGTGCCCCCGTCCATGACCGCTTGTCCAATCATAAATCATGATGGCTTCTCTTTTTTAGTCCAGTAAATCTAGGGTTTGACCTAGAACAAATTGCAACAGAAATGATTTTAGCGGGATTTGATAGCTTAAACAGTGCTAGTCAACATACTAAAAGTCTAAGAAAATCAGAGCATCGGAAGACCACCAAATTCGACATATTTTTAAAGAATAATCCTCTCTGTTCCATGTTATACACGACAGTTGCGAAGCGGAAACAAAACTTGTCAATTTCATAAAACCGTATTGAAATCTGGTATCATATAAAGTGCGGCCTACTGGAACATCTGATGATTGGTCATACTGTTCTTTAAAATTCAGAAAAAAATTGGCTTGTTAATTTTCATAAGTGAAAGATATTATTCTTTTAGGGTTAGCCTTTGCCGTTGGGGTACACGTTAACAGTGCGAATTACATGAGCAAGTGGTTTTTGGCTTTGAATCGGGAGGAAACATGCTTTCAATGGCCTATGAACAAATCCCTTAATCAAAAGAAGAAAGAATCTATGAAACAAGGAGCACTAACTTGCTACGGTCGCCCGAATAATTAATGTAAATCATTTTCATCCCCTATTCAAATAATGTGCGAAATGTGTCTCAACACAGGTCACATTAATCAAGTTCCAGAAACTGGAAACCGTAATAGCAATCTTTTGCTCTTTGTTTTGGACCCTCCCTTCTTTTGAATAATGGGTCTCCTCGTAGGCTGCGCTCTCAGATGAAATTTACAGGGGTTGGTAGGCGGTTTCTTAAATGTGGAGCAAAAATGCAAATCAAGACATTTCTTTGGTAGAAAACTAATTAATTTTCTCAATCAGGAGTCCGACACTTTCGTGCAACTTCGGGGCGCCTACTTTCTACCGAAATTTGGGCGCCCTCTCTGCCAGCTGCCCCTCCTTCAACTTCAGGCTGGATCCGTCCCCGTTCCCCATTAAATCAATCCAAGCCTTTGCAGCAGCATTTTCCCCTTGAAAAATTTGTTGGTGTGGCTTCTTCATCTTAGTCCATTAGAGAGATTGAAACGAAGAATGATAACAAAAATTATATTTGAGAGAATTGATAGTTTCAGTAGTGCTATTTAACATCCAAAATGTCAAGAGGAAGCCAAACAATTGAGATCTCTGCATTATGTTCGTTCGAAATGCAATTTTTTTCGGAATCTTTACAGAAGAACACCACCAAAGGTCCAACTTTCCAATGGTCCGCATTTTATATGTAAGGCACTTTCAATACAAATTTTTGAAATCGACAAGCTTTGGTTCCACTTCTGAACTATATCGTAAAAGATGGAACGACGTGGACTACCCGGTAAAATATATCTAATTTCATGGTCTTCCGATGCTTGGATTTTCTTAGACTTTTGATATGCTGTTTTGTAGCAGATGTAGAATGGTTTGCCATGAAAAAAAATTCTGTTGCAATTTGTTCTAGGTTCGACTAAAATTTGCCTTTCGTTTACTGGACTATTTGTTGCTTTAATCCAATCAAATTCACTTCCTTCGCTCGTCTCGCAAAGCAGGATGGGAGGAGATATAAAACCAAGACTGGGGTTCGCCGGAAACACTCTTCCCCCAGACCCATCACAATGGTACACTCCGTGACCAAAAACTGATTGATGCAGCGATTTCTGTAGTTCGGTGTGAATTCTTCGTTTTAGCGGTTAGAAAATGCTCGTTTTCCTTGACGGATTTTGCTGCTCAAAGCGCATTTGCCAATATTTCCTTGGATGCTTTGAGCAAACGAAGAATGCTGGTGGCAGCTGTTTTGAGGGGATTAGCAAATTTTAATATCTGTTGCCTTGATTAGAGTACAACCAAAAACTATGTAGCGAAAGGTTTTGGCCATAAACTGCCATTATTTACCAAAATGATGCAGACCAGCTATCATTCGAATAGAGTTTAGCAAGCGGAGCTTGCTTCTTGCAAGAGTTGTAAAACTTTGTTTACTGAAGAGAGCTTTAGCCCTCCGGAAATTTTAGAAAGTTTTTAGTCGCTCAAATTTTTTCTGCTTCTTGTACATCATTCAAAAGTGCAGGTCTTCGTAAACGGTAAAATTAAGTCATTTTTTGCATAGAGTGACGGTTTGACGGTCGCTGACAGAAAACCTTGACCAGGGGCTTCTCCGGAGCTCATTGCTTCATAAGGAACGACTCTCACCATACTCTACTTCTAGATGCCTAATCTTCACAGATTAGGATGCTTCACAGATTCTCAAGAACCAAACTTGTTTTGCAAGAAAATAAGGACCTTTTGAGTAAAAAAATTTTACAACTTTTGCAAGAATCAAGTTCCGCTTGCTTCGCTAATTTGAATGACATCTAGTTTAATTTTTTGCAAAATAATGGTAGCTCTATGGCCAAAAACCTTTTACCTCTGGAAAAAGACAACAATTTTGGGTGCTGCGATAGCGACGCAGCTTTTAACTGCAACTCTGCTGTTGTTGTTGTAATGGAATCCTCTGAATCCACTTTTTCAAGGTAAGAGGAGTGAAAGCGAAAGTCGTTTGTTGTTAGAGATATTGCATTTTTCAGTCCAAAATCTTGTTCTACGTACAAAGTTTAGTTTAGGAACAAATTTTCACTTTCATGTCCGTCTTCATTTCGAAATTTAGGCAAAATGAACAATTCAAACTCATTTTTCCAAACATCTGAATTCGCGGTCAAAGCTCTTACGAAATTCAAATTCTTTAAATCGTCCCACTAGACTAATCTTTGTACGCAGAACAAGATTTAGACTCAAAAATGCAAAATCTCTAACAACAAAAGACTTCCACTTTCGCGCCTCTTGCCTTGAAAAGGTAGATTGGTGTAGGGTAGTAAATGTTTTTGAAGGACATGATAACCTTTTGCTTGCGAATATTTGTGATCTTCGTAATTAGTACTGGAGAAAAATCTGAACGAGCAATAAGGATAGTCAGGGAGTGTTGTGCACTGATTAACTTGGTATGCCAAGGTGTAACCTACAATGATACAATTTGACAGCACAATCCCAGCAGACAGACAGACATAATAGCGAATCTGCTGCGCAAGATTTATTTTTGCTGCTTTGCTGCTGCAAGGATTATAGAAAACTACGGAGGCTCTTACAACAGATAGAACAGTAACATGTAAAAAAGTAGGCTGGAGTGGGGGGTAATTTGGGTATATAATGGGTCTATAATAATTTGGGTCTATAATAATTTGGGTCTATAATGTATTTCCCAAAATAAACAGAGTACCCCGAGTACACTTACATAGCCATTGGAAACACTGAATATCCATTTTCATTTTACCTACATTGAACCTCTAGCCGTTCTTGGGAACTTGTCCCCGTTCTTTACAATAAAGACTTTGCTCTAAAGTTTGAAAATTTTTTTGGAATTTTCACTTTCGTGTGTAATTTCAATCAGTCGATGGGAAATTTGGTCTATGCCAGAAAAGCAGTATCTATTTGACCAGGAGTAAAGTCAATAACATTAGTTTTTTATGACAGAAGTTGGCATCGTGTTGCAGTCAATAACATTGGTCAGATGCTGAGCAATTCCTTTGAACAGTTTGTGAATGAGTTCTTCTTGAACTATGGCGGATGGTTGTTGTTGTAGCTTTATTCAAATTAAAGGCCTCTTTTCACAAGTTCAAGGAGCCTTTCAACGTTCTTGTAAGATCATCACAGAAGCAATGCTAACATGAAAAACAGAAGAAAACTTCGAGTTTTGATACATGCGATGTATCTTTTATAACTAGAGGGGGTGACAGGGAAGTGGTACCATGGTACTAGAGGGGTGGTACCTGGTACAACATTTTGCAAATGTGGTGGAACCTGGTAGCAAAAATAGGGGTACCGGTACCAAGCCTATATGAGTCGGTACCAAAAATAAGTTCGTCAATGAATATCTTTGGAATCCCTAGAACAAATTTTAGCCATTAAAAGTACAGATAGTAACACAGATGCGACGATGACGTGTCGGAGTGGTTTGGTCTTGCCCATTGGTCTCACAAGGAACTGACCTGGAACTTTTTTCAGAATTCCTCATATTGATAATTGGTGTAATGTAAGAGACGATGCGGGGGAGAACGGCCTCTTCGGACTGACCGGAATGGCAGCAGATCGTGAGTGACAGGAGTTACTAAAACATTGAGTGTTATGTTTATTTCATTGATGTTGTGTTAAACCTTACCTGTGTTGATTACTCGTGTCTTGGTCTCGCGAAGCGCTGGTTACGGCACATCAGTGATAACCAGTACTATATCAATCATCACCCGCAAAATTGGTGGAACCAATACCTTTCATTTAGGTGGAGCCTGGTACCTTATGAATTGGTACTGGTACCAAAGACTCCCTTTGTCTCCCCCCTCTAACTATGGTTTTTTTTTATACACAATCTAAAAATTTACAATTTAACAAAACATGTTTACAAGAACGATACCATTGGGAGCATGATAGGCATGGCTACCCTAAATGATCTTTTAACAAAAAACCAATACAGATACTAAAGGCTATACCAAAGTTCTGGTCCCTTCATAGGAAGAAACAGATCGCAGAGATTAGATAACACTTTTGCCGGATCGGGGTATAAAGTTGACAGGTTTTGGTATAGTCTTTAGTAACATAGATATATTTACAATACATTTATGGTGTTATAACAATATCAAAGATTAATAGAGAAGGATGAGATAAAAGATTACTGTCCCTAGGTTTGCGTTGGTGGTGCTACAAAAAACGCTCTGATGAGTGAATGAATTTTAGCGTTGATTCCAAAATTTTTCTGTTTTGGTCATGAGTAAAACTTTTATCACCATACAACAATATTTGCACAAGGGTTTGATTTGGCAGGTTTAAGATGTTGTGTAGTTGGAATACTTCGTTAACGGTGCCAAGAAGCTCACGCCTCTGATCTTCATATGCATGGCATTGCAGCAAGAAGTGTGCAGTATCCTCAATTCCATCATTAATTAGACACATTGGGTTAACAGTGTCTCGAAAGTTATGGTTGAATTTGTGAGAATTTAGCTTACTGAGGCCTACGCGTAGCTGGGTGAGGATGGCAACACCTTTTGGATCATAAATTCCATAAATAGGTTTTTGGGTGGGGCGGATGAGAGAGGAAAGTCTTTTTTTGAATGAGCTCACTGTAGGTAATTCTCTGATTTCAGAAGCAAGACTGTTCCATTCTTTTAAGCAGTTTGGATAGAAACTTGACTCAAAGCGCTCCGTCCTTGCATTTATTCGACCAACTACAGCCTGATTTCTAAGGGCATAATTTGACCAACGAATTTGTGGAATAGGATGTCTTGTATATTCAGGTGCAAGTTCATTGATGAACTTGAAGAAGAGAACGAGACGCCTGCTCCACCTTCTGTCATTCAATGATTCCCAGCCAAGTTCCTCGTATATTTTGTCTCTTGATGTACCTTTCCACGCGCCAGTTATAGCTGAGCCAGCAGAATACTGAACGGACTATGGTCAAACCCATCTGGCTGACTTGTTGATCCGTAAAAGTGAAATATTGATTCAAGACAGACCAGCGAACGTGATTCTCTTCAATATGGGAGATTCATGGATCTTCGTGATATTGCTGTCCATTCATGCGCTGTTTGCTTGCATATCAAAGCCAAACATACGAAATGTGCAATACATATTTACGTTTGGCCGCTTCAAAAATACAGAAGCTTGCTCAACTTCACAAAGAACAATTATTCAGGTGAGATTCTCATTCAAAGATGTACAAGTTCTCGTTGAATTGGTTGGTGGGGCAAAGGGATTTGTTTCTGAAAGAGAACACCAATGTTCACAGAACTGATAGTTCCTTTGTTGCGAGAGGAATTGCTCAAAAGTTAGGATTAAGGTTTGTAGACTAAAACGGTTCTGGACAACTTAAGCTGGCCATTATTTGCATAAACATGATTTAAGAAAAATAACTGGTTCGCAGCTTCAAGATCAGTCCAATTCTGAAGTATAGAGTGTTTAGCAAATCTATTTCAAACAACAAATTTGGAGAGTATCAACAGAGGGCAGTGCAGGAGAAAATTCTCATTGTCCTCTTTACCAGTGCCGCAGACCCACACACATCGGACTTAAAAGGTGAAGTTATGTTTAAATCTTTACCCACTCAAAGCACTGAATTCAACCCTAAGCATGGATAGAAGTCTGATACCTTGTATGCCACGAATGTTGCAGGCGGGATTTTTACTTGGCCTCATGACAGCAAGCAGATTCTTTTTAAACTGAGCAATCGAAGGAGAGCGTCTTACCTTATCATCCGGTAGGTTCCATTCAGAAACGGTATTTTGGAAATACGACTTTGAGTACCCAATTGTTTTTACAGTAGGCTGTTCGTAACAATGTGGGTTTCTTAGGTTAGAGACCAGATTTCGCTGCTGGGGTATCTCCGAATAAAGGCAATCCGTTGCTTTCGATTTGCACAGAGAATAGAAATGGCATAATCTTCGATATCATCTACGATGGTACAGGGTTTCCCATCCTTATTCGTCATAGTGTCTTTGCCTACTTGTACTTCTCTAAGCGCCTGTGAGCCTGTGACCAATAGTGCAGCAGAGTATTTGGGCCTGTTCCAACTTTTGTATGAAGTGAAGATGCATTTCAGGGTCATGTTTATGGTATATGATGTCCCCATAGTCCAAATGTGGTAGAACGTAAAGCTTATAGATTTGCTCAAGAACTCCTCAACAAACTTATAAAATAGTATTTCTTTGAAAGAAATTTCATCACAACAATCCTACTGCGTGCCTTTATGATAGCCTCTCTTATATGACTTTGGAAATCAAGTTTTGAGTCAAGAATCAGACCACGGTGCTTGCTTATGCTCATTCATAGAAACTATTTCGTCATTTCCCAGGCTAAGGTTTGGATGGTTCGGTTTTTGCCATGTACAAGGAAAGATAACCTCCTCCGTTTTATAGGCATCAAGCTGCTTTTTCCACTACCATGCCCTACTACGCCCACAAATTCATCTTTTCAAGATCGCGATTCAACACCAGAGCGGTAACATTTTCGTCTTTGACAACTGAAATAGGGATGTGTCATCAGCATAATGCTTTATTCCACACGTGACGTTGCTGACTATATCATTCATGTATAAACGAAAGAGCAGTGGACCAAGGACTGATCCTTGAGGTACCTCTGCAGAAATCGATTCCCACTTTGAACTTTCCCCATTCAAAACTACGCTTTGTTTTCGGTCCTTTACAAAGCTTTAAAAAGTTTTTCGGTACCTTATAAAGAATCACTGATGATTATGATGAGTGAATCCCAGAGTGAGAGTGAATCCAAGTAATCAATCATCAAACGAGACCAGACCGAGACCGGCAGGTCTATCCATAGTGATAACTACCACCATGCAGTAAGTCCAGTGAACGCATATTTTTCGCAGGAAAATCCTCCTCTGATGAACACGTGCTCAAATACGATTTAAAAACGTTTTGCTTTTCTCCCCAAAAGTTTTCCACGAAGGCCCACCTTCAGTGTGAATTTGATTTTGAAAGGAAATGGTATATTTGGATCTTTTTTAGAATATGACTTTCTCGCAAAATTGAAACTATATCTGTTGAAAACTGATTTACTAAAACCATCAATTTTAATATTGGATATACGATTCATGTTAGGGCATGATTTGGATTATGGTGAAATAAGTGAAAAGTCATGGGAAAGTCGTTAACTGTGCAGACATCTGGCCTGAAATTTAGCCAGCCTCGTTATATTCATTTTGAATTTGATCTTTTTTCTCTCAGCCATCCGACCTAAATCCTCTAAGCGATGTTTAAAATGGTTTGCCAATGAAAACATCCATCACTTCCATGAAACTTTACATACTGAAAGTGTGGCCTGCGAAATACTTACAATTGTCTGACTCAATGCTAGAAGTTTTTAAGGAGCCTGTTATTTCCATTATATAGTCAAATTTTGTTGAAAATACCAGAAGAATGTTGGGATTATTCTCCTTGAAGGCTGGCAATGGCAGCGCAGCGGAAAGGGATTTCGGATGAGCGGACTAGCTCACACTAATTTGATAACAGAGCCCAAAAGGCATTTCCTGGATTATTTTCTTGTATTCTAACTATCCTCATGAAATTAAATTCGCTACCAGTAAGATCATGAAAATTTTTAATCAGGCTAAAATTGGGTACTGAATGTGAATATGGGGTCAGAAATTTGATGTAACGAAAGCTAAAGAAACATTGAAAATTTCCAAAACGAGGCCGCTTAGTTGAAATGGTGTATTCTCAAGGGAAGATATCTCTTCAGTAGCAATTTCGCTCTTCAGTTGAAAACGATAGGGCAGTATTATTTTCAGTTTGCAACCAGGAGATATTGATCATTTGTCAGACTTCCTTGGATCACTGGACAGGATGAATAGTAGGACAGGAAATGAGCTTTAGTTTACAACAGGACATGTTTCGAAGAGGGAGAAACCATAACTATAAAGCTTTCGTCAGGGCCTTCGCGAGGGAAGTCGCGGGAGGGGGATGTAAAGCTTAAATTTTCCGACAAGGGGCGAGGTCATTAGGCGCGGTCATTTAAAAGTCAAACTGTGATTTGATAAATCTTCTTTGAAATGAAAGTCACCTTTTGAAGGGTCTGATTGTTGGAAAATGGTGTTGATGTTGGTTAATATATTATACAATGGGTTACCTTCTTTCTCCGGAATGTTTAAGTTTCTGTATTAAACTTGATGAGAAAGCAATGTGATCGCACAGTTCAAGAGTAGATCCCCCAGCTTTCTGGCCGGCCTATGAGTATATAGGGGTGCCGGGGGGCGCAGCCTTCAGGAAAATTAGTCGTGTCAGCGCCCTTGAGACTCTCGGAAAACATGGGCAACGCCCTTTTACATAGGTAATGGCAAAATCCATCATAACGTTTTCAAGGTAAAATCAATAAAAGATTGCTCGTAGCACATTTAAGTAAGTCAATATAGCAAGTCAGCCTCTTCTTTAGCCAGTGTGCAACCTTCTTTTTCTATCGTTTTCTGCTAAAACAGCTAGCTTAGTCCCAAAACTACTTTGTTTTTCGAATACTCTATCATCGTAGTATCATCAGTCAACGACAACGTAAATACTTGGTGAAACATTAAATTGTGATGATAATGGAGACGAATACTGTTTACTTTGATGCTTGCAGTACGTAACTATGGGGACACAAAATTGACAAACCGAAAGAGAACGAAAAAGTAACTAAACCAGTGGAAGATGCAAGTCAGCGTAAATTCATATTCTCACTAGCAAATTTCAGAGATTTATCGATCATTTCTCCCTAGTTTAAAGCTGAGTCCAAGTCTTTTCTCGTGAAACGTTAAAAGCCAGTAGCCAGTGTTCATTTTCGTGAAACGTGAAAATGCTATATTTCTTTAACTTGAAACGTGAAACTTAGCATTTGATTTCGGGGATTTGTGATCCTGATCCCCCTTTACGGCCCTTTGCCACCGTCTTGATAGATAAGAGTCGTATCTTTGACAAGCAATTTAGGTGCTGCAGTGCGAGCGAAGCGAGCAAGAAAATGCGTATGTGGAACGGGAAATTTGCCGATAATGTTATGCCTCAAGCTTGATTTGCCGACAACCACTTTTCCAAGGGGGGATGTGACACCCCCTGCACCGCCTATCGCGACGGCCCTGGCTATCGCGTGAAAGGCAAATACTTGCTTGAAGGCAGGCTTAAACTACCTTTACCAAAAGTAATGCTTAAAAGTTATACAAAATGTAAAACTTTTAAGCAGAATAAAACATTAATGAGAATTGATCTGATTGCAACCTCCGCAATGCGGGCTTGAATAAAGTTTTACAAGAGAAGCGACCATTGAAAGAATGGTGAAGATGTTCTTTTTGTAGCTGGGAACTCTCACTGCTGGCATCAAATATTCTATTGATAAGTGATCAGCTCGTTTCTGGGAGAACGTCGATTTTATAGTAAAGGAGTTTTGTAAAGTTGACGCAAAACAATCAAGAGACTCCTGGAGAGGGAAATTTGGAAAGTTCGAAATCAGGATAGTAAATTTTCACAGGAATTTTTGCATTCGAGCTAAATGCGTCCGCAGTGGTATGTTTGTCTGTAACAGTAGCTCTTTTTCTGTTTGCGTTTCTGGAATTTGGTATCATTGCATAAATAGCTAATCAGTTCACAGTAACATACCTGCTTAAAAATCTAATGATGCTGTGCGAACCAAGAGAGACTTACCGTTTATCAAGAGGAGCTAAGATCTACTCGTCCAGACAACGAGTCACGTGATGCTAGCAATTAGCATCCAAAAACGAATATTCGGATAAATATAGCCATTACAAAACATATTGTCGGAATAGAATATTGAAACTGTTGCGTTTATCTACTGAGATAAATAGCTATTGTAGAACTGATTATTCATTAAATTGTTTCGCGGATGGATAGGTGAACGTCGAATAGAAAGGTTAAATTAAAAAAGTGAACAGCATGTCGCAACTGTAGGAGATTTAGAAAGTTGTCGTCGCAAAGGTACGTCTCTTAGAGCTTTCTTGGACAAACTTTCTGTTTTGCATTGAAAAACTGCAAGTTTGGGCAGCTGTTTGATTGTCAAATTTTCTTAATGACAACTTCTACTTGAAAGAGTATGAACCAGCAATTACGCCTTCTTGCAAATTTCCTAGAGGGACCATGAGTTCATTTAGCCGCAAATGTCCCCCAAAGCAAGTTGGGATGCTGTTGTAAGATCGTGTCGTCTTGGTAAATTGTAAAGGAAGAATCGGAATCCCAGGAACAACTCTGAAACCGTCAGTAAACTCACACCAGCAAGAGTAATAGGCCTTTTTCCACTTGACAAATTTCAATTTTGGAACGAGTGATTCAACCGTGCAGAGCCTTGTCATGGTCATCATTCAAAAGTTTGATAATTTAGATCGAATTTGCTCTTTTGCAATATTCCAAACAGCATCAGGCATTCCAGTTTCGGTTTGTACTTGGTGTTTTGGCCTGTTTTGTGAAAATACAGCTCACCGCAGACTTAGCTTTGTAAATCATGAACAGTCTACAAGGTGCCCCAAAAAAATGTTCGACGTTTGATTAAATACTGAAACTTAACGGTACCCTGAATGGACACTTGGTCAAGTGACCCTTTTCCTGAGATTTTGAATTAATTTTTGACACAAGAATCTTGCAAATCCGCTAAAAATTCATGGAGACAAGCCTTTGAAGTTCACGTTTGTGCGAAAACTGAAACCAGAGGCCTCGAAATGGCTTTTTTGGAAAAAATCTCATCGACCAACATTTCTGCTATTTCTGAATTGTTTCAGGGCGAAGAAAATGGGATTTGAACGGGTTTTCCATAATCTAACTTTCGAGAATATGGAGGTTTTTAGGAAACAGGTTCAATCTCTCGTTGATTATGTTTTGAACCACTGTTTGGACATATGCAATGTTAACCAAATTTTGCCAATAATCGCAAGGTTTAAATTACTTGGAAGTCCTATTTGGCCTGCTCTGATATCAACGAGAGGTATGACAGTAGAAAACTTCTTTGACCTCGATCTTCGAGGTT
Organism: Aurelia sp. 3 sensu Dawson et al. (2005); assembly: GCA_964020215.1. Lineage (NCBI taxonomy): Eukaryota > Metazoa > Cnidaria > Scyphozoa > Semaeostomeae > Ulmaridae > Aurelia > Aurelia sp. 3 sensu Dawson et al. (2005). The sequence continues at coordinate 11,632,403 of OZ026590.1, forward strand.
TTTTGCATTACAGGTAATCTTGGGGTGTCTGGTGTCACCTATGGTATACTTTTGATCGTTGAAAGCTCGCAACTCAGTGAATTTTCAACCGATTTGCAAGATTCTGGTCTCTAAAATTATTTCATAATCTTAGGAACAGGTGTATCTTTCCATGAGTCTGTTCATGTTTTCGTTGTTCTTCAATATTTAATCAAACGTCGGACAATTTTTTTGAGACACCCTGTATAATTTGTAGAAAGTTGCAGATCATGATCGTATGACTCTGCAATCGCCAAAACTTGGTTTGAGTCGACTGCTTACAACGAGAAAGCAAATAGGTAACAATAACATGAACAACATTCACCTGCAATTGTTGAGTTGTCCAACTACTTAAAGAGTTTTAGGTTTTACGATAGTCTTTTTTAACGTATTAGAGCAAAGAATCTGCAGAGACCTGATTACTCTGGAGAAAAGTGCACTAGAGGTTTCAACGATGGGGACTTTGTGGTAAAGAAATTGTTTGTCTAATTACCTAGCTCAGTTGGGTATGCAGATGTATTTTCTACAGAGCAAGATGGATCTGAGAGTTATCGCCTGAAATTTTTCACAGACTTAATTTCATGTTATCTTTCTGCAGGACTGACGCAACAGCATCTTCAAGATGATTTTCAAATCAAGATACGTCATCAATACACACAAAGCAACAACAATACCATTCATCGTTGCCTTGATGTTCCATTATGAGAATTTTGGCATCGGCCCGTACGTGTATCTTGCCCTGCATGGAACATATTGCATTCTGTGGCTGTTGAAAGAGCTGTACTTCCCTGATAAAGCATGGGATCAGCCACTTCACCCAGCAATGGTCTTTGTATTGTACATCATCCTTGGCCCCTGTGGCTATTGGATTGCTCCTACCCTACTGATCAGAAATGGCACCCAGCCTTCTCCGCCAATGATCGCCTTAGCAATCTTTGTCTTTTCCCTTGGCGTGTTCTTTCATTTTTGTGGTGACTGCCAGAAGTTCTTCACCCTGAAATATCGCAAAGGATTGATTCAAGAAGGCCTTTTTTCTCAGAGTCGAAACATCAACTACCTTGGAGAAATCTTTATCTACTTGGCATTCAACTCTATCTGTCAACATTGGTTGCCATTTTTGGCCCAAGCTTGCTTCATCGCCTTTATTTTCTACCCTAACATGATCAAGAAAGAGCGATCCTTGTCCAGATATGAGGAATTCAAGATTTACAAAGCAAGGACATGGTTACTCTTTCCAAAGTGTATATGAAGAGCAGGACTACTTGAAACGCTTTCTATCAGAGTCCTGCAACTCAATTGAGGGAAATTTCGTTGTAGTTGATTTTTTATATCTATATGAAGTATTACAACGTAGGCTACATTCCACTGTACTTTCAATTAACTATGCAACACTACAGGAACGATACCATGGGAGCCCGGTGGGTGCAACGTTAATGAAAATATGACACCATGCTCATCCATGATTTCGCTGAGAAAGGGGTATATTTGAAGCAAAATCGTAAGACCTAGAACCTCAAACTAAGGGATAATTTTCTTCAGAAAATGTCCAATAGAACGCTTAAATGCTGATGAACCCGACATCCTAGAATATAATGAATTTTACCTTTCTCATAGGACCAATATTTTTACTATAAAAATCTCTTCAGAGTTTAGTGATACTCCTTTGAAAGGGGGGTTACCTTCGTCTTTTCACCAACAAGAAAGTCAGAGAAAAGGGCTTTCCATGAAATAGTGTGGACGAGCGTGGTGTACCCTCTGCTATTGAACTGCACCCACCGGGCATCGGAGCAGATGCAAATAACGGCACCACGGCCATTACATTAGATTACAACTACAATACAGTTTACTGATTATGCTACTCAACCTCGTTCCCAGAGCCGCCATTGTCTTCCTTAGGTCATCGATGTTGGCCCTGGTACCAGTTGCCGCAAAAGTGGCCATTTGGGCGCCATTTTGTTTTGCATAAATTATCATCTGCAGACTCATTACAAGCTCTCTTAATATCCCTATAGTCATGATATAACATCATAAACCACGTTCCAAACGTCCCAATAGATTTTGATGCATAACATACCATGTAGTAATTCCAAAAAGATTGGAGGAATGAAGAAAATGCGACAAAAAATGACCGATCTTCTTCCACCGACGCAGCACTATATAATGCGAGAAACTAAAACAAATTCCTTGAGGACCTTTATTTAACCCTTTTAAAGGTATTTAGACAATAATCCGAGGTTAGCAAGTGCATTTAATAGGAAAACGAGCACGATTTCTTTGGAGTTAAAAAAGGCCTAAGTTGGAAATGAAATGGCTCTAAAATGAATGGCTCGTTATTCTTCAAATTTTGAAAATAGATAGCAAATTAAAGTTGGAATAAGTAAAGAATGGGGGTTTACGTCGATTTTTGGCATCCAAAAGTCATTTGCCCGGCGCAAAACCGAGTTAGCGCGCAAAAAGACTCGGGCCAAAACTTTACCCCATTTTTGAACCCCCCTCATGATGCCCCTGGGGGCAGTATCGTACTCTAAATGGTGGCAAAAGACTCCCAGATGGTCAGTCTCTTGAAATATTTTTCTCGTCCTTAAATCGGTTCAGTAATCATCGAGCATCAACTCCAAACGTAACGTCAGATCGAAAAAATCCTTTTTTTTCTTTGACCCCATTTATGACGTCATAACGACCCCCAACTTTCTTGAAATCCCAAAATTCGAAATCTCCATGGTCCATTACCCCTTTTCAACTCCTCACCAGCCCTACACATGAAACAAATTTTTCTCAGTAACCATTTGAAATAGGACCATTTTTGAATGGGATGGGAACCAATAGAAATGGTCCCTAAATCGACCAAATATGGCTAATTTCTCCCACATCTGCCGACGGATAGGGCTCAAACCCCGTCAACTGGGGCACGTACATGACATTTAAGTATGCCAACAATCCTTTTTTCAATTCTTTTCCCTGTTTTCCCGTGACAGCGATCCAAAGTTGACCAATGTCTCGCCAAAGCCAAGCAATAACTCTTTGGAATAATTAGTGAGCCTTTTGTTATCGAAATGCCAATCAAATTGCGATTTTGACCTGGCCGGTACCAGGGTCAGTACTGACGCAGGAAGATGGCCTTTGGAAGCAGGTTGTATGCTACTTTTAAATTACTATAAAGTACTACTGCTACAATATCTAAGACGAAGACAAAAAAATTACAGTTGAAAATAATGGGAACAAAGCAGTTGGGTCGCTTTAATCATTGAACTGATTTTTTAGCTTTCAAAGTTAGAGGGATCACTAATTGAACTTATATTGATCATCACCTTCTCTGTTATTTTTGTTTGCTTCTTGAAGTTAGAAATTAGTCTTGTAAATATCTCTCACCAATGAGGTTAAGGGGGGGTTAACATTTCAGTTGGCCCCCTTTCTTCCATCTTGTATTTCTTAGAAGAAGCTAAGAAAGAATTTGGGCTAGGACTGAAGCCTCTTGAAATGATCAGGTTTCAAGTTCTCAGAGTTTCCTAAGAGTTTCTTTAAGGTTCCGTAACCATGCCATAACAGTCTTCACGTTCACGTCATGTACCTTCATGGAACATTTGAAAATGAAATTATTTGAAACCTTTCCGATGTTATAACATCACTTTTGTACTTTGCGAGTAATTTGATACAAAAAACAAGTGAAAATGAAGTAAAAATTTGCCAAGGATTTCTTTTATCAAAAATAGTTTCTTGGGTTTTATTTTTCCAGTACCAGAGTTTCTTGATGTTCTGGCAATCTGAGAGCTGAGTTTCTAAGAATTACGGGGACATTCAAAGAATCTCAGAGTTGTTTCTTATAAAGGACTAGGAAGTAAAAGCGCGAGCTCCGCTCGCGCTTTAACATTCCTAGCTCCTGCGGAGTGCTTTTTATGGTTACCGTACTCCATCAGTGACCACCATTTAAATTCAGCATGAAATCAGGGTTGGTAGATCTCCGGACCGCCCCGAAGACAAACCAGGGGTCGGAAAAAGGTCAGATGAAGCCAAGCAATGGACACTTGCATTCCATTGTTTTCACATACTATATTGTGTAGCTCCGATGAAAACCCTATATCTTTGATGTTGCCTTGCAAAGAAAAATGTCCTAGATTGTGATCGTCTGTACTCCAGTTTGTAGAGAATTGAATGATAATTGACCAAAAATCTCAAAAGAAGCCAAAATTAAGCCAAACAGTCAAACTTAATTTTGAAGCCAAGAATAAGAGGAACGAGCCAAATTTCCAAAATTTGGCTGAAAAAAGCCAAGTTAGGTACCAACCTTGTATGAAATCAGAGCAGTTGTGGTCATTCATAAGAATATAACTAAGTAAGAGTGGTACGCTATACGTCAGAAAATGAGAAAATCAGACATGCCCCTTTCTATAACATCCCTTTACTCCCAAATAAGCCTCACCTAAGCCTCAACAAAGTTGTTACGTTTTCAGCACATGAATCCATTAGCAGATGCTTCAGAGTTCCCTCACATCTCTTAGCTTCAGAATGATTAAAGAGACAATTTCGCCCTTCACCCCTGGCCACTGTTTGAAATTCATCAATTTACTTCGGAGTTCCTAAGGAGCCGTTGTCACCTGAAGTTTTTTGTATGCAGGCTGCATCTTCAGAAAGTCTGTAAATCAAAGTTGGCCTAGTAAAAGATGCGAGTCTCCACGGTAATAGTTGAACTGATGGTGAAAATTTGACTTTACATGACTTTTCCATCAGCTCATCTGCTGCAAAGTGAATACATATTTCAACTTACGTAGGCCAAGTTTTATTTTCAAATGGTCTGACATTGCAACATGCCTGCAAAGGACCCTGGGTGACAATGGCTCTTTAATTGCTGCCGACCATTGATACTCTAAATCTACTATTGATAGATGATACATCTGTCTCTGAGCCAGCAATGTACCCAGGAATTGGAAAGGGGGAGGGGGTCTGATGGTTGTTTCCCTTCATGCAGTTTAGGTCAAACCTGGAGCCTATTGATAAAGACATGTCATGAATAGTCTAGATTCGTTTCAAATATCTAAAAGAAGTTGGCTTCCAGGGTAATTCTTTGAATGGTCAGACTTTGAGAAGAAAGCCTATCCCTTCCATGCTCCAACGTCGCTTGGAAATGTTGCTAACTTACCCCACCACTTTCTTCTAAAATTAGAAAGAAATGAAAGTGTAAATGAAAGCTGAACAATATGCTTTGAGCATATCCTTTTTATTTGCTATTTGCAAATAAGAGCTCTTCTTTTTCTCCACGGTGACTCGTCTTTTCATTGCAGTTTCGATCTTACCTAAGGATTTCTGACTTTTCTATAAAGTTTCCTAATCTTTTCGAATTTGACAAGTGGCATTTCACTCATTCGAAAAAGAGTGCGAGATTTTTTCAGAACGGAAGGATTTTTTACGGACTTTGGTGGAACATTCGTGGAAACCAAAGGACTTTTGCGGAAGATGTGCAAGAAGTTTGAAATGCCCCTCGGAATTTTGGGGCAATATCCCCAATCCCCACAATTTCTGCGACTGTTACAGAAGCCTACCAATATTTAAAATTGCTCTAGTGCCTTTGCAGTAATACAGGAAACTGAGAAGGCAGCAGTAATACTTATTTCCTGCATAGTATGATACAGGAAATAAGTGAAAATAAGTCAAACTATGCCAAGGCTTTTCTTGAATGAAATGAATAGCTGCTAAGTTATATTTCCTTGCATTGGAGATTCTTAATTCTTTGATGACCTAAGAATGGAGTTTCTTATAAGCAGTTTTTTTATGAAAGAAACATTCGTGTACATCTCTCACTTATAAAATAGATGTGTGCATTGATATGTAAGGAATTGGAAATAAGGGTGCTCTGTGAGAAAATACTATGGTATGTTAGAATTCAGCTTTTCATATGAATAAACTGCGATTTTATTGAAATATGAAACATCTCGTTGGTGCCCATAGGTAACCTTTAGCCTCAAATGGAGGATTCAGTGGCATGGGATATGTCCTTTCAATCGGACCGTACAACCGCACGACCCCAGATCCTACGACCCCAGACCATACGATCATTCGACCATTCGACTATACGACCCCGGTCCAAAGTTTGATATACATAGCTGACAAAATTTTTTCACCACCGATGGTTTAGTGAACACGCAAGACATTAGTACGTGTCAAAGTTTTCTTGGTCACGTAGAATTCTGTGTATTCATACTGAGCTAGCCAGTTGTTGTAAACAAAACCGGCCCCTCTGAATACAATTAGAATGGATGAGTTGAATATCCACAAATATGTACTTCTTTGCTTGATTCAAATCAGAGAAAGCAAATTTTCCATGTTTCAGTTGGATGGAAGGCAATGAAAGTAACAGACTCAGAATAGAGGGCTTTAAGGCATTTCGACCATTAGGGTTACTCCAGTCTTTCTAGCCTTTCTATCTTTTTTTTAGAACAATAACAAAGAAGTAAGAAAGTTATATCTTAAATGCAAACATTTCTTTATTCTCATCCAGATCCCCAGTCACTCATGAGCACCTCTGTTGACATTGAAAATAATGGAAGTATCAATACATCACAATAAAGTCTTGTTAACATAAAACTTTGGCCTGGGGTCGTATTGTCGTATGATCTGGGGTTGTAAGTCCCGGGTCGCAGAGTCCTCGGATCCGGTCAAAAGAACGTCTCAGTTTCTTGTGCAAATGATGAACACATTGCGTGATAGGGCAGATCTTCAATATTGCGAGGTGGCAAGCTAACGGCTGCATGCATGATACAAGTAAAAAGACTTCAGAAATGATCTTATAGCAGAAAATCTGTCCATTGTTGGACCTTTTGTACTGAATTCTCTTTCAGAGTTCGTAAACAAGTAGTACAAAAGATGATACTGATAGAAGGACAATAGTGATGAAGTCATTTACTAACTCGTTGAAAAATAGACCTAGGAACTTTCATCATTATTTACGGACATCTACATAATTTTGAAATCATGGAAAAGCGATGAATCAGGGGAGTAGCGAAGGCAGTTACTGGCTTAATTCATTACCAAACTTGCATTATTTTCATTCAACAGCAGAACCCAAAAAATAGCTATTTCGTCATCAAATAAGAAAATTGTTTTTTCAAATTCAGACTCTGCACACCTCAATTATGTTAGCTACTTAAGCTTGGCCCCAGCGATGACTGAATTGCTGAACTGTTATTCCCAGGGGGGGTACTCCCTAACTTTCAATACGGGGGGGTCCATGCCACGATTTTGTTGCTGACCCCTAAATATTACGCCTAATGTTTTGGGGACCCCAAATATTGAGTTTAATACCTTGGAGACTCACACCAAACTCCACGATTCTTACTTTTTTCAGATTTATGGACCCAAAATATTGAATTTTTGTCCATGTTGTAATTCACAGACCCCAAATATTGATTCAACGTAAAATTTCGGACCCCAAATATTGGCATGGACCTCCCCGTATTGAAAGTTATGAAGTACCCCCCCTGGGCTGTTATTGAGGTTATTTCCAAGTCACCCCTTTTGTAATAACCAAGGACTCTCCCTCGCTGTGAAACTTTAATCATACTCTAAACTCTACTTTGGTAAAATAGCTTGCAGTTTGCAATCAAATATTCTTTATATGGGTAAACAGGATTTTTTGGATTTGGCCTTGAGCCAGTCATCCCGTCAAAATTTGGAAATGACGACTCTGTGTTCAGGCTCGCTAGGTTCATTTGTACTGTTGTACTGTATGCCATTTTGGCCGAGGCAGAGAAACTCAGGCTATGTGTATGGCCTTTAATAAAAGCGTCAAAAATCAATTTCAAGAGTAATCACTTTGTAACTTGGGCCAAATCTTCATTAAGAATTGGGTAAAGGTTCTATGCGTTGTAATCAGTAAATTTATAACCAGAAGACCTAAATAACTACAAGGGCAGACTCTTAATTTGTAGCACTGCGACAAAACCAAGAGGAGAGCCTCTGCAAAATAGGGCAAGAACTTCGTTGTATCTAACGTGAGCATCGAAATACTTTACCACGGGCCAAATAGATACTGCAGCTAACATAATATCAACTATTTGCAAGCTTTTACTCCCTTGGTGTTTGGAAAAAGCAGCTGCACAACTTGTTTTTAGCTCAGATTGAACATTTCTATGGCTGCCATCAGCATCCACAAAGAAAGGTCGAAGGTTAAGGCCCATTGTTGAATTGAATTGCTAAAATTTGGGTACAAAACCCCTCCTCACATTACCCCAAGATACTGTACGAAGAAAAGTATTGGACCACAAGCAAGCCTTTATCGTCAGCTATTTTTCATAATTTTTCTTAAATTTTTGGAGGTAAGCAGTAGGCGTAAGGAGCTGCGTGCGGGAAAGTGTCACAAACAGGAATGTGCGTAACAAAACTCTTCATCGCTTATGTACGTGTACTAACACATTTCCGTGTCCAAGACTTTCTGCATCTATCTTTGTTGGTCACGTGGCATAGAACAATGCTCTTGGAAACACAAGCTGGTGTTCAATGCGTAATTCTGCATAACTGGGTAGTGGGTACGGTACCGAGGGGCATTTCACTCATTCGAAAAAGCGTACGAGATTTTTTCAGAAGAAAAGGATTTTTACGGATTTTTGATGGATTTTGCTTGCAAACAAAAGGATTTTTGCCAAAGGCGTACGAGATTTTTTGGAGTGAAATGCCCCTCGTACGGTACCCTCGAAATCGCTAAGGGCAGGGAATGGTAGTCTGTATACCAGATCGCTGCACTTTTGTCTGGAGCTTTAGTGTGACAACTGCTGTGCAAAGTAAGCACGGGCTATGAGAACAGTGGCCCGCTATGTTGCAGGCCTCTGCTCACATCCAATCTGATAGTCAGTACACTGTTGAATTGCAAAACTTTTGTACCCTCTGATCTGTGACCATGGCTTTTATTGTATTCAAAGCCATTTTCGACTATGCAACGACCAATCTCTTCTCTTCGACGTGGTCCTAATGAGAACGATGGACCACGTCCAGGACATCCAAAAACTGATTGCTTTCTTATTTGCCTTGAGAACGATAGGCCGCTAATGACCGTTTTCAAATTGATTAAATTTTCAATGTTAGTTACAATGATCGAATTTTCTAATCATTTTAGTTTTCAAATTTCAATTTTCATACGTTTTAATTCCTTTCTCAAAACATTTTTGTATTTTATTTTTTTGCATTTTTTTCATTTGTTAATCCTTCTTTCCACATTTGGTGGAAAATTCTTCTCGCCAAAATCTTCCTTTGTTCGCAAGAACGATTCCACTCGAAAGTTGAATGGGTTCTACTTTTGAGTGACGTCATTTTTCCGCAAGCCAATCAGATGGGTGGAAAATGTCATTGCGTTGATTCGAGTCTCATAGTATGCTGACTATGAGGTCCAAAAGGATGTCATATCTACCACTAACTTAAGCAATATGTTATTTTAGTTTGGGTCCATTACTTATGAGACACATCAGTCCACCGTTTTTGTAACAGAAAAAGGCTGCAAGAACAATTTCATTTTGGACATTTTACTGCACATATCCTTTCAGATTTGAAGACTGTAAAACTGCACGATCTCCTTCTTATAAAATTGTTTAGTTTTCTACCGGGTGACTCAAAAAAAAGTTTAGGCGTTTGAAGGGCTGTGGAATAAAAAGTATGTGACCGATATTCAAAACTAAAGTGTTAATCAATCACTCAAAGGCTAACTTAGATGACAAATTTTTGTTTGGTAGTATCCTTCATCTTACAGACCCAGAAATTAGGAAAATGCTGGTAAAGGGCATGTTTGGGAACAGAAATTCCACATTCCATTCCGGTCCATGATTTACCTGCTATTGAAATTTTGGAATTCAGCATCTCAAACTGACAATGTAAACTTCAATGCCACATAAATCATGGACCAGAATGGAATGTGGAATTCTTGATTCCCATACAAACCCCTTACAAGCATTTTGATTGTTGTTGTGTCTTAGATGTTTGATTTTACCAAACAAAATTTTGTCATCTAAGTTAGCCTTTGAGTGATAGATTAACACTTTAGCTTTGAATATCGGTCACATACTTTTTATTCCACAGCCCTCCAAACGCCTAAACTTTTTTTTTGACTCACCCGGTATATGAATGTGTTAATAAGATCCCTTCTTCTTGTTTTCGTCCTTTCTTTGACTTAGTTGGATCTGTTCATCAATATGTTATTCGGCAAATCATCAAAAGTGATATTTTCGTAACCAAGAAAAACCCTGCAATATGGTCTTAGGTCAGTACGTTGTTGAGGAGCTAAATGCTGGAATGACATTCCTGTGGATATAAAACAATCAGCCAACTGTTCGAGAGACCTGTTTCCAAACTTACAGAAAAGGTTGCAGGGTCTGCCCCCGTTTGAGAATTCTCGGATTCGTTTTATTTTTCTCTCTTTTATTTTATTTTCAATAAGTATATAAATAATTAATTCTTGTAAATAGGTTTTTGATATTATGGTTTTTATTGTAATTAGCTTAGGGCAGTTTATTTGGTATTTTTGTAATTAACGTTTTTATCGGAGGGCCCCTTGAAAAACGGCTTTTGCCGAAGGGCAACCCTCCTTAAATATATGAAATGAAATGAAATGAATGAAATGAATGGTCAAGTCTTGGAATGGAAATAAATGGAAAGAAAAGTGTGCAATTGGATTGCTGACTCATTATTTTTGCGGAACATTTGCATTAACTTGTTTCCCACAATTTCTTCTGATGCTGGGAAAATTTTTATGACGCACTTGAAATGTTACATGCAGTATTCGTTCATTTCTCGATTTATTTTATCCAGTAGTGCTTTTGTTTTGATTCATTTACAACGTACAATGCCGGATGAAAGTGAATTAACTCGTCTCCAGCGTTTCCTCGACCTTTATAAATGAAATGTTCCAATGTCTTTCGTTGCTGATTTCAGGTTTTGTTCACGGGGTTGTCTACTTCAAAGCGAGTCGATTGGAAAAAATTGCCCTGGACCGACTATTGTGTGAAAGGATCTCGCGTTGTGAATAGCGACAACCACCCCCTATCAATAAAACCAGGTAGTAAATAATATTTTGATTCCAGGAACACATTCCTGACATTGGTGACCTTTCGTGGAGTTGGGAGAGGAGCATTTTTAGAACACCTGATGCTGGTAGTATTTATGAGAGATAAAAATGAAATGAAACAGTTAAGATGATATGAGACGCAGCTCTCCATGGGAAAATGAGAAATAATGAAAGGGAAACATGGGAATTATATTATGTACTCTTTCCATGATTAACTGTGAAAGTACCACAAAACTCAACCAGGGATTCTCTTCGTAACCTGTTCACTGAGCTTTAAAGTATAGCCTGTCACAAATGATGAAGTGGAAGAATTGCAAATAGATTTATGCAGCCTTTTATCGGTTTCACAGCACTATCTGTTCAATAAATCAGTCATCTGCATGGCGAGAAGAGTGCTGGTGAAAGACAAAAATCTGATGTCTCATAATTGGCGAGGTGATCTTGGTTCAATACTTTTTTCGTTTTGAGTTCTCTCCCGTGCCTTACCCATAAAGCACTTGCTGGCAGCTGGAATCGCCACTGATAAGACTTGCCAACTAAAAACAAAAGAGATGATACGTCATCTGATTGCATCCCACTTTCAAAATGCCATCTCATTGGACCAATATCAACAGATGTTGCGTGAGACCAATTTACCCGACCTCGTGTCTTGGGCCTTTTGTCATGTTAGGACAGACAAACAAGGGCAGATTTTGTAATACAATGGTATCAGCTGCTTTGGTTCACTCCGCAATTCAAAGCGATTAGCGAATGCGGACAAAAGAAATTCTCTCAGCGATTAATTCAAAATAAACAAAGCCGCAAAGTTGCCCTGAAACCAGTACGGCAAACTCTCACGTTTACATTTAAAATTATCCTATCTGAAACCGGCTTATCTCAAAAGTCGGTTTTCCAATTTGTCCTGATCCGTAGAGATAGGGAAATTTCCTAAGTGGCAAAAAGGATGTGGCCATTAAAACTTTTCCCGGGCCTTCCCCTCTGACTCCTGTTTGCATTTGCCGCCCCCCCCAGTTCTTGGTGGCTGGTGCCCCCCGCCACTCACTGTTTGTACTCACAATTTGGAGTGTGACAACCGAATAACCGAATACATTTGTCACCACTTTCACGCTTGATATAGATGGCACATCTGGGTTTGCTGCATGTCGAGCAGGGATGAACATTCCAGGTAAACGCAAACTGTACTGGCGCAAATAACGTGCCATAATGCATGACCGTGGATAATGCATCACAGTTCCAACGAATGATGCCCAAAGGTTTCAAAGATCACAGAAGATCAGTGGCAATCATAAGGAAATTAATCTTCCAAGTTTATCTTTTTGGACTGATAGATGAACAAAGATCAAATTTTGTTTTTATTTTGGAATCATCTTCCTGATAGAATTAGACCAGAAGATACATGGCTCTCTCGAGTATTTGAGCATTAGAAGAACACCGCAAATAAAGTTTTGTGAGTTAGATAGATACATTAATAAATCTCCAGAACTATTAACTACTATATTAAAACATTTACACATGATGCATACTTCTACATAACTTCAAATGGTATTTACACTACGATTATATCAATAGTCAATTTATACAACGAGTATACAAATACTAAACAGTTACTGTTTAATAGGGTAATGATTACGGGAGTAAGGACGGTTAACTATCTAATATTTTGCCGGGAATTTGAGTTCTCTTGCCTCGATGGCATTTGTTTTAAAAGTGGGACACTAATCTGAGGAAAGAATGCACATTAAACATTACGGTTGAAGAAATTTAAGAATTGAAGACATAGATTTAGGCCAGCAAGCTCTAGCTTTCTTTTCTACTAGTTGCCAATTTATCTACCGTTTTACACAAAAAGGGCTCATGTCATTTTTATTCCTGGAAACTACCGGGTGAATCAAGAAAAAGCTCACACGTTTGGAGGGCCGGGGAATAACGGGTATGTGACCGATATTCAAAACTAAAATGTTAATCTGTCAGTCAAGAGGCCAACTAAGATGTGAAACTTTTGTTTGGTGAAATCACTCATCTTTAAGGCCCAGCAATTAGAAAAATGTCTACAAAGAGGATGTATGAAAACGCAAATTCAACGTTTCACTCTGGTCCTGGTCCATAAATTACTTGCTATTGAAATTAAGATTAGTTTTGAATATCGGCCAGATAGTTTTTATTCCATAGTCTGCTAACCATGTAAACTTTGTTTTGCTCACCCGGTAGTGAAAATCGAAAGGATTAGCTAATATCCATTTCTTAATTTCGATTAAAACCTGAAAGAACAGTAGACAAACCATGATGCGATTGAGTAATGTTAAACATTAAAACTTTTACAGCGCCAAACCAAATAAAAAGCTTATTTATCTTTGGCGCTTTACAAAACCTAATGTCCAGTGTCCTGTGTATCTAAAAGTATCAAAACATTTTATGAAGTATTAAAAGCAATTTTGAAATAATGTGTCTTAAGGCGTTTTTTAAAAAGATAATGTTCCTCCACAAAATCTAACGAGCAGTCGTGTGGACCTGTTATCAACTTTTCAATAATCAAGGATCACGTAATTTCATTTTTGACCACAAGATCAGCAATTAATTTGGCATTATTACCGGTAAGTTTAAATTGCCTTAAATCACACCTTAAAATGCTAATTAGAGTTGTTTGGGCTAGGCTAGTGACAACGTTAAACTTGTCAAATAAACTTATATTCAAATGTACCTTGTACCTTTATTCTAGCTGACTAACATCTACGACAGTTAACGCAAAATTAAATATACAAAACAAACGCTTAGATGCAACGAACAGCAATTTTTTGCTCTTTAACACAAAAGAAACTCGGTTGACCAGCTATTGCTTCGATTAAAGAGTCTTTTCCATGTTTCATCTTGGTGTGGTTGTTACATAAAGTTATTTATGGCTACTAGCAAAGCAAATAGAAGAAGTGAAAGATGTCCTGATGTCAAAATTGCGAAAAAATCAATGCAATGAAATAAGAATTGTTGAAATTGAAAAATCGTCTCCTATCAATTTAAAATGCATGTTGCAGTCTTCTGGGAACAAGTCTGTCCATTATCAACAAAATGAAATATGGGCAAGCGACATCTGTACAGCATATCTGTTCTCAGCAGCGAAACCGTCAAATTCAATTCAGAAAATGGCCAACGAGAGATTTGAAGTGATTCACTGTTTGTAGGGAAACATTACTCATTGATTTCCACTACTGGTGGCAAACTGGGAACTACATTTGCTGTATGTGTCAACAACACTGCTGCAGCAGCATTCTTAACATAAGGTGTTCTGAAATATATCGTTGATCTCTGCTACGTAAAATCATTTTTCATGCTTTCTTTAACTTGTTTCATGAAAAAGGACAAAAACTGCTACCGCAGTTCATAAAGTCTGTGCTTTGTAGGATATTCTTTAGCGGAAATTCTACGTACCATTGCACAGCGCTATAGACAGAAACTGTAACTCCATCACGAAGTAATACAACACTTGGGCTTTAGCAATCAGCAAAGATGTAGAACAGTTATGAAATCCCTCATAATCAACTTGAACACCAAAAGATATTGGATTACAACAACCAGCAGCTATGTGGGTATGAAATGCCGCATGCGTAACTTGAAAGTGTGGTTCTGAGCACGTACGAAATCCGTCATGATCTCATTTTCGCCAGGAGGATTCGCAAGTAGGTATGGTACAATCTATACATAGATGCAATTTGAATCTACTGGAAAAGGACCACTGGATGACATATACATGAAGCAGAACTGACATCTCACTGCCTCTCTCAAAAAGAAGCCTTAGACTCCTCCCCATTATAAAGCAGTCGTGGCAGCGTTTGGATCCTCCATTTGCACAATAACGCTTGAAGCTGATGCAAAAGAGGCCAGGCTCTGTCTGACGCCATTCTCAGTGACTATGTCATCCTCTCTGACATTACTGCTGCTGATCTCTTCAGGGTCAACGGTAATGCTCGTTGAAGCCACATGACTTAAATCTGAAAAATATGATAACGGAACATGGTTGTGTGCTGTCTAGCATAATGAAGAACAGGAAAAAAATGAGGTAGACGTTGATGATCAAGGCTCCTTTGGTGGCAAAAAAGGTTCTCACTAATTTTCATATTTGTTTGTAGTTTTTATCTTTATGTTAAAAGGGCGCAAGGTAGACACATCATTGTGCTCCTTGCGGTATCGTTTTTGGTAGTGTAATGGAGTAATTTTGTAAGTAGTGTAGCTAGTGATGTGTGATGTAAATGATTATTGATATATATGAAAAAAAATTCATAAATGACCCTTTGTCAACAGTTTAAATTTCTATAATATCATTGAAACAATTGCATGAAAAAAAGTTAGGAAAGCATAACGATCATACAGTCGCTTGCCGTTGGGATGGTTTCCTGCAAGTGCCTGAATAAATTACGCCACTTCTTCTCAAAATGAAGAGGGATCCAGCAAAATCATTTTTTTGTCCGTAAGAGGGTTAAACATTTTTCTGTACCCTGCATCAAAAGTTTCATCAAATCTTAATTTGTATGTGAAATCCAGAGTTCATTTCATAACGAACAAAAATCGGTACAACTAACTTTGAAAGTTCCACAAAGTAGTTTTCAAAACAAGAAAGTACCTTCTTCATCCTCAACAACGTCATTTTCTGTATTCTCGTGGTTGATAACATTCAACTGAGCATGAACTTCGATTTCACTCGTTGATGGGATCTCTTTGGCTTTGGCTGGAAGTGTTACATCCATACGACATGTTGGGCACAACCGATTGATCTTGAGCCATTTATCAATGCAAGTAATATGAAACATGTGCTGGCAGGGTAGTTGCCTACGATGAAAACAAGATAATGATCAAAATTAGAAAGGTTGTTTGGTTAATGCAGTAGCTTTAGGGGATCTAAATTGCAAGAGTTTCCTAGAAAGAATTCAAATTGAACATTGGCTAAAAGTATCATTTGTCTAAATCTGTTATCACATTTTCTAAGACACCAGATCCTCTGGTATGTAAAATAACAGAGCAAGCAAGCAAGCAAGCAGGTAAGCAACGAAGCAAGCAAACAAGCAAGCAAGCAAGCCATAGTTATTTGTTATCACAGGATGGGTATATGGGCAGCTATACGGCTGATGTGGGCCTGCGGCTCTAAGGCTTGCACCCTAAGAGGTGCCTATGAGCACTCCTTGGAAGGATGGACCGACCTTGGAAGGATGGACAGCTGAGTTGACTGTTGGCTTGGGGCTTGTAGTGTCAGCGATGAAATTCGAACCAAGGCGGGCAGAGCCCACAAGATTCGGAACACCATTGCGCTAAAGCCAGCGCGAGTGAAATCTTTTACGATGGTAGATCTTATTTAATTCGATTGATCATAGAATACAAAGGATCATGGAAAAATTCGCTGATGCCATCTTTGACATAGTTACCTATCGTCAAAAGTACTTGAAACATTTGTGTTTTCACTGGTACATGGCATTCCTTTTACTTATATGATAACTTTGCGAGTGTTTTTGCAGAGAAACTCGTTTCCACAAGCTACGGTCCTTGTTATCTTTAAGCAGTTGTACAAATCTGTTGCTAAGAGCGAGGACAAATTCTATGTTTGGGCATCATTATCCACTATCCTCTGTGCAAAACTCCAGGATAGCTTCTGATTATCGAAATAGACGGATCACTTACAATGGCTTTTTTCTGTATGGAAAGAATTAAGAAACTTCAAAACGGGTGACCAAATTTTCTTGGAAGCACTTCATTTGGTATAGAAAACCCACGGCGGATTTTCACTTCACTTTCACTTGTTTCGTCTATTGTATTGCTCGAAAGATTCTCTAGTAATGCCTAAACAGTGGCACTTGGGCTAACCCTTTGGGTCGGTGACACTATGATTAAGGCAAACGAGCAAAAGCCTTTCAAGGAAGGTTTGCATTCGACCAGTGTTTACTCCTTGAAATCTTTCATGCAAAGCAAGGAGGTAAACTGATTGCATATTCGTAGTTAACAATATTTATAGACTGATGGACGCTCAAACTAAGACTCATGGACTATCACATTGAAAATTAGGACGAAGTTTACCTCCCAAGCAACACGGTCCGAAAAGCTAAGTGCTCAGGCAATAGCAGATGGGCTTAAGTTGCTGGCTCGAGCATTCGACGCTAAAACATCTCAAAATGAGTTATCATTGATAATAGCCATGATAAAAATCTGCAAGTATCCTAATTAATGTTTTCTTAACCCAAGAATCAACAAAACTCTTACTGCGAATCTGGAGTTCCACAATTTTAAGGTCAGGTAGCTTCCATGGGTTTCACCGCAGCAAGGAGAATTTCAAACGGTCGAAGGTTACTTGTCTCGCTTTGAGACTACGCCGTAACCCCGTTTCTGAGTGCACAGATAAATCTGTGCATTTCTGCCTCAATCTTTATATGAAAATTCTTAAGTCCCAGTTTGTGCAAAAGTACAAAAAGTTGTTATTGTTGTTGTTGCTGTTGTTGCTATAACTGGGACTATGTCGTGAGTCTAGCAAGAAGATATAAATGAACTACTGTACCTATCCCTTAGTCAAGCAAATTTCCAGTTTGGGCATGCATTTTCACATTCAGAAGTCCTCAGAGGATTATGAAAAGATCAAAATATCTTCTGATATATCAGTGTAAACATTTGGATGTAAAACGATCGTGGTCGTACAGTATTGGTTGAAAATGAAAGTCACATGTAAGCTAATTTATTAACAATTTTTCAAGATAAATTTTGGAATTCTTCTGCCACTGGTATAATCAAACATGGCAACCTGTAAAAATGTTAATGTCCTCTTCACAGAAACAATTTCATCCGGGCAAGCAATCATTTAATATTTGTTTTAGTGTGCCTTTAGGCCATCCACGAGAAAGCGATAACAAAGATTTGGAAACAGATTTCCAGAAAAGGAACAAAAGAGGAATTAAGCACAGAGCTTATTCTTAGCAAAAGATTTAACTGTGAACGCATGCAAATCATTAAAACGCAAGCAGCTGGAATCGAAAAGAAATGAAACTATGCTCTACAGTGCTCTAATCTTTCACGGCTTAGAGACATACTTTCCTGAGTGAGATAACAACAACGAAACGAGATTCTTGCTGGACAATAAATCAGAAGTATCCGGCATAAGGGAAATGCACAACGTTGCCTTTACAAATGTTACAATCTTTACACCTACAATCGACATGAAGTTATGTCGATAGGGTGTCGATAACTAATCGCTGCTTAGATAAAAAATACCATAACTTGGGCATACAAAGATAGCAATTCGACGGTATTCTTTTCAGATACTGGTAGTATGTTTTTCAAATAAAGCCCTAATTTGGATTTGTGTACCAAAGTTGTAAATCCCTTTTATTTGCTCATAGATCTGTGTTTTGACAAAAGACACTAGTTGCTGAGTTGATTTAGATAAATGCCTAAATCAACCCCAGGCTTATTTAAGATTAAATGGGCTTTTCAATAAACCACGGAATCATTTTTCATTGAAAAACAACTGGTCTGGTATAGACGTATATGCTGCTTGTTATTAAGCGAATGAAATGACTTTTAAGATGATGAACTATAAGAATTTATCAAGAGCTGTTAGGCTTGAGATCGTCAGCATAACAAAAGAACGTTGCTCTTGCCAACAGATTATATGAAGACTTCAGCCAATTGGAGGGCACTGACCCACCTGTATACTGGTGAGAGCTAATTGGGTGGCGTCACTGAAGCCCAATGTCATCTACAGACCTTTTACGTATTCTGCAAAGAAGTCTGGATCGAGCTTAGTATTCAGTTTTACAGGTCTCATAAAAAATATTCTGCGCCTGCGAGCAAATGGTTAGGGAGTTGCAGAATTGCAACGATTACAGAAGGCAGCTGCGAGTTTTGTTTTCGGCAAATATGTCTCCACCAAAGATATCCTAAAACTGAGCTGGCTTCCTGAAGAAAAGAGACGGGCGTTCAACTGCATGAAGCTTACATACAAAGCTATTCATTATGAAAACTGGCCAACTATCAATCAAATAGAAACCAAAACGACAGGACGCATGCTCCGTAGTAGTAACGACTTAAAGCTTATGGTCCTCGATGATAAAAGGAACGTTTCAAGATCAAGCAAGCAAACAATTCAACAGACTGCCATCTACTGTTCGACACGAAACAACTCTACCCTCGTTCTGTAATAGCCTACGGAAACATCTTTTTAAGCAAGCTAAAGAACGACTTGCCAATTAATTTTTTCTGATCGTTTAATTTAATAACTATTCACTTAAGCAAGGAGGAAAAATCTTTTGACTTTTGCGTGTTTGTTTACATTTTATGCGTGTTTGTTTATGTTTTGTTCGTGTTTGTTTACGTTTTTCTTGGGAGCCAATCATAAGGCTCCTACATTTCACGTGACTTTGTGGTAGATTTGTAGCTAATGGCGTCGTATGAACGCAGAAGCTGTGGCGTGGGGCATTTGGAGCAAAACCATACTCCATATTTAGGCCCGGAAGCACATTAATTTTTCGAGAGTTTTCAAAAACTTTTAATCAGACAAGAAAGACTGATATTTTCCTAAAATGTTTGCCAAAGCCTAAAATGATGAAATTTGAAAGCTCGAAAATATCGCAGTTAGCTTTTTAACGATTTTTGCCGCCCTCCATTCTGCCTAACAAGGCCTACTTGACAGATGATGCTATGTTTCCTTGATAAGAATTTGTCTCTACAGCACAGTTTTCAGCGCAACGGAAACTATTGT
Organism: Aurelia sp. 3 sensu Dawson et al. (2005); assembly: GCA_964020215.1. Lineage (NCBI taxonomy): Eukaryota > Metazoa > Cnidaria > Scyphozoa > Semaeostomeae > Ulmaridae > Aurelia > Aurelia sp. 3 sensu Dawson et al. (2005). Next base: position 11,652,181 of record OZ026590.1, read on the forward strand.
TATGACAATACTTTTCAACTACTTTTTTCTTCATTTAACAACACAAGCACAATTGTACTGGAAGACCCAAAGTTTCCTTGCCTGTTAGAATCTAAATCACAGATCGTTGTTGAAATACGTGAGATTGCCTATGTGATTCTTCTTCGTTTTGAGTTATATTTTGCAGTTTGCTACATTAGAAACAATCAGATGGAAATGAAACGAAGGGAATGAAAAAAGCATCAAGGCACGAGGGATAACTGTGAAACGTAGAGCTTTCTCTACTCTACTCGCAAGTATCTCTAAAATCAAATACATCCAGAAATTACTGAATTACTTTGCAAGGCGTTTAAAATTCTGCTTGACCTCTGGTTGACCTCATCCTCTCATCAGATTGGCCTTAGTCAGAAAACCGAAAGCCAAAGCAATTTGAAAAGGTAAATAAGTAATAACTTACCCTGTTTTCATTCACTTAGACCAAGCAATACTAAATAAACAAAGTTCCACTTGTTTAATTCTGAACAGAGTAAATTCCAAGCGATAAAATGAAACTGTTTTCACTTGCCATAATTGACCAACACAGCCTTGACTGTGCTCTCACAATAAGTTGACGAATGTGAAATGTACATCGATTCCAAAATCTCGGAAGAAATGGCGCGAAAACAATCTTGTCTCCAGTCTCCAAAAATGTTTATATGTAATGAAATACACAAATTTATTTGATAATAATAAAAAGTTCTTGCTTTATAAGAAACCAATCCCTCAGATTACACAAAAAATAAGAAACTTGAATGCTTGAATATTTTCTAAAGAACAGCTTTCGTAGGGGGGTGTTTTCTACAATTGAATTGGTTCAATGCTGACTAAATTCTCGAAAAATCAGTACCTTTTCAAGAAGACACAAGATCCTTTCCAGAAACAATTCCGTTGCTTGTAAGGATACATCTTTTTATAAGAAATTGCTTATGATTAGAAACTCAACTCTCACATCGCCAAAAATTAAGAAACCACGTACAGGCAAAATGTAAATTAAGGAAGTATCTATTTTTGACAAAGGAAATCCTTGACATATTTTTGCTTCATTTTCAGTTGTTTACTTTATCATATTACAGTACCTGAGTGAATACCTAAACGTTGAAAAAGCATAAAAAACATTGTTTGAACTATTCACCAGAGCACAGTTAGTAAAAATGAAAATTGCCATGGCAGCTCTTGAGTATTCAAAATCTGATAGTTATAAGAAACTTCTACTATTGGTCCAAATTCTTTTAGCTGATGAAAAAAATGCTTGTAGAGTTCTAAAGTTTGGAACTGCATGTGTGTTTCTAATTCCAGAATTCTCATATCTTAATGGGCGAAGTTTGGAGATGTCAAGAGCTTATCTATTTTAGTTAGAAAAGCTTCCAATTTACTTCAGCAATGTCTAATCATAACATCGACAATCAAATACATTTACTCGTCAGTTTCCTAGTTATGAACTGAAAATGACTGCGGTAAAAAAGATAGAATGAAGTTTGTTATGGAAACATCTTCTATTTTAGGAGACTGGCGACAAGATTGTTTTCGCGCCATTTCTTCCTAGATTTTGGAATCGATGTACATTTCACATTCGTCAACTTATTGTGAGAGAACAGCCAAGGCTGTGTTGGTCAAACATGGCAAGTGAAAACAGTTTCATTTTATCGCTGAGAATTTGCTCTGTCCAGGATTAAACAAGTGGAACTTTGTTTATTCAGTATTGCTTGGTCTAAGTGAATGAAAACAGGGTAAGTTATTACTTATTTACCTCTTCAAATTGCTTTGGCTTTCATCGGTTTTCTGACTAAGGCCAATCTGATGAGAGGATGAGGTCAACCAGAGGTCAAGCAGAATTTTAAACGCCTTGCAAAGTAATTCAGTAATTTCTGGATATATTTGATTTTAGAGATACTTGCGAGTAGAGTAGAGAAAGCTCTACGTTTCACAGTTATCCCTCGTGCCTTGAGGCTTTTTTATTCCCTTCGTTTCTTTTCCATCTGATTGTTTCTAATGTAGCAAACTGCAAAATATAACTCAAAACGAAGAAGAATCACATAGGCAATCTCACGTATCTCAACAACGATCTGTGATTTAGAATCTAACAGGCAAGGAAACTTTGGGCCTTCCAGTACAATTGTGCTTGTGCTGTTAAATGAAGTAAAAGTAATTGAAAAGTATTTTTATTATATTAGTTTCCGTTGCGTTGAAAACTGTGCGTAGAAACAAATCTTTATCAAGGAAACACAGCATCATCTGTCAAGTAGGCCTTGTTAGGCAGAGTGGAAGGCTGCAAAAACCCTTAAAAAGCAAATTGCGATATTTTCAAGCTTTCAAATTTCATCATTTCAGGTTTTGGCAAAAATTTTAGAAACGATACTAGTCTTTCTTGTCTGATTCAAAGCTTTTGAAAATTCTTGAAATTAATGTGCCTTCGGGCCTAAATATGGAGTATGGTTTTGCTCCAAATGCCCTACGCCACAGCTTCTGTGCTCATACGACGCCATTAGCTACAAATGCACCACAAAGTCACGTGTAAAATAAGAGCCTTATGATTGGCCCCACTATAATGTAAACAAACACGCAAAAATGTAAACAAACACGCAAAAAGATTTTTCCTCCTTGCTATTCACTTAAGCGTTTTTACATTTCTTTCATTTCAAGTTTACTATTCCTTGAATACAATTGTAAACATAGGGAACAACACCTTTTTAGCTTGAGTTAAAGAGCCACACTTTAGTTGTGGATATGCTCATAAAAAACCATGTATGTATGTATGTATGGGTGAAGGATAACGTGCAAAATGCCCGGGGGGAAAGAAACTACCATATATGCAGGTACGGGATGTGGCATTTTTTGGGGTGCCTTTTTCGAGCAGAAAATAAATTTTGGGGTATCATTTTAGGTAAAATCACAAGTAGTCATAAATTTTGGGGTGTCATTTTAGAAAAATAACTCTTTAGGGTATTGATTTTGATCAAACGTCACTTACCTGGTTAAAATTTTGGATGGCTGTCACAATTTTAGGGTATCCATTTTCAATGGCCAGTAAATTTTGGGTATCGTTTTCGCGAAAATTTATGAATTTCAGGGTGCGATTTCTGACGTCAAATGGCACACGCCCGTCACCCGCCTATTGAAGTAACCCTCCCCCCCCCGGGGGAAATATCGTGTGTTCCAGACTCCTTTGCAGAGTAGCTAAAAGATCTATTCTTAGACCATGTATTTGATTGTTGAATGGTAAATGGATAGAACCTGTCTAGCCTGTCTTCCCAGCAGGCCATCTGCCAAAAAGATTTGAAAAACATTTCTAATCATACCTGACCTCCTGTCCATTTTTGAATTGGATTAAACAGATAATACAGCTAAAAAGAAAAAAACATTAATGAAAAAGCCTTCCAATCTGAATACAATGTCAAAATTAAATATTTTCGGAAGAACAGTTAAGTACCGTATTTACGCAAGTATCCGCTTTGAAAGTATCCAGCTTATTTTGCGACCTGAAAGAGTCTTTCTGTGGCTTATGTTGGATGAGCAAAGACACACAGAGATTTGATCGCACAGTGGTTACTGCGTGGGAGCTTCATTGTTCCTCTTTCAGCTTGTTCCTATTTGAAAATCTATCACATGAAAGAAAATTGATCTTCAGAGATCCTTCCCGTGCCTACTATGGTCTGTCAAGAGCAAAATTCATCAGTTTTGATTAAGATTTCAAGAAAGGCCGTTAGACATGCCCAACAACTATACATATTTTAGGTGCCTTACCATGCATCTCCTGATTCTGTCCTTTCCGTTAAGGCTGAGATCATTGATACTTTATCAAATGAATCTGCATTCTGTTAGAAGGAAATGAAAGACTTTAGAAGATCTTCTGCACAGCTGCGACTGGATTCATAATCGAGGCTAGGTTCACGATTGAAGTTAGATTTAGAATCCGCACAGATGTGCGAAGCTATCGTTTTAGATAAAAGGCATTGATAATACTTATTGTAGTTTCAAACAAAAGATCATACTGTAGCTACCTAAACATAACAAGAATGATTCTCACAATTTAAAAAAAAATTTCTGCGAAACTATTACCCTACGTCATTCCTGTATCCTTCCATACACCCTGGCTGGAAGGAAAACTGTACCGAGTGACCCCCCGCAAAAATGACCTGACTCAATTTGTTATAGAAAACTAAGAGGCCGATTGAAATGCTTCAAACGTTGCTCTGTCGCTGAAAGACTGCAATTCTTGTAATTTTTATCTTCTCAGTAAATTTCACAAGTTAAGGATTTCAGGGAAAAGGGCATGTTTGAAATCCTCAAAAATTCGTCAAAATAAGGGATCGATTTACAGCCATGTCTGATTTTCAAAACAACGAGAAGCGTATTTTATTTCAAGCTCGGAATAGACAACTCAGTCTAAAGTTTTCCGAGCAAGTTTATGGTCCCTACCTGCCTAAAATAATCTTGTCTCAAGGGACAAGGATACTCCTGCTTTTCTGTAAGCAATTCTTGAAGATTTTGATTTGCGAGGAAAGTTGAATTCCTTTGAAATTCCATGAGTTTGCTAGGGACTATACACTTTCTCTCGAAACTTTTGACTGAGTTCCATTTTCCCAGCCTGAAATAAAGCACGCCCCTCATTGTTTTGCAAATCTGAAATGGCTGTAAATCAATCCCCTGTTTTTGGAGACTTCTTGAGGATTTCAGCATGCCCTTTTCCCTGAAATCCTTAACTTGCAAAACATACTCATAATGCTGGTCTTTCAGCGAAAGAACAACGTTTGAATCATTTCCATCAGTCTCTTACTTATTTTCCTATTACAGATTGCGGCGGGTCACTTTTTTGAGTCGTGCGGTATGGTACGTGTAGCGCGATGCATTTCTTTGTGAGGATGCTGAAGAAAAAAATTTTCACTGTTTCGTACGGATGGAAATAGTACTTGAAGTTTTAGTTTTCACAAGAGCTTGATATAGCTTTTCAAAAATGGACTAGTGTTCTTCGTGCTACATTGGTCATCTGATTTTATGACAGGCAAAATCTCCATGAATCAGTCGAAAATCTAATAACATTTGCTCTTTTCTCAAATCATCACTGCTGATAGTTTGAAACCACTTTCACCTATCTTAGGATGTAAAGTTAAGCAAAATCAGACCATTTGTAATAAGCCTGCACGTAGAAGGAGCAGCCAACGGAGGAGTATCCACTTGATGACAACTGAGTCTGAGCACCATTGAATGATTTCCTGCACAGGCACTTCACCATTAGCAAGATCAAGGAGGAATGGATAAACAGCAGGAAAGTTCCTTCTAAGAATAAGCGAATGATGATTGTCCAAGAACGTGACCACAAGTAAATCAGAACTATCTTTCTATGGATTCATGAGTGAAAACCTCCTGGGTGGTCACGTGCATGGACAAGCAATCCTTCAGTGGTGCATAGAAAGAGCTTTCCTTTTGTTTAGATGTTCCTCCGTAGGATACTCCATCTGCGAGGAGACCAACTTTTAATAAGCCTTGCCTAAGGATTCATAAAAGTACAAACAAGACGGATCTAGTGAGGTTAATGGGATAGGAACATTGCTCACAAGAATGCTGTAGATGCAGATGAATACGAAGAAACGGAAACCACAAAATCCAGCTATTGCTTTTGTTTACAAATATCACTTGATCTGTAAGCAGAGAGAATACTTACCAAATATATCATGTTAGATGCAAACTTTGTGATGGTTGTATACTGGTTAATCTTCCTGTTAAAAAATCAAATGATCAATATTGCCTGTTCAACAGTGTCTAGAAAAAATTAATGCAGTCCTTATGGTGGACTTAACATTTTGAAGTTTACATATTTTATACGTCATGACCATAAAGACGAGGCTGCACACCCTTTGTTAAAGAAATATTCGTTGGCGATCCCGAGGTATTACCCACGAGTAAATAAAGAGAAGAATGGTCACAAAATAATATTATTGACGAACGTGGCTGGCCAATAACACTTCAGATAATTCCGCTTTCCCGTCCAGTGAACGGTGAGTTGCCTTTTGCAAAATCACTCTCGTCAGAAAACAGTTAATGTCTCCAACATTAGTGGTCCTACCGCAAAGCGGTAGAAATGATGTTAATGCCTGTAGTCTTTTCATGCGAAGCGACTGTTCTCTAGCTTAATTCAAGTGAATACAAAGTGGTGCCAAATAGAAAATGTTTTTTGCAACTCCTTCGGCAGGTGCTAGCTTTGTCCTACGGCTTAAAATCGAACTCGTAGGGATCTAGCTTCTTGTGGGTCGTCGGGCTTTATTTTGCAGCGAAGTTTTGTCAAAATATGCTGCGCTGAAGATTGAGAAAGCTTGCTTCGCGTGAATTGAGGCGTTCAGTGGAAATGAGAAATCTACAACAACCCTTAGCGTATATACTCGCTAATGAGTAGTAGCTATGTACAATACAGATACAGATACAGAGTCTGGGCAGTCGAAAGATGTAAAATTCCATTTCTTCTGTCAATGCTGGCTTCTCATTTCCTAGCTCAAATATTTTGGTTGATATCAGAAACGTGGATTTATCTCCAAAACTACTTAAAAAACTTTCGATTTTTTTTCGCCCAGTCGTTCGTTTGGTAGTTGATCTACAAATTTGCCAAGTGTAAAAGAAAACGCAAGGTAAATTTCCTGCAATCGAATTTATGTTTCTGTTTACTTCTCGAGATCAAAGGGGCAAAGCGAAGAAAATAGCCTCTATACATCTTACTAAGATTCTGAAAGCTGCAACAGAGCTAGCCATCAACAATCTTGAAGATGCAGCATTTCTCTCAACTATTGAGATAAGTTTTTTTCTTGATAGGCACTTTTCCTTCAAAGACACCTCTGGAGAGACAATTGTGGAAACAAAATCACACTGACCTTTAAATGCTATCCATGCCATTTTCAACTGGGGGTGTTTTAAAATAGACTGTTCGAGCTTCGTCAATAAATTAATTTAATAAATTAATTAGTCAGACTGTAACTATGAACATGCTATAAAACTATTCACTGGGGGTAACGAAAGCAAAAATGCTTTCCATGAAAATTTTCGAAGAATTTTACGTACTTTTGCCCAATTCCGCAAGGCTGTTGACTATGCATTACGACGAACGTCTAGAAAAAAGGGAGCTGCAGTGATCAAAATTGTTAAAAAATTTATTTCCAACGAAAGGAAAGAGTGCAGACAAAATAAATACTAATGGTCAGCCTGCATCCTCGATAAGATTAACATGATTTACTCCAGCAAACTTTGGTCTCATGTCCTGGTTTCAAATTCCTTTTGCAGGCCTGAGGTTTAGTATATTAAAAGTTTTAGCGACATCTCCGTTGAAAGTATTTCCAATGCATCATCTAAATGCCAACTCCCCCTGGTTTTAGATATGAAAGCTACTGACATCTAAAGGTAAGGAAAATGACTTCATGTATAGATAACTATAATAATAATTATAATAATAATAATAATAATAATAATGAGAAATCTAATAATAATAATAATAATAATAATAATAATAATAATAATAATAATAATAATAATAATAATAATAATAATAATAATGAGAAAAGTACGCAAAAGTGGAACACAGAGTTAACAGCTGGAGATAGGATATTAGGGAATGTCAAAATTAGACGTGGGATCCTCCAAGGAGATAGCTTGTCTCCTCTTCTATTTGTGATTGCAATGATACCACTAAGTCTGATACTGTGGGATGTCAAAATAGCCTACGATCTTGGAAAAGGAAATGGAGAATTAAATCACCTATTGTTTATGGATGACTTAAAACTGTTTGCCAAGAATGAAAAGCAATTAGAAAGTCTTATTCATACTGTAAGAATATTTTCAGATGATATTAGAATGGAGTTTGGATTGGCAAAGTGTGCATTGCTAGTTATGAAAAGAGGGAGATTTGAAAGAAGTGAAGGAGTAGATATGCCAAATGGAGAAACAATGAAATCAATTGAAGAAGGAGGAGGGTATAAATACCTTGGTATTTTGGAAGCAGATGGAATCAAACATGGAGAGATGAAAGAAACTGTGAGTAAGGAATATATAAGGAGAATCAGGAAGATTTTAGGATCAAAGTTAAACGGAGGAAATATCACCACAGCAATCAACTCCTGGGCTGTTTCAGTCATAAGGTATGGGGCTGGGATAATTGACTGGACAAAGGCAGAACTGCAGCAAATGGACCGAAAAACGAGAAAGTTGTTAACCATGTATGGAGCCCACCATCCCCAAGCTGATATTGATCGATTGTACCTGAGAAGAGCAGATGGAGGCAGAGGGTTAATTGGTATCGAAGACTGCGTACGGATGGAAAAAGAAAGTTTACTAAGATACGTCGAACAGAGTAAGGAGAAGCTGATACTTGCTGTTGGAAAGGAGGAAGTGTTGAAAGCTGGCAAGGGGGAGAAAGACAAGGAAGGAATACAGAAGGAACATGCCGAATTGAGAAGAAGTAAGCCATTGCACGGACAGTTTGAGAAGGCAACTAAGGAAGTCTGCGGAAGAAGATCATGGGATTGGTTGAAAAAGGGCTATCTGAAAAAGGAAACTGAAAGTACAATTGTAGCTGCACAGGATCAAGCCATACGAACCAACAACATCCGCAAACACATCCATAAAGAGGATATATCATCACTGTGTCGAATGTGTGGAAAATTTGATGAAACAATAGCACACATAGTAGCAGAGTGCCCAAGTTTAGCACAGAACGAATATAAGAAATGGAGACATGACCAAGTAGCCAGGATGATCCACTGGAAGTTATGTGAAAAATGGGGCTTTGAGAGGGGTGAGATGTGGTACACCCACAATGCAGAGAAGGTATTAGAGTCGAATGTCTGTAAGATTCTGTGGGACTTCTCCATTCAAACGGATAAGAAACTGAATCACAACAAACCAGATATAACTGTAATAGATAAAGTAAATAAAACATGTCTCATCATTGATCCATCATGCCCCTTTGACTCTCGTATAGTAGTGAAAGAAGAAGAGAAATTATCGAACTATGACGAACTCAAATACGAACTTGCAAGAATTTGGAGCATGAAGAAGGTAACCATCGTACCCATAGTAATTGGAGCTCTAGGAACAGTGACAGAAAGGATCGACTCCTGGATAGAACAGATTGGCATAGACTGTCCAGTTGCACTGCTGCAGAAAGGATGCCTCCTTGGATCAGCTAGGATCATAAGAAAAGTAATGAATAGCTAAGGATAAGAAGAAGAAGACTATATATGATAGCCATGGCTGCAGGCAGTAGCCCGCTATGCACATAACATCCACCAGGAACAAGAACATACCTGAGAACAAACACAATAATAATAATGATGATGATGATGATGATGATGATGATGATGATGATGATGATGATGATGATGATGATGATGATGATGATGATGATGATGATGATGATGATAATAATAATAACAATAATAATAATAATAATAACGAATCAATTAAAATTGGACACAAACAAAACATAGTTTACTCTGATAAATTTTTCCTGGTTCACTCAATTACAGATGTTACAATTACAGTTTACTCCATTGAAGGAGGCTGTAGATTGGTTTGCCTTTATCTCATCAGACATAACGTTGCAAAGAAGATTCACTCTGAAGTCAATTTGATTTAAGCCGTTTAAAAGTTAGCTGATTGTTTGGCATTTACTTCTACTTTTCAGATCTGATTCTTTAAACATCCGACGCTTTGATGTGTTTTGATCCATTTGGTCCTTTCATGGAGATAACTTGAAAAAAAAACAAAGTTTTATCCTGAAAACGGATCTGAGCCATTCTACACCAGTCCCGGGAAAGAAATCCTATTTTCATGTTTTAACTGGAAAACAGACTTACATTCTGGTGATGCTTGGTCATTGTACATAAGGAGGATAGGTGAGTTACCTGTAAGCCATCATGATAGGCTTGAACGTTTCGTTGCAGTTCTGATCTGTAAACCACATGTAGTCCGGTAGATGGGATCTGTATAACAGATTACATTCTTTAGTTTATAGCATATAGTTCATAACAGCTGGTCAAAAAAAAAGTAAATAAAAGAGACACAACAACTGAATAATTTCCTTCAAATTTTTGGTCTGAAATTATGCAAGCAAATTACCTTAGAATTTAAACTCCTTCGCCACAGACAAAAGAAGCTATTCACTCTCCCCATTAGTATAAACATACAGTAGTTTAAATGATTCCAGCTTTCTACGGATTGTACCTCACGACTTCTCGTGTCAGATGAAGAAACAAAAAATTACTGTTATTCAATGCTATGTTTCGAATCGAACTATTCAGGCCACGTCCACAGGTACTCGGATATTTTTGAAGACAGATCTTTTTATCTGTACCGGGTGAGCCAGAAAAAAGTTCCCACTTTTGAAAATTCATAGGACCATCAGTATTGCACCTATTTGAATGATTCAAATTCCAGTTAAAAGCCGAAAGATCGAAGTATTTATGATTTTCCTTGAGTTTCTACCATCACTAGAAGTAGAAGAAGCATCACTAGAAGTCCACTGGTAGAATTATAAAAAAGTGGCTAAAGTCTCCTTCGAGTCATTCAGTTTAAAGAAATAGGTCACTGAAGTTTACATCCGCCTTTTTACACCGATTTAAAGATTAGGAACCTATGCTGTCTGTTCCCCGCCCAATCAGAGTGGAACATGACGAATAGCGTGATCGGATTGGCTGATTTTTCTTCAATTTAAACTTCCCGCCAAAGACAAACAAAAGTACGTTCGACTGCAAGGCCCGCAACGATCAAAATCTCGAAGTACCGAACGAATTTACGAGATCTTCTGTGTCCCCAAATAAGCAAAATATCGTTTGTAGGTAAGAGTTCTTTACTGAAATAGCTCGAAGAAACATCCATGTAAGCACTGAAACCACAGTTTAGCACTCCAGGAAAACTGCTTATTTCGTTGTTTAAGGATGGGTTGTTTCGAGAAAAAACTGCAGGTGCTCTAGGCCATGTCCGTTTCTGGAAGTGTAAGGACATGAGTCGTAGTTTGGGCGTCCATCAGTCTATCAATAGCGATAACTACGAATATGCAATCAGTCTATGTGAATGGAGCCTAAGGAGGAAGCATGTGAAATTTAGGGACTAATCTTCGATGAGGGTCTTGACAGAGGCAATCTCTTTTTCGGCGGTCAAAATTAGTTTCACACAAATTGGAATGAATTATTCAGAATGTTCAAAACATAAGCTCACAAACAGGTGCTTGAACAGAAGTCACCTACCAATGGCAATCATAATAAGTAATTTCTCAAATTTGATTTTGATGATTCACTGATTTTGATCTGATGATAAGATTCGATTCATTGCTAACTTACTGAATGATCAAATAATGAGAAAGTCACATGTTCAATATGTTGAACGCAAACATTTCAGAAGCATTACCGGGTGACCCAAAAAAGCGACCCGACGCAGTCTGTTATAGAAAAATAAGTAAGAGAGAAAAGAGACCGATTGAAATGCTTCAAACGTTGCTCTGTCACTAAAAGACTACCCTACATTATGACTATTTTTCATTTTTTGCGGCACAGTGAATTCCCCAAATTAAGGATTTCGAGGCAAAGTGCACGCTGGAAATCCTCAGAAAGTCGTTCGATTTACAGCCATTTCAGATCTTGAAAACAACAAGGAGCGTGTTTTATTTCAAATTAGGAATAGGCAACTCAATCAAAAGTTTTCAGAATAAGTTTATAGTCCCTAGATACTTAAAGTATTTTTGTCTCCAGGGAAAAGGATACTCCTGCTGTTCTGGAAACAAATCTTGAATATTTCCATTTGCGTGCAAATTTGAATTCCTTTGAAATTCCATGAGTTTACAAGGAACTTTTACTCCAAATTCTTTGGTACCTGGGGACTATAAACTTTCTCTTGAAACTCCTGACTGAGTTGCCTATTTCCAACCTGAGATAAAACACGCTCCTCATTGTTTTGAAGATCCAGAATGCCAGTAAATCGATCCCTTGTTTTTGACGACTTTTTGGGGATTTCAGGCTTGCCCATTTCCTCAAAATCTTTAACTGGCGAAATTTACCGTCCCGAAAAAAATTGCAAGAAATACTTATTGTACAGGGTAATCTCTTAGCGACAGAGCAACGTTTGAGGCATATCGTATTCACGAACGGGCATTGCGGATAACTTACAAAGATATGAGATCAGATTTTGATACAATGTTACTCAGAGACAATGCTGTCCCAATCCACATTAGGAATTTACAGTTGTTAATGACTGAAATTTATAAAACAAAATGGGAACTTAATCCTAGTTTCATGAAGGAGATCTTTGTCGAAAAACACAGTCCTTATGGGTTAAGAAGCTGCCATAATCTACTGCTGCCACAAGCACGTACTACGTGTTATGGCTTAGAGACGATATCGTTTCTGGGGTGTAGATTATGGCAGGCTCTTCCCAATGACATGAAACAATCAGATACCCTCTGCAGCTTTAAAAGGAAAATAAAAACCTGGAAAGGAGAGGAATGCAACTGTAGACTGTGTAGACCTTTCGTGGCGCAGGTTGGGTTCTTGAGTGGATAAATGTTGCATCGAAAATTTTAAAACATTGTAAATTCTGTAAAAACATTGTAAAAATCTGTACATATGTATATTCATAGCTATTTATTCTGAATTATAGATATTTCTTTGCTTTTTAAAAAATTTTAGTTTGTAGTAGGCTTGAATTAGCTTTTCTATTGCTACTTATGTATATGCCTACTTTAAATAAATAGTTAATAATAATAATAATAATAATAATAATAATAATAATAATAATAATAATAATAATAATAATAATAATAATAATAATAATAATAATTAATAATAATAATAAATCCATCGGCCTCTTACTTATTTCTTCTGTAACCGATTGCGTCCGGTCACTTTTTTTGGGTTACCCGATATATTTCATGACGGTTTATTTCCGGGGTAAGTATTAAATGAGCCGTAAAACGGAACGGGACGTAATGATTCAGCTCTCGTGTGAACCTTTTTGTGGTGCATTCCGTTCCATTCTGTGGACTTTTTCCAGGAAATTTGTACATGACGTACTTTCAAAGCTCCAAATATAGGATTGTTTACGCATAAAGATGGGAAAAATGAATGATGAACGCAGAAAAATACGTGTTATGTATTGCGATCAATAACGGATTTGCATATAATTCTTTCCTTTACATTCCTCACAAACTTTGATCTCTCTGATCCCTCAATGAATGCTTACTAAAGGCAAATGCAAATCCAGTAACTCTCTGAAACTTCTGACAGTAGGTCAACAATGACTAACTCTGTGATGATTGGCATTTATGACAACAACGGAGGGACTCATGGAAGCTTGCGAAGGGCTTTGAACTTGATATATCAAAAAAGTGATGCTTGTATATAATGAATGTACAGATCAGATATAACAAATAGAGAAACACATACCATTGAATGAATAGGCAGTCTTGATCTAATAAAACCACCAACTGCAGCACCAACGAGCTGGAAGAAGTGATCAAATTAAATATACAAATAAATACAACAACAGTCTACGTCTTCATCTGCATACAGGATGACCCAAAAAAAGTGACCCGACGGAATCTGTTATAGAAAAGCGAGTAAGGGGCCGATTGAAACGCGTCAAGCGTTTTTCTGTCGCTAAAAGACTACCCTACATTTTAGGATTATTTTTTGGATTTTTTTTGACACAGTAAATTTTCCAAATTAAGGATTTTGAGGAAAATGGCATGCCTGAAATCCTCAAAAAGTCGTCAAAACATGGGATCAATTAACAGCCATTCCAGATCTTCAAAACAATGAGGAGCATGATTTATTTCAGGCTGGGAATAGGCAACTCAATCGAACGTTTTCAGAGCAAGTTTGTGGTCCCTAGATACTTAAAATATTCTTTCTCTCAAGGGACAAGGATACTGCTGCTTTTCTGTAAAGAATCCTTGAATTGCCCGGAAAGTTGAATTCCTTTGAAATTCAATGAGTTTACAGGGAACATTTATTCCCAATTCTTAGGTACCTGGGGACTATAAACTTTCTTTGGAAACTTTTGACTGAGTTGCCTATTCCCAGCCTGAAATAAAACACTCACCACATTGTTTTGAAGATTAATGGCTGTAAATCTATCCCCTGTTTTTGACGACTTTTTGAGGATTTCTGGCATGCCCTTTTCCACAAAATCCTTAATTTGCAAAATTTGCCAAGCCCAAAAAAATTTCAGAAAATATTTATCATGTAGGCTGGACTTTTAGCGACAGAACAATGCTTGAAACATTCCCCTCGGCTTCTTACTTATTTTTCAATAACAGATTGCGTCTGGTCACTTTTTTGGGTCACCCAGTAAATACTTTGCAAAACCAATCGGTATCACTGCAAAGGGGTCACTGATCCAAAGTAAGGTTCTAATAAAATACTTAAAAGTCACCTACTGTAATTACAAGTCTCTAGAATATATACAAGTCTCTAATTACTAATTTCCAAGATCCAAGTTGCAGAATCCCTGATTGTTCTTGCGAAGAAGCTATCTCCATACGACTTAGTCTTTCATTGCATATTTACAAAGCTAGAAAGGTCGGTATTGTTTTGTTTTGCATTCCTTTTCTTTCTCATTATGTAATTTGGGAGTTTTACAGTGTTTGTTGGTTTGTTTTCACCCAAATAACGGCTTGAAGATAGAATATCAAATGATGGACCTTCTGATCTAAGGAGCTGTCATTTTAACAGCAGGATACAGGGGTGGAAGAAATTTTGAAGGGATACCATTTTTTTGGCCTTGTTTCATCAGGGTATCAAGTATTTTGGAATGCTGCAAAATATCTTATGGGCTGTGAAATTTTTGGATGGTGAGTCAAAGAAAGGTTTATGTGTTTGGCTAAACCAAAATATTAAAGCAATCAGAAACATGCCTGTATTTGTTTAGGAATCGAAAATTCCACATTCAACTCTAGTCCATGATTTCTATGGAGTTAAAGTTTAAATTGTCAGTTTTAGAAACAGAACTTTAATTTCAATAGAAAGTCAACTATGGACCAGAAAGGAATGTGGATCCCTTGTTCCTAAACATGCCCCTTATGAGCATTTCCCTACTTTCTGGGTCTGAATGGTGAGTGATATTACCAATCAAAATTCTTTCATCCTTCATTGATAGGTTAACATTTCAATATACTGTTTATTTCACAGCCCGCCAACAAACACGTTAACTTTTTTTGACTAGACTGCAATGAAAGTGACATCTTCTTCACAACAAAATTTACATCTGATACTGCTGTGTTCATTGGGCAGGGAAGAAGTTAGTTGCAATAGTTGTTGATTGATTCTTTGTTTATCAAAAATTGATTCTTTGATTGATTCTTCTAATTGTTCCAATTTGATTTATTTACATCAAAACTGCCTTTCTCAGCGTTAAAGTTTTATAGTAAATCCAAGCTATGTAAATCAGTAGTGGGGTGTAAATTTTTTTGTTTTTCTTTAGATGGGATGTCAAATTTTATTGAACTTTGCAAATGGGGTAAGAAAATGTTCTATTCTTCTATCCCTGTCCTCAGCATTAATGAAAATGATAGCTCCCTAACACTGGCATCTGACACTGGTCAAAGGACAGTGACAGGGACTAAACTGAGAATCTAATGCTATTTTAGAACTGACCATGGGAAATTTTAGTCTAACAAAAACCCCATCCCTACTGTTACTTGTGCATTGGCTTGCAAGATACAGTTTTGAAGTTAAGCTGGTTTCCATTTGACCGTTTGGTGTCATTCTTATTGCTCTATCACTAAAAAACATACTAGCAACTCACAACTCACATTTGATTGTTCTTGACTACGCAAACTAGTGCTAAAAGATGGTGGAGAGGAACAATTTACCAAGATGGATGCTTTTCTTCAATCAAATAACCCAGTAGAATTGGCAAAAATTCTTACTTGGAACACAATGCACCCTTACAAAGCTTCCTTGTCCTTTTTGTATAACTATGTCTTGGAAACCTTTCCAATGGCTCATAACAAAGCTGATCCTACAGTACAGTAAATCCACCAAAAACCAACCTTTAATGAAACATTTGGTACAATATGTAGCCTGATCCTAATCTTTGGATACATGTAAAATGTCATGATCTATCAACAAACTCTATATTTGGCTTAAATTTGAAAGGTTCCATTAGTGTATTCTTTTATAAAAAGTACAAATGACAATGGTTAGCAGTAACAGGTCCTACAGTATGTGGCGGATGTGGCAGCTACTTTATTTATTGGTGTTACAAAAAGAATTAGCTGCATGCCGAAAATATGATCTTGAGTCCAAGGTGCATTGTTGATAATAATGGATATGCGTGTGTTAGGCTCAGACACATAGTTCAGCTGATTTTTGGGTCTAAAATAGTTCAGTTGGGTCTAAGTAGAAACTACTTCCCAGGCCTGACTGAAGACCATAACCAAGCATCATCAATCTTGGGAATTCTATGCTTTGGTGAAATGTTCAGAAAAAATGCTTCTCAATAGAAAATGTGTTTATCTGCATGTGACAGAACTTGGAAATGATCAAATTGACATCTCATTGGCATCCATGCTGGAAACCATGGGCCAAATATTATTCTATTTCATTCTCTTTGTTCTTCTATTTCAGATAAATGAAGAAAAAAAACCTTTCCAACATCATGGAACCTTGGAATGTTTCAACAATGGAGGGCTTAGGTATTTTTAGTTTTTTGAAAAACACAAACAAATACAGTTCAATTGAAAATGCACGATTTTGTTGCATAATTGCATGGGCTTGGCACTCTCACCTCTCACCACATTTATGAATTTACATTGGGACTATCTTGGGTAGCAATAAGGAGCAATGAGCAATCAGTGTTTTCATTTATATCGAGGTCAGCTCTTCTAATATTTCAACATCCCATAACTTGGTTCACAATCTTTTGGATAGGAGGGGTGGATTGTATTGCAAAAACAACCTCTTATCTTTCAATACCGCAAAAAGAATCAGTGGTTTGGGTTGTCCGAACTGATATTTTTCTTTTTATCATCCCATCAAAATAGGTGCTGAAAGATTGTCTGGAATGAAAGTAAAAAGGGATCAGATTGGAAGTCTTTCCAGAAAGGCGACCTCTCCACGTGAAAGGAAAAAGGAACTGGCTGTTGATGGGGTCTGGTCTGTGGGCAACTTGGTGGGGCTAGCACAAAAGAGACGTTACAGACGCTTCGTCGACAATAGTGTCCAAGGCCTAACATGTAAATACAACTGTGTATTTGCGTTTATGGCATAACAGAAATAACTTCAACACCTGAAATGACTGTTGTTTTACTTTTTAGGATCTTTGAGAATCAATTTAGAGGGCTTAGTTAGTGTCTACAACTCGGTAAGAGGACTGTGGGCAGCGAAGAATGAGCGAAGAGAGAAATCTTACCGCACAGCCAATATACAGGAGCAGGGTGGATCTGAACACACCAATGATGATGAAGACGATGCCAGAAACGCATAAACCAAGGTTGATGAACTTTGATAGTTGCCCTCGAAGATGAGACACCCTTTCTGTAGTATTTTCAGGCATCTTGGAATGTGTAGGTAGCTTTGATAGGCAGTAGTTTCGTCTGTTATGGCATCAACACTGCGGTAGACTGGATAAAAATTTTTCTGTGAAGCACCAAGGAAGGAGGCAGCCGTTGTCCGTTGACCGGTCAGATAGACCAACAAAAACAGGTCTGACTTGTTTCACTCTCTGCTGCGCATGTGCAAAACAACAGGTCTAGACCTTTTGGTCAGACCTTAGTCACGTGGTATATTGTTTTTAGTCCTTCACCTGTCATTCCATTGTTTATCTTCATTGGCCCATGTACTATACATCCTGGACGGACGAACCTTATGACTGGACGTTCATTATATAATTCTTTTCCTTTTTGCGAAATTTGCAGCTGACCGTCACCTCGCAAAACAGGAAAGAATACCAAAATATGTTTTTGATTACAAAGTCCAACTTTGTAATCTTAGAGGGGACTCGAATGTCAGTAAGAAAGAAAGAAAGTCACGCTCGTTAATGACACCAGAGAAGTAACTGAGGTGTTGTTTTCCTACTGCAAAGTGAGTAACACTGCTTGTTTTTTGAACTTAAGTATGTGACGATTTGTAATGTAGTCCTTTGTTATAACCCTCTTCTTCGTATATTTGAGCAGTAGGCTTTAGAGAGATAACGGAACAATAGCGGGACTCAGTCAGACTGAAGCTTCGTTTAAAACGAAAGTTTGTGTTCTCCATTCCACAGTAGTAGCGTTTAACGCGTGACATTTTGGTGGCCAGTAATGGTCATGTAAAGGAAGCAACTGGAAGAAGCTCCTAAAAATTGAAACTGGCAAAGTTTGAGCAGAACAAAACGCTGTACAAGGATGGCCTACTCACCACATGTTGCTGTGGCTTAGGATTTGAGATGGGAGAGGGCGAAGCAGAAGGACGTCCAGAAGATCAAGGCCTCGTACCACAGCTATTCGGGCATGAATATGGGGAGAGAAGGCAAGATCTTAGACATCCAGCGAGCACAGGAGGATTTCAAATCCGCCTTCCAGAAATAAATCAACCAGCAGTGAGGCCAAAGCGGTCAGTCGTAGACATCCAGCAGTTTACAGGAGACGATCGTGATGATTTCGTAGAATGGCTGGAAACATGGAATCGTGCAGCAATAGCCAATTCATGGGGCCCGAATGAAGAAAAGGTAATGCTTCCTTTGTACCTGAAGGGACGGGCAAGCCAGCATTATCGCCATTTGCAACCTCAAGTAAGAGAAAATATAGAGCTCCTAAAAAGAGAGCTTGAGAGTCATTTCAACTCTCCCTCACAGCGTCTCCATGCCAAAAATCTTCTGGGAGAAAGGTCTCAAAAACCAAACGAGACTGTGGCCGATTTCTATGAGGAAGTTTGTAGATTATCACACAGGGGTTTCAGCAATCGATCAATTGAATTCCAACAAGAAAAATCGTTGGAAAATTTTATCAAAGGCCTGAAGCCTACTATCAAAAAAATCTTTTGGGGAGATGAGCCAGAAAGCTTAGACGAAGCCTACCAAAAAGCCCGCACTTTAAAGTATTTCCACCATTATCTATTTGGACAACCGCACTTTACCGTTGTTACTGACCATTGTCCATTACAATGGATCAAAACCATGAAAACTAAGAACCAAATGATACAACGTTGGATTTGCGAAATTCAGGGTTATTCTTTTAATGTAAAGCATCGAGCAGGCACCACAAATGGAAATGCAGATGCATTATCAAGATGCCCCATTTCATCTGACCTCAGTGAATCTGAACATTGTGACAGTCGATGGGACATTGCTGCGTTAGAATCAGTTGAAATTAGTAGTCGTCAGGACGAGGACAAAGAAATGCTGGAAATGAAAGATTTCTTGTCAGATGAAATTTTGCCCGAGGACGTGAGGCAGAGGGACAAAATCAAGAAATATGCACCTCAGTATGTCTTAGAAGGAGATGTTCTCTATCACACTTGGACACTGAAACACAAGGGCTATCCGACTAGGACCAGAAAGCAATTGGTCGTTCCCCCCAAGGAAAGAGGGAAACTGTTATACCATCAGCATGAAGAAAGGGGTCACTCAGGATTTCTGAGAACCTTCAATAGATTGAGGGAAGATTACTTTTGGATTTCCATGAAGAAAGATGTTGCTAGACACGTGAAGAACTGTAAAGACTGTGCGAAACGGAAATCACCTAAGAAAACAAGAACAGTTCCACTGAAACCAATTGTAGCTAGTGAACCACTGGAGATAGTCGGTATTGATTTTGTGGGCCTTTTGCCGTTGACGGTAGGTGGCAACAGATATGTAATGACTTTTCAAGACCATTTTACCAGATGGCCCGCGGCTTATTCCCTTCCTCAAGCAAGAGAAGAAGAGGTAATTCAATGCATTCAAGCTTTCTCGCGAGACTTTGGCTATCCAAGGTCTGTTCTCTCTGACAGAGGGTCTGCATTTTTGTCTGACCTGGTTAAGAAGGCCTGCAAGAAATTAAAGATAAATCATTCGCCTACGTCGGCATACCACCCCCAAGCAAACGGCCTGTGTGAACGTTTTCACAGCACCTTGAAAACTTCGCTCTCGTTAGTTATCAACAAAGGAAAAGATGATTGGGATGAGTTTCTACATGATATGGTTGCTGCGTACCGCACTACCCCCCATTCCGTTACGAAGGAAACTCCAGCATTTTTAATGTTTGGAAGACAGTTCAAAGTACCACCAAGCGTCGAATTTCAAGCTCCATCACGTCTTTCTTCTGAAGATTTCTTGAGTGAGAGAATGAACAACCTTCGTCAGGCTTACAGAATTGTGAGAGATTTGAATCGAAAGGAAAAGAACAGACACAAAGTGATTTATGATGAAAAACATAAAGCAGAACAGTCCAGATCCACAGTCGGTGACTCAGTCTATCTAAAAGCCGGAGAGAAAAAAAGTGGCTTGGACCGAGAACATTGGATGGGACCTTTCACCGTAGAAGAAATACTGTCAGAGGAAAATGTAAGGCTGAATATGGGCAATTCCAAGAGACATCCTGTCGTAAACGTAAACAGGTTGAAGATAGACGAGGCCGACAATCTTATACGAATTACCGAACCTGTTACCCGAATTCTTGATAAAATGAGGACTAGAAACGAGAAAGGTCGCCTTGAGAGCAAATATTTCGTGGAACTAAAGAACGGGGAGACAGTTTGGATCGCAGACGATTTTCTAACACCTGAACTTATCGCTACCGCAAACAATTAGTTCGCCATCTTGGCAGTACATTTGCGTTATGCAATCATTAACTACTCCCTAATCGACCTAGAGTTTGTATATAGTTGTCGTTGAGAAACAGACTCGTCAGCTGCGTTTTGTTGAGAAAAGACTCCCCTTCGTATAATCAAAGTTCGTTGAGAAAAGACTCCCCTTCGTATAATCAAAGTTCGTTGAGAAAAGACTCGCTTATACTCTAAAAATCAATGAGTTATTGCTATCATTCTTATCCAAATCGTCATATGGAACACTAAAGATTTTGTGACCCTCAAAGAAGGAGCTTTGTGTAAGGTGCCTGGGTTGAAGGAAGAACTGCAGACACAGATGCAAAGCAATTGAGAAAAAGTTGATGCAGTTGATGTCTTTGGTTGCAGTAAGAGAACAGAGAATTCCGGTGAGACCTATCTTATCCTTGTCCTTAGATTGCATTTCTTGCACTGCAGATTTCTTGAGTGCATGAAATGTAATCTAGGGGGGAGGTGTGACGATTTGTAATGTAGTCCTTTGTTATAACCCTATTCTTCGTATATTTGAGCAGTAGGCTTTAGAGAGATAACGGAACAATAGCGGGACTCAGTCAGACTGAAGCTTCGTTTAAAACGAAAGTTTGTGTTCTCCATTCCACAGTAGTAGCGTTTAACGCGTGACAGTAAAATGAAATTCATACCGTTGAATGGTTGACTGTTTATCTCTGTGTCTTTCTTCTTGCTTCAGTATCATCGCAACATCCTGCCGGCATGGCAACATCGGTCCTGTTGCTGTTGTTGTACTGCAATGACGCAACGTTATTGTTTGCGTTTGTTGGGTTGTATCTTAAGTGTTATAAGAAACAAGGAATGAAGCTTGTTTACCTGCAAAAATCTAACAATAGTTTTGTAAGCTTTGCACTCAATGCATTTGTTCATTGATTGGTTTGCAATTTTACTTTTACAATTACTGCAATCATTCGCTGCTACCTGTGGAACGGGAGGCCTATCCCTCACATTTTTCACCGTGTTCAAAATGTGCCGGCATCGTGTGAAGGTAGTCTCACTTCAACGAGATTCCAAGAGGGGAGGAGTCTCGTGGCGCTTTCGGCATGGCATTCCTCCTATCGTAGCTGCTTCCCTTCCCAAGCCTCTGCGGAGGAGAGTAATTTTCCTCAATTTATGTAGCTGCTGTTTCTAACCGCAACATAAAGGCAGTTGGTCTTTGATCTGAAGGAAATTGAAACTCATACCATTGAATCGTTGATTATTTATCTCTGTGTCTTTCCTATCCTGCCGCAATGATAACGTCGGATATTTTGTTGCTGTTGCTGTACTGCAATGACGCAACATCATTGGCTGTTTATGTATTGTACGATCTAAATTGTTGAGTAAGTATTGCCGCCACTTTTAAGTTAATATTGCTTAATAATATAGACTGTATAACACACAAATAGCCAATAATGTTGCACCATTGCAGTTCAGCAATAGCAACAGAATGTCGCATGTTGTGATAGCAGCAACGATGCTGTAATGATTTTGGAGCACGAGGAAAGATACAGAGATAACAATCAAGGATTCAATGGCATGAATTTCAATTTTCTTCAATTCAAAAGAAAAGTACTGCTGTCTTTATTTTGCGGTTAGAAACAGCAGCAGCAGCAGCATCAATTGCTTCAGTAAAGCTACCTAGGCCCCATAATATGAGATTGGTCCTTCTGTGGCTCTATGTGAGTAAATTGCAATGGTACGAAGGAGAATATTTTGAATGATCACACATTTTTTCATCAACAGTTCGTTCCCCTGCTTCCCTTTTCGAAAACTTGTGGTTGAACTTCAATTCGCAATAAAAGCCAGAAACATGTTGATCTCTATAGAGCACGTGGCCGAGTGGTTAAGGCGTCTGACTCGTAAACCAAAGGCCGTAGGTTCAAATCTCGCACTGGACAGTTTGGTCGCTGTCCGTAACTCTAGCCCGGGTCGACCAGAGCTATGTGAGGGAAATCTGGTAGCTGCGGCGGGTAGCTGCAGCGGACTGATGGTAAAACATCCGTGGCCCCTGCTGGAAATAAGTGTCTCAGACTTTCGCAGGCTAACCACGTTAAAGATAAATACCTACCTACCTACCTACCGACCTCTATCGAAAGTTTTGTTTGTAACAAAAAATGACTTTGTGGAAAGGTACGAAATGCAATTAATCTCTAAAATCAAGATAGGGATCTTAGTGTTAAGAGTTGTTCTCTTCTCGCAAGTTTATGCTAACCTTGATTCAACACAGCAAGATAAATACGTGTCTTCCATCGATTGAGAAGATTCTTGTTTTTTGTGAGTCATTTATTAAAAGGTCAGACAATAATAAACTTTCTATCTGTACACGGTAAAATATTTTGAATTGACCCTTGATCATATTCTTACATCATCCCCCGCAAAGTGCAAGGCTTCTGACTATTGAATCAAGAATTTCAGACAAAACAAGGGTACCGTAAAAGCTCTATTAAGCCCCCCTCTCTAATAAGCCCCTCCGCTCTTAGTTAAAATCCCCTCTCTTTGAAGCCCCCCACTTATGCAAAGTTCTAGAATTTACCAAATATTTCCATTTACTTAGCGACACAACCTTGTATGTTAATTTTGATATGGTTTAGGATAAAACTGTGTTGAATTTATGCATTTGGGTCGTAAAAATGTATGTTGATTCCGCAAAATATCATCAAAATATGGGGTAAAAGAACTGAAAAGCTACCAAATATATCCTTGTCGCTTGATTTTTTGAATAAGTCCCCCTCTCTAACAAGCCTCCTTTCTATTAAGCCCCCCTCTGGAAGGTCCGAAATTAAATAACCCCCCCCCCAGGCAGCTTTAACGGGAACTTAGGATTTCTCCCCAGACGAAAAGTTCTGAATCAAACTTAAAAGGCGTTTCCAGAAATATCAGAAATCATCAGCAATATGGCTACAAGTAGTTACTTATGAACGAAATGACAGCAACAGTCTCGGTTCTTTTGCAGCGTAAAAGTATGCATTGCAGAGATGGCAGGGCTGTATTTGTCTGTATTTTTATAACATTGTTAGATTACATATATGAATGACTGAACGCGAATACTTTTTTTTGACAAAATTCGCTGTTTAAAGACCAGTTTCAAATCAAATTCGTATAAATACAATTGAACTTTCCAAGCAATGTTCCTTATGGGATGAACTGGACAAAATTCGAAAACGACAGGCTGGTTTTCCCCCAAAAAGGTGACATCAGAATTTCGTTAGCGATTGAGGTAAGAGTTTTGGGACGAAACTGGATGAATCATGAGTCTGTTGTTTGTTAAACAGTGTAAGACCTTTTGACTTCCTGGAAAAGCTCAGATGCCAAAACACCAAGATTCGTCATCTGACGGAATTTGGGACAAAACTGGACGGGAGGAAGTTCAAAAATAACGAACTTTTTCGTTTTGCTTGTGTTCTTTATTCTTTACTTGAGCTAAGTGGGACAACAAGGGTTGGCTGGGGCCAAAATCACGCAAACATTTCTACTTTAAAGTTAAAGTTTTAAGCTTGCTGCTTCTATTGTTTTTCTTCATGATAGAAGCTGATTTTCGTTAACTTAAATCACAATTCAGCGGCAGTGAAATTGATGAAGTTGTCAGTGAAACATTTTGCCCCACAACTTAACTTGCCTCGTTGTCATGCAAAATGATGATTTACCATCCCAAATGTCTCAAATAGATATCAGGTCAGATCTGCGGTAAAGCATGCAAGAAATTTTCCTCTCTTTATTTGCGGAAATTTGCATTTGACTTCTAGTATACTTTAGAAGTTACAGACTTTTGGACATACAGACAGACAGACAGACCAACAGACTTTCGAAATCTGCTATTGAAAAATGCAGTTGAAATATTACCAACCAGGGTAATTCACAACAAATCAGGGTCTTACACAAATAGATGTACTTTTTCATTTTCAATGCTTTGAAACTCTTTTTGGGCTACAAAAATCATATCATTGGTACTCGAAGGTGATCTGTAATGAATCCGACTTGATTGCATCTGATCAGGAAGCGCCGATTTGATAATAGTTTTGCGATGGTCAATTATTCCTCAATTTAAGTTACTTTCCAAATTCTCACCAATTCAGATATTGCGGTTGACAGATATATATATATACCAAAATGATTTTCAAGATCATGCAAAGAACCAAAAAAAATGTTCAAAAAGTGGCAGTAATTATTGCACCAGTGCACTCATACGGAAACAGAGCTGCAAAAAGTTGTTGACCTTCCTCCAAACCTGAAATTTATGCTCTCAGCCTTCCTCATTTTAACACAATGTATGATCACTGGAAAACAGCTCGACGGTGTTTTGTAAACCATACAAAGGCATGTAATTAGGGATCTTCCCATATCATTTGTCTGTTTGAGTGCAAGTAGCAGGGCTCTAATCAGGTTTTAATACAAGGGAGGCCACAGTCTTAAGGAAGCGATTCATTAATTGAAAGGTATGGGGGCAATGAAGGGGAACAAAGAGTTCAAGGTGAGAACATCTAAAAGCTACTGGGTGTCCAAAATGTACTCCTGTTTGCAAATTTGCCAAAATTTGATTACAAAAGTCATCATTGAATTTTTCATCTCTTCTATCAACAATTCAAATATACTATTTGTTCTCTTTACTTAACGGGTATGAAATAATGCATCGAAAACCTCATTCTAAGGAACACTCTTTCAGCAACATCGCTAATTTTGCCTCTTATAACCGTTGCATTGAAAATTTTGAAGTATCCTTCAAGTCCACAATAACATTTCACGTTTCATTCTGATATTCATAACCAAATAAGAAACTCAATAGAACAAAAGAAATTACTCAAATAAACATAAGTGCTTTCTTGCAGAAGGCTTCAAAACCAGGCAGCACTAAAAAGAGCTTGATTCACTAAATCAAAAAATAAATCAAAAGACAGCTTTGCCTGCAAAAATAATTTTTTTTATCTACTGGTAAGAAAAAGAAATTTCAAGGTCTGCCCTACCATAAAATGTTTTGGTGATTTTGCAAACAGAAGTACTTTTATGGGACGCTTTTTAAAAATCATTTTATCCAGACACATCTGCATATTTCCTCATAGACAATCACTCTTTCATCACATTGTCCGATCAAACCTGATTTTTCTTCTTTGATATAGTTTTGAAATATAACCTCACCATCTGCATACTGTTGACATGACTTTTAATGGTTTGATGCATTTATTGATGATTTATTTTCTACACTTATAAGAACTATGCCAACAAGATAAAGTTCCATTTTTGACAGCTAAACCTTCCTCAATTTTTGGCCAAAAGCTTCCTCCAAACCAGGTTTGTAGGTTTGCAGTGTTTTTGCGTCTCTGTACGGAAACTTGTTCTTTACCATGACAACATAATTTACTCTGGCAACTTCAAATATTTATGAAGGCAACAATACTCAGGAAACATATTTGCTCAATTTTTACAGCATTTCATTGAATTCACAGAGTAAACAAGGAAATTGTTATTAGACATGTGAAAGTAAACATTTGCTAAGATTACACGAAGATTTAAATATAAATAATGCAAATAGCCATGAATGTTACGATAAGACGTTTCGGGCATGACCCTTCATCAGTACACAATTTGCTAAGATTGTTTACCTTCTAAATCCAAGCATTCGCAGATGTAAGAATTTAAATGAGGAATACATTTATGCAGGTGCGCGATCAGCAATAATTTGCAAGACAGGCCATTTCTTTTTGAACCGATCATTTCTCGGATTTCTTCAACTGACTAGCAGATCAAACTAGTCAGGGTGCAAAATTTAAACAAGAGAATTCTTTCTGCTATTAAATCTTTCTGAGGATCTTTTATAATCGAATTTCTTGAATCGATGGTGCATCTCTCGATCAGATCTGATGGGATTGGCTAATAGAAGTACAATAATCTATTGTTGTTGTAATTGTTGGTGCTTTGAAATGACAACAATCGCACAATTCATTCAGCTGAAGTATAATCAGGTTTGACTTTTTCGACGTGCACAATGAGTTCGTCATGCAGAGTGATTTCGTCAGTAATTACGATTTAGTTAAAGGCATTGAGTCCATATAAATAGCGCTCTCATGACCATTATCAACTTCTTTTCCATCATAAACAAAAGCTGTCATTTAATCCCTATTTAAATAAAACCAAAGAAATTCCTGAGGATAATGCAAGGATTAGGATGTCTTTGGTTCCACTGCTAATGGCTTTAGCACTATTGTGCTATGACAAAGGGCCGTCAGCGGTTTGTCAGCAAAATTTCAAGACAGCGTTAACGCTCAAGTATTTATATGGACTCAGTTCCTTTAATCTCTTTAGGAGCCCAACTATGCTTCAAGTCCGACAGTCCTCGATGTACTGACTTGATTTTAACAAATACGAAGTCAAGTTTTCACGTTACAACTACAATAATAACAAGAACAAGACTGTCCAACCATTCCGACTTCCATGCCATGATTGCCATCAATTTAAAAGGTGAGTATGTCAAAAGGGGGCCTAAGGTAATCTCCTATATAGGAACTACAGCCGATTTGGCATCGTGGACTTAAGAATTCATCTCATTCATATGCTGTCATCCGAGTTTGGTGGCAATGAGGACTATGGCACTTTTAAAGCTGTGGTCATGGCCATGCATCCGTTAAGCAGAAATATATTCGTGCAAACGATGGGCCCTTTATGATTAAAGCCCTGCGAGAAGAAAACATGCATATAACTAGACTGCGTCTTGAGTATCAAAATGATAGCACTGAGGAAAATCCCAAGGCTGTCAAAAAATAGAAGAACAAATGCGTGAAATTACTGTGCAGGGCCAAATCTGATTACTTTAGGGACATCGATCTTGGTAAGCTTACCTATAATCAAAAGTTTTGGAAGACTGTAAAACCATTGTTCTCAGACAAAGTGCACGTGAATTCTTCCATCTCTTTGATGGTAGACGGCAAAATGGTAAATCAGGACTCGCAAATTGCAAAGATTTTCAACCAGTATTTCCCAAACATCACAGATAGTTTAGGGATCTCTGTAAATAATTCACTTTTGGTACCAACAAGTGATATACTAGATCCAGTTCACAATTTGTTAAGAAATACGAAGCTCATCCAAGTATTTTCAAAATTAAAAACACTATGAAGTTTTCAGACAAATTTGAATTCAGAAAGGTCAACTCCGAAGAGGTTGCTGTAAAGATAAGACAATTTAATCCGAGAAAAGTCTCTCCAGTTGACTGCATACCTGCAAAAATTCTAATGCAAACTTTCGACGTATTCTCAGTTGCCATTCATAAGTTGTTCAACTCTGGTTTATCCAAGGATACTGTCCCCAAAGAATATAAAGTAAACTCAAAGATTAACTTACATAAATTTATTTACCGTGTATTTGATTATGCATTCATTTTGTATTTAGTTAGCAGCTGAAGGGACTACGTGCATAAATATATAAAGAAGAAAGAAAGAAACAAGCAAACAAACAAAGAAAGAATTGAAAGCTGGCGATATAAGCTTGCTCTTCAAAAAGGAGGATGCCGAAAAAGAATTACCGACCGATTACAGATTTATCATCGGTATCAAAAATTTATGAAAGATTGATGTAAGATCAAATGCTACCTTTCGTCCAGAGTTTCCTGTCCTCACTCCTTTGTGGGTTTCGAGAGGGCAACAGTACACAGCATGCACTTCTATGTTTTGTGGAAGCGTGCCAGAAGACACTGGACAACATGGGCGTAGCAGGGTCTGTCTTGACAAGCCTTTCGAATGCTTCTGATTGTATTTGCCATGCTGTCTATCCATAGCTTTTTCACAGGAGGCAGAGGGTAAAGGTCAATGACTCAGTAGTAAATATTTTTAGAGCTACAGCTTGATACAAATATTGCTAATTAAAACCATTATGTCACCGTCTGCGCTGGCGGATTAGTTCATCCTAGAATCTGTAAACGTTGATGCAAGGACAACCTACGATCCATGCTTTCTATTCTAGACACAATATGCAGCATGAACAATTTTGGCTTTGCAGAAAGGATTGATGAAGCTCTTAAGAAACACGGAATGACATTTACTTTGGGGTAGCATGTTTGGCCGTCAGTTGAGCAATACTGTGCGAATGGCCCATAGCAATCAGTCCCTATAGACGAGGAACCATCACAGCTCTTGACTGTACAGAATAACACACTTTAATAATCAGCATTAGGGCAACAAAGACACAATTTTACCTAATCCGTGTTTGTGTTATCTTCTTCGTTCACCTTTTTGAGTTCTTTTCTTTTCTTTTTCTTGCCTTTCTAGCTTTTTATTCTTTTCAGCTTCCCTATTCTGCTTGTCTCGTTCCTTTTTCTCATCACTAGCTTTCTTTTGTTTCTCACGTTGGATCTTCTGCTGATCAAGCACTGCTTTCGCATTTACGTTTTCAAACAAAGCTGCTGTGAGTTAAGGGATCTATCACACAATCATTCCTAACAATTTTTATCTCATTACGATGTGAAAGAAATACACCTTTTCAACTAAGCGGCCTTGCTTTGGAATTTTTCAAGATTTCTTTAGCTTGCGTCATATGAAATTTCTGACCCCATATCTACATTCAGCACCCTAATTTTAGTCTAATTGCAAATTTTCATGATCCTAGTGTTAGCGACTTCAATTTATGAGGAAAACAAATTTGAAAATATATAGAGGATTTTACCGTGAATAATGACTGAGGGCGTAAAGTTACACCTCGAACGATTTTGGCGGTCAAAGCCCATTTGAATTCTCAAATTTGCTATAACCATAAAATCGGAATCGCATACTCTACTAATATGAAAATTTGAAATTAGACTAAACTTGGGGTGCTGAATCCAAATCCGTGGTTACAAATTTCGTGTCAAGAAATTTTCAAAATTTCCAAAACGAGGCCACTAGTTGAAAAGGTGTATTACGTGTTCCTAAATGCATAGACCACTGGGTAAGTCAGAAGAAGGTTAAACTGTTTGGCAGGCTGTGGAATAAAAGCTGTGAGGCTAATATTCAACAATGAAATGTTAATATATCAGTTAACGGCAAAATTAGCTGTGAAAACTTAATTTGGTAAAATCAATCATCGCGACTCATCTTTAAAGACCCATTGCTACCGATGATTCTTCATGGCACCAAAGTCGACTTTCGTATTATCTGAAAGTCCTTTTTGGCCTGAATACCCTTTGTCTTGCTTTTCATTCGGTGCACAAGGGTCATATGGTTAGCAATGGGTCTTTAAGAACAAACACTTAGAAAATGTCAGTAAGGGTTCTCACGTTCCATGCAGGTCCAAGATTTACTTGGCACTGGATTTTAAGTTTGACACAATTGTCACTTTCAGAAATAGAATTCTAATTTCAATCGCACGTAAATCATGGACAAGAATGGAACATGGAATTCTCGTTCTAATACATACCTCTTACAGACAGTTTTCTAAATTGCTGGGTCTATCTAAGTTGGCCTTTTACTGATAGATTAACATTCTTTTTTAGTTTTGAATATGTCGGTCATACATACCCCTTACAGACAATTTACTTATTGTCGAGTCTTAAAGATGGATGATTTTACCAAACAAAGTTTACGCATCTCAGTTGGCCTTTGACTGATAACGGATGAGTCAATAAAAACGCCCGGCGTTTGAAAAAATCCTGCTCCCTGAATATCAAAGCAATGATACCGAAAACTGTCTTGTTTTATCCCCGATATGTCAAATTAGGTTCAGAAATTTACCCTGCTTTAATCGGTCATTCCTTTCCGTCGAAATAGGAGATTTTCTGCAGTAAGCCATTTTCGAAAACTTGCAAAAAGGAGTGAAAACACCAAGGAAGATTTCCTTTGTTCTCCTTCCTAGCAATAATGACTCTTGGATGTGTTCATGTATTTGGTCCTCATGGGAGAATCGAATCCCCCTGAATAAGTTATTCACACTAGAGGGAAGATTTTTCGACCCGCAAAACGGAATGCATGTGCTAAAGTGTGCTGAAAGTCAAAAGATGTGAGGAAAACACATTAGGGAATCTTGCTTGTAATTTTAGTACGTTTTTAAAGGTTTCTCAAAGGGGTTCATTTTAGAAAATCACTGGCAGAATCTGAACGGAGTGACCGATTTTAGCCAGGAAAATTTCTAAAATTAATTGAACATGTTA
The DNA here is from genome assembly GCA_964020215.1 of Aurelia sp. 3 sensu Dawson et al. (2005). Classification (NCBI taxonomy): domain Eukaryota; kingdom Metazoa; phylum Cnidaria; class Scyphozoa; order Semaeostomeae; family Ulmaridae; genus Aurelia; species Aurelia sp. 3 sensu Dawson et al. (2005). The sequence goes on from OZ026590.1 coordinate 11,683,069, forward strand.
GCTATTCCATCTGGTATTGCGAAATTTCATTGCTTATATACTCAGGGAGCAGTAGCCTTTCAAACGCCGGGCGTTTTTTTGACTCACCCGGTAGATTAACATTCTATTTTAGTTTTGAATGCATCGGCCACATAATTTAATTTCACAGCCCGTCAAGCGCATAAACTTGTTTTTGACTTGTTTGTTGTCAAACTTGTTTGTTAACCGGTATATCAGGTTATTCAGAAAAATACCTATCTATCGATACAGGAGAAAGAGGAAGGCATCCTTTCTCAAGATTCGAAATGCTACACGTTATGCAGGATCAACTAAGAAGGACAGATTTCGTAAGGCAATCGCATCAGTTGCTTTTGATTGACAGTTGAATTAAGACAGGCCCGCTAAGAGCACCTTCCAGAATGGAGGAGGGGGGCACCAATACGCGCCTAAGGCGTGAAGTTGTTCGGGCCGGAAAAATTTTTCTGATCACGCTCTCTTGTTCTTCTGGCAACGCCCTTCTGTGGATAGCTGAAAGGGCATGTTCCGGGGTCTTGGAGGCAAAAAGTGAATTTAAAGATCCAAATGTATTTCAAAAAGGCTACAATTCTGGCCAAAAGAAGTTTGGACATTAGCAATTTACAGTGCTTTCATGTCGATGTTTCCTAACATGATCCAAGGGAAAATATACGTTTAGGATCCTCTGATCCCCCTCCCTCTAACTCAATGCTGAGGAAGCCAAATGGCGTTTGATTCAAGCAACATTGAAACGGAGGGAGAAGGGAGAGTGGGGGGGGGCGTAATGTAAGTTTTTCGAATGTTTAGATATTACTCAAGTATTATGCTACATGAAAAAAGAGACAACGAAGTTGAAATATGACACTGTTTTCTTTGTGAAAGTAAACAGTTTCTGAAGTCATATTTTCCCAGAACAAAAGTTTCTAAGTTTTTGCTATCTGAAAATTGGATTTCTTATAACCAGTTTTTGTGAAAACTACTTAAACACGTGCATGCTAGAAGAGGAAGTTAGGTCCGAACGCCACACCCAGCCTGATCATATTTCAATAGCAGCTGCGAATAAAGGAATATGGTTGTTAAGTAAATACGCTGGACAATCCTGCAAAACTGGTTTTATCATGAAAAGAAACTAGTAGTGATTGCAACACATGATGAAACCTTTGTTTACTTGAAACTTAACACTTTTGCTCTTTATTTGTAAGCAAACGCAGTTTCAAAGAGAAACATGTTGGAATCAAAAACGAAAACCTCGTTCCTGCTTGTGACAAATTTTATGCGGAGGGGAACTCAGGGTTTACTTAAGTTTGATGGAAAAGATCGCAGGATCAAACCGAGTTTGTCAAAGATCTTTTAGGGGTCGACTGGAGAGGCATCGTGCGGAATACAGACGATATAAATGTCGTAGTTAACACCTGGACTAACATTTTCTCTCTTATCCTCGAAAAACATGACCCAACACGTAACAGACGTGTTTCTGACCAATTCTGCCCTTGGTTGACTAATGATTTCAAACTTATGTGCAAGGCAAGAGATAAGTTGAAAAAACAAGCTATTAGGTCAAAATCCGATTTATTGATGCAGGCCTATAGAAATATACGAAATCAAGCTAATAGATTGAATGAAAAACTTAAGCGTGAGTATTTTACTCACAAAATTGCTTCCTGCGAAGGGGACCTCAAAAGCACATGGAAGACCATCAACAACGTTTTAAAGAAGAAATCTAAAACCACCAACATTTCTTCACTAAATGTTGAAGGAAAACATATTTCTACTAATGCGGATATTGCAGAATCTATTAATAACTTCTTCTGTACCATTGGAGAGACGCTTAGTGACAAAATTCCCTCAGCAAGAAATCCTCTCCTTGAAAACGACTACGTGGTCAATCCTGAATAAACTAGGTTTCAATTTCACGTTACTGATACTCTCCAGCTTGAAAAAGTTTTTAGCAAATTTAAAACCTCAAAGGGATGCGGTACTGATGGCATTGCTAGCTGTTTTTTAAAAATCGCTCTTCCGGTTATCTCAGAATCTCTTTGTGATATTTTCAATCTTTCAATTGCCACTGGTTGTTTTCCAAATAGCTGGAAAATAGCTAGAGTAGCACCCATTTTTTAAAATGGTCAACCAGATGACCGATCTAACTACCGACCTATATCAGTTCTACCTGTTTTAGCTAGGGTCTTCGAAAAACTTATTCATAACCAACTCTACGATTATCTCGACAAAAATAATCATCTGTTTTCAAACCAATCTGGCTTTAGAGCTCTTCATTCTGTTGTCACTTGCCTTCTTCATAGCACAGATGACTGGTATGTAAACATGGACAATGGCAGATACGCTGGGAACATTTTTATCGATCTAAAAAGGCATTCGATACTGTCGATCATGACATTTTAATTGCTAAATTGAGGAAATATGGAATTGAAAATCTAGAACTTACTTGGTTTACGTCATATCTAACTAACAGAAAACAATTCTGCAAAGTAAATGGTGTCTGTTCAAAAACCAAAGCTATCCGCTGTGGTGTGCCTCAAGGTTCCTGCCTTGGTCCTTTCTTGTTTCTGATCTATATCAATGATCTTCCGTTTTCTCTGAAGAAAGTTAAAGTGACGATGTATGCAGATGATACAAGTATTTCTTACTCTTCTTCGATTTTAGAAGATGTAAATCGAACTCTAAACAGTGAACTAAGTCTTTTGAAGCAATGGTTACTAGGAAATAAACTTTCCTTGAACATCCTAAAAACTCAAGCTCTGGTTGTGGGTTCCCAGCCAAAAATTAAGAAAATTATTGATCATCCGCAATTTTTTATTGGTGATTCACAAGTTGAAAATGTGGACCGGACAAAGTATCTGGGTGTTATAATAGACCGGAGTTTAAATTGGGAAGAGCACATTAATATTCTCCGTACCAAAGTTTCTCGAGCAATTGGGTTTTTGAAATATGCCAGAAAATTTTTACCTCAAAACACATTAAATAAAATGTACCGGGGTATTGTAGAGCCCCATTTTCGGTACTGTTGTTCGGTGTGGGGATGCTGTGGGGCGACCAAACTGCAAACCCTGCAACAATTGCAAAATCGTGCGGCGAGAATCGTAACCAGAAGTAAATTTGATACACCTGCTATGGCACTAATACATAATTTAAATTGGCCAACTATAAGTGAAATTATTAGAAGTGAAACTGCTACTAACATGTACAAGTCTCTGAATGGCCTCGTACCTGAGTACCTTTCCAGCTTGTTTGTCAAAAATTCAACTCGAAATGTCAGAGAACTGAGAAATACTGAAACTGACCTTTCGCTACCACTGCGGAAAACTAAAAATGGGCAAAAGGCAATATCCTTTCGTGGACCTAAGCTTTGGAATGAACTCGAACTTGATCTTAAACAGGCACCCTCCCTTGCCACCTTCAAAAAAAGAGTTAAAAAATGACACACGTGTTCTTTTAATCATTCATGTAAACATCTTTTTTTTATTAGTTTTTAGGTTTTTGTCACGGCCCCCTGAAAAGCAGTTGCTGATCAACTGACAGGGCTACCGTGTTGAAAGAATTGAAATTGAATTGAATTGAATTGAGCTTCTATAGTTACAATGGCGACCTACAGAATTCTGGTTCCATGCCAGTGCTTTTACCAAGACCAAGTTGCTGTAAATGTATCGCTGACCTTATACCGCTGTAGCAAGGGTGGCCTATTTACTGGCTCTTTATACCAAAAAAAGTCGCAAAAACGATATACCCTTCCTCTCAATAGCATGACCTCCCCAGCACCAAAATATACATAGTGCGTCCCGGACGCTTCACAAAATTGTCCTTTGTGAGCTTTGAGCTTTACGCGAAGAAATCGTATTTTATGAGCTGGGAATATTGATCATAATAAAGAAGGATACATATTTCATCATGAGTGTGGGATGATTTAGATGCTGCATGCGTTTCTTCATCATCGCTGTGAAAAAGATAACGAAGCTTAGTGCAATACACTGAACAATGTCAAACTGAATACAAAAGTTGAATAAAACGCAAAACCGTCTGATGATAACTTGAATCGTTGATGCTGCAGGCTTTCGTGGGGGGGGGGGCTATCTTATTGTAAGTGTGGCACAGGGGGGTCCCAGGGGGATACAATTTTGAAGGCGCACTTACGCAATCATGGGTATCCCTTTCAGAATTATGGTTCCTGTTCTGAAGGAGATTTTGCAACAGCATAGGAATTGCTGGAAATATTTCATGCTGTCTGGAATTATAGCCAAGACTTTCGATGGAATGGCGGAATTATGGCCCTAAAATTCTTTAAGATTTGCAAAATTATGGGTACCAATCTTTCAGGCAAAATGGCACATCCCTGTTAAATGACAGATTAAGACATCCCTCCCCCGAGAGTAGCATGCTACAAGAAAATCTTAACTAATGATATCTATACAATCCGTCGATCTAGCACTAATGGGACAGAGAGGGCTCAATTTATATGGTTGAAATTATGGTAAACGTTGTCACCGTCGATACAAAATTCATGGTTCCCCGGTCAGTCCCAAGCAAAATATAAACAGAGCTGCATAAGCTCTCAATTTGCCGACTGGTGGGCATGGCTTTTGGGCGTGGCTTTTTTGCCACATACACACTCTCTTTGTTGAATTGCTCAATTTCCTCTGCACTAGTGGTGTAGCCAGCCTTCTGCCTTTGAGGTTGCGAGCGAAGCGAACAAATATAGAGGTCTGGAGGCTTGCCCCTACCGTAGAAAATTTTTTTTGAAAACACGCCCTTGCTGTAGTCGCTCTTTTTTAGCATAAGCCACCCAGAACCATGCCAAAATCTAAGGACAGAAGGGCCACCTTCAACAAGCGATGCTAAAATTTAGCAAACTGCACTTGCCTAAACTCTAAGGAAAAATAAGCATGTGCCTTAACGAAACAAGCAGAAACGAAACATTTTGATCAAACTTTCGTTTCGGTACGGGGGGGGGGGTTCTTGGCTAAATTTCGGGTAAGGGTGTGCAGCCCACAGTTTCAAAATGGTACCGTTGGCTAGACCACTTTTTGTGAAAATGATACCCTTGGCTAGATTAATTTCCACATTAAAAGTGCCATGATTTGGCCATTTCTAGACAAAACTTGCCAAATCTTTGCATTCTCTGGACAAAAATTTGAAAAAATTTCGGTTTCTTTACAGGAATTACCGAAGTTTGACATTTCTTTGACCTAAATTTCCAAAAAGCATACCCTTGCCCAGACTAAAGTCGACAAACATTGACAAAAAGCATACTCTTGCCCAGACTGAATGGACTAAAATTGGAAAAAAGTTTTCCCTTGGCTAGACTAGAAAGTTTGAAAAAGTATACCCTTGCGGGCGGAACATCCCCCCCCCCCCCGGTGCGTTTCGGTCGTTGAAATGAAAGCAACCAAATCTTCTCTTTAGTATCATTTGAATTCTCGTCAATATTTCCCATTTTTAGAAATTCTGTTGTAACAGAAGAATATCCATGCCATGGATTAGAAAACTTTTTGCCGCCGCAGAGGTGAGCCATTACAAGGGCAATCCTTCCGAGATGATGGAATTAATGGCATCGTTCACAAATTTCAAATTTGGTTTATTTTAAAACTCTGATCACGGCCTAGGAAGAACAACGATGATTATGCAACAGAAGGTTGGATTTTAACTCCACTCTTCCCTTGCAAAAGAATTTTACTGGGTTTATGGAATATGAAGATACTGTGAAGGAAGCGAGTCGAAAATTTTGAGAAGCACACGAGGAGTTTCACCATAGTCAATGGTTTCACTACATTGTTGAAATATCACAATATCTTACAACGAGATACACTGTTGATAAAGGTTCAGGAGAGTTTAAGTAGGATGGATAAATTTGTGAAACGCTGAATGCCTGGAAAAATGGAGAAATCGTTAAAGAAGACAAGTGGCAGTATGTTGCAAAGTATAGATAGGAGTCTCAACAGAATTGCGAGCGAAGCGAGCAGACAAACTTTTGTAAGTGAATAATTTAATCTATATTCTGTGCTTAATAGAGGCATACACATATAAAGTTAAAGGGATGCCTATGACGCTAATAAAGCTGAATCCCTGCACATCATAGCAAGCTAGGCGGTACCACGATACTACACTGACGGATGTATGGAAATGCGAGCGAAGCAAGCAGAAATTTTTTTATTCTTTTATTGGCTTAAATCATCCAAAAATGGCTTTAAGTACGATTTGTAAGTTGCAGTTCAATTGACTTGCCGACTGTTTTCTGCTAAATTAACGTGCCGACTTCAGGATTTTGCTCAATTTACCGACTGATTGTAACTTTTACTTGATCTGCCCACTGAAGTTTGGCCTGGGAGGGAGGGTGCCGGGGCACTGTGATCCAGGCCAGGGAAGAAATAGGAAAAAATGAAGTTTTGGATATCAAATTTCTTTTACACCATCTTCATTGAGCACACCCTGGGGGTTAATGTAAAAAAATATATTTAAAATCGGTCAAGGGACCGTCAAGATATTGATTTTTGAACTTTGGCCTAATTTGTTTGTTTGTTTACATTACCATTTCCGGAATAGTGCTGTTTGGAGGGCATTTTTTAAATCCTCATTTCTCTATCTAGAAAAGTCCGAAATTCTTCATTTTTGTCTCAAATAACACTACTATTAATATTCTTCGAAGAAATTTCAAGATATGCTAGAATTTCTTCACTTTTGATACCTTTGAAAGCAATTTCATAATGGCGGGTTTCCGAGAAATTTAAGGGCCTAAAGAGTTAATTTTGAAATTCAACACTGAATACAAAAAAATTGTATCAAATTGCATTAACCAAATAAATTCTATGATTTAGAGCCACTTCCCCTGCATCTTTTTGCCAAAGGGCTTGTACAAGTTCGTGGCCATAAAAAATCTACAGCTATTCAAATTTTACAGTACCTACATTTTTATGCATTTTTGAAGGATTTTTGACGAAAAAAATTGTAGTTCTGAATTTCGATGCTTTTCCTTGCTAAAATATGATTTTTACAGTACAACTCAATTGATTTCTTTGCTGTTAGCCTGATTCCGCCCTTTTAGATAAATTTTTTTGCGAAAATAAGCATTTTTGCTTATTCGTCATCATAATAAAAATCGAAAAACTCGTAAATCATCAATTTTATTCAACGTTATACTTTGCAAGCTGGTATAAATGTTGCTTTTCTTGTTTCTAGACCACATGTATGACGTTTGGTCTTTGCAAATTCACTTAGTGGGCCTATGTGCTAAGATTTGTTCAAAATGTGCGATAAAATAAAGAACACAAAAGTGGCCACGGACAAATTTTGAACGGTCAGAAAATTTTTATGGCCACCAACTTGTACAAGCCCTTTGGCAAAAAGATGCAGGGGAAGTGGCTTTAAATCATAGAATTTATTTGGTTCATGCAATTTGATACAATTTTTTTGTATTCAGTGTTGAATTTTAAAATTAACTTTTTAAGCCCCTACAATTTCTCGAAAACCCACCATTAGGAAAATTCTTTCAAAAGTATCAAAAGTGAAGAAATTCTACCATATCTTGAAATTTCTTCGAAGAAAATTAATAGTAGTTCTATTTGAGACAAAAATGAAGAATTTCGGACTTTCCTAGATGGAGAAATGAGGATTTAAAAAATGCCCTCAAAATAGCACTATTCCGGAAATGGTAATGTAAACAAACAAACAAATTAGGCCAAAGTTCAAATATCAATATCTTGACCATCCCTTGACCGATTTTAAATATCTTTTTTTACATTGACCCCCAGGGTGTGCTCAATAAGGATGGTGTAATAAGAATTTGATATTAAAAACTTCATTGTTCGAATTTATTCCCTTATTTTGCAGTTTTGGATCACTGTGCGGGGGTACGGAATATGAAATATGCAGCAGAAGCAAGATTGCCCCTGCAACATCTATGGTGTCTTTATTCAAAAATTAAGTTTCTATAATGCAAGCAAGCAGTATAAAACTTGTATAGCTTACATTATCCTAATTGAATGTCTGGATGTATATATCTTTAACATTGCCATTAATTACATGTTTTCTTAACTATCTTATTGCAAGGCAAATGAACAAAATAAAGTAACTTTGCAAAAATAACAAACGATTCTTGAAGCCTCCGACCGGAAAAAAATGCATGGCAAAAGGCATCTAAAAGTTGTTATAACAATTTGATGTGAGCAGAGTGCGAAAATGACACTAGCTACTTTTTAGTAAAATGGCGGTCGTGCGGTCGAGCACTTTGTCCATCCCTGAATTTTCCTATAATCAAAACCACGCAATGACTTCATTCGTTCAATATTTGCAGGACAACCACGTAAGGTAATTCATATTCACCAAATAAGGTTCTTTCAATAGCGAGATAATCGTCAATTTTTATATCTTATGTTGCTTGTAAGGACGACCTTACTCCATCTTTCCAAATTTGAGGAAAATCCTGTCTTGCAGAACGGCTGAAAAAGGCCAAAACTCTTGATCAAAGGAAACAAAAAAGAAGAGAAATCAAAAGTTTGTTCTCTTGATTTTTTGGAATCCTTCTATACTCGCGACGTGTATTTCTCTTCCAAGCATTGCATCCTCAGTTACGTTAACGATTGAGCATAACCAGTCTCTATCGGCAAACAGGGGAGGGCATATTCCCAGGTACCATAGTAAAGGTACCTGGGAATATGCTCCCCTTAGGGGCATACTTTTTCAGAATTTTTGTCTCCCAAAGGTATAATACTCGACAATTTTTGCCCAGGAGCGGATTACCCTCGTTTCAGACAAGGCAAGGGTATGCTTTTTGCCAGTCCCTTGGTCCAGCAGAGGGGAATGCACATTAGTGTTTCAGGACAGGACGCAAACTTCACGAAGTGATACAAGTGGCAAATTATAGAAAGAAAGACGATAATTGTTTTAGATGTGATTTTTAGGCACGTTGCTAAAATAGGCAGCACAAATACTGATGTGGATAGAAACCATCAACTTGTAAAACGATTTTGATGAAAAATTGAGAATCAACGTCATAAACAGAAAGAGTTTGGAGATATGCTCAATTTAGCTAGCTGTCCTAGATGTCATATTCCTTAGGAGATATTGAACTGAACAAACCCCTAACCTTAAATTACCCTAACTAGCCATAAATCGTCGTAACTTATCTAAATAGCACTAACTTGCTCTAAAAACCCTTCTCGAAGCGGTAATACAGCAAATTAAGATTTGAATGCCACTGGATAAAGCTGCATTTTAGCCAAAGTTCCGTCCGGCTTTCTTACATAATGAAATGCTGTTTTCTCTAAAGCAAGAGGTATCTTAGACTTGCCCTAAGTCCGTTCCTCCCGTACGTCTGACTTTTTAATTTACGTTAGTTCCTGGCTCCGCCATTCCAACATTCCGTGCGAGAAGGAGAACTTTGACGGAAAGTGGGAATGACAGATACAGGAAAGCCAAAAAGGGAACGGTCCGACGTACTAGGGGAATAGACTTGGGGCAAGTCCAGGGGTATCTAGAATTATTATCTGATGATCTAACAGGGATGTGCCATTCCCCATGATACATTTACCCAGTACAAAGAGGGATTTGTGATATCTGTTATCATTATTGAAATATGTGAACTAACCTGTCTTCATTTTCAGAAACATGTGAATATTGCTCAAGTAGTCTCCTTTTCATTTCATCATCGGTTTTTTCTATTGGTTTTACAACTGCTAATGTTTCTTGTTGTTTGTGCATAATTTCTCTGATTTTGTCATCTGCTTGCAAGGCTTCGCTAGTCCCATTGCAAACTAAAAAGAAAGGAATTAAATACTTTACGTAGGCTGCAAGGTATGAAAAAAACATTGATTTTCCAAAGTATGACATTAAACCCCACTTAAGCTACACTGTTTTCACATGAAAACGAAAGAAAAGTAAGTCGTTGTGGCCTTCCATTGACAGTGAAACGCTTTTGCAAACAACAAACTGGTATTTCACGATTTGAAAATGGCATAAAACATTTCAGAGAGAAAGCTTAAATGTGAAACAATTTCGCTCTGGATTCTTCGAAGAAAGACAAAAAATGCATCCAGAATGAAAGTGTTAATTTTCAAATATTTACAAACTGAAATATTTCATGCCATTTTCAAATAGTACCTGTTTGAAAAATGAAATGTATGTAGTAAGGAGATTGGAATGCACAAAACGAGAAGATTTAGTACATTGCGGCCTTTCTGACTGATGTCGTCATCAAAGTGTGAATTAAAACAGAACTGTGTTGATCTGAAGCCAGGTAACACAATTTTTACAGTGTAAATGAAACACTGAAATAGCATGCTAGAACCATTTTTTAAAGCAATATAATGTAAATGGACCATAACCGAATGATAGGATGAGACTTGATGATGAACTCTTGTTGCTTATATTTTACTAAATTTCTGGGAGAATAATTTTGAAAAGCTAAATAGTTGCAGGAAATCTTGAGATAAATGAGAACAACAATGATCCTTTGAATTATGAGATCAAGAAAGCCACTAGAGTGTCCTAAAACCCTTTAAGAAAACATTAAGTGTTGGGCGAGTCGGGCGAGTCAATAACAACAGTTGCTGTTTGAAATGTCATGACTCCCAGGATATCTAGACTATGAAATCGGCAACGTATGGTTTGATGATAGGCACGTACAAAGCTACTTCAAAATTTATCTGACTGAAATCAGCCACTCTGCTCATAACTTATGAAGGATTTTCAAAGAAAAGCCTTTTCAAATAACCTGCAAGAAGGAGCCCAAAATCACGACGAAACTTCCCTAGCACGGGCTTTACAGCGTACACGCCGTCTTACACGGGCTTTACCCTCTTGGGAGGATGAGCTAGTCTTCCCTAGTACGAATAACTTTTTCAGGGGGATAATATTCCCCAAGAGGACAAAATGCATGAATACATGTAAATGTCATCACTGTTAGGAAGGAACACCAAGGAAATTTTGCTCGTCGTTTTTTCACTAGGTTTTCGTCAATTTTTAGAAGGGGAGGGGGGCTTTCTGCAGGAAATCTCCCATATCTACAATGGCCAATTAAAGCTGGGTAAATTACTGAACCTATTTGAACATATTGGCAGGAAAACAAGACAATTTTCAATGTTACTGCTTTGACATTCAGGGAGTAGTAGCCTGCCAAACGGGAATTGCAGTTTTGGAATTAAACTTTTTAGAGATTCTTCTGTCACCAAATGATGATGTGTTTCTTGAGAGACTTAAAGGAGCAGGGCCTCGTAACCGTAAACAAACCTGTTATCTGTAGAATCTATATTGTTGCCCACACGTGGCCACTGTGTTCTGCACAGGGAAGGGGTGAATCCACAATAAAGTTACTTCTAAAAATTCACCAATATCTTTGCAATCATACAACATAGGAGTGATTCCTTTGTTTTTCTGCGAAGCTCAGGAGTCCATCTTCCAAAATCAGTTTCATTTTTTAGAATAGTTGTGGAAAATCACTATGATATGGCCTATCAATAATAATGCAAAATAGTCACTTCGAAAGAAGTTTATTTACATTGCGTGACCCTGCCCCTTTAATCTTTAGGTTCGTTTAGCCACGAGATATCAGCATTGACGATTCTAAATTAATGGGTTGCCGGACTATTTTGGAACAAGTGAGTGAGGATGGAAGAGAAAAGATTTTACCTGTATCATTTTCAGTTTCTTTGTGATGAACTTCGTTCCATCTCTTTATTACTTCATTGTACGTATCTTCTGAAATTGGTTCTTCCTGGCAGTAAGAATAGAATCAGAAATCATGCTCATGTATGACTCCCCGAAAAGGAAGCAATTGCTTCATTGATTTCTTGTTGAGTATTGGTAAATTTTAAAGCCATAACAATGATGTGATAAATTATCTAACTGGGAAGCTGCTAACCATCAGCCTGATTGAATCAGCTCGCTCTACACAGAAGATAAATCATCTATACAGGTGTGCAGAAATCAATGGACTCATTCGCTTTCAGTTACATTATGAAATTTATGCAATTTGTGCACCACCGATTACATTAATTTCTTATGTTGTTGTTTCTTCTATTCCTCAGGTCTCAATTATATTCCCACAACGAATCAAAGGAGACCCAATTTATTGAGGTAACTGTGCCTTCTAATATTCTAACGCATGAATTATCAAGGTCCGTATCTTACAATATAACTACAGTGGAAAGTACCTCCATTCCATACCAATGTACTTGCCTATTTCTCTCATATGACAATCAAATGGTTTTTTCATATCCTTGCTCTTATATAATCACATACAGCACCTCGAAGAATGCTAGCCATTAATATTTGCGGGGTGAGTGGCCGAGTGGCTTATACAGTCTTCGTCAGGTGACTGAAGTTAAGCTCGGTCGAGTGAGGTCAAACTCCGGATGGATGACCTCGGAAGCTAGACCTCACAACTCACCTCGTCGTCCTTCGGAAGGGACGTTAACCTAGGGGTCCCATGCCTAGATGCGGCATGCACAGTGGGCCTAAATTAGCTTTCAGTAGCTAGAAATCCTGACAAGCCCACTCAAAACAAATTGAAAACAAACATATGATTGAAATCATGTTCAGTTTGATTTGTGTTAATACAGTTCTGTATTGCAATCTAGAAGTTCCAACTTTTAGATTATCTTTAGCTTATCACTGAAGAACTCAATAGAGATCTTAGTAGGCTTGATAAATGGTTCCATGAAAATGAACTTATTATGAACCTCAACAAAGGTAAAACTGAAGCTCTTCTGTTTGGTACCGCCAAGAAAGTAGGGAATGGTTCATCTGATTTCAGACCAAGCGTAAACGATAAGGAAATAACAAAAACCGCAAGCTACAAGTACCTCGGAATCTCAATTGACAGCACCCTAAATTTGAACACGTTTTTTGAAAAGTGCTACAAAAAGGCGTCCTCTCGACTCAGTCTCCTTGCAAAACTAAGAGGAGACCTGGATATGAAAGCAGCTAAGGCTATATACCACAGGATGATTTTACCAACGATCACATATTGCGGTATCCTCCTGCTCTGCAACACATGAACACAATCAGAAAAGTTGGATTCCTTCCACAATAGAGCCGGAGCCATTGTGAATAGAAACTGGGTCAACAGAATCACACTGCAGTCTGTTACAAATGCCAACAAGAAACGAGCGTGTACCCTTGTCAGATCATGCCGAGATGATAAAGTCATCGACCCTCTCAGGAATTACTTCCAGCTGATAGAACATTCGATACGGTCAAGAAACCGTTCAAAAATAATACGTCTGCCAATGATAAAAACAGAGTACGCCAGAAAAAGTTTCTCGAGGGGGTCTTTGGTACCGGTACCAACTCATAAGGTACCAGGTTCCACCCAAATTGAAGGTATTGGTACCACCAATTTCGGGGGAAGGAGCTATTAATATAGTACAGTTAGTCATGAATAAGACAAATTCTGAAAAGAGGTCTACGTCAGTTCCTCTTGAGACCAATGGGCAAGACGAAGCCACTCTTGAGCACTTCACAGTGGCATCTGTGTCACTGTCTGCACTGTCAAAAGCTAAAAATTTGTTATAGGAATTCCAAAATCATCCATGGACGAAATTTTTATTGATACCGACTCATATAAGCTTGGTACCGGTACCCCTACCTTTGGTACCAGGGTCCACCACATTTGCAAAATGTTGTACCAGGTACCACCCTTCTGGTACCATGGTACCACTACCCTGTCACCCCCCTCTTTCTCATTCACCGGTGCAAAAGAGTACAATATGCTCCCATTGGAAGCTAGTGAAATGCAAACAACTGACTTTCTTACTTTTTTAAAGAAACATTTTAGCTGAAATGCTCGGACACTTTTATTGTAAAAATTGATAAGTACTTTTTATATTGCTTTTCTTTAGGTTTGGTATATGTTAGGTTGCACTCTTTTATTTATGCTGGGCACACGTTGATAACAGCTTTTCGTAAGTTGAAGTGTCTATCCAGTTTAAATATTCGAAATTATTATTACTATTATCATTATTATTTTGAAAAATCGTGGCACTGGACGGACTCAAATTATTCAAATTTTAGTTAAAAGCCAAAAGACTAAGCTAATTTGTGACCTTTCTCGCGCTTTATGAGCACCAAAAATAAAGGTAAATTCGACTTTACGGAAATGTCTTGGTTACGAATTGCCTGAGAACGGGCCTAAAAACCCTTGGTCACATCTTAAGGAACTCCTCACTCAGAACGATAGGCAACAACATTTCACAAGCATTTTCGGAGTTATAAAGGATAGATCTTCAAACAAATACCAAAGTTTTCAACCCTGTGAGCAGTGCTTTTTAATCATTCCATGCAAGAGGTTTCTTTGTGATTTTATCCGAGTGTTCTGGCCCTTTTTCAGGCAGTTTGCAATCTCAAAATATTTACAAAGTCAAATTCATCTATGTTTCCAGCGCTCATACAAATGGGACAAAGTTGCAAAAATACTACAGTCTCTCGGCCTTCAAGCAGAACTCGATTCATTCTGTTCCATGGAGTGATCTTGGTGTTATCAATTATCAAAGGTGGGGAATTCATTGCTGGCTCATCCTGTATACTGGTTAGGATATGGAGCAGTTAGACAATGTGGGTCTACGCTAACAACAACAAGCCTCACCATTCTTATTTTCAAAAGACAATCAGGCACGTTTTTTAGAACAAGTCTGAGATTCAATTGAAAGATATTCGCTTTTTGCTGACAACGAAGCAGTGTGAACGGAGAGGGAAAAGCTCCGCACAAAGCTCAGGAATTATTTTGAAAGACAAAGGACATGTGCGATTTCTCTGACCAAAGAATGTTCAAACAGTACCAGCAAACATTATTTTTGCAGTGACAGATAGTTGCCGGAGTCACCCTAGTTGCCTAAGTTTCCAACCTTGTCATGTCCAGACTAATAAGTTTGAAAAGAGGCCAAGCAAGGTGCGCACCTGGCTATTGTTTTGAAAATAATCATTCTACTGTTTTTTGCTTTGTTATACATGAAATTGTGCGTGGAAGAACTTCAATGCACACATCATAAATAATAGCAGTTTGGTACAGTGTAAATTTTGCTTTGAGTGCATGGAATAGATTAGCAACAGCTTTTTCTCAGGCCTGCAACGTGGGTCTAGACATTGGGGGCACAGTTCGCGCCAAGGGAGTGAAAGATAATAGGGTCTGGGGGCCAAGCGTCCAGAAAAATGTTTGACGGCTACGCCCATTTCTCTCGTGGAAATGCCCATTTTCTCTCAGAAACGTCCTTCTCTACATTACCTTTCTTTTTCTGCGTTCATTCTTTGAATAGAAGCTTTTTTACGAAGGAGTTACCCATGGTTAAAGTGGAAAAGACCGAAAACAACGAACTTGTTACGGCGTGTTTTTCAACGATATAATAAGATATTATGCTAAAAAATAGTGATGATATGAAAATCAGTAACTTAAAATTTTTCTCATTATGCAGTTAGTTTGTTTAGGTCTCCTTGTGCTGGACCTCCGCGTTCGTAATAGAGCCATGGCTACTAAATCCTTCCAAAAACTTGTTTATAGTTATCAATTCGATCAACGAATTTGTTTGCAACTTTGATAAAATCTAATTGATCAAATTTATCCTTATGTACATGTAGGATCATCAGGGGATTCAACCTGTTGTTGAATGTCATTGATCGCAGGTAGGTCTTGATTCTCTTCAGAGCAGAGAGGGACCTTTCACTAACAACGTTTGTGGCTGGAAAACTAACAAAATCTTTCCAAGCAGTACAACCTCGCTCAGCGCACTCTTTCTTGGTGATTCTAACTATTCCAGTAGTTTAATGTGATCACAAACATTGAAGTTATCAACATCGAAGCCCGTATTCCTGGCTGTTGGTGCTAGCAGTTGTAACTGTTTCTCTAACTGAAACTTGTTGACATCATTTCCATAAAGACTTGTTACGTGGCTAAAGTCTTTCTCGAAGGGTTTTCCTGCAACAGCCTTGGGCTTGAATCTTACTCTAATACTTTCGATGGTCGCTTCAAAAGCATTTCAGAAGATTTGACGATAACTATCCCTAACTGTCCGATAAATGTTGGAACGGTCACCAAGATCAAATCTTGAGGCATTCTCTATTTCCATGGAAGCTTGGGGTCATCGACATCAAGTTTGAATGGTTTTACATGGCAGCAACCTTCATTTATGTTCCACCTCAGTGTGACCCGTGACCCATGATGCACCAAATAAATCTGACAGGCTAGAAAGTACTTTCATTCAAGAGTTTGTCACTGAAAGGGTATCAAGTCAGCCATTCAGCTATACCGTAGCTTCCTGTGCAAGTAACTTCTCAAATGGCCATTGCAAGAAGTAATCAAAACGTGAAGAGAATGTAAAATCCCACCAGGAAGAGACAAGTAACATTGGAAACGGGGCTCGTACACACACTTTTTACAAGAAACTGTGCTCTGAACTCTGTAACAGTTGGGCAAATACTTATAACGGTTGAGAAAAGAAAAGTAATGTCCATTGAAAGGCCCCTGCTTCCTGAATAACAGGAGCTAGAGTACGAAATTTTTGGAAAAAAAGATCTCTCAATGCTAGTCATGTTCAAATTCTTTAAAAAATTTCCCTGAATGAAGTCAGCCACTCCATTCTGAAATCATGAGGGATTTCTAGAGAATACTCCATTATGCGACAGGGTATTACAATTGACAAGAAAATTATGCGACAGGGTATCATGTGGAAGCACACCTTTTAGAGTTATCATGAAACAATGGATTTTGGTAAAATTTTTATGCGACAGGGTATACTTTTGGGCAATTTTTTATGCGACAGGGTACAGGGTGTTGAACGGTTTGCCACACACCCCCGTCACTTCCCTAGTCGAGTACCCCCCTCGGGGTTTAACCTTAAAAATTGGCCTAAAATGACGACCAAGTTTTCCAATAATTACTGCTTCATAGCGATGACTTCAACACATATTGACACAAATGTTGTATTCTAGGAGGGTCAAAATCATCCAGTTATGCAGTTATGCTAACAGGGATCTAAAATATACTTTCATACTGTCAAAGGCATAAACACGTGCTAAAGCATACAACAGCCATTGCTGCAAGGTAGAAAATTTGGTCGCGACTTTCAGCCTGCTTTGAAAGTTGCTTGAAGGGGCTTTCGAGCAAATGTTTGGAACGGAATTGCTGATTTCAGTCACGTAAAAAGTCAACTATTAAATTTCATTTTCATTTCATTTTCATTTAATAATATTTATACAGGGTAAGTATTCAAGTCATAAAAACGTTGATTTACAAACTGCCCTGTTACAAAAGAAAAGCTACAAAATTACAGTAAAGATATGAACTATAAAATACGTAAAAGTAAAGGAAAGGTGAGACACTGCTCAGGATTTGTTATTTTTCAGTGACGATTTGAATTGGGTAAAAGTATTGGCCATCTTACTTTCTCTTTTCAAATCATTCCAAAGTTTAGCTCCTCTATACGAGAAGCATTTTTGGCCACATGAGGTTTTTAGAAGAGGCACATAAAGGTCAGTGCTGGTGTTACGAAGCTGTCTAGCACCGGTTTCAGATAACCTTTGGAACAGTCCTGTAAGATACTCGGGCGCTTCACGGTTTATGGACCTATAGACCATTTTCACAGTTTCCGTTTCTATGAGCTCTTTGACCGTTTGCCGCCCCAACTGCCTGATGATGGGTGGTGCAGGCATTCTGTAGGGGCTATTTGTCACGATTCTAGCTGCACGATTTTGGAGCTTCTGAAGCTTCTTGAGTGCTGTAGTACCACAAACACCCCGGGGCAACAGAAACGGAAATAAGGCTCAACTATACTTTTGTACATAGTCTGCAGTATGCTTAAAGGGAGGTACTGTTTCGCATGGAGTATCATACCTAAAGCCCTTGATATCTTTTTTATCACTTCTGCAATGTGAATATCCCAACTCAGGTATTGGTCCACATAATATAATATACAATATACAATATATAATATATGACATATGATATATATAATATGATATGATATAATATAATATAATATAATATAATGTAATATAATATAATATAATATAATATAATATAATATGATATAATATAATATAATATAATAATGTTAACGACTTAGGCCATTGGCCTGTACGAAAGTCTCTTCTGTGTCACTTGGCCCAGGTGTATCTTCTGTTACCCAACAAGACAATAAAACTGTGCAGCATGGTTTCAAAAATTATACAAAAAAAAAACAGAGATAGACCTGTACCAAGTTTACTTATCAACTTAAACATTAATAATACAAACTCTAGGGGCCTCCACAAGTGTCACAGGCTATAAACTGTCACAACATAGGAGCTGCTGAAAAACACTGGAAAGGCCATCCCAGCAACACCCAACGCACACAGGCGCAAGCCGCAACCCACTGACACCACCACCGACAAACCGCAAATGCAACCGCGGCCCGCAATCCGCAATCCAACGCAACTGCAATACGCAGCCACATCCACAATCCACCAGCCACAATACCCACGGACGACACCCCGCATCCGCATGCGCAAGGACGCCACCGAGACAACCCCCCCCAACAGGTCCCATATCCTGACACATAGTGCTGTCTAAGAAAAGGGGGAATGACACAACAAACAAAGAAAGAAAAAAAGAAAAAGACCTTTATGGAGGGGTGTTTGGAAAACTAAGACTACTTGTACCCCTAAGTACTTAGTGTGCTCTATTATCGAAATCTCCTCATCACGAATAACAAGTGAAGGTTTCATAGCTGATGTTTGTCGAATATCTTTAACCTTTTTCCGACTTGCTGTTTGTTTTAGCAACGTTAAGTGACAATTTATTTCCTGCAAGCCATGTGTTTAGACATTTTAGGTCCTCATTAACCTTTTCATTTATTGTGGAGGATGCTATTTGAGGAGAAGGATAAACTGGTGTCATCGGCATACATGTTAACTAGTGAGTGCTTAATACATAAGCGTACGAGGCGGGGGGGGGGGGGAGGGCCGGGGGCGGCAGCCTCCCAACTTTGAAGAAATTTAAAAAAATCAGGCCCATTCGGGCAAATGTTTGTCCTTGGTTGGGCAAAAATGTTGGCAAACAATGGGCTTTGTGTCGGACAGCTCCCCTAGATTTTTTCCCGTACGCTTATGGCTTAATAGATAGTGGGAGATCATTTATATAGATAATGAACAGTAGCGGATCTAAACATGATCCCTGTGGAACTCCACAAGTTACTTCTCCCAGGTCGGAAAGCTTCCCGTTTACCTTACGACACTGCTTCCTGTTACAAAGGTATGATTAAAACCAGCGTTGCTCTTTGCCTGCAACTCCATAGAGTTGTAGCTTGTTAATTAGGATTTCGTGGTTCACCGTGTCGAAAGCTTTCTTCAAGTCTATCAATGTGACCGAGGTATATGTACCGTTTTCTATATTCAAATACCAGTCATTTGTACACTTTAATAGGCATGTCAAAACTAGCCTGCGTGCAGACTTTGGCTACTGGGGAGGAGAGAAAAGAAAGAAACTACAAAGTCTGCGCAACGGCGTGAGTTTTCTTGTTTTAGATCACATGACCGCTATGTCATATTTGCCAAAATATTGCGTAATTTTGAGAGAGCGTCGCCAAAGAAACTTTATACAAAATTGTCTTGAACGATACGATCTCTGAGACAACTGAACATCAAGGCTGATAGGAATCCCGTAGATGACCTTGGCTCATCAAGTCGTAAAGTCGTCATAAAAATATGTTTTCGCTGTTGCAAAGATTTGTTCAAGAAGCGAAGAAAGTTACTCGATTCATTGCACAACGTAAACAGTGACTTGTCATTCTTGTGTAGACCTAATCAAACAACCCACAGGAAGGACCAAGGTTCAATAGCTGTCAAAAAGGGAGTGGATTGTGCGAATTCAGTAGAAAACATTGTGGCTGAAAAGAATTCGATCAGGACAAACCTTACCTTGTCAGGACCAGTCAGGAACATGTTTCTTGCTCAACACCACGAAAAATCGGTCGGAGCACTGCAGTACATGTAGTTTCTTTGAAAAAGTTCTTCATCACAGTTTTGTGCTCATCAAGGATTCTGTTTACGTTGAAAATGAGTTGGGCGTGATATGGGCCTCTCTGAAAATTCTTTTTCATCACATATTTACACGACAATCTTCGAAGCTTCCCCTTCATAATCCGCTAATCTGTTCAACGACTGAGCACTTCGACTACAATCAACCATTTGTCTCGCTTTTTAAAAAGACAATATCGATTGTAATCCGCTAAATCTATTGGGTCCTGGGTTTTGAGGACTCGATATTGATTGGCTTTCATAACAAAAGAAAACAAAAAGGATTCTCGCTTGCGCAATCACATTGAAAGTTTGCAAACAAGAAAACTCACGCCGTTGCGCAGACTTTATAGTTTCTTTCTTTTCTTTCCTCCCCAGTAGCCAAAGTCTGTACGCAGGCTAGTCAAAACTGAATTTTGTAACAATCTAAAATTAGACTGTTGTGAGTACAAAAGACGATTTGACACTAGAAAATGATAATACTGGTTATAAACAAGGTTCTCAAATAATATAGAGATTACAGGCAAAACAGAGATTGGACAATAGTTTGATCTGTTAACGCGCTTGCCATCCTTGTAAATAGGAGCTATCCTAGGAATTTTCCATTGATCGGGGAAAATTCCAGCCGACAATGACAAATTAAAGAGCTGACTCAATGGTTCATCCAGGATGGACATTCCAATCTTTAGGAAAAAACTGGAAATTTCATCAAGGCCAAACCCATTGGAAGTTCTAAATTTATTCATTGCTAGGCTCACTTGTTTGGATACCACAGGTGAAAAACTAAAGGTGGCATTTGTAGGGTTGATGGCATATTCACCTTTCAAGAGACCGTTTTCTGTATTGGGGATATCTTTACATAATTCACTGCCAACGTTACAAAAAAATTCATTCATTGAGTTAGCAATGCTGACAGAATCAGTGACTGAACCACCATCAACAGTCAGTGACGATAAATTGGTAGTTTTAGACCTTTTGTTGACAAGTTTGTTGATCGTTGCCCAAGTTTCTTTAAGGTTTCCTTCAGAAGCTTGAATCTTGTTTGTAAAGTAAGCTCTCTTCACCTCCTTATTTCTTGGTCGCCTTATTCCTCAACTGCCGGTATGCGAATATTAGAATCTCTGATTTACATTTTACTGCAGCGATTTTGACCTTATCTTGTGTATAAAACAAACATTTGAGCTCAGGAGATAGCCAGGGAGCATAGTTATCGGATACTCGTTTTTCAATCATCGGCGCATATTTTTGTATTACAGCAGAAAGCATACTAGTAAAGTTATGTACGATTTCATTTACATCGGACGATGATCTTAGTAGAAACTGCCCATCAATATGTCTTAATTCTGATAGGAAAGCCTCCTCACTGAATTTTTTCATTTGCCTTGTTCGGATGAACTTGTGTTGACGTTTAATACCTCCTTGGAACTTCCTAACAGCATATACGAGATAATGATCACTTAGTGTAATTTTCAGTACACCAGATTCAACAATGTTATCGGCATTACTAACTGCAATATGATCAATCAAAGTCAATGACTGAACGGTTACTCTTTAGTGGGTTCTTTAATCAACTGTTTCAAACCATACGCAGCATAAATGTTCTTAATAGACATAACATGACATGAATTGTTTGCATCACTGAGATCACAATTTGTGTCCCCGATTAAAATAAAATTTCTAAATCTGATACTGGGACATCATGTCTAAAATCACACTTAAGGGTATCCTTGCAGTAGAGAGCTACTCCTCCACCGTGACGGTTTCGATCATTTCTACCAAATTTGATGAAATTTGATTAAATGAAATGTCTGACAATATATAATTGCCTTGATATCCAGGGATTAGTGGTCTTTGAAACGGAGAAGAACATTTTTTACTCACCCAGTAGTAAAAGTTTCTTGTAGTGGCTACTCTTAAAACATGGGTCATGACTGACTCTCAGCATGTGATTTGAAAGTGGAAATTTTCAGCTGTATTTATGCCTCCCTCAGTCAGACTTGATCGCCATGAATTGAAACCGAGAAAATGCAGATCAATAATAGTGCTTCAATTGAAAACAATTTTTCCCCTTAAAAGGGCACTTTTGAAAAAAAGGCAGGGGCCTGGATCCCCCTAGTTGCCTATGAATCTTAACCGAGGCTGCTGTGCCAGCTAGAGAAACTCGCCTTGAGGTTACGGTAAACGTTTTCTGGGTGAAAATATCCATTTTTCAATTTTTTCAGATTCTGTTAGCCGAACTTTCAAGGCACACAATGATACCTTGCTTGAAACCAACAGAAGTTTTGAAAATGGAAGAAATTTCATGTAAACGAAGGCTTCCACAATTTCATAATCAAAGTTTTTTGTTTGTGGTCTTCAAAATCCATACCTAAATGCTTGACCTGTTAAGCCGATAATCCGTAAGTCCTTGTGGTTTGTGTGAAATAGCATTGCGCGTTCTTGTATGCTTGTGTTTATCGGGTAATTATTTGAGGACTCTAATTGATTATTAAGCCCAAATGACTTGATCCGGATTAGTGTGGTTTATATGGTCGGGTTGTGTACTTTACGACTGCAGAACAGTAAAAACCATTTTTCTCAGGACTCACAAATCCATGAGGTACAGGTACGAAAAAGCTATTTTGTACCCTTTGACCCAATCGAATGGCTCGAAAATTTGCACATGACCAGGACAGACTTGGAGCTTGGAAATTGTGTCCCAAATTTTTTGTATGTGTCCTGGTCCGTCTTTTATAGCCAAATACAACTGCGAGAGGGCAGAAAAATCATTTGCTAATTTTTGACAGCATGCAGTTTCAAAGGAAAAAAGAATTTGAAAAATCCCAGACACACTTTAAAAGCTTAGGATCTGCACTTCCTGTTGATGTAAGTCAGATTCTGTTACCTCAAACGCAATACAAAATAGCTTTTGAAGGTCGTACACTCTTTTAAGCAATAAATTTGCCTGGAAAATATCATTTTACAGCATTTGCCAATAATTTTAATATGGTTAGAATCCCCACTTTCTTGTGCATCGAATGATTGTATAATTTACCTAGATTCCGTCAATAGTTCGGCTTTTAGGGAGCGAAAACCAAATTTCGTGTCAAAAACGTTTACCGTAACCTTAACGGGAGACCCGTCTCCTGAACAGGAGACCGTCTCCTGAACGGGAGACAATTCTTTGAAAATTGTTGATTTTAGGTCTCCTAAATGGGAGACAAATGCAAAATATCAAGTTTAGACAATGAAGGAGTCTCCAGGGCAGTTTCACGTGTCAATTTTTGAAATCTACGCCTCAAAATACGGGGTTTACTAAAAAAACTTGATGTCACCATGTTCTATTTCCTCAAAATGAAAGTTCATCTTCTATGACATCATCTCCATTGTCTTCCATTGTTTTCCTTCTTTCCGCAGTGTTTCCAGGTTGAGCAAAGTGTTTTGATTAAGTGAAAAAAGGGGGTATATCTAATTTTATTAAAACGTTTAAGGGGGAGAATGAAAAGATACATCAAAGATTCTCAATAAAGACTTTATCTATCGTTTCATGATTCGTAACCAATCTATGCATCATTCTTTTGAAAAAGAACCTTTTCAAGTTTGTTTCTGTGAGTCTGTCCTTGAAAATTTGTTTTGCCGTATCTAACATTGCAACTTTGACTCTTATGTGGTAGCTGCAGTCAAGTTCTGCTCCACCAAAAGGCTTGTCACGGCCAAATCTTGTGCGTGATCTTTTGAATGAATGATGAACTGGAGGATCCTTTGAGTGGCCAACTCTCCCACCATAGTTGCACATAATGCCACTGAAGAAGGAAAATGATTGAAGACAATGGAGATGATGTCATAGAAGATGAACTTTCATTTTGAGGAAATAGAACACGGTGACATCAAGTTTTTTTTGTAAACCCCGTATTTCGTAAGCCTCGTTTTGAAGAAAAGTCCTTTGTTTGCTCGTTGTATCCGTGCTTGAATTTTTGCCGCACGTCTACCAGAAGTCGTTTGCTGATCCTGTCAAATTTTCCTTCAAGAAGATGGATGGTTTTTACCGTCGAATGAAGGTAAGAACAAATCCTCAATTATATGTTAAGTAAATTTAACTATTTTTCTACCTACTGCTGAAAGTAGAGTAAAATCTATCGATCTCCGGGCATTTAGTAGGTCGTACTAAAGAGAGCTCAAAGCACCAAGATGAGTGATTGCCTGGGCTTAAGTGAAAGCTTCCATTTTGTCAGACGCAAGTTGAGAGTCACTTCTGTTAAAATATCCCGCATCAAAAACGAACCGCAAACCAAGAAACGGTGATGAATAACAAAAACGTAATTATTGTAATCAACGTGATTCAATAACTAAAATCAATAGGTTTGGTGCAATCTTCAGCTGTAGGATACTATTATTGGCATGGTGCAATCTTTGGCGTACTGTATGTGATGATGCTTCCTGTGATCAGTGTCAGATGAAAATTGTTAGCAATCAGTTCCATTCCATAAACAAAATTCAAATAATCTTGCAGAATCAATAGGTTTGGTGCAATCTCTGGCATAGGACGCTTCACCCATTCTGGACATCAAATTATGCTTGGTAGAGGGACTGATCCTTTTTGGGTCACACTCTTGTGGTCATTTCTAATGTAAAAACTAGACCAAAATTTTACCAAAATTGCGCACTTCAAAATTTGATCACTCTTTTTATACTTATCTTAATAAAGAGATATGGGCATCATTTTAAAGATCTTTTGAGCTCTCTTTAGTTATGCAAAAAGAAAAGCAGTTTCTCCAACTTGAAAATTTTTGTCACACACATCATGCCTAATTGTATGTCAAAACTTGATTTTTTGCACTTGTCTCCTGTTTAGGAGACCTAAAATCGACAATTTTCAAAGATTTGTCTCCCGTTCAGGAGACGGGTCTCCCGTTCGGGCAAGTTTCTCCCAAAGCTAGCCTTCCCGATGAAATTCAGCTTACCGTGGCTCCTTCAAGTATTCCACTGATTGTTTCAACTTTTTCTTCTGCAGAAGAATCTTCCTCTAACACTCCTTTAAGATATTCCAAGAAAATATCTTCATCTAATTGCAAGGATTTCAATTTTTCACACAGCCAGTTGTCAAATTCTGTTTCTTGTTGGGAAGCCATTTTTTTATCAGCCTCATCTTGATAACGAGTGCAGTCGTTTGCAGGCGCATTGCATGATGGTAAAATCCTAGATTTTGTGTTTGCGTTTTCGAAGCTTGGCGGGTTTTGTTTGAAAAGTTGGTTTTGTGTTGCAGGTGGCATTTATTGAATATTCGAGACTGACTGACAACAAAATATTCATTTTCTGCATTGCTAAAGTTCATCAAGATGTATTCATACATTTCGATGTATACTTGATACTCGTTTACATCTCAAGGAAAGAACGAAGCCCTAATAGCAGTGAAGAAACAGGATGGAACATCATGAGGAACTTAGGCCCGACGAAGGTCTCTCAGATGCTAACGGTTCTACTTTCGGCTTATTGCCAAGGCCGTGCAGCATGCCGAGCTTCGATAGAAATGCAGATGCCGTTGGAAAGAAAAACTTTCAGACTTTACCACCAAAATGTTCGGCAAAGAAAGGCTTGGTAGGTATCCAAAAAAGCTCAGTTTGAGTTGGAGGAAGGGACGAGAAATTTTTTGCGAGACATCGATCGTTTATCGTTTGTTAGAAACAGCAGCACCACCCCCAGTCTTGTTTTGGTTGCCACGCAAAACGTATCGTTGCCAACGTTAGTCGTGTATTGCTCAATAAGAAACACCAGGCGTAATTAACTCTTTGGTAGATGGAAATGGGGACTGCTGAATGAAAATAGTTTGAAATTGATTGAGTGGGAAGTAATGATAAATATTAATTTCAATACACATTTCAGTTCAGTTTCTTTGTATTTGAATTCACTACATACAATTTATAATCCCAACAATACAATACAAACAAATAAGTTAACAACAAAGACTAGATATATAGAATGTTACAAGAAAATTAATACAATGATACAAAAATTAATACAATATTAAGAATAGATACAAAGAGGGGCTAAATAAATTGTATGTAGGGAATTACTGAAAGGAGGAGCTCTCTCAATCAATAGGTAAACTAATCAAGGAGAGAGCCCCCCCCCCCTATCCTCAAATATAATCAGATAAAGTTTTGTGAGTTTAAATAATTGTGCAGTACCAAAATGGCTCAAATTCAATGGTCAACCTTGTTCAATAAATGACTTTTCAGTCTTGTTTTGAACAATATTTTGGATGGAGCATTTCGGAGTTCCATGGGTAATGTATTCCAAAGCTTAGCACCAAGATATCTAATAGACTTGAGACCATACTTCAGAACACAGACAACTTTAGGTTTATATTCAGGCCTAGAAAATTACCTGGAACATTTCAGGATTTGCTGCCATATAGTTAGAACCAAACCATTGAAGAGAAGAGTGCATTAGATCAATTTTTAAAGATACAGCTACTTGTTCTAGATTCTGCCCAGAAGCGAAGATCATCCGCAAACCAGACTCATAAGTTTGCAAAGAGCACATGGAACCAGACTGGAAAGTTTGTATCTTGCGTGGGCAATTTGAGATGGCCTAAGTAAGACTGTGATGAAAATTCACGGTTGAGAACAATAGATTACAACAATAGATCCTTTGCAGATTGAACAATGGATCCTTCATTTATTGCCAACTGCGCGGCCAAGGTCGAAACTCGTATGTTCCTGCATGCGCAAGATATTGTGTGTGCAGTACAAACTTCCCAGTCTGCTCCAACTGCATAGCCAAGGTTAAAAACCACATACGTTCCTATGTACGCAAGATATTTAAAGTGGTATATACAAGCTTTCTAGTCTGGGCACGGAAGATGTGCGCCAGACCATTGTTTTAAACAATAAAACTATTGTTTGTCCTGGAATTACACATGGAAGATCTTCCACACGCACAACATCATTAGCAGTCTGGTCCACCAAGTTGCATATTTTAGACCCTTTGATAATTGAAGAATTTGAGGTCATTTATAAAGATGTTGAAAAGCATGGGTCCTAAATAGAACCCTGTGGAACACCTGATATGATATCAAGGCAGTCAATGAAGGTTGAACCAATCTTTACCCGTTGTTTCTCTACCAATTAAGTAGTTACAGATCAAATGTAAGTTGTCATTACCAAATCCATAAGCTGCAAGACAGATTGGTAAGTTTGAAAACTTTGTGGAGGATTTTATAGCAGTGATAAAAATGTTGCTGATAGTATTCCAATTTGAATTCCTTTCCTTTTTTACAATTTTTGAAACCTTGACAACTGTTCATTATGATACAAGACAGGCTTCTAGAGGGGATATCTTTATGACTCATAAAAATACATAATATGGTTTAAGATCTTTTAGATTTGCAGGTGCCAAATCCTGGAACAGCATTAGTGATGACATCAGAAAATCTCCCTCAGTTTTAATTTTTCGTCATAAACTCAAATCTTATGTATTCTCTACAAAATACAAGGTCTAGACATCTCTAATCCCTACAGTTATATACCAAACTACACAACAACTGTTAATTTAATTTTTAGCAAAGGGGGTGCCCTCTCCTTGATCAGTTTATCTATTGAGAGGGCTCAGAAATTCCAAACATACAAATTTCCTACAAATTACTTTCTATATCGTTATTTGTATTAATCTTTTGTTGTTGTTGTTATTAGATGAAATTTGTGTTATTGGAATTAAAATAAAAGAAACTTGAACTTGAATTAAAAATGCAGATATCAGCATAGCACAGCTTGCAGACAATACAAGTAAAAATATGCAGTCCTGTTAGTAAAAATTTTGCAAATGTGCCAATGGCCGCGCAGCGCAGATAACATAAAAGTATGTGGGGGAGTAATCCCCCGTCCCTGTGCATGTGGAACTTTCCAATCTGGGCTACAAGTTTTGCTATGAGGTAGACAGTTGCATGCTTTAGACAGAGCTATGGACCATGCAGTCAACAGACAACTTACCAAGAAGGAAAAAGGCACAAAACTATACCCCTGTGGGTGGACCTTGCTGATAAGACTTGAAGTTTGCATTGCATGCTACAAATGTTATCAATTTTTGCATAATAGAATTAACAGTTAAAGTGATTAGCAAGACAGCGTTTTGAGAGGTGAATTAAGATTCTCAAGGATTAACCTTGGTTATCTGATTATATGTAACAGCAAGGGCAACATTTTAGTCAAATGCAAAAATAGATTAGGATTCAGTTTCTAAGGATGTATTTATCTGAGCATACATCAAAATTATGTCTTAAGTTTATAGTTCCCAAATATCTGATATTTACAAAGAATGGGTTAGAGACCAGACTGGAAAGTTTGCCTTGCACAGCCAATTTTTCTGTGGCGCTTTTTAAATTTCAGCCATAGTTCAAGCTGTAAAATTTTCATGAAACAGCAAAAGGAATCAATAGCTCTGTTGTATATTAACTCAAATACAGCTGGGCAATTGGAGGAAATGATTTTGAGGACGGATAGATCCCAAACTCATTTTACAAGCTTTCCAGTGTGGGGTTAAGATTATTAAATGAAACCTTGTTGCTCAGTCTCTTAAACATATATATATATATATATATTCTCATAAGCTCATGCGCAATATGTAATAAAGTAATTATAGATTCTCAAGAAAAACACATTCATTAAACGTTTCGGCGAAAGCCTTCATCAGTAATGACTTTTCCTAATCAAACAGAGCATACATATAGATCCAGAAATTCAAAAACAATAGCCTAAGCGGGATCTTACCTATTACAATACGTATTAAAAAGTGTTAAAGTAGCGGTAATGACAAAGGTGGCGGGAGAAAGATCACAAGAAAGCGCAGAGTAAAGAACTGCTGAAGTCGGCGGCTGTGTCTGTCTCGCAGGAGCTGGAAAATAAGTATGTTAGAACAAAAAAACCGATAGAAAGATCCAGAAGCGGATGGGCAGACAGAGATCCCTAAAAAACAGCTTGTGTCCCTAACGAAAAGCTGAGCGCAAAAATCAAAACAACACAACAACCAAAATGTGAACAAAAATGAAATCTATGTATCTACCTGCCTAGTGTTCAAACCCTTAGGGGCAAAGCAATCCAGCCGATATTGCCAGAAGCTTTCCCGCATCCTATTACCCCCCGTTAGCCTATCAACAAGCTGTTTTTTAGGGATCTCTGTCTGCCCATCCGCTTCTGGATCTTTCTATCGGTTTTTTTGTTCTAACATACTTATTTTCCAGCTCCTGCGAGACAGACACAGCCGCCGACTTCAGCAGTTCTTTACTCTGCGCTTTCTTGTGATCTTTCTCCCGCCACCTTTGTCATTACCGCAACTTTTTAATACGTATTGTAATAGGTAAGATCCCGCTTAGGCTATTGTTTTTGAATTTCTGGATCTATATGTATGCTCTGTTTGATTAGGAAAAGTCATTACTGATGAAGGCTTTCGCCGAAACGTTTAATGAATGTGTTTTTCTTGAGAATCTATATATATATATATATATACCGGCTGCTTTAACACATCTTTATTACTCATTGTAATCGGTAGGACCCGCTTTGGCTATTGTTTTATATTCTTTGTAATCTTGATATCTTTAAGTATGCTCCGTCTAATTTTGAACAGTCATTACTGATGAAGGCTTTGGCTGAAACGTTTACAAGAATGTGTTTTTTTTCTGAGTTTATATATCTATTTCTATTTCACATTGAGATTGAGCTTATAAGTATATATATATATGTGTGTATAAAAACTCATAAAAATCACATTCTTTAAACGTTTCGGCCAAAGCCTTCATCATCAGTATACATTTGACCCAGCCCGTTCATGATATGATAAGTTGTTATGAAGTATTTCTGCTAGCTGTCTTTCCAGTAGGGGGATATTCAACAAACTAAGAATTGTGTTTCAGTTTGATGTTATTCTTAAAGCACTTTGATTCCATAGGCCAGTCCAAATAGCTCCACCAACTTAGCTGATATGGAACTATTTTGTTTTTATGTGACAAGTGCTTTTTATAGAATGATCAAAAAAGTAGACATTTGTGTATGCCTAGGTATATTTTTTAGTCACAAGATTGATTTCTTTGCCAAGAGCAACCTATATTAAGCACATTGCATTCATTTTCCAGGCGTTCAAGCCATGGAAGTCAATGTCATCTAGCCAAGGATTATTTGGACATGCTTCACCAGCTTTTGGGACGCCATCATATCCATCTCATCTGGATATGATCAGAGTCAATGAAGCAGGCCTCAGTACCTCTGATATTTCAAATTACTCAAATTATGAGATGAATAATAACTTCCTTGATCCTGTCATTCATGAAGCAAAATATGGAAACTATGATTTCAACCAAAGAGAGGAGGATTTATCATCCTCAAAAAGTAAGTTGTATCGTCTTCATTGTTGATGCATTAATACACAAATGTTTGGGAGCAGGAACGTTTTAACCAAAGTCTCAGTCAACGTTGAAATGTTGAAATCAACTTTCTTTTTACTCCTTATTTAAAATTTGCGCAAATGAGTTGTGTTTGTCAGAATTAACCTGATTTCAACCAAAGACCAACATCTAATACTTCAAATCAAGTATCATGAATTTGATCTTATTGTGAAATCATCAATCTTTTATTTATAAATTCTATCTGAGCTGGTGTGTCAAGTGAGGAGGGTCTGGAGAACAAAGTATATATGCAACAGTGCAGGCCCTGTATGCGTTAAAAATGCTTTTTTATTTAAAGATTTTCAAAAGCTTTCAAACCACTCAAGAATTCCTTTCAACATGTTGAAAATTCTCAAGAATCCTTTGAGAATTCTGTATTGTTAATATTTCAAATGCTGTGGTGTATAGCCTTTGCACTTGAAAAGAACGGAAATTTATCTGCGGAGGAGATTGTTTTTAAGCTGATGGAGGGTGTTTAGGCCGCTTTTTTGAAGCATGTCGGAGCATAGTCTTTTGAATTCAAAGACTATGGTCGGAGTAAAGAATTCTCTGGAAATTATATGTTTACTAAAACCGATTACAGCGTAGCCTGTGAGCAGACGTTACTCCTCCACAATAGTAAAGTCTGCACGCAGGCTAATTACAACGATGAGTAACTAGCTGAGACCGAAAGAAGTAACTGATTGTCTCAAATCCTAATAGTGAACATGATCACTGTAAGTAACGAGTTCACTTTGTGTCGAAGAATTCCATCTGTAATCTCCAAAAGACCCAATTCCAGTTCTCGGATTCATAGCTTTCACGTTTCAGACTTTCCCTCTTCATTATTGATGATCAAAAGAATATAAAATACAACAGCAACAAACAAGCAGTGTCCTCTTTGACACCACCACTCTATGGACAACACAGAAATTCATTCTCGCCCCAATATTTTACATGCACCGGAATTCTTTGCACATCCCTTTAGGGCCCTATTTTTGCAACGTATTTTGGCACGCGGCTGATTTTCCAAGATTGGATCGCTCTATTCGATTTCAATTTCTGATCACATTACTCTTGTGAATCTAATTCTTGTTGATGGTGGTTTTGACAATATATTTGCTTTTCTGCTAAGTAACGCCTAAATTATATATTTTTCCTAACATTTTGCTTGAATAATAATATGTCCTTGATCTGCAGCAGGAACTGGCAATAGTCTTTTGGTTACCAATATTTAGATGCTGCAGCCACCAAGCCTCCGCTAATTCAGTACATATACTTTTATCTCAGCACTGACGCATTTTTTTCTCATCAAAAATCGGTGCAAAAATCAATCAAGCAGAAATGCTGAAAGTGTGTCCGCTAAAGTGCAAACTAGCCAAACGAAGTGCTAAGCTGAATTGCATTGGAAAGAAGTATTTATTCTGAAAACAGCCAAAATAGTATTGTTTCAAGTATTTCAAACTGAAATGTGAAAAAACACTCATCATTGCACAATATTCAATTCATCACTACACATTTTTGATTCATCACTGCATGAATTTGTCATCACTGCACCTCAAATTAAGCCTTTCTCGATAACCAAACCCAATCTCTTTTGACATGGAGTCTGATTATCAGGCTAGTTTTTTTACCCAGCCACTTTATTTTTGATTATTCTTCAGAAAAAGATTTAAATTTTGGAGTGAAAAACCAACTAAAAACAAAGGAATACACAATCATGAATAGGCTTGCCTATAGATAGAACAAAGAAAATGCTCAGATGTAGCATTGGTTCTTTGGCGATCTAGCGGGTGAGTCAAAATATAATCCTTGTTTGAAAGATCACAGCTCCCTTGATAGCAAGACAATAATATTGGCAAATGCGTCATTCAGTAGTGCACATTTTCAAATATTTTCTAAATTTTGTCTGTCTGAAGTTGGCCTCTCCGTTCTGAAAGTAGAAAGATTTTCTAATGGAAGCCTCTCCAAGAAACCTGCAAAGCTCAATAAAATCCCCACCAAGTTTCTCGCATAGCTATGCCTTATAGCAACGACTTTGTAATGCTTTAGCACGTTTTATTTCTTTGGGAGGATGAAATGCCATCCCTGGGAGCAAAACAACACGATTCCTGACGATTTCATCTTTGAAAAGGATAGAACATGTAAGAATGTTTTAACTCATTGAGATAAGGTTTCATTTCTTTCTTTCGTTGTTTGTTCCTTGTCTTTTTGTTCGCTGGAGTGACAAAGTAGTTAAATATATTGTAAGTGCCATTTTGAAGAGGTAACTCGATGACCTTGCGTCTTTTCCCTCTATGAATGGCACCATATGAGAAAGTTCGCAAAATCTTGGTCGTTGAGCCTGTTTTGAAGATTTCTAGAAATGGTTCTCTCAACAACCTCTCATAATTTCAGAAGGAAGTGGCCGATTTCAGTCAGATAAATTTTGAAATCTATTTTAACATGTCTGCTGTTAAATGGTATCATTTCTACTTGATATTCGGGGAATAATGATCTTTCAAACGGGGCTTTTATTATTGACTCACCCGATGTTTTTCAAGGTGCATGAGCAACCTTGACTGGAATGAGATATTTTTAGACCCTGTTGCTCTTTGTAAATGACTTGAAAACCGTAATAACACAAAAAGTTTGCAACTACACAATTTTGCTCACTCAGTGAACAGATCCAGTTATTTATAACCCTTCTAGCTATGCGAAAGTTACAACTGAAAATTATTCTGAAAATTTACTACTACTGGTTTCTGCCTTATTAGACGATTAAACTTCTGCCTTGTCAAGCAGACTTGGATGCATTGAAGCTTGCATTCCCAACAATAACATCGAGTCCAAATTTGCTGTCCCTGATAGCTCCGACGTTCCCTAATTCCATTAGAGCTTTCATAGTTTTGTGCCCTATCAAGTATTCTGCAGCTCTTACCGCTTACAGCTTTTAGATTTCA
This sequence comes from Aurelia sp. 3 sensu Dawson et al. (2005), assembly GCA_964020215.1. Lineage (NCBI taxonomy): Eukaryota > Metazoa > Cnidaria > Scyphozoa > Semaeostomeae > Ulmaridae > Aurelia > Aurelia sp. 3 sensu Dawson et al. (2005). The sequence goes on from OZ026590.1 coordinate 11,716,381, forward strand.
TTGAAAAATTTTGAAAAATGCAGAAGTGCTACTAGCTCCGAGTCCTGAATTTTGTCCATTTTGTCCTCGAAAGTTATGTGTTTCAGTAACAAGAGTGAAATTGATTAGGAAACTGTTGAACAGTCATTAACGATTTTGGCTAACCTTCAGATCTTGTGTTCTCGAATTTACGTCCTCGCAAGATATGATCATGTTTTGTCTATCGAATAAGCTGCTTGGTAAATCTTATTGAAAAGGTTGAAGTTGAACGCATTGAAGATTTACAGCAACTTAATTACCTTGCATGAATAGCTGCTAGACAGGCATCTGCAAAGTCTGAAAATCTGCACGCTCAAGAGTTTGTGCTTATTTCTCCTGAAAGACATACAGTAAAAACCCGCGTATAAGAACCTACTAGTGATCAAGAACCTACAGGCTGAAAATTCTGAAATTAGACTCCCAATATATAAGAGCCCATTCAGCCTAAAAATTTAGAATAGGTTCTTATTCGTGGAGATCCTCAAACTAAATCAAAACTCTAGTTACATTGTCATCGAGCCTATATGTACTGATTCTGCCATATGTGCAAATTGCAAAGAGCTATAAAGAAGCTTCGAAAGCTTTTCATTGTATTCTGTAATATTCCTGATTCTTCCACCAACTGATGTTTTGAATAAGGCCTCATGAAGTCAGGTGTCTCTCAACTTACAGTAAATAATGGGCTTGAAGTTTTAACCTGAACAAATGAAATACCTGGAAGCCCTGAATGAAATAAGAATCAATTTAAGAACTTGAACAGCCTTTTTCACCAAATTGTCCAATTTGAACAGCTTTATTTCCTACTAAATACTCAATATATAAGAACCTAACCAGGCTGACTTGCAAAATTGTAGGTTCTTATACGCGGGTCTTTACTGTAGATGTATTCAGGTCGGAATTTACAGATATCAGTATTCATATCAGTATGCTTGATCTAGAGGTAGTTTCATTTAAATCTCTAAATGGAATTTAACAAGCTTAAGCTTTATTTTAAAAGGATCTAATTGAGAATCCCACAAATGTTTGAAGCACAAGATCAGGTTTTTACTTCCAAACAGTCTAGCTGTTAGTTGATACGTAATTATTTGAGGATTCTAACCGTACCAGAAAATTTGACAAATATTGTGAAGTAACCATTTCCAGTTCGATTATCAGCTAAAAAGAACGTGTTGTCATCAAAAGTTTTTTGTATCCTTGCAGGCATGTAAATAAAATCTAACTTACGTCCACAGGAACGCGGGTCCTAATCCACCAAATGCTATCTTGGATTCGTCATATCTATCTCATGACGGCTGACGGTTTTCTTTAGAACCCATTTACACGATGCCGGTAGAATATGAAAACGGCATAAAAAAGTGCCGTTTTGGCCTCCCGTTTACACGATGCTGGCAGAATTTCCAAATTTTGCTGGTAGAATTTCGTTTCGGTTAGCAAAACGGCAAAGTTTGTAATTTTGCTGTTTTCAAATTCTGCCTACATCGTGTGAACGAGAGCTCATTTTCAAGGCAGCATAAAATTCTGCCGTTTCAAATTCTACCGGTATCGTCTAAAAACGGGGTCATAATATCTTATTGCGTCGTTGCAAGAAAAATAGAATGATAACAAGTAGACCTGATTCACAGTTGGTTTCAAGTCAAGGCGAATGATGCAAATCTCAGCACAGCAAGAGATCTACACCATCTCTATCTGATGCCATTACATGTACAAAACTATTTGATGTGTTGCCCAGCGCAATGCACGCTTTGGGTTTTATCTCCACATCATCTCGAGGCGAGGCGAATGAGTGATTTCAAAAGGACTGACGTCATTGTAGCATGGTGTGTTTCTTCCATACCACAATAAAGTTGCCATTACTTGATCTTTGGTACTTTGCTATAAAAAAGATTCTGTCTCATATCATTATTCTCAAGGCCGGATCAGACTCCCTCTCTCTGCTTGTTACTTTTTTTTGAAATTCCACTCAAGACATCCATATCGAGACCGACCGTTGCAAAATTTTCGAGCATCTTGAATGTGAAACTTGCGAAGTGTTTCGAACTTTTATTTTTACTATTATGATTCTAAACTTTATTTTGATATTCTCAAAAGAAACCTTCCTGCAAGGTGAGAGCCTACAAATTCCAAAGTATAATCTGGAATAATCTAAAAAGAGATTTTCCTACACAGCTCTGAAGGCTTGGAACGAGATTTTTTTGGATATTAGGGAGCTCCCGACCTTGTATCAATGTAAAAAATAGTTAAAAAGTCATTTGATGAGCTGAAAACCAATGCAAACACGGCCTCCTGGAAGATCAGCAGTAGTTTTTTTGTTTTAAAAATGATTGTAATTAGATTTCTGTTTTCTTAGCTAAGTTATTTTGTTGCTGTAGGGTCTCAGTGTATAAAGAATTAGAAATAGAAATAATCAAGAGTAAAGACAACTCGTGAATTTCACCAGATTACAGGAAATTCCCCAACCTCTCTGTTTATTACAGACCACCGTTTATTAGAATTCGGGCAATTGTCCAGCCGCCTGGGTGCTCCATCTATTCCAAATCTGATGCCACATGCTAGTGGGTAAAGTAGAAAGTCTCTATGTTTGTGCCATGTTTGCTGATACAAAGATGTTCTTAGTCGGAATTTTGGAACATTTTCTCTAATAGAGATTGAAGTGAGATTCCCTAGTTTGATAAAATAATCTTTGTCGAATGACTAATGAAGAAGGAAATAGCTATGATTTGAACTGAGATTCAATACAATACGAAATTCTTTTTGTCGTCATCTTGTACTGAAATTCCCAATAAAGTTGCACTTTCCTCATGATATAGTCTCATATTTTATTCTCATTCAACTATGGTTCATCAATCTCTCTATATTTCCTGCAGAAAATCTTGGTGAGTCGCTGCACAGCTTCAGTTTTGCTCCTGGGTTTTCAAGGGGGACATTTGCTGCTAGCCCAAGTCCTGGTTTGAACTCATCTCTAAATGCGTCATGGCAGTTTTTCAATTTTGTTGGTGGAGCTGATGTTGGTACAGTCTTTCCCACAACTACAAGGAATCCGGTAAGTCACTAGTTTATGTACAAATATCGGTTGAGTCAAAAACTGTCCAGGGATTCATATTAGCTGATAATAACTGTATAGCTAACATAGCAGCTTCAACTCAATTCAACTATTGTGTCGTATGTGACTACGTACAGACGTTGACGATCCTTGCCCTCCAGTTTTTCCTTGCATTATCTTTTTGACTAAATTTCAGCATTCTTTTCGTTTGGTTAGCAGTTTCAAGCCATCAAGGTATATTGCTCTTTGCCTTCCTATGTCTCTTTTACCTGCAGTTTTACCGGTAACAGCTTATGTTCTAGACCTTTCTTTCTGCATAAGTGTCCTAAAGACGCAAGTCGTCTTTTTTCTGATTGTTTCTATCAATAACCTTGTGCTTATCCGAGATAAACAAAGTCACTGATTGGCTCACAACCAAATTCCATCCTGTTTTTGCTTTTGTTGCTTTGATGAGTACATCATTTGTGCTAACTTTATGCGTCCATGGTGTCTTCAAGATTCATCTCTAGAACCACATCTCTGCAGACTCTGATATGTTCTGGAGTTCTTTTGTAATTGTCCGTATCAACTTAGATAAGAAAGTGTAGTCAGTCAAAGTCGGTCACATCTTTCGCAATTCAGAAGCCAGTTTATAAAAGGCTTCGTCCAAAATCCTTTTTTTTTATATAATTCATTGAAATAAACAAAATATTTACAGCTACTGTGCCTGTCATGGCGGGAATAGACACTAGGTCATCGGAGTTCCCACCATGACAGACACTCACAATTCAAATATTTACATTTTCCAAAAAAGAAGAAAAAAAACAATGTTAACGTCTGTCTCACATCTGATGTCAGGCAACGACCCCTGCAAGGCTATCAATCCGTAAAAAAACGAGTGCAAGTCAATGAGCACGGGACCCCCATGTGCAGACAAAACAGCCACTACCCCCCGCCACCCGCGCCACCCCAATCGGGATAGCAAGCGAGAAAAGCAAAGGGCAGCAGCCATCCAGCCACAAAGCAGGAATCCCTTCCACCCATTACCCCGCACCCACATTGAATGGTAAACAAATATCATTTGGAGTTTTTATCACCTAACATCAAATGAGAGACAGAAACAACTACTACTAATAATACAAGAGGAAAATATGGGGAGGGGGAAGTGCTGCTTTTTTTTTTGGAATGTGCTTCACTCGAATCTCTTCGTTGCCTTAATGTAACTAATTGTTGCTTCCATAATCATCCTATTTGCAATTTGGGTCAGATCTGGATTTCTAAAAAGAATTAAATGGCATAAAGATGGTGTGTCCAGTTCGGCTATGTTTAATCCAGGAATATCTGATAAGCTGCCAAGGAGATCTCTCCGTGCTTCTTCGAAAAAATGGCAGTGCAGGAGGAAATGCTCACTGTCTTCTTCAGCTCTGCCACAAAGGCAGACAGGATCTAGGCAATCGAAATTATGCCTGAATCTGTGCTCATTTAGGACACTGAAATTAAGTCGTAATTTCGACAAATACCTAACGCCAACAATATCATTTATACCGTAAATTGAATTCTTGTTAGGTCTTATTTTAGCAAGTAATTTACGTTTAAACACTGCAATTGATGTTGAGTTTCTTATGTCTTCAGCCAGCAGATTCCACTCAAAAGGAGCATTTTGAAAATAGGTCGAGTTTCTTATGTCTTCAGCCAGCAGATTCCACCCAAAATCCTTGCAGACATGCCTAAAACATGCCTTTGAGTTTTAGACATGCCTAAAATCTGCGAACAAATTTGGCTGCAATCTAACCTCATGGTAGTAGAAAATAACAAAAAAAGGCTGAATGACAATATCAACATACCTTTATGCAGCAGTCTCTTTATGAGCTTAGTAAATGTTTGAACACAAAATAGGCGAATAGAATTTGATTATGATAGTTGTGAAATACATAAAATTGGCAGCAAATTTGAGCAAGACTTTCAGGCATGTTTGAAGGATTTTAAGATGACACATTTTTTTCTGAATTTGCCTGCAAAATGAAAACAACAAGACCGATTTTGACAAATTGAATATTCTTATCAAAGTGAATATGCTAGCTATACAGGTATCATCAGTTTTTAGGAATCTGATATATTTTGATAGCTACAAGCTTTTAAATGTCTTAACATTTTTTGACTCATCCGGCTTAGCTTAATAAATTGCTTCTACCAAGTGAAATCCTCCTGTTTCAGAAATCACCGACAAAGTCTAGCAGCCTATTTCTTTTTTATCAGTCTTGTCAATGATCCAGTTATAGTTGATGCATAATAGTAAAATATATGAAATATCTCATACTCTTTCCACACTCTTAAAAGTCAACTTAACAGTTATAAAGTTAATGATGCCAGTTATGCTTAAAGATAATAAAATATTTGTACTGATTACGCAGAGGTTGTAATCGGACGTACTGAAAAGCTTTATTTTGAGCCAAACTTTTTTCAAGTGATATTACGAAGCGTCCCTAAAGGCTGATTTCCAGTCAGTGGAATTTTCCAGGCGGGCGGAAATTCTATCGTTTGCGGGAGAAAATGTCGCTCTGAAATTTAATAGATGGTTACGGCTGAACAACTTTCAATTGTCTAAAATTCCGCCCGCTCGGAGAATTCCGCTTACTGGAAATTGGCCTTAAGAGCCAAAGTTGTGAGATTTCTCATCATTGTTTAAGTTTCCAATGATACACAAATAAATTGATCTGTTTAATCAACTGCGCTTTTCGCAGTATGCTTCAAAGTCGGGCAGCCCTTAAATGAACCATATTTACAGTTTTGAAGCTGTCAAAACGATGAGCTGTACCTTGGCAAATATTTGGTCCTTGATCAACTCAGCAAAGAAAATCAAAGACAGGCCATGTTATCAAATTTTGATGTTTTTGAAACGCAGCACTTATTTTGGACATCCGATACTTTGTACCAGTAGCAGGGGTAAATTTTGTAACAATAGAAATTTCAGTTTGTTTACATTTTGCACCATAGGCAATCAACGAGCTCCATTTTAATCACGTGATCAACAACTTCCCGCCTCGAGAGTCGTAGCTGTGGGGAAAACCATAGGAAAACTACCCTCAACTTTTGGTCGCCGCGAAAATATACTTTTGAAGAACCTTTAGAAACTTTAAATCTGTGTTGTCAGATAGATTTCCTAACCAGGGTTGCTTGCCCGCTTGTCTGCTCTACCTGGTTTTTGTGCAATAATTTCTTGAAACGTCGTCATTTCACGGACCTCTCGTTTCCTTTGAAGGAGCTGAGGTCCAGCGCAAGCCTTTACGAACGACAAAATGGCACTATTAACGGCTAACATCAGTTTCAGACTGGAAACTGAAGTTACAATACATTTAATTTTGATTTACCCGAACTAAGTGTTGCAGCAGTTGCAGCAGCTTACTTTACTTTTACTTTTGGGGTAGTCATTGTCTTTCGCTCCCCATGGTGTCGTCCCTGTAGTGTTGTAAAGTAATTAGGGAAGTTTTGTAGAATGTAAGATATGTTGTAAAATTTTTATATGAATAAAAAAAAGCAGCTTACCCTAAATAGTCATGAAAATTACCGCGGCAGGAATATTTGCAGAACAAGAAAAATCAGCATGGAAGGGTTTCTCTTCTAGGTGTTTCTTGTTTTGGCGGGTGTTTTGTCAATTCGTCAACTGATCAGAGAGTAACATGACGAATCATTTGCTAGTTTCTTCGGAAAATGAAAAAACTAGGACAACACTAAACAAGACTTTGGCCGGTGAACTGAAAGAATACAGGGTGTCTCAAAAAAATTGTTCGACGTTTGATTGAATACTAAAAAATAACGATATGCTGAATGGACCTTTGGTCAAATCACCCTTGTCCTGAGATTTTAAATTAATTTTTGACACAAGAATCTTGCAAATCCGATAAAAATTCATGGGGTTACAAGCTTTTGAAGTTCAAGTTTGTGCGAAAGCTGAAACCAGAGGCCTCGAAATGGCATTTTTGGTAAAAGTCCCATAGGCCGTCGTTTCTGTTATTTCTCAATTGCTTCAGGGTGAACCAAGTGGGATTCAAACAGGTATTCGATAACCTAACTGTCAAGCATATGGATGCTTTGAGGAAGCAGATTCAGTCTCTCGCCGATTTTGTTTTGAACCACTGTTTTTGGACCTATGCAATGTTAAGGAATTTTGAGAATGATCACAAGAAATAATTTACTTTAAAAGTCGTATTTGGTTTGCTCTGATATCAACGAGAGGTATGACATTGGATAAGCTTCTCTTACCTCCGTCTTCGAGGTTTTTGCAATACAAGTAATCTGGGGGGTCTCTGGTTTCAGCTATCGCATATTTTTGATCTTCGAGAGCTCGTAACTCAGTGAATTTTCAGCCGATTTGCACGATTTTAGTCTCTAAAATTATTTCATAATCTTAGGAATAGGGTTATTTTTCCATGAGCCTGTTCATGTTGTCCTTATTTTGCAATATCTAATCAAACGTCGAACAATTTTTTTGAGATATCCTGTAGACTAAGAAATAGTTCCACAACAGAATTGTGCAACAGAGTTTTGTGTTACTTCCATTTGGATTCTCCAAACTTAATTATTATGATAAAGTTTCCTTTTCGATTAATGTTGAAAGAAAACACATATACCGGATGAGCCAGAAAAAAGTTCCCACTTTTAAAAATTCATAACACCAAGACTACTTCACGGATTTGAATCATTCAAATTTCAGTTGAAAGTCGAAAGAGCAAAGTATTTTTGTAATTTTTCTTGCTGTCTTACCAGCACCAGAAGTATTGGTAAATTCAACTTTATAAAAATTTCATGGTTGCAAAATGACGGAAGAAGGGTCTAAAACATTGATCAAATCGTAAGGACTCCATTCAAATCGAACAATAGGCCATGGGCGTTTCACCTCCCTCAAGAGTCGTAAGACATCAATTTTCAAACAAATACGAAAGATTTTCAATCCCATGGCAGTTAATGCCTAGAGGATATCTCTCACCCGTGAGAAGTTGCATTTCCTGCATTATTCTGTGCGAGAAGTCACTTATGCATTGATCGATGTTTTAGGCCATTTTTTAGTCATTTTGCAACCATGGAATTTTTGCAAAGTTGAATTAACCTATATATGTAGTGCAGGTAAGACAGTGAGAAAAATCACAAAAATACTTTGATCTTTTGACTCTTGACTAGAATTTAAATGATTCAAATCCGTGGAGTATTGTTGTTGTTATGAATTTTCAAAAGTGGAAACTTTTTTCTGGCTCACACGGTATTTGTAAGAGACTAATAACTTAGTCTAGTATTGAAGGTTTATCAAAATTATCAGATTTTTGGTCAAGAATCAAGTTTCTTACGAGTTCCATAAAAATCACTCGTACCCTCGAGAACAGCAGAACATTTCAAAACAATACTTTTATCTTTACTCAAGTAGATACCTTTCGAGTAATATGAGACAGGAAACAAGTGAAATGAATATTTCTATGCTAAGACTTTCCTTGACTAAACAGGAAATTTCTTGATAATTTTGCCAGTTCTGGAGTTTCTTAGCTTTTTAGATGCTTCCAATCCAGGTGTGTAAATTCAAATTCATAAATTCCGAAATATTTATATTTATAAAGTTCTTCATTCTCCAACTTTATTTCAAGGCGAAGTTAAATCGGACGTTCAACAAGACATGAGTTATATGATTCCTCCTTTTCCAAATTAATCCACTTACCTTTCAAGACTGACTTCTTTTAACATTTCTGCTCCCATCTTTTATGTCATTCGTTGGGTAAACCTTCGTGGCCGTAGAGCTTGAAAAATCAAGATGTCATAAACAACTTTCTATTACTCCTCGACGGGTAAATTGTGCGAACGCTTCATGATCTTATCTTCTATTTTTCCAGTTCTCCTGCCAAACGGTGCTAAAACCTTACTCAGTTTTGTCCTAAGATTTTCATCACTTATCGAAGCAACCAAATAATGTTTCAGTCCAGTTTTGAATAACAAGAGGACGAACTGACAAAACTTCCGCCAAAACACTTACAAGGGAAACCTTTATGCTGATTTTTCTTGTTATGCAAATTTTGTTGACATGGACAAGTTGCCAAATAATTTCTGTTGGGTAAATCAAAATTAGATGTATTGTAACCTTAATTTCCAGTCTGGAACTGATTTTAGATGTTAAGAGTGCCACTTTGCCGTTCCTAAAGGCAAAGATTAGCTTTTATGCGCTTCCTTCAAAGGAAACGAGAGGTCCGTGAAATGACGACATTTCAAGAAATTATTGCACAAAAACCAGGTAGAGCAGACAAGCGGGCAAGCAACCCTGGTTAGGAAATTTATCTGACAACACAGATTTAAAGTTTCTAAAGGTTCTTCAAAAGTATATTTTCGCGGCGACCAAAAGTTGAAAGGGTAGTTTTCCTATGGTTTTCCCCACAGCTACGACTCTCGACTCGGGGAAGTTGTTGATCACGTGACTAAAATGGAGCTCGTTGATTGGCTATGGTGCAAAATGTAAACAAACTGAAATTTCTATTGTTACAAATTTACCCCTGCTTGTACCAGTAGTGGCTTAATAGTGCTCGACATTAACAATAATGCAGAGTCGTTCATTAGCCACAGATTGTAACAAACGAAAAGTTATTTAGTGGCGAAAGGGCTAAACATAATTGCTGTAGTTTGGGAGTTAAAGATTAACTTCGAAGAGACAAGGGAGTTTGCCTTCGTTTCATTGAATGGAAGCCGACAATTTGCAAAAGTTTTCTAAAGACGAGCTGTTGTGGATGTCATTAGCTCGACGTTAGGATGAAATTGTTATTAAAAGATCAGACACTCCAGTAATTACTTAGCCTTATGCCTTTAGATCATGCTTTCTTCCCAGAATACTGCAAGCAAATTGTTATCTTGTAATCGATCCAATGTACATTAGATTACCGAGGCTCAATAATTTCTATTCTTCCTGAATGGTTCTTTCACCCAATTGCTTCACGAAAGTGTGCCATCCAGAGGTAAATTTGATTTTCGTGTTTTTCAAATGTCTCGCCAGTTTTCTCTCGCCAGTGTCTGATGTTGATGAATGTGTAGCCCCTCTCTTTATTGCCATTTGCTTGCAAACTTTAGGTAATAACAGATGTACGAATCCTGTCTGAAAGAGAGTAATGATCTTTGTGCCGTCGAATTTTAGGACCAACGGTTTTGTGATGTCGTGTTTTGAAAGAAACAATTTTTATCCTGTCGAATTTTGAGGCATATGATTTTTGGTGCTGTTAAAGTTTAAGACGGATGAAGGTAAGCATGAATGTATTACTGGTTAGAAGAAGGATTTCATAATCAATAAAGGTAACGACCGTTGGGGAAACTAAAGATGGATATAGTCTTATGTCTTATCTCCTTGCCTTTTAACTCTTGTATTCTTGATAGACTGCAATGCTGTACTTTGTTTTGTTTTAATGCGGTCCAGTCTTGACAAGCATTTGTTTTCCAGGGTTGCAAAAGGTTCCCTAGGTTCCCTATCCGGCTGGAATTAGGATTTTATGGGCTATGTTACTTTAGTTTCCCAGTTTTATTATGCAGAAAATCAATGTTTGTAGAAGTTTAGTTTTGTTAAATCGGTCTGTTCTTTTTTATTTATTTGAGGTTTTGGAATTTAACTATTTTGGTTAAAAGCATCGTTTTTGTGTGAACTTTCTTCTTCGAACAATGACAGCTTATGAGCAGTGCCCTAGGCTGGGGCGCACATTATGGAAGTTTGGGGACTGAGATACCACCATTCTTTCATCAATCGGTTCAAAATTTTTCTCGAAAAGGAAAAGTCGGTCCACGACAAAGCTTGCACAGTTCGAATCCGAGTTGGTCCGACTTTTGAATGTTTGGGCAAAGATACAAGAAATCATGCAGGGAATGCTCGACAGTGATCGAGAGGATCGTTCTTAGCCAAAGCACAAGATGGCATTTCAAAACTTTTTCCAGACGCACTATCGCAGAATTGCCCTAGGTACCTTTTTTGGGGCAGGGGGCAAGCAATCATCGGATTCTGGCAAGAGTTCTAGGTCAAAGCAAAGTCGTTTGTTGCGCAAAAGTGGCTCCAAAGCTACAAAGCTATTACATGCAAATGCTCAAAGTTTCAAGTCTGACACTAGGATGTCGGTGGTGGTAATTGTGTGGCGTCTGAAATCAGACCCTTCTGAATGAGTCCCAAAAAACAACTAGAGGGCAAACTGGGCACATACTGCATCGTAAACTCACTTTCTGAAAACCACCGCCAGAACCGACAGGTAAAACTTCCACCGCAAAAGCAAAACAGGCTAAGTCGCATCAAAAGTCGAATTTGAGAAAAAATGCAAGTAAGGGCTACTATTTCACTATTATACCGGGTGAGCCAAAAAAGAATTCCCACTTTTGAAAATTCACAGTACTGCACAAATTTGAATGATTCAAATTCCAGTTAAAAATGCCGAAAGATCGAAGTATTTTTGTGATTTTCCTCGCTGTTCTACCAGCATTATAAGTATCGGTAAATTTAACTTTATAAAAATTTCATGGTAGCAAAATGGCTCAAAAAGAGCCGAGAACATTGATCAAATTGCAAGGACTCCCATAACACAGAACAATACGCAATGGGTGCTTCACCTCTCTCAAGAGTTATACGACGTCAGTTATCAAACAAATACTAAAGATTTTCAGTCCCATGGCAATAAGTATGTAGTGGATATCTCTCACCCATAAACAATTGGTGTTTCCTCATTGATCTGTGCGAAGAGTCCTTTATGATTTGATCAATGTTTTGGGCCATTTTTCAGTCATTTTGCATAAAATTTTCGTAAAGTTGAATTTACCTATATTTGTAGTACTCGTGAGACAACGAGAAAAATCACAAAAATACTTCGATCTGTTGGCTTTTAACTACAATTTGAATCATTTTAATCTGTGAAGTACTCTTGATTCTATGAATCTTCGAAAATTGCAACTTTTTTCTGGCTCACCCGTTAACAATTTTGGGTTTGTTTGCGATTTAGTTTCTTTGCAAAAATCTGTTTTTTTCTAAGCCAAAGGAGTGGTGCTTACTCAAAAGTTATCGTGAGGATGTTAATTTGTGATAAAAGCGTCTTGCAAAATGGTAAGAAAATTCTGTTTTAGAACCGGCAAACATTGGATCAGGACAGGTGTTCTAAGTCGAAGTACAGGGTGTGCCCTCAAATATTTTCCTGGGGGTATCGCCCCCAGACCCCCCCTTCATTTTACCACCCTCACCTAATGTTCACTGCTCACGTCAAAGCTCTTACGTACGAACAGTTTATAAACGTTTTGTCGGTCCGACAGCATTTGATCACCAAAGCATGCTTACACTCTCGAAACAAAATTTGAATGTGTGCTGCTGGCCCTAGGGATACAAAGTTAATAAAAATAGCTTGCCCTTTGTGCTTGGTGATTGGTCGAGTGGCTTTTACAGTTTCCGTTAGAAAACTGAAGTTAAGTTTGGTCGCATGAAGTCACAATCCGGATGGGTGGCCTTTCGGATGACTGACCAAGAACTCTTAAAATGCTTTGAAAGCCTTTCATTGGATTCCATGAAATTTCTGATTCTTCCACAAACATCTGCTGTGAATAAGACCTTTTGAACTCAAGTGCTGTCAACCGACAGTAAATAATATGCTTGATTTTTGAATCGGGACGAAAGAATACCTGAAAGCCCTGAAGGAAATATGAACCAATTTAAGAACCTGAAGAGCCCCATTTCCCACTAAATACCCTATATATAAGAACCTAGTCAGGCTGACTTGCAAGTTTGTAGGTTTTTATATGCGGGTTTTACTGTATCAAGCGGAAAAAAATGATAGCTTCATATCAAAGTTAGTCTTTTTCCATACAATGAATTTTCAAAAACGAATATGCGAAGTAAACTGCTTCGCCAGTAATTGTAAACGTCCTTTGTGTTTGTTTTACTCACCCAGGCCTGGTTATTTGAAACTCCGATTTGGGCTGATATTACATTTAAATGTTGGTGTACTACAGGATCTCCCAACATGGTTTTGATTCAATACGTAGATTTCACTACTTCGTTTGTAATTGCATACTGAATGGCTCTCTTTCTTTTCAATTTATAGAACAAAGCCATAATAACAATAGATGGCAAGACTTCGAAAATCCTTGTTGCAAATGAAATTGCTGGAAAATTATTTGGATATTTGAATGATGAACTGACTGGAATGAAAATGTCGAAATTATTTACAATGAAAGATGGCTTCAAACAAGATGCTTTATTCGAACAGCATATTGACACAGAAGGAAATATTGTCATGGTGTCTGGCAAAGTCGTAAGTATAATACTACCCTGTGCTAGTTAACGTTTTCTAAACAGCTAATAGTATGTAGTATTGAATGACGAGAAGAAATAATATGCTACCGAGTGAATGAAGATAGGCTTTGTTGGATCCGTGAAAATACAGCCATTTTAGTGTTACTACTCGAACAGGCCTGTCAATTGACCATCGCTTAATCGATCAATCATTGAGTTCAAGTATTCGATTACCATTTGGCCTAACGGATTAATCGATTAGTACTGGATAATCGAATAATTGACCGAAGATTGTTTGTTCCTACCTGTGATGTAATAATGGCATTCAGGCCTTTGATTGATTGACTAATCGGCAATTTTGTAGACGATTTAATCGAATAGTGAAATCATGATCGATTCCAGCCGGTATACGAATTCCATCCTTTTAAAAAAATTTCCTGCAGCCTAAAAATCTGGCAAAAAAATTCTTGGAAACGGTGCTCCCCTACTCCCACACTTTATCGGCTTCTGTTAAATTTTGTTGTTTTCATTGATCGCAGCATCAAATACGATAGGTACTATTTGGACCCAGTGCCCCTAGCTAAGCTGGTTGAGCTTATATCGAAAGAAGACGGATATATCTAAAAAACACTTTATTTTTTTTGTTTAGTAGCTGTGCAGCAATTGTTTTTATTACATCAGAGAATTCTAGAAGTGAATCGCTTCCAAATCGCCTTCCATATCAAAGATTTTATGCCTGCAATAGATTTGTAGATATATCCCTGTTCCCTCGATACATGCTCATGTTTGTTCTTAAAAACAATTTGTGGGATGCACAACGAGTGCGCTAGCTACCTGGAATGCACAAAGAGTGCGCTAGCTATTTGTGGTTTTTGCTGATTTTTCCCCACTACCTGTGATTCCCTGAGCTATTTTGATATGTTGCACAATTTTACGTATGAAATGCAAAAGTGTCAATTTCTCAGATTATTCAAATTCATCCAAATTCATTCAATAACCTTTTATGATAGGGGGTAGGGGGGCTCCTTCCTCGATTAGTTTACCTATTGAGGCGGCTCTTCCTTAAGTAATTCCCTGCATGCAATTCATTTTTTCTTCAGTTAGTATTTGTATATTGTATTAATTTCCTTTCCACTGTATTGATTTTTCTGTAACATGTTTTATATCTTTGTAGTCTAGCTTTTTTTGTATGTATCGTTAATATTTTTGAATTGTATGTAGTGGAATTTAAAATATAAACTGAACTGAACTGAAACCGAACAAATTTTCCTTGCTAAGGTTGAAGCTGTTGACCGTGATGGTAACATAATGCCAGTCTCACTTTGGATGAAAAGAATTACTTCTGATGGTGATCCAAGATGTGTTGCTATTATTGAACCAGTTCAAAGAGCTGTTGGTTCTTTTCTCTTCAATGCAGAAGTAAGTATGTTTCAGAATCTGTCAAACATTATTGAACCAGTTCAAAGAGCTGTTGGTTCTTTTCTCTTCAATGCAGAAGTAAGTATGTTTCAGAATCTTTCAAACATTATTGAACCAGTTCAAAGAGCTGTTGGTTCTTTTCTCTTCAATGCAGAAGTAAGTATGTTTCAGAATCTGTCAAACATTATTGAACCAGTTCAAAGAGCTGTTGGTTCTTTTCTCTTCAATGCAGAAGTAAGTATGTTTCAGAATCTTTCAAACATTACTGAACCAGTTCAAAGAGCTGTTGGTTCTTTTCTCTTCAATACAGAAGTAAATATGTTTTTAGGATCTTTCAGCTGCTCTACCACGTATCATACATTTTGAATTAGAATGATGTTGAACGACTTTCACCTTCCCACTCATGTTTTGTTAGAAACAGCTGATAAGAAACGGTAAGCTCAAATTTTCAAAACTGAAGACACTGCCCTACCTGAATTAAAAATCTAGGAAACTCTTGTAATATGCTTTCAAAAATGTGTTGGCATTGTACAATAGCAACTGTCGTGCCTTTGTTTGTCGTGCGAAGAATGTTTTTAGGTGTGTACAGGGTGTCTCAAAGAAAATTGTTCGACATTTGATTAAATACTAAAAAATAACAATACGCTGAATGGACTCTTGTTCAAGTGACCCTTTAACTGAGATTGTAAATTGATTTGCGACCCAAGAATGTTGCAAGTCCGCTAAAAATTCATGGAACAAGCCTTTGAATTTCAAGTAAGTGCGAAAATTAAAACCAGAGGCTTCGAACGTGCATTTTTGGTAAAAATTTCATAGACCATCGTTCCTGCTATTTCTCAATTGTTTCAGCGCGAACCAAATGGGATTTGAACAGGTTTTCGATAACCTAACTTACAAGCATATGGATGCTTTGAGGAAACAGATTCAGTCTCTCGTTAATTATGTTTGAACCACTGTTTTTGAACATATGCAATGTTAAGCAAATTTTAACAATGATCACAAGGATTAGATTACTTTGGAAGTCCTAGTTGGTTTGCTCTGATATCAACGAGAGGCATGGCATTAGACAAGCTTCTTTTACCTCGGTCGTTGAGGTTTTGTGCATTGGAAGTAATTTGGGGGTCTCTGGTTTCAGCTATCGCACATTTTTTATCTCTGAAAGCTTGCAACTCAGTGAATTTAAACCGATTTGCAAGATTCTGGTCTCTAAAACTATTTATAATCTTAGAGACAGGGTTATCTTCCCATGAGTCTGTTCATGTTATCGTTATTCTTCAATATTTAATCGGACGTTGAACAATGTTTTTGAGACACCCTGCACTTGTTTTGAAATCTTGATACGTAGTTTCGGAGCCCTTTTTAAGACAGCCAAATTAACCATGCACTTTCGGCATTAAGAGTATAAGAGCATGTTAGAAACCTTCAGTTGCAAGCTGCAAGTGTTCAAAAATTCAAGCAGCTACTTACCAGCCCTATACCCTTGTTTCACATAATAAAGGAGTTTTTCTATCCAGTGATCATCAATGATTTATGTCGCGCGGTTTGCCTATGCCATCTTTGTCCAATAAATTTATATTCTAATTAGAATGGTGTCAAATGATAACCATATATTGGGTGAATCAGAAAAACTTATCGACGTTTAAAACCATCAAAATTCAATCTTTGAGCTTCTTTTTGTTGCTCAGTTAACCCAGAGCAAAGTTTTGCCAATAGTTGTAATGTTCTTGCTAACAAGGACAAGTTTTAACACAACAGCATCAGCTGCTTTGATTGACACCGCAGTTCAAGGTGATAAGCGATGAGCTGACGAAGGAAATTCTCTCATTTCTCAACCAATAACTCAAAACAACCAAAGCCGCAAATGTTTCCCTCAAACCATGTGCACGCAGAGAGCATTTTTAAGAGAAGTTATAAATTTATAACGAAGGCAGAGGAATAAATCGAAAGATCTCAGATTTTGTTTATTTGATTCAAGACAAGCTGAGGAGGATTGATTATTCCATTTATGAAGTCGTAGAAATGCGAGATTTCCAATGCCTTTGCTGCCTGGCTTTTGGAATAAGAGGAAATGCAAGTCTCCTATTGCCAAAAAGTTAAGAAACTCCAGTACTGGGAAAGTGCAACTTAAGAAAATATTTAGCTGGATAAAGGAAATCTGTAACACATTTACTTCATTTTCACTTGTTTCCTGTATCTTGTTCCTCGGAAGGTAATTGAGTAATGTCTAAACATTGGAAAGCTTCAAAAAACCTTGTTTTGAAATGTTCAGGAGAGCACAGGTAGTGAAAATCTTTAGTACTAAAAATCTGATCATTTTAAGAATATTTCTGTACTTGGCCAAATTCCCAGTGCGTATTGAGATTTTTCAGGAATGTTACTAGGTGCTGTTTCCTATCAGTTTTTATATATTTTTTTTTCAATTTTTTGTCTGATTAAACAATAGATTATAGTGCAAATCTATTGTTTATATTGATTATATTGATTATATTGAAAAACTTAGGAAATTGTTAGATTTAACAGTGGCGTCGCGTCGGCAAGGCAAGTAAACAGGGGCCAGCGAACTGAGGGAGTCTGGTGCAAAGCTTCCTCAAAAAATTATCTGAGGACACACCTTCTATTGCTTGCAACAATTTTCCTCCCAATGCAATTTGATTTTTGACCATTTTACAAATGAGATCTATAGAAAAATAAAAGTGAATCAGTTCATTCACAGAGTTCTTCTATAACTACAATCTTGGACAAAATATTTGGAACAAAGTACTATCATCGCTGACTATCTCAGTTCTTCTCATCTTCGTATTTCCACCTCCCCCTTTTACCCCCAAAGCAATGTTGGTTGGCATCTTGAAGCTGAAAAACGTCTAGCAACATTGAATAAAAGGGGGTAAAAGGGGGTGGTTCATTAGAATTGTAAATAATTTTTTCGTTGTTCCAATGTATTTTGTCCAGGATTGTCTCTCAAAAAAATTGATTCTTTAGACCTTGCCTGCGAGCAAAAAATCAGTGAATGCCAAACAGAGCAGTTATAGTGCCACAATATGTTTCGATCAAGGATAACGACAAGGGTAACCATAAGGGTAACCAAAATTATTGGTATATTCTCAGGGGTAACCACGGGTAACCACGAGTAACCATAATGTTTTAAAAAGATATAAGCAATTCCTTTTAAATATTATGGTTACTCGTGCTTATTCAATGAAAAATAGCCTTAAATCATGGTTACCCTTGTGGTTACCCGTGCTATTTGAATGATGTATGAACGGTCTGAATTTGTTTCTCTGTCAAACATGAATAGCAGTCAAGCATAACCATGAAAATCGTACATATCATTGTGTAGGTTTATGATATGTTTTTCTATGTCTCTGATGACATGGCTGGTCCATCGTTCCATTGTCAGTAGTGAATCGTTCCTTGTTCATTTGATCACGAGCCAAAATCCTTTTAAAAGTTTCTAGACATCACATTTTTCACTTCACTGATCCTATCTTACTCGTAAAGATTTGAATCATTTTTCACATTTTCCTCTTTCTATAACCAACCCTGTAAATTTCCTCGTACAGACAATCTTGGACAAAATATTTGGAACAAAGTACTATCATCGCTGACTATCTCAGTTCTTCTCATCTTCGTATTTCCACCTCCCCCTTTTACCCCCAAAGCAATGTTGGTTGGCATCTTGAAGCTGAAAAACGTCTAGCAACATTGAATAAAAGGGGGTAAAAGGGGGTGGTTCATTAGAATTGTAAATTTTTTCGTTGTTCCAATATATTTTGTCCAGGATTGTAGGCAGAAGCAAGCAGGCGACAGCTGAGCTGTGTTATACTAGTAAAACCACAGGTAATGGGGAAAAATTAAAGAAAATTAATATAAAGACAACAAGTAGACTACCTCTCTTTGTACTTTAGTGTTTGCCAAATTCGCGAACTTTGTCTAGATTAGGCCAACGACGTTTTTTTGCGAGTGAGCCTGATCTCAGGCTACCAACGACGACGTTGTTTGTCATACAAACAGTTCCATTGGTATGATAAGCATTCGGCGTCTAATCTAGACAAAGTTTCTTTTTTTCAGCGTGGGCCTATCGGTGATCGGACGTGTTTTTTGTGAGTAGCCCCTTTCTGTGATTTGTTTCTTCGAAAGATATACCCAGCTATCATATTGACATGGCTTAATTTCTCAGATGGCACACTGTGCAAGGAACTTGATAGTTTTGAACTCAATTGATGAAATTAGGAACATTAAAAAGAAGCGCCCCGACAAAGAGACTATCATAAAGTTTGCTGAAAGAGAATATGGCCTAGGCGCTGAGGACACAACAAATTCTCTCGATTCGCTTATACAATCTAAATCAATATATGTTAAAGTCAAACGAGGTAAGGAATCCTTCTTTGTTGACATGCTCCAAGACGAATCCGGATTGCCCTCGGAAAACAAAGAAACTAAAACAGGCAAAGAATCGAGTCCATGTGAAAGGCCTTCGAGCTCGTGTGAAATTAGGCCCTCTGACTCCGAGTCCAGTCACAAGCATCAACAAGAGGCGCAAAATGGCAAAATCAGAAAAATATCGAGCGACGAAGAGAGACTGGTGGAACTAAGAGCAGAATTATCTGATAAAGCCGCGAGACAAGAAAAATATATTGCAATCTCGGCAGCAGAAGGGGACAGCGATGACAGTGAAAGTTTGTCTAGTCATGGCGAGAGTGAATCAGATTTAGAGAGAGACAGAACATGTTTACAAAGTAGATTATTTTGCTCTCAATCTTTTGGGAGTGAAAAGGGTGAAGCTTTACAAAATGAAAATGGTTTTAATTTAACAAGAAATACTGTAAAAAAAATTCACTGCAGAGAAGGAATCCTTTTCAGATGATATGAAGCAACGACTTGTTTTTCTAGAAAGGCAAATTTCAAGTATCCTAAGTAGATTAGATAAACAGGATTCAGAGGGAAAGAGGGAAAGGCACATTAAAGATAAAGATTTCCAGGAATTTTTGGCAAAAATATGGCTGTTGGAGAAAGAAAACAAAGCCCTCTCTGATGAAAATTTAGCACTAAAGTTGGAAAATTCAGAAATAAAGGAATTTTTGATTAAAGATGTTTATGAAAAAAATGATAAAAATAAAAGGCAGAGAAGCCAACCTGGTCTAGAAAAATTCAAAGAAAGTACCCATCTGGAGGAACAAAAGAAAACAGGCCGGTTGGAGAATCCGTGGGAGTTCCCAAGGCAAACTGCGAGACAACAACAACAACCTCAAGTCCCAACGCAAGTTATTTGCAAAAACAGGTTTAGTTTACTTGCAGATTGTGAGGACAGAAAAAGAGGTGAACAGGAAGAAAGGTTGACAGAGAAAGATCGTCCCTGGGGAGTTGATTTGGATGATAGACAAGAGTGGGTAAGTTGTGAAGATCTGAGTACAGAGAGCGCTCGTGCGAGACATGCCACAAGGGGCCAGACTAATCAAACGGCAAGTGATTTTATAAGAACGAGGGAAACAACACCCAAGAAAGATTTCATTGCCAGCAAAACAACAGTAATGGGAGATAAACCATCTCTAAGAGTCACCGATGCGTCACCGAAGCTATCTGCAGCTGATTCAAATGAGGAGCGCAGATTTGTTGCCACGGCAAGAAACGTCAAGCCTGGGATCTACGATTACAATGAAGTCGTAAAAAAGAGACCAGCACAAGCACAAACAAGCCTCGTGGGAGATTCAAATGAGGCGAATAAGTCACAATCACTTTTTTACACAGAGCAAAGTCAAAATAGACAAGGACTGGAGAGAAGACAACCCCAAAGTTTTGACAGACGAGAAAGGAGGAAGCCGACCATTGCATTTATAGGAGACTCTATTTTGAAAGGAATCAGGAAACAAGAAATAAATCGCTGTGTTACAAAGTACTATACTGTCGTGAAAACCTTTTCAGGGGCAACTGTGGAAGACATGCAGTCCTATGCTGTTCCGACCTTGAATAAATGTCCAGATGGCATAATAATCCATTGTGGGACAAATAACCTTAGAAATGACCAGCCAGAAGAAATTGCCAACAAAATCATCAATGTCGCAGTGAAAGCAAAGAAAAGTGTTCAACGCGTGGCAATTTCCAGTATCTTACCTAGAGGAGATTCAGATCTTATGGAATCAAAGCGAGTGCAGGTCAATGCTTTACTAGAGAAATCTTTACGACGATATGATACAGGATTCATCAATCATGGAAATTTTGATGACAAATGGCAGAATCTTTTATATGACGATGGCATTCACCTGAACCAACGAGGAACAAATCTTTTGGGAGGTAACATTGTAAAGTTCTTAAATCAAAATTGACTGTCTGCGAGAGGTAACAGAATTTCAACGAATTTACTAGACGAGGGGCATGATTCTGAAATATTAACATGGACATCAAACTCTTGTATTGAGTCTTCACGGTCCATAGATTTATCTTCGTCTCTAGATACAGTTTTGACTGGTGTTTCGGAATCGGATCTATCAACATTGCAAGGGCAACGTTTGGTTGAGCCTCGTATACCTTTGGCTAGCCCAGATGCTTCCTTGGATTTATCAGATGACTTGGAAAATCTTTTCGAACTAAGAGTACAGTACCATAATCACCCCCTCATAGGTTTTCTGAATATTAATAGCTTAAGACACAAGATTGTCGATCTTAGAGTTATTGTTGAAAAGTTCTTACCTGATATTCTCGTTATCGAGGAGACAAAACTTAACTCTGAATTCAAGATGAAAACTTTTTTGATGAATAACTATCAAACACCCATGCGTCGTGATAGGAATGAATTCGGCGGTGGCCTAATGCAATATGTTCGAAAGGGTGTCGTTTGCAGTCGTGTTCCCTTGTTTGAAGTTGCAAGTCTTGAACTCATTTGTTCTGAACTGACAGTTAACAAGAAAAAATGGATTATCTATAGCATTTATCGTCCCCCTGAACCTAGAGATTTAGACTCATTTTTCTCTGCCCTTTCCATTTCCTTGAATTCTGCTTTAGACAAGTATGACAATGTGATATTGATGGGAGATATCAACATTAATACATTTGACAAAGAAGACGGTGCAAATCAGAAGCTTGTAAACTTTTGTGATGTTTTTGGGCTTTCAAATCTAGTGACGGCTAAAACCTGTTTCACCAAAACTAGTAGCTCTTCGATTGATGTTATCCTCACAAACCGAGTGAGAAGCTTCCAGAAAACTTCAGTCTTTGAGACCGGTCTTAGCGATTATCATGGTCTAGTTGTCACGGTCCTAAAATCACATATACCTCGTCTTAAACCAAAGGTTATAAAGTATCGAAACTATAAAAATTTTGATCCAGTTAAATTTATTGCAGATGTTCGCAGAACTAATTTTGATGCCTTGGAGGACCCCGAAGATTGTTATAATAATCTTACCAACAACTTCCGAAATCTAGTGGATAAACATGCTCCTCTAAAAACTAAGTTTGCGCGAGGAAATAGTGCACCTTTCGTAACTCGTGAACTAAAAAAGGCAATCTATACTAGAACGCGGTTAAAAAACAAATTCAACAAATTTCCTACAAATCTAAACGAAAGAAACTATAAAAAGCAGCGCAACAAATGCGTTTCCCTACGAAAGAAAGCAATCAAACAACATTTCAAAAAGGCGACTGCAGGAGGTTTAATTTCTAATTCAGATTTCTGGAATCTGGTTAAACCTTTTCTTTCTAATAAAGGTGGTTTGGTCGGTGATGATATTTCCTTGGTACATAACAACCAAATTGTAACTGATGATAGTGAGTTGACTGAGATTTTTAATAATCATTACATTAATATAGTTGAGAAAACAAGTGGACAAAAGCCTTGTAACATTTCTGATACGGTTAAATATGATGATGATCGACTACTCGTTAGGCTTATTCTAGAGAAGTATAAAGATCACCCCAGTGTTCTTGCCATAAGGGAAGGTAGTAATACTTCAAATTCTTTCTCATTTCACGAGGTGCAACATCATGAGGTCTGGGCTTTACTGAGATCCTTGGATGGAAAAAAATCTACCGGCGAAGATCAAATTCCGCCAAAACTAGTGCATCTGGCTGCAGATGAACTTACCGCTCCCTTAACCTTTGCAATAAACAGCTGCTTACAAAACCAGAGGTTTCCAGATAAAGGAAAGCGTGCAGCAGTATGCCCTTTAGATAAGGGTGAAGAAAATCGCACAGCTGAGAAAAATTTTCGTCCTGTCAGTGTTCTAAATACGTTCTCTAAAATCTATGAAAAAGTCATGAAGCAGCAATTAATTGTCTATCTTGATACTACGCTCTCGGTTTTCACGAGGGGCAAATCACTTCTCAAAATAGCGTACGTGATTTTTGTGATTTTAGAATCACATGATTTTTTCCTGTGATTTTTTTGTGATTTTAGTGATTTTCAGTGAGTTTTTCTTGTAATTTTTCAGTAATTTTTCGATGATTTGTGATTTTTGATGCTTTTGTATGTGATTTTTCTGTGATTTTGTGATTTTTGCATGTGATTTCTTCGTGATTTTAAGGAAGGTGTACGAAAAAAAAATCAGTGATTTGCCCCTCGGGTTTTCATAGGCGCATATAGAAAAGCATACGGCACGCAGCACGTTTTGATAAGACTCCTCGAAGACTGGAAGACCAAACTTGACAATAATTACATTGTAGGTGCTTTATTGATGGACTTATCAAAAGCATTTGATTGCATCCCACACGATCTGCTGATTGCGAAGCTGAATGCGTACGGTGCGGATGAAAATGCCTTGGTACTAATCTATTCATATCTTAAACGGCGTAAGCAATCCGTGAGGATAAACAATACTTACAGTTCCTTTCAAACAATCTTATCTGGGGTCCCTCAAGGCTCGGTGCTTGGCCCTATTCTTTTTAATGTATACTTAAATGATCTTTTTCTGTTTATTAAACAGGCAACGCTATATAACTATGCCGACGACAACACGCTTGCTTGTTTCTCTAAGACTCTACCAGATTTGGTGCGAGCCTTGGAGGCAGAAGCAGGCGTTGCACTAGATTGGTTAAAGGAAAACTATATGATTGCAAATCCATCAAAGTTTCATGCACTATTAATTAAAAAAGACCAAACGACTACCAGTGGTGAGAGAATAAGTATTCAAGGAAAAACCATTAAGTCTGAAGATTCAGTCAAACTTCTCGGAATTCAACTAGACTATAAATTAAACTTTGATCCGCACATTTCAGCACTTTGTAAAAAAGCTGCAACTCAACTTAATGTCCTAAAGAGGCTTCGAGCTTATATTGGTTTTGATGCGAGAAAAGTCCTTGTTCAGAGCTTTGTTTATTCTAATTTCAATTACTGTCCTTTGGTATGGCATTTTTGTTCAGCAAAATCAATGCATAAGATTGAGAAGGTACAAGAACGTGCACTTAGGTTCCTTCATAATGATCATGCCAGTTCATATAATGACCTTCTACTGAAATCACAGCGATGTACCATGCATGTTCACCGACTTAGAGCTATCTCCATAGAAATTTTTAAGACTCTAAATGGTCTGAATCCATCCTTCATGAAAGATATTTTTCAAGTTAGATCCTCTAATTATTCATCACGTAATCCTAATAACCTTGCTCATTGCAGACCAAATCAGGTTACTTTCGGTACTCACAGTCTCAAGTTCCTAGGACCGCAGATTTGGAATTGCTTACCAAATGAGTTAAAATCGGCTGAAAGCCTTAATACTTTCAAAAGACTGATAGCACAATGGGATGGTCCCATGTGCAACTGCAATGCCTGTCGTTTTACTGTAAATAATGTACAAACCGTTTGAAAAAATATTTATTTGTTCTATTTTAATTAATGTATTCATCGATTTTGATTAGTTTTCGTGTATATATGTATATACATAGCAGACTAGATAAAAAATCAATCGATGTAAAATAAAGATGCAACAACAACAACAACAACAAAAGTTGGCGAATTTGGCAAACACCAAAATAAAATGGGACGTACTATGGTGTTTTTATTAATTTTCCCCATTACCTGTGGTAAATCTTACGTTTAAAAAATGGTAGAATAGAATTTCCTTCCTACGAAATATGAAGGGAAAGCGAAATTTATTGTCGATTGGCGAAGCAAGAAAGTGAAAGTTATTGTGGCTAAAAGAAAGTGTGACAGAGGTGGGATTCGAACCCACGCCTCCGGAGAGACTAGAGCCTAAATCTAGCGCCTTAGACCACTCGGCCACTCTGCCGTTCGTTGATTGTGGTTGTCGATTATAGTATATCGTGTATTTAGGACTCAGTTAAGACAAAACGTTCTACTCTATTCTAATTTGAAATTTTGATGACTTTCATGCCTATTTATCTGTAAGAATTACCTTTCAGGGAACTATCATTGACTGTGACTCTTTTTTCGCTGCGTTTCATGGCTATGCTAATCCAGAAGAGATCGTTGGAATGTCCATTCTTCATCTTATCCCAGCTTTCATGTTACCAATACCTGGTCAAGAGATTGGGAAGGTACAATTGAATACTTTTAACAGTGCTTTACGTAAAAAAGATAGTGGTTTCCAACTTTTCATGTTACAATTCTCATACATTTCCACCAAAATTGGCTTAAAATGATGTCAGCTGATTAACGGTAATGACAACATGCCAGGGTGCATTCCATGTAAAACCCACGCCGAAGGTACGCCAAGCCCTAAGCTATTGTACGCCAGGTATTTTCAGGGAGAGAGAAATTGCTAAAACGTCTCAAAATCGGATGATTTTAAGAAACTCCAGTACTGGCCCAAATTCTTAGTTTCTTATAAAAGAAATACATTTATCATCAAAATAAATTGCTAAAAGATTGAGGACAACTTCACATTCACGCCAAGATAGGCTAATTTTCAAACGCCGTCGTGCCAAGAACCGAGTTTATTGAAGAAATGACGCCGCTACGCCGACAAAAAGTCGGACATACGCCGAAGATCTTCGGGCCTAAGTGCATGAAATGCACCCTGGACAACATGACCAGGATTTATTGAAATCCACACTAGAGATATTGATTGGCTTACTTCACTAATATTGATTGGTGGAAAACCCTATATATTTTACTAAAATCTTCAAAGCTGTAACAAAACTTTTCATCTGCAAAATTTCTCTCAAATTTAGAGATAAGTTTTCTTTCTTCACAAACACTTCTCTTTCAAAGAATCCTTTGAAGGGACCTTTATGGAAACAAAGTCACACTGACCTTTTAATGCTATACCTGCCATTTTAAACTGGGGGTGTTCTTAAATTGACTTTTTGCCTATAAATTGTTTTATACTTGTAAATATTGTTAATTAGACCTTTTCTTTTCTTTGATTTAGTAATTATTTTTCAACTTTAATTTGAATGGCAAAATATTACCTACCTACCAATGCATGTTAGTTCGCAATCGAGATCCTATCCACACAAAAGGAGTGACAGAAATTTGTTTTGAATGCTTGAGTTCTTCTTTTTAATGAGTTTTACAGTAAAGATAGGTTTCTGTTACAGTTTACAAGCCTTGCTTCCTTGTTGTGCTCTTTATGATAACTTTTTATACGAGATCCTTATCCAAAGAATACAGTAGATCCTTTATTTTCCTTCTTCAACTTATTGACCTAAAATCTTTTTCTCCAACTATAAAATGGCTCAAAAACTCCTTAAAACTCATAGCAATGTAAAGTTAAGATGGAGCAAGATAAGTTTCTTAATTTTCCCTGTGAACTCTTATTTGAAATTTTGCTTGTTTTTCCACATTGCTTAGAATTATCATTTGGATAGAGTCTTCTGGGGGTAAAATGGGTCTGTTTTGGGGTAAAACGGATAGCGCGAAAGATGTGGCAAAGTTTGACAAAACTTTTCTCGCAGTTTTCCTGTAGCTACAGCTGTTCGGACTACCCTCCGTGATGAAGTTTCATTATTCAGTTGATGGTCTATTGTTTTCCAGCAGTCAACACCACCCATTTTACCCCAGCCTACCCATTTTCCCTGTAACTGATCCTCTGTATAGCTCTGGTATCACATCACATTGTCTGTAAGCTCGTCAAGGAGCTCTGTTCTGTTCCTCCACATTGCAGATATAGTCCTCCAAATGAGTGAGAAATATCTTACTTTGTTTCTGAAGTCATTTCAACCTCTTCCACAGTCAACGAAGAAACAAACAGCAACTGGCAAGACTGTTGATAATACGCGTTTTCCAGTTAGCATCCTGATATCTGAGTATGATAAAGGCTTTCATGAAATGTACCTTCGCCGTGGACATCCTGATGAAATTCAGTTCAGTAAATTTCTGTACAAGGGAGTGGTCTGGGTCTTTTCAAACATCAGTGGACTGGTCAGTGTTTTACCCAATGGCCAAATTCATAGCTGCAATGGTAATTTCTCCATGATGTTGTTTGGATACTCAGAGCAAGAACTAGTTGGAAAGGTATATTTTCTTTCAATACAAGTACCACCACTTTAACGAATAGAATGTATGTTTGTGCGATGTTTCAAAATTTTGCTTCAAGTTGAAGGCAAAGGATATAGGCTGTGTGTAATTTTGTATTCTAAGCAAATGTATTATTGGTTTTTTTTATGAGTATTTCAAATCTGTGATCTCGCCGTGAGAGTTGTTAGGAATGTGATTTTACACCCCCAGTAATTTTCACTATAAAATACTTCTTAAGATTTTCATGTTTACATTTATACAAGACCGGCGTTTTAAAAATTACTGCTCCCTGAATATCAAAGCAATCGTATTATGAAATGTCTTGCTCTACACACCACTTCGATTAAGCAGCCTCGTTTTGGAAATTTGTCAAAATTCCTTCCCATTGTTCTTATGAAAATTTCGAGCCCAGATTCGGATTTAACACCCAAACATTAGTCTAGTTACATGTTTTTACGCTACTGGCGACTGTGATGTTGATTTTATGACAAAGTAAAGTTCAAAAATTTATAAGGGATTTGACCGTGAAAAATCGTTCGGGGTGAAACTTTACACCCCGAGTCATTTTCACGGTCAAATCCCTTACAGATTTCCAAACTTTACGTCGCCAGAAAATTAACACCACGACTGCTAACAACATGAAAGCCTGTGATTAGACTAAAGTTTGGGTGCTAAATACGAATTTGGCCTCCGAAATTTCATATGAACAAATTTTGAATAATTTCCAAAACGAGGCTGTTAATCGAAGTGGTGTATTCCCGATGTGTCCAATTGGGTTTAGTAATTCACCTGACTTTAATCAGTCGTTTCTTTTTCGTCGAAATGGGAGATTTTCTGCAGAAAGCCCCAATCGAAAACTTGCAAAAACGAGTGAAAACAATGAGCAAAATTTCGCTTTGTTTTCCTGCCTAGCAATAATTGCACTTGGACTTCTTCATGTATTTCGCTCTCTTGGGAGAATGGAATCCCATCCCCACGAATAAGTTAGTTGTACTTAGGGAAGACGTTTTCAATCCTCCAAGTGGATAGCACGTGCTGAAGCGTGCTGAAGTCAACGCTGTGAGTGAAACATATTGGGGAAACAAGTTTTTAAAGTTTCTCGAAGGGAATTTTTTCATTAAAATATCTTGTAAAATCTGAGCTAGTGACAGATTTCAGCCAGAAATTTCTGAAAATAATTGAACATGTTAGTTATTGAATCAGATATTGCAAAATATCACTGCTTATATATTCAAGGGGCAGTGGCCTTTCAAAAGCCAGGCGTTTTTTGAATCACCCAGTAGAATCACCATTAGATATCACTATCTCCAAATTTTCGGATTAATCAATTGTCTGACTACAATAAATCCCAAGAAATTCAAAATTTTACGTAAGGCTGTTTCTTACGTGCAGTAAAATATCTTTGAATGAAGTTGGCAGGTATCTTATCAAGTCCCTGCATGTGGGAAACGGACATATAAGAAACTGCATCCTGCCATCATAAGGCATATTTTCTCCTTCATAGGAATCTAGATAGCCTATTTTTCAGTTTCTCATTAATGGTTAAAAATTATGAAATAGAGTTTATTCAGTATAGACGTTATCTAGACTCAACTTTTGACATTTGATCACATGATCTGATATGTCAGTTTTTTGTTTCTTTAAAGTTTTTGGCATGGTCTCTTGAAAAGCAGTCCTTTAGGACTGTCGGGGCTACCGTTCTTGAATAAGTATAATAAAGTAAAATAAATAATGTAATAAAATGAAAATTTACATTTAGACCTTTAACGCTATGTACAGGGTGCCTCAGAAAATTGTGTGGCTACTGTGGAGGAGCTGTAGATTCAATCATCTCGGTTTTGCACAGCTGTATACGTCATGCTTCAACTTAGATTTTGAGACCTTTTACGCGTCAATTTGAGACGTGCTTGCTGATTTACGACAGAGGAAAGGCCAAATAAGTGGTTGCTTCAAAAACCGCACTTCTGTTGTTCACAAGCAATGTCAAATAACGTGAGATTTCACAGAAAGGGTTCTAGCCTCGTATTAAAATTTTTGCTAAATTTTTCAAAGTGTTCACAGCGTTGTCTATTCATAAGAGAGCACTTGCTACCTAGTAAAAAATGTAATGAAATGTAACTACCATATATGCTGGTACAGGATGTGCCAATTTTTTGGGGTGCCTTTTTTGGAGAAGAAAATAATTTTTGTGTACCATTTTTGGTAAAGTCACAAGTAGTCATAAATTATGGGTGTCATTTTTGAAAATTAACTCTTTAGGGTATTGATTTTGACAGAATTTTACTTACTTGGTTAAAATTTTGGATTTTTCTCACAATTCTAGAGTACATATTTTCTATGGGCTGTAAATTTTGGGGTATCGTTTTCGTGACAATGTATAAATTTTAGGGTGTGAGTTCAGACGTCAAACTGCACACTCCTGTCACCCGCCTATTGAAATTACCCCTCCCCCACACCAAAATGTAAAATCTTACGGGAATAACTTATCAAATTTTGTAATGTCTGAAATGTTCCTCAACTCTTCAGTGACTTTACCCAATCTTCCGTATGTTAGTCTTTTGAAATTGGGTTTCGTTAACAGGCTATCCTATCCTTACTATGCTTGTAAGAAGCAGGGTTCAAACTTTCGTGAAAACGATTTCATCCCTTGAACCATTATTCACTTATAGGAAATTAAACAGAAAACGGGCTGGTTTTTTTGTAAATGACAAAATCTTCCACGTAATGGCAGCAGGAGTGGTAAAAATATTTAACTTCCGGGACCAAAAGAGTCGTAGAAAAGACATCTTCTAGAACTTAATGATATAATTACAAATGCATCCACTTTTTGACAGAGCCTGACATATGATAGACAGATTTTGAAGAATTTGATTATCTATCTTTTGTTACAAGCGTCAATTATATTTGGTAAAATTTTGTTGATTTTTTGGCTGATTGCTTCCTGAATTATAAACAGTGTCTATAAGATTCCTTTATCTAGTAACAGCCAAATAGCTGAAGCAACATCCGTCAAATTTTTTGAAGACTTTGTTTTGAATAGACGATTACGCTAAAGATGGCGGCAAGGAACTTTTCACATATGTATTGCATTTTTTTAATAGACGATTACGCTAAAGATGGCGGCAAGGAACTTTTTACATATGCATTGCATTTTTTAATAGACGATTATGCTAAAGATAGCAGCGAAGAACTTTTTACCAAGATGCATTGCGGTCTAATTGCGATTCCTTAGCGATTCTACAGGAATTCGATTAAAGAACGCAATGCATCTTGGTAAAAAGTTCCTTGCTGCCATCTTTAGCGTAATCGTCTATTGCAGAGAGAAAATTTATGATTTGGATGTTACATTTGATGTTAAGTTTATTACTTTTAATTCCTTCTTTTAATTCCTTCTTTCTTTCTTTTTGTATACCTGAGAAAATTTCCAAGACCATAAGTGCCATGGTCCGCGATTTTTTCCTCCCGTGGATTGGAGGCTGCACCTTTATGTTTCGTTCCTCATTTGCGGAGACTTGCTGTACTTATTAATATTGTGCCACATTTTCAGGACCTTACCTCTCTCATCCCATTGTTCTATGATCACGTTGAGTTAGCAGAAGATAGAAGTTTGAAGATTCCTTCAATTAGTGATGATGGGGAAATACAACTTGATCCCAAACGAGATACTGCAATGTCAGGCCAATTTGGAATGGGCGTCTCTAGCCAATCAGAGTGCTACTCAGGTACTGTAGAAACATTATGTTGCTATAAACGATTGATTTATGTCGATGATTGATGACATTCAAAGGATGTAGTTTTGATTGATTAGCAAGGAGGCAGATGTCGTTGGACACAGGGGCACAGTGGGGTTTACTGTTGCCCCCATAATTTTCGAAACTGCATTATTTGTAGCCGTAACTGCCAGCGGTAGCCCTCTAAGCGTTTTTTAAGTAATTCGTTTAATGAAAACTTTTAGCCTAGATATGCCTGCTGTACCGAGAAGAAAGTAGAGCAATGTTCAGCTTTTTCCTCTCTAATGTGCCAGGCGGCAGCCAACCAGCGGCAATCCTGTATTCACATGCAATCAAATGAAAAGTGATCTGTTGTATGAACATTCATGTGTTTGCGCCATCTTCACCATATGATTGTTCCTGCGGCATGTGGCAGACTCCTCTACTGGCGGCGGTTTACCGGCAGTTACGGCTATATAGAAACCAAGTTTTAACTTCAACACCCTTCAGGCGATTGTACTACAAACTGTTCTCAGTACTCTATTAAAAACTCCTAAACCTAGACAGATCGCCTGTCAGTCGAGCTTGTATGCCTCATCAAAGTATTGTCAATAACAAGCTTCACTTTGAAGGTCTTGAAGAGCAGAGTTTGAATCTTGAGAGGAATTTGAATTATTTTATTGGCAAGTATTGCCACTCTGCCAATCAGGGATAATTTGGGTCTCGGTGTAAAGTAGGTCTATTGAGGTTTTGCTAAAAAGTCCTTCCTTGTCAAATCAAAGAAAGTTTTGTTATTTTCATTGTGATGTTTGCATAACAAGCTGCCTCTTCGGATAAAATGCTCGTCTGAGATTTGTCTTATTTCATTTCAAAGAATTGTTCTACTGAACAGCCTACCGTTTAGGAATTTCAGTGCCTTGAAAACCTTTCTCCGGCCACTGTTATTTTATTCTTATGTACCATCAAATAAACATGACGTGAGAGTTTGGTCTTTTACAATTGAAATGACCTTTATTTAGAAGTCATTGAGGCGGTCGTTCTTTTTATATAAATTTTTTTACCAGGTGGGGTAATGTGGGTCTACTGAGAATTCAGCCATAACGCAACTTTGTTTTGTGTCTACGCAACGTTAAACTAACTACGATTACACTACAAGCGATTATAAGCTAATGAATGATGTCTCGAAACGTACGGCACCTTAGAAATCTTATAAGCTATAATTTGAATGATGTCACAAGCGCGATTCGTTCGTTGTGGTAGAAAAAAGAAAATGCCTGACATCTGGTGTGAAAAAGAATCGACAAGGAAAGAGAACATTTACTTTACGGGACTTGGTGGTTGCTAGGTACCGGAGATATCTCAATCAAATCGACCAGTTTCGTGTATAAAACGTAAAGTCAATTCGATTATACTTCTATTCAAGTGATTAGAAAGGTCGTGATCACCATATAACAAAAGCTGTGTCAAAGCATCATTAGAGAGATCGGCAATTTGTTTAACTGGTCGTAATAATTCAGCAAATCCAGCTCGTCGTTGAGCATCAAATGAAGGGCAGAGCAACAACAAGTGCTCCGTATCTTCAATCCCATCGCTTGTTGGGCACGTTGGATTTACGGTATTCCCAAAATTATGCCTGAATTTGTGGAAATTCAATTTGCTGAGACCAACCCTGAATGAATTCCAAAGACAGATTTTGCAGGGGGCCGGATT
The DNA here is from genome assembly GCA_964020215.1 of Aurelia sp. 3 sensu Dawson et al. (2005). Lineage (NCBI taxonomy): Eukaryota > Metazoa > Cnidaria > Scyphozoa > Semaeostomeae > Ulmaridae > Aurelia > Aurelia sp. 3 sensu Dawson et al. (2005). The sequence continues at coordinate 11,748,930 of OZ026590.1, forward strand.
ATCGACAAAAGTTTTTTCTTGAAAACAGCAACAGAAGGTGCATGTCTCAATTCAGGTTCAAGCTTATTCCATTCGGATAAACAGTTTGGATAGAAGCTAGCCTTGAATTTTTCAGTCCTCGCCTTTAATCTCCCAATGACATCCTGGTCACGAAGACGGTACTGTGATTGATGAAAAGGGGGAATTGGATCTCCTGTATACTCAGGACTAAGATTATTTACAAACTTGTAGAATTAGGTGAGGCGTCTACTCAATCTTCTTGAACTTAGTGACTCTCATCCAAGGTCTATGTACAGCTTCTCTCGAGATGTTCCCCTCCATGTTCCTGTTATAGCCATCTATGGTGAAATCTATGGTCTCTCATCTATGGTAAAATTTAGAGAAAAAATGCCAGATTCTTCAACACTGCCTCGCTACAAGCAAGTCCAGTGCCCCCCCCCCCATATTCCATAGATGATTTGAATTGAATGGAAACCTGGATTTACCATTCTTACCTTTGTTGAAAGTGTTAAAGGCAAGGGATTATAGACCGGGCTCTAACTGAGCAAGGTGCCACCAGAAGAGGTAGAAATTCTCATGTAGCTTTCCTAGATCAATTTTTTATGAGGAATCCGAATTTCTTGGGAAAACAGGCGAATTCCTGAGAAATTCTGAGAACGGGAGTAATGTATGTTTAGATTTTGTAAAAATCACGTTGTAAGTAGTAGAAATGGCAGGACTGGATGATAGGTCGTTTAGAGCAAATAGAAATCTCCAAACTCACATAAAACATGGTTATTCTCAAAAAAAGAATCGACAAAAAACAGTTACCTATGCCTAATTGGTATGCTGTGACGTCATGATCGGGGGGGGGGGGTAATAATAAAAAAACCTGTATGGATCATACTCAGTCTTCATCGATACTGTCATCGCTATCCTCTGAATATTCTTCACACTCTAGATTAACAAATAGTTCTTTGATGTCAGTAGGCATCACTCTTTCTAGCCATTTTTGCTCTAATTCTTCAGTTTATCCATTGTCAACAGGTTCACCAAGCTGACTTTCAGGCTGCAAGGATGATCGCCATTGATGTGCAATAAAGTTTGAGCGAAGGGAGTGCAAATATAATGCTTGTCTGCACGATGGCAATGATGAAATATTGCAAATCTTCTTTTGCTTTTCCAGCTTTGCATTGAAAATTGCATGTCTTGTTATTGATATTCTGTCCCTTTATCCCGTACTGATGTGAGACGTTCCCCTCTAGCTCTGTGCTCAAATCTTCTTCCGATAGTTAGAAACCGGGAAGTAATTGTCAATCGTGCAGCTAAATGAGAAAAGGAAGACTTCCAAAGTTACGCAGAGAACACCAGAATTGTCTTGGCCACCATCCGTAACTGACCTTGAGAGGCAAGAGAAAGACATGCCCTGTAGTGTTGAGGAATTCTTAGAAACACTTCAATGCTCTCCTGATCATCCTAATCAAGAAAGGGCAAGGTTGCTTGTGCAATCATATTCAAACGATTTAATTTTTGGCGCTACAAGAGGAAAGCTAATCACATTGAAGCATTTTTTATTGGGACTTGGCCTCCATAACCTGACTGGCCAAAAAGTACTTGTTCAGTTTTTATCTAATCTTGGGCATTCCATGGATTGTAATGTAGTATGCACCATACAAACAGCAGAAGCAATAGCAGCTCATGAAGAATACAAAGATGGAGGAAATTTGAAAATCAAACCAACAAATGACGAGACGATACTAACTATCTTTGGGCAGACAATTTCAATATGCAACGAGATACTGCTTCAGGTAAAACTTTTCTCGATATCACGAATATCATAGCCTTCCAGGAGAATGACTTGTGGTCTGCATTACCTAAGAATACCTCGTCAGTGCCAAAAAAGCAAACAAAGATCCATTCCTTGTGATCAAAGCAGGATAACCGATGCACCAATTGCTGACGCGAAAAAGAAGCCAACTGTGTTCTCTAAGGATGAAGGAAATCAGAGAATTAACTCCGATGATGTCAAGATTGCTACTAGATCAGTCAAAATATGGCGTGTACTGCGCTATCTGATGTCTAATGATCAAACTATTCCCATGCTTTCAGGATGACTCGCAGATCTGAGAAACTGGAGCCCAGAACTACCAGTCCGGAAGACTCAGTAAACATTCTAACCACCAATTGCAAGCTTTATCACAGAATATGGTACAATTTTCAAGCTTTTTCAACAACTTCAAGAATTTTCAATGAAATGAACATGCCGTACGTAAACGTGACAATGGACGTTGGTGCAGCGATGACGGCATATAAAGTGTTGTGGAATTTCCCAAATCAGTTCAAGAACGTAATGCTGCATCTGGGAGATTTCCACTTCATTAACAAAAATTTTGCAGTGATTGGAAAAATCGTATCAGGCTCGTGTTTTGAAGATGCCGTATTTCAGGCAAGTTTATGCTCCTCTGGATGTCTCAACGGTATTATGAATGGATCCCATTACAATAGATGCTGATCAATACATGAAGTGTTCTACGAATGCTTAGAGAGATTGCTGCTGGAAGCTTTTGCGAATTAAAACACGTGTTTCAATCCCAGAAGAAGTTCGCAATATGATAAGGGTAAAGAACAAAGCACAATGCGTGGTGTACTGGAAGGAGAAGCTGCTCAACACTTTCTTGATGGTTACGAAAGCTACAGATCTGAAGTAAGAAAGGGAGAACACGGGAAGACTGCCCAGTACATCATGCAAAGCCAACATATTATCCATACAGCTATTCAAGAGGACAATTACGACCTCAGAACAGACGCATAGGAGTATATGCTGCCCTTTTACTTCAGTTTGCTTCAGACCGTGCTTCAGATTCCAGATCTTAATTGTACACAGGAGGAGGCCGACACAAAAAAGTTCTACATGCGAACCATGTATTGGCAAGAGATGAAGAAGGAATGGTCATAATTCGCTTTCATTCTGGTGAAATTGATATCATTGTGATTGCGTTATCTCATTTCGTTCATGACGCTGACAGAGTCATACTTGATTCAAATACGTCACATACATGAAGAAATAGAAAGGCTTTCCAGATGAGTGACATTGATTTAACATCACAGCAAAGGCGGTCACTTATTGGGTTCCATGCTCTTACTGGTTGTGACTACAACTCAGCATTCTTTCGTAAAGGCAAGCAAGTTTGCTGGAAACTCACAGAGAAAAGGCTAAAATTTGTCGCAACTTTCTGCAACGTGGGAAGAACTTCAACTTTGGAAGAAGATCAGAGCACAGAGCTATAGGAGTACGTCTCACATCTGTACGGGATAAAGGGACAGAATATCAATAAAGCAAGACATGCAATTTTCAACGCAAAGATGGAAAAGCAAAAGAAGATTTGCGATATTTCATTATTGCCATCGTGCAGACAAGCATTATATTTGCACTCCCTTCGCCCAAACTTTATTGCACATCAATGGCGATCATCCTTGGAGCCTGAAAGTCAGCTTGGTGAGCCTGTTGATAATAGATGGACTGAAGAATTAGAGCCAAAATGGCAAGACAGAGTGATGCCTACTGACATCAAAGAACTATTTGTTAATCTAGAGTGTGAAGAATATTCCGAGGATAGCGATGACAGTATCGATGAAGACTGAGTATGATCCATACAGGTTTTTTTATTATTACCCCCCCCCCCCCGATCATGACGTCACAGCATACCAATTAGGCATAGGTAACTGTTTTTTGTCGATTCTTTTTTGAGAATAAACATGTTTTATGTGAGTTTGGAGATTTCTATTTGCTCTAAACGACCTATCATCCAGTCCTGCCATTTCTACTACTTACAACGTGATTTTTACAAAATCTAAACATACATTACCCCCGTTCTCAGAATTTCTCAGGAATTCGCCTGTTGACCCAAGAAATTCGGATTCCTCATAAAAAATTGGTCTAGAAGGACTACAAGAGAATTTCTACCTCTTCTGGTGGCACCTTGCTCAGTTAGAGCCCGGTCTATTAGGGCTTTCTCTTTACGAAGGCTATTGAGGAATTGTGGACCAAGATTATTGTGATATTTATAGTATTTGTTTGCATAAGGAAATGATTATTTCTTCCTACTTTTGGTTTTATATTTGTAAGCCCTGTCATTATTTGGGCATGTTTGAAACTCTGTTTCATTTCCTTTATGACGTCCATTTTCATTTTCCAGTCCTGTGACCAGTTCGTTGCAACCACTTCCTGTTTTTCCTTTCTGGACAACCCTGAATTCTGTTTCCGTGTGCTTAAGGGAGATGTCATTGGAGTCAGCCCACCATAGCACACTTTCGGAAGCCAAGAAAGGTCGTCCACCATTATCTTTCACAAAGGCTTTTTGTCATTGGCTTCCATCATTACTACAAACCAGTATATCTAAAACAGTCTTCACAGATTGATGATTGGTTTGCAGCTAACGTGTTTTCATATGTTCTCCGTAGATATTGACAGCCTCCTGGACAACTCAGAATACATGCGTGACTTGAAAGGAGAGATACAGAATGATAATTCATGCTCAGATCACACAGCAACGTCTTCATTGACGATTGGAAGTGAAAAGCCTGAAGGTACAGGATTTCTTCTACCTTGTGTCCCAGAAAAAAGTATACAGTGTTTTTTGAGTCCAGTGAGAAGAATTTAGCTTTAAACGATTATATGAGCTGGGCTGAAAACTCAACCCCCTCTCTAATTATCTTTGCAAAACTGAATTTGCGATTACATGATAAATCTTCAGCCCGGGCTAGGAATTCAGCCCTCCTTGAGCTAGCTGTGCTGGGATTTCAGCCCGGGTAAGCAGGCAAAAAATTTTCATGTAATCGCAATGTTTTCAAGCTCGGGCTGAAAATTTACTTTGCTCGCACAATTCGAATCAAATTTCGCGTTAAAGAACCTGACGAAAGCTTTATTTCAGTATCATATTCCCTTCGACATAGCAGAAAATGCGTGAAATGACATCATCACGCGATCTGATATTAGGGAGTTCTTGAACATATAAGCTTCCTGGAAAGAGAAGTCGACAGTTTAAATCTATCAGATCAATGAAAATTGAACATGAAGCAAATGCACACAACTGCAAACAAATTAAAAGCATAATGCAAAGCACACGCCACATTTTATGATTTGACTTGTTCAGATTTGACAGGCCAGAGCCGCAAAAATTATCGGAACCTGGGAACTAGGTTCCCAGAAAATTTTCAGCTTTGCCAGAAATTTTTTTTTCAATAAAAGTCTTCTCTCTCAAGGAGAAGATGATTGTTTACGATTTCTGCAAAAAACAGCAAATTCTTTTGACTCTTCCATTCTGCTCATCATAATCCCACGTAAAATGGAAGGCCTTGCAATCATCATTATGTCCAAGGATTCTTAATAATTTTCAAGAACTCAAGTAAGTGAGGAGAGTTTGTGGAAGGTAATTTTGAAGCTTCCGCTTGGCTGGAATGTCTACCAGACTTTTTCAGCACATCATGGTCAGCAAAGAGACTTTGATTACATAATGTGACTACACATAAAATTTCCCCCATTTACCAGATTCCTAGATTCCCAGAAAGGAAATGACTTTTTGGAACCCTGTGACTGGCTTAAGAAAAAATTATGGCTCGACCCCCTTTTATAATTATCTAATTCCTTTAAGGCTTATGGAAGTACATATCAAGTGTTACTGTTTCTCTAGAAGCTTTGCAGAGAGCTGTTACAATTAACACCAATTTAAGGGGAAAGATGCAAATTCCAGCACAGCAAGAAATCTACACCATGCTTATTTTTATGCAAAACACGTACAACATCATTTTGTTCGCTGCAAAGAAGTGATGTCATTGTGAATAGGGTCTATATGAATTAGCCTGTCGCTTACGAAATATGCTGTGTTAAGTCAGGTTGGTACGTTCGTCTCAAGCATCCTTTTGATCTTTTGCCAAGATTAAAGAGCAGTTATCGTTGAAAAATATTGAATTTAATTTTTTTGCGTTTACAGTTTAGTATGGTTCCCATTTCAAGATACTCCCCGTGACAAATGTGCCTTTTCATTTTTCAGGAATCGCAACAGACAGCAGATCAATTAATGACTCAAGCACATCAGAAGGCTCCTATTTGACTCCACGCGGTACTGACATGCATGAGTCCCCGGAAAAGCAGTCCTCTAAAGATCAAATTGAAAATGCATTGAAGCCTTCTGCTGCACACGAAAATGTAGAAACGAAAGACGGTATTCCAGACAGCTCACAAAACAAGCCCAGCATTTTAGAGGGATCGTACATAAGTGTAAAGGGTGATGCCTCGCCCAATTCCTCCACGCCTGAATCATCGAGAGGTGAAACTGAAAGGAATATGAAGTCATCCCCTTCAGGGAGACCAAGGAGGGATCGAACAACCGGGAAGTTACATGAATCCGAGTCAACAATTGCAATAAAGAAAGGGCAACATTCGAAAGGAGATCTAAATGCTCTTGCAGTATCTGGAGCGAGTTTGAATCTCAGCTCGTCAAACCTGGTTGACTTGTCAGTGAGAGGATTAAGTATTTCAAGTTTGGGATCAGCCAATGAGTGTTCTGTCTTAGGTAAGGAACCTCACAGTGCGGCCTCCGATAGAAGCGCAACGACTGAACAGGAAGGGGATGGCCAGTTAATGGTAGAGGGCTCAACAATTGGCCTGAAGACAAGCAAAGATACTGCTATGGAAAGAAAGGTATCTAGCGAAAGAAATCGCTCAGATTGTGAAACGCAAATTTGTAACGAGCCTACCGATTGTGCTAAGGAATTAAGAGACCGCATTGCGACAAAGAGTCCACCAACTAATGATGTAGATAACATAGATGGGTTTCACGAGCAGAAGAATGAAAAATCGAATACTCAGTCCCAGTTCACCGTGTGCAATTTATCGAAGAAGGACGTAGACGGAGAAGAAAAAACATGCTTGGAAAATGAACATAGTGTCGCGAATGAGACGGTTCCATATGCGCAGCATTCTGCGGAGGAGGAAAGTCCTAGCACCACTGAATACAGAGGGCTACCTACGACCTTGAGATATGACAATGATATAGGCAAAGGCGCCCCAAGTTCATTATCTTTGGTCGACGCATGCGACAAGCGTGGAAATGAATTCGTAACAGGAGAGGGTCATGTGGCTATTGACCGGACAGATAGTGATAGGGTGCAGCAAAGTCATAATGAAGGGGAAAGATTGCCGCGGAATGTAACTGATGATGGCTGGCAAGCATCTCAAATTACATCAACACCGAAATTGGACAGATCTGATAGTAACAGTAAAAAGATATCAGAAGGGAATTTTTGTGGGCAAGCTAAACACAGAGATGGCTCATTGCTTCCCATTATTTTTCAGGTGAGGTCTCAAGCATTGAGTTGGATTTGTTTTGTTAGGTTAAGAGTAGAAAGGGAAAGGGTACGGTAAAATTGCTAAATTACAATGCTTGAGAATATGAATCATGAATTTTTTGAAAACGTGTTTTTTAGCTATAGAGAGGTATCGCCCTGATTGAGGGTAAACGCGTTTTGCCCGATTTTAACTGTCTTGCGTTTGTTGCTGAACAACAGGGGTTTGGGTCTATTTGAAACGAAAAAGCGGGTGAAAATATTTTGGTGACTCCATTTGCTAAATTTTTTCTTGTTTGTGTTTCTTAAAATTCCGTCCACAAACAGACGGAAAAGTGCACAACGAAGCTCACCTGAGACGTAACTGTGAGTATCCGCCATTTTTCCTTTCATGTTTCGATACACAATTTTCTTTTTGCTTGGTTTCTTGACGTTGTTAAAACTTTCACAACAAACAAATGGCCTCTCGCCAAGCTCCGCTTGTCCAGAGTAAGTACTTCATGCAACTTCAGAGATATGACATCCGCTTCCGCCACGACGGGCTTCTTTTTGCACGCCGTCTGATTGGCCTAAAGTCGCCCTGATTGAGGGTACTGTAGTATCTTTCGGTTTCCGGTTCTTGAACGAAATCTGCGCTGCCAACGCATGGCAGGCGAATACTATTTGCTGTAAAAGGACATGTTACGGTGCAAAAACAGGTTTGTTCTATCATTGGACTGTAGAAAATATCTTTTTTCTATCATAAATTGATTTAAGCATCGTTCAGTTCACCGAAGGAGGAAAACGTAATGTCAGCTTGCTTGAAAAGTCTTTGAACGAAAGCGGCAACAAAGGTGAGCGTTTAGGAGCAAACACAATCAGAACACATTTCATAACAACAAAAACTCTTTAATTGTTGATATGCTGCTAATTTTCGCATCACGTTATCTTAAATGTACCTGAAACCATGTAAAGTTTGGATACCCTCAATCAGGGCGACGTTGGAAATTTAGGCCCTCTCGAGCACTATGTTCTCGAGTAGCTCGCTCTTAAAGACAACATCACCGATGACAAATATATTTCATATCAACAACACTGAAGAATTTACGAAGGTGTTCATGTTAAGTTTCGTTCTGAAAATTTGTTCGTTCAGCAGGAATGTTCGACCAATGTAGAATACCCTCAATTAGGGCGACACCCCTCTAGACCTTTTAGCTATTGTGAAAAAGAGTCAGAATCGAATGACATCTTGATACATTTTGCAGAATTTTCGAATGCCCACAATAGTGGTAGAAGCTCTGACGCCACTCGATCGAACCCCTCGTATGAAAATGTGTAGAAATAGCGCTCGATCCAGGCTGTTTCTTAGAATAGTTAAAAGGTCTATTAATATGAATGATTGAATTAGACTAGCTACTTCTGTTCACCATGAAATTTTGCCAATAGATGATTACGCTAAAAATGACGGCGAGGAACTTTTTACTATGTTGCATTGCGTTCGAATTACGAATCTGTAACGATTCTAGAGGAATTCGACAAAAGAACATAGTGCATCTTGGTAAACAGGTCTTCACCCCATCTTTAGCGTAATCGTATGTTTCAGTTGAATTGACAAATTCACTTTTGGGAAAATGTAATGTTTTATTGGAATTTTAGTGTTTGTCAAGTCGTATATGTTGGGGGAACTTCGCAAAAGGCTTTGCTGTAGAGGTTTGCCCCTGAACATATTTTAGGCTAACTAGTTCTATCTGGAAGGTTCTCGGTTCTGTTCGTCTGTCCTGAATGTGGTGATTTGACATGATAATTCAAGAGCCCATTCACCTAAGCATACAACTTTTAAAGCAGAATTCAGAAGTATACCAGAAGTTTGTTAAACCTTTCAATATTCATCTCCTTCAGCAATTTGGGAGACGGTCATTCAAAGGGAGATGGTTAATCAGGCATATTTCCATAGGCACTTTGAGCTAACGTAACAGCATAGGGCATCATGTATGGAGGACTGTTGAGAGCTAGATTGGCGAGCCTAGAGTTAGGAAAAGAGGAAAGGTCTTTGGCAATTTAAGTTTAATAGCTTTGCACCTAATGGACTCATTGTCAAGCTTGTGGATCTGTTTGCTTCTCCATAAACTTGTTGGGGAGACGATATCGCTCTGTCCGAGGAAACTAATGTGTCCCCCGTGCAGAGGGGTCATGCTCCCGTCAGAGCTTCAATTCCAAAACGCTACTACGCATGAGCTTTAACCCAGCACACGGGGGGACACGTTAGTTTCCTCGGACAAAGCATGTGTCGTCTCCCTAGCCTGCGTGCAGACTCTACTGATTTCTTTTCAGAGAGGTTCTCCTCCAGTAGAACCTCTACAGGAGGAGAACCTGTCTGAATAGGGATCAACAGAGTCTGCACGCAGGCTACGTCTCCCCAGCAAAAACTTTATTTGCTACAATTTGCTATGAGTTGCTTCTCGGCAAAGCGTTTTAGTCTTTATTTCTTGTTCATTCTTCTTTTTTGTTAGTTTAGGGTATCGGGTTTCTTTTTATGTTTTTCGTTGCTTTATCTTGCCACCTTTTTCAAATCTGATTTTCTCTTTTAGTTGCCAGATTTTGCCGCTCTATTATTTCATTTCCCACGAGATAGGCTGTACAGCTGGCTCCCATTACGTATCCCTCCTTCTTTTTCTCGGCTTTTGCTTTAAATCTCTTTGTGTTTTCGTCCCAACCCTTTCATAACACATATGTAACAGGCAGGTCTCTTTGTTCGGTTGTTTCTTTTGGTTTCTATTGTCGCCTTGGTTCGTAGGTAGGTCCCCAAGTCGCTCCAAGAACTGTTATTTAACATGAATGCTATTTTTCCTTAGATTAAACAAATAACACTGGACAGGGGCCAAGAAATGTATTGTATTTGGGTGTCTAGAGATCCCGAAGAGCAAGGTGAGGGTAGTCGCATGGCAAATCAAATGCTTCTTGCTGGAAGCTTCAATAGTACGCTCAACATGTCAAATGGTTATTTCTCAGATGTAAGTAACTTATTTTTAGCTTTGTCTTTTGGTTTTAATAGTATTTAGCAAATACACCCAGAAAAGAACCGCCAATTTTTGCGCATCGCGTTAAGCAGCTTCTTAATTCTTGGATCCGCTTGGATCTAGCAACCTTGCGAAACTTGGTTATATGTAACCATGTAAGTCTTCCATGAAGTGGTGGAAGCATGTCTCCCTCTCTGTTACCAAAATCTCGTGTCTGCAAAATCATAGATGGATCAAGGAAGAGCTCTCCAAGATAAAAAGTATGGAATAGATACGCCCCAACCATCCCCAACAAGGAAATGACAAATCCTTGGACAAATCTTGGTCATTTGAAGGGAGGAAGACAGACAAACTACATAAAGAATGTAGATCGAAAAAATGAAGTAGACGCAATGTAATGATGACAGCAACTTTGTAGATTTTCCTGCTTTGATTGAAAAGTAAAACCAGGTGTGTGTGTGTGGGAAGGGGGGTACTCCATTGTCAGCATGATTTGACCTGAATCTGCACTTCAACACAAATACCCATTTGTGTGACAGAATATTCAAGATTCCCGTAGCCTTTTGCATGAATATTAGGAAGTTTCTAATCCATGCATATGAACTGCTTATTTGAAGGTGATATGTCTATTCAGTTTTCTGCAGCTTTGACTGGTTTGACTTTGTTTTGACAAAACGTTTTCCTTTCTTGAATTATTGCTGGAAAACTACCCAACTGCCAGAATTAAGGTCAATAACAGACCCATATGCAGGGAATTTCAGATGAAAAGACCCACCCATATGAGCGGCACGTCCAGTATCACTTAACAGTCTAGTACACCCCTCCCCCACCACCACCACCCCCCCCCCCCATGAAGCCGTGATGGAGCTTACTCAGTGTAAAATTTCCACAGTGTAGAAAGCATGATATCAATTGCAAGTAATCCACATTTTATCTTTCGATTGTTTTATTGTTTTCTGTTTTAGATAACAGCTGACGCATAACATTCAGTTTTGTTATTACTATTTCTCTTCAAAAGGAATTCTTAAAGTTTTTATTTTTGCTGTTAGTAAGAAATTCCCCTTTTTGGGAGCAGTTTCCCGCTGCAGCTGCTTTGAGTCCTCTTTTGAAACTTCTTTTTCTCGATTTGCCAGGCAATGAAAGGAGTAGCAGATTTGAATCGTTCTCTAACAGAAGAAAATTACAAAGGGAAATATGATGAAAGATATTTGACGTTAAAATCAATTGGAAAAGGTGCATTTGGATTCGTAAAACTTGCACAGCGACGATCTGATGCCTTAGAGGTATACGATTTTGCCAGCTCTTTTTTGTTGTAAGATTATTTCGAGGCAAATTAATATTGCTAAAATATCTAAAAGGTCTATTTGTTGGTCCAGCAGTTGTAACCTTGTTTCACGGAGTCAATCAACAGTAAACAGCATCGCACTTATTTTTGTCGTGATTTCGATATTTTGCCTGTGCTATCGACTTAATTTCGATAGAAGCAGAAAGTTTTGATTCTACGATGCAGGGGTGAAAAAATTTTTTCCTATCTTGGAACCTAGGTTTGTAACTGAAAAATTTTTGCAAAATTTTCTTTGAGCAGGCAAACTTCAATCTGAAGTTTGTTACCAGGAACAAGACAACTTTTAAGCAGCCCTGAAATTGAGAATGGAGTGAAGTTCATGTATCCCAAAAACTGTTTTGGGAACACAAAACTGATTGAGCCACAGAATAATGAAGATAAACTGTCTATGCACAATATGTATATTCCCATGCACATGCAGGAAATGCAGTAGTGACTCAAAAAGTTTCATCAAAATGAAGACACAAGTCTGGGCAACTTGTTGAAGAGAGCATGAGCAAAAGTATTGATATATTTGAAATGATGGTGAAAGGCTTAAGGCAAATTTAGTTTGAGCAAAGCCTAGACGTTTTTCAACGCTTTATTAATGAGGAAAATGTTCTTTTTGCACAGGTCGTAGTGAAGTTCATTCAGAAGAGCAAAATTGTGCCTAGTAGTTGGATTGAAGATCAAAGATTAGGAAGTGTCCCACTTGAAATTTATTACCTTTCAAAACTAGATCATCCAAACATCGTTAAGGTAAGGATCTTCATATATTTTCCTTTGAAGATTTGTTGTTACTTTTATTATAGGTGGGATTCGACAGCGATCTTGCCTTTGCAGATGGTAAGATTTGCCCCAATATTGTTTTAATTATAGTATAAAGTCAATTTCACCGGTTATTACATGTGTTAACAACAGTAGAACCAACTTAAAGTTAACGAACGGTGCTATGAACGGTGCTAAGAACGCTGATCCTCTCCTTGCTAAACAAGATCCACGCACGTATCGACATCATCAAATAAAGTGGGCTGATTTTAGATTGCTTATGCAGCTGAGTTGAATTACTTACTTATCTTCGTCAACTAACTTAAAAGCAGCTGTTTTATTTTTATAACGATGTGTCATCACGGCAGAGATGATATCGAGACATTTCTGTAAAGCTACTTACAGTCGATGATAATCGATGTTCAAATTCAACGAACGTGACGCATCGGACGTTTTATTCTTTATCCAAAAGCACATAAATTATAGTGTTTATTATTTCTACAACCACCTCTAAGGGGACCATTGCATTGTGGAACTAAGGTCAATTCGATCTTTTATTGCTATCCCTGCCACTTTAATTAGGGGTGTTTTTAACTGAACTTAACAAATTTGCTATGTAAATTGTAAATATTTTATTTATCTATTTATTCTTCTTTTTAACCATTGTAGATTTTTTTAATTAAGTGGCAGAATTTTACCTACCGTAATGCTGTATTCAATTTTAAACCGCAGAGCATCTGCTAAAAGGCGGTAGCCATCTTTCTTGCTATTACCTGTTGCCTTTGATATGCATATGTACTTTAAATGAACGAACCCCCGATCTTAACTCCTTCCCTGGGACCAAATAGGCGAGTTTCTGCAGTATATATTGTTTCTTTATCATTGATTTTATTGTACCAGACAGTATGCATACACCATTTTGATGAACCCTTGATGTCTCTGATGAAGTCTTTTATTTAAACCAGGAGCTCGCGTTTTACAAGATATCATCCACATTCAAATTTTACTTAGGTAGTAGAATGCACTTCATCTAAGCATACATCTAAAAGCATTTCTTATAGCAACCAGATTTTGCTATTTTTTAAAGATACATGATGAAGAGTTATGGGCGAATGATATTTTTATTTCTTACATTCCAGTGAAAATTTACAGGACGAATTTTCTAGTTACACAACTTACAAGATACTTAACAATACTACGAAGACGATACTTCGGGGAGCAAGAAACTGTGACAACTCGCGTCCATTACACCAAATACTAAGACAATCTACATATATATATATATATAAATGATAAATAGAAAACAAGACGGCAGAAATCAAAGTAGGAACGTTTTGGTCTGCCTAAAATGAGATGCCACGTGAAATTGCCGGTAGCTATCATCATTCAAAGTGTTTAGCATGAGTAAGCAAATAACTTCATCTTTTATCGACAGGCACGAGAAAAGCGCTATAAGATTTGTATTCTGATTTAATTTCTTTGATTTTGCTTTCGGGTATGCTTTTCAGGGGAATGGTAGACATAACGCAATGGCTATATACTTTAACGAATACTGTCTCTAGGCTTCGTTCGACGCAGATGACAATTTCATTTTATGTTTTCAGATGTTCGATGTATTTGAAAATGATGATTTCTTCCAACTTGTTATGGAAAAACATGGCGATGGTATTGATCTCTTTGAATTCATTGATCGACAACCAGCATTAGATGAGCCATTATGTGCATACATGTTTCGCCAGGTAATGTTCTTTCTATTTTACTGGTACCTAATTTTTATTTACCATTACCTATTTTGCCCCACTCTGACCCATTTTGCCCTACCTTTCCCTAGCATGTCTGGCGTAGAAAGGTCGACGAAGTATATGCCACGTGAGTTTATCAATTCGCGCTAGAAAGTCAGTATTGGGGTCGAAACATAGCGTCGCACTGACATTTTGAGAGTTTGTTGTTTGTTTTTTTGAATAAATCAGTTCTGTAAACCTTGGAAGCTGTTCAAATGGGCCAAAAACTTCAGCGGATAGATAGACGAACATCACAAAGATCGACCTCAAGAAAACGACCAGCAACTTACAACTGCTGGATACTGTGGCGCTGTTTACAAACCTACCGACGCATAGGCTAGTTTCTCACAGCTTTCTTGCACTGAATTGAATTGACGGTAAATATGATTTGCGGTTTGCTTTTTAAAGCTACCTGCTCATGTCATTATTATTTGACTGATTTGGTGTGATTGATAATTGCTGCCTATTCTTGCCTTTCTCACTATCGAGAGGTAGAAGATAAGAGCAATTTTGTCCAGCTTTTTGCAAATATCCAATATAATGCAGCTATCATGTTGTTGCCCCGACTTCTCACCCCGTGATAGGCGTGGCCGATGCGGGGCTATTCACCTCCTGTTCACTCAAAATTTTGCCTCAGGAGAGCGGGGGCATGCGAGAGATTCGCTTTTCCCGAAAGCCTACAGCCTTTAAACCGCCAGTGCTTTAAGCGGAGTCAAACGTGAACTGTCGCTTCTCATTTGCAGAAGAATGTTGTTCTGATAGGCGGTGGCATCGCTTGCTTTCACAAAAGAAAGACGTGAATGACCCCGCATTAGCTCCACTTTTCTGTGGTGGGGGATCAGAACAATAAAACGATAGCTGCATAAAACTATATAAATGTTCTTACCATCTTTCCTGTCCTGTTCCTGTTCTTACCAAAATAAGATGTCATCAGGTGTTGTCAGCGTTGCCTGATGTCATGCCATCAGTATGAATTGTGATATTTCAATCCAGAAATGACGATATTCATTGCTAAGATTACTGATCTGTGATGTGTACGGAATGAAATAACTCTTCCAGTGGTGATCATTTGCTAAATGGTGGCGAAGCAGCTTTGCCGTTTGTTTTGAAGCAAAGTTTTGCTGTTTCCCAAAAGATTGGATAGAATATCCAGCCTCTTCAATCCTAGCGTGTCACTGCCTAGCCTAAAAATAGCTCAAGTTTGGATCAAAGCCACGATAGAAAATAATTCCTATCAATTCAAAGTTTCATTGTTAATGACTAACGTCTTCTCACATTACAGGTCGTTTCTGCGGTATCTTATCTCCATAATGAGAACATTTTACATCGAGATGTCAAGGTTTGTTGAATTACGAAAATGTATTTGCTTCATGTTGTTAATCTACAGACTATTATGAAGTAATGATCTTACCTATTAATATTGTTTGAGGCGTATGTGCAGTAGCTTGTTTCATCAACAATCGGATATTTTTAAAATGCTCAGGTGAACTATCACCCGTTACATGGATTTTTCAAGTCCAAGTCCTTCATCATCCTATTGTAACACTGTAAGAAAGGAGAAGCAAATGTATGAGTCAATTTTCAGCACTTTAAACTAAGATCTAAAAGTAAGTTGATCGATACTTTTATTCCTTGCTGAAGTTTTTTGGAACAGATTCCAAACAATTTTGTTTTTTGAAATATTTTAAACGATACCTGCCGAAGGAAAACCTCACTGTGTTGTATAGAAGTCTCGTTGAGCCCTATCTTCGGTACTGGTGCCCAGTTTGGGGATCTTGCGCTGCATCAGCCATAGATAAGTTGCAAAAATGTCCGAATCGAGCCGCCAGGATAGGCACAAACAGCCCCTATGACACATCAGCTTTCTCGGCTGGCTTACAATAAAAGAACTGACCGACTTTGAGACTAACAAAATGGTCGATAAATCTCTGAATTTCATTCATTCGCAAATTTTTAAGGAGGGTATCTCTTCAACAATGTAAACAATGTTGATTTTCAAGGTGTCCTCCACTTTCAAACTTGCAAATTAAAACATGAGCGATAGGACACCCGGTGTGTAGCAGTTTAAATTTATATCAGAAGCGAGCCACCTTAACTTATTGTTTTTTTGTGTCTTGAACAGCAAGGGTGAATTTCGTTTTTGTCCAATCACATGCATTGTTTACAGAAATTTTCAGCCAATCAGAATGCACCATTTTTGGTGGGATTGTTGACAAATTTCTTAGAAACCACCCTAGCTGTGGGGGGAAAGCACTATTCAGGTATTTGGTCCCCATGAAAATATACATTGATGAAAATGGATGAAATATGAAAAATACGTATCTTTATTAAATTTTCTTTGAAACTACCGCTGCTTTTCATTGTATTCCGTGAAATCTTTCAGAAATCTAAGTTTGAACTTTTACTTCCTTTTGGTGCTTAGGCCCATCCTCCCCACTGGGCAGGGGAGCTCACATGAAGTCAACTTCTGTGCAATCTTTTGAGTTTCAGATCAGTTTCATGGAAGTATTGCCCCTTCTGATGATATTTGTTTGCTTATCGTCCCTTTCCCTTGCCCTCCGCGAAACAAAACGGCGCCTGCGACGCGGAAATTGCCCCGGCTCAAGGCGACGCGAAGGAAGGACTTTTCCGCGGGGAGGGATCTGATCTCTTGTTCAATACGAAGTCATCTCGAGATGGTTATGGTTACACTACAAACCGGACTACCGAACTACTCTCACAACGGATAACGATCTCATCAACAACGTGGAAAACAACGGAACTAAGGATAACATAAATAAAAGATCAGTTAATGCATTTGTGGAAAAGGTCGTTTCCAACTGGCGATCTTATGCATGAGAGCCTCAACTCGTCGCGCACGTCCTTCTTCATCATCCATTTCAACATCATCTCCGTCATCAAGATTGTTTGGCACCACTTGATCGTCATCATTATCATCTTCTTCGTTCATGTTCGTGCTCTCTGCTGTTGCTTCTTCATCACCTGAATCATTTGTTGTTTCTTGGTACGTTGTATCGAAAACAGATTCGTTAATTCTATCACTAAGCAGCTTCAATTTCTCGGATAGCATTTCCTTGCACACAAAACAGGTGCTGAGAGAGGGCAGAAGACACACTACGTGGAAGGAGTGACCACAGTTGAAGACACGCCATGTGGGATAGATCCTGTTGCAGTCAGCTTTGTCACACTTTCTGTTTGGAGGTAAGAACACATTTGGAAATACGGGCACATACCACCACACTACAGGAAAGTAGAGTCCTGCTTTTATTTAAAAAGCCCACGTTTTGACATCAGCCCCATTCTCTTTTTCTCCCCAACTGTTTTAACAAAAATTCGGAGTCTGGGCTTCTAGTAAGAAAGTATTTTCTTAAATGCAGGACCTTACTGTGGAATGATGTGTGAGTGATGTGTGGGACAATTTCCAACATTATGCCTGAAGGGCCCACTAACTACTGTTATACCTGCCATTCATTTAAAGCTTTTCTATCATACTATCTATATATAGAAATGATGTCATCATCCATTATTGGTGCCATTATTTGCTATTAGTATCATTTCCGTATCATTTTGTGAGATTTCCTTCAATGCTATGGAAGAGGGTCATCAAATTCCTTTGTTTTACTCATTATATACCAGAAATTGCACATTGTCAACTTCAAAAGTGGAAACCACACCAATCCCCAATAAGTAGGTAGGTATTTATATTTCACGTGGCTAGCCTGCGAAAGTCTGAGAGACTTATTTCCAGCAGGGGCCAAGGATGTTTGACCATCAGTCAGCCGCAGCTACCTGCCGCAGCTACCAGGGCGTGAGTTACAGACACTGACCAAACTGCCCAGCGCGGGATTTGAACTTACTGTATGGTCGATCTGATGCCTTAACCAGGCGCTCACTAACTGAAATCTGAAGTATTGATTGCAAGCCATTCATGTAATGAGTGTGGATATTGGTCCTTGGGAAACAACACAATGTGCAACGTGGTAAAACTTGTTTTACAAATCATTCCATTCATGATGTGCTGTAGACAGGCTCGGATTTTATTATTCTGTATTTTTGGGACATAGAGCCATATCAAGTCCTAACTTTTGGATATTTTTTCCTCAATAGGAAGAACATCTAATGCCATTTGAAATTATTTATTTGATAATGAGAATTTTATAGAGAAAGAATTAGGTCTGAGCATACCTTTTGGGATCTGGAGCAGTTTTATGGGAGAGGTAGCCAAGAGGAAGTAACTCATCACTAACAACTTTTTGTCCAAACAAGTTTGGCAGCCTCCACTTTGTTTTTTTCTCATTTGAATTTTTTGATTCTGACTGCTTTTTGGATTCTTTCATCTTTTGGGAGTTGTTCTGCATTCCTTTTTCTGATTCAATTGAATTTTTTGGGTTTTTCTTGTTTTTTTGCTCATCTTCTGTTTTTGATTTTTGTTGTTTTTCTGATGCAACATTTTTACATTTCTTTTGTTTTTGGCTGCTTTCACTGCTTACCTTTGTAGCTTGACCTGCATTTTGAACGAAGTTTGCAAACTTTTCCGTTATGTATTCAGCTGCTTTGACTTTCAAGCTGTCTATGTTCTTTCGGCTAAATGCAAATTTCCTGGGTGGCACAAATGTTGATTTGAAATCATGCAGTTCATGCTTCCTTGAATCAATTTCTTTTCCTTTCAATGATATTCTGTCAGCTTTGTCAGTGATTGTTGTCCTAGCTCTTAATAACGAGTGAAAATTCTCAACAGGGTATTCATCAAAAGCTGAGAGAGATGATGAGATGGAGATGATGATTGGATGACCCACTTGTTTCCAGTACTCAACATTGGAAAGAGCTATCAAAGGAGCCTTGTCATAATGCCTCCTCCTGAACATAAGAAACATTATCCAACATCGAAACAAAGACTGATAATATTCATCTGCCATATTGCTTTTGAAGACCAGTGAATAGATACACAGCGTTGTAGGAATATAATTATCAAGGAGATTGAGAAATGTAAGATATTCAATATCCTTGCAATTTGTGAAAGCAGCTAGAATCTCATCCCGAACTAATGACCAACCACCATATGCCACCTCTAACAAGAAAGAAATTCTCCATGGCTTTGGTTTTCTTGCCAAGGGCTTTCTTGCATTGAATAAGAATGCATAGAGCTCTGCAAATAAGGCATGAAACTTAATGACGACCATTTCTCTGGAATTCAAGGAAATGTGTAATGGGCCTATGAATGGAACAATGTTCCTACAACTTAATGACAATGGATCTGCCTTGTTGTAAACAACTTGACGAACAAAGAATTGAGCAGGCCAATCACCAACCAGAGGAACCACAAAACTTTCAAGATATGATGACAACCCATTATCAAGGAGCAAGGATAGAGCAGATCGAAAGTTGTCATAAGACTTTAATGGCATCTCTAATGAATCCACAAGCTTGCAATTCTCCATAGATCTTAGCTGTTTCATCTCCTGCTGTTGGTAGTCGTGGATTAGCAATCTGTGCCTTTCTGATTCAGGATCAAAGAACTTTGCTCTCATCCAGTCTGGCATTACACTGACGTAACTCTTTGATAGCAAGTCAATATTGTCATCCAAGACACTGCTTAAACTTTCTAAATTTGCAGGTTTGCTATCGTTCACTGGTATGGTTGCATGGCTTATTGCTTCTACGCTAGGGAAAGATTTTACCAACAGAGTTGCCATATTGATAACTTGTGATGTTTCACTGTTGGAAGTGCGGCGATGTGCATGAATGTTGTGATAATCATCTATGAAAATGACAACCATATGACCTTTTTCAGCTGCGTTGTTAAAAAAATCCATCACTGTCTCACCATGATTCATTGCAATGCCTTCGTTTGCATTATTTATTGTGCGGGGGTGTGCTGTAAAACCCATATTTCGTAGTGTTTCCATTCCTCTGCTACTAACCCCAAAGCCTTTTAGTGTCCTTGCAGTTGCTATATGAAACCAATTGGCCCGTTGTGATTGACCATAAACAAGACTGTATATTATTGAAACAGCCCTCTTTTCATTTAGCTGTCTCCGCTCAGGTGTCTGCCTATCAGTTGCCATTGCTCCAAGGATTATTTCAAATATTGTTGTTGCACCTGCATCGCAGCAGAGTTTCCTAAATTCTACAGGGTCTGTTACCGGTGCCCCCTTTTCCCCATACCTTTCAAAACATTTTTCCTTGATCTTTGACACTTGGTACTGCAGATCACACTCTGTCGAATCTTTGCGAACTAAATCATCAAAAACTTGTTTGTTCACTGTCACTACATTATCTAATACATTGTCTAAATCATCTGAATCTTCTTGTTGTGTTCCACTCTGATCTCTGGTACTCAAATTTTCATTAATTGTTAACTCATTGTCATTATCTTGGGATAAAGTCTCCTGCGAGCTCAAAAACAATTTCTGACTTGGTGAACTTAATGTTATGGTTCTCTCTGAGTCATCCTCAGTGTCTGAAAGTTCATAAACTGTTGGCACGTGATGTAATTGCTCTTCTGGTGTTATCTGTTTTTTCACTTGCCTTGCTCTGTGCTAAAAACAGATATATTATGAATACAGTAAACACCTGTGTATAAGAACCTACAACTTAGAAAGTCACTTTGTGTTCTCGCAAAGTGAATACAATGGATTGGTTCCAATGTCAGGCTGCAGGTTTTTAATCAACCAGGTTCTTATACAAGAGTGTTTACTCTATTTGCCATTTTAGTGATTGATTGGGGCCTATCAATTAAATTGCTTTTTATGAATGCACTCTGGCAATAGAAGAGACTCACATCAATAAAAGAACTGTGTGAGGAAAGTATCATGTTGGTATGTTTTGGTTAGATGCTTGTAGTTTAAGTTCACAGTTTCTGAAATTGTTGCTGCACACAACTTTTAGCTAATACAAAGTTAACTGCACATTTTGGAAAGAAAGCTGTTGCACTGCAAACATTTATCACATGCTTCTCTTGCAGAAAATTGCCTTTCATACATAAGATCACATGTGCATGCATTCTTTTCCAGGAACTGTGAACCATTGCATTAAGCAAATTACTGTAATTGATGAATATTCCTTCCTGAAGTAGTGTGGTGTTCACATTTTATTAAATTTTTGATAACTGTCATTTATCTTAAGTTTCCTCAGTTCTTCCTGGCTAGATATTGAGATCAAATTGATTTGAGGTAACAACAAAAGAACATATTTTACAGTATTGGAATAATTTTGGTTTGAGCAACAGTAAAGAAACTGGACTTTCAAAGTTATCTTGAGGAAAAGGACAAATTTTTTTGAAGAGCTCTGCATGGCTTTGAACTTACTTGTCCTGATGTTTGCAAATGACCAAACTGCAAGCAATTCAAAATATTAACAACCTGTACTGATGGTCATGAGTTAAGATACAGAAGAAAAAACCATCTACTCGACCAAACCTAATCTGGCTATCCAGCTGTTGGCTGTTCAGAACAAGTTGTCATTTTCTTTCAAGATGAATTTGCAGGTCCAGAGCAACTCAAATGATGTTGGATTGAAAAATGAACATCTAAAAAGCATGCTCAGAGTCAAAATACAAAGTGAGAGCTCAACTCTTTGCAGAGAAAACTCATATAAGATGAATTACAGAATTTAGTATTGTTATTTTACAGAGAAATCTCCTGAAAATATTTTCCAAGGTCATTATTTAAAACTCACACTTGCCCAGTGTAGCCTAAACTACATGTTTATTAATAAGCTGAATGAATTATACACTTTCATGATAATCTAAAGACTTTCTTCAATGAACACCGATTATCATCAATTTTTTACAACTTTTGTGAGGTGAAGCTCCTTGGAAATTAAACTCCAACATCATAAAACAAAGAACAGTGTTCAGAATGACTTTTCTTTATATTTTTTAAAAAACTCAAAAATTTGTTGTAGAACTGAAGGTCAAACTCTGCACAATCCATCCCTAATTCTGGAGGGGTATTCATTGAAGAGAAAAAAGAAACTACAACTATAGATGATTGTGATTTGTGACCAGTGAAAACTTTGCTTGATCATTGTTGAAGATAGAAGCTTTGTAATAACACTAAAAATGCAACTGGTAAAATAGGGCAAAATACAAAAACTTTAATGTTTTCCACCTCAAATTTAGCAACTTCAACACTGTGTGCAGCAAAGTTTCAATCTGATCAAAGTCTTCAAAAAGAAGCTGAAGAGATGAACTAAACTATGCTAAAACATACCAGGTACTTGGTAAACTCTCTTTTGCTCTCACAAATCTCAATGCAGAAAACACAGACATATTTAATTCTAGACGGTGGCAATCCATTAATTTTTGCAACTGACTTAAAAGCTTGGAGCTGTGCATAACCAGGAACCTTCAGTTTGTTAAAATCTGCCTCTTGTCTGTTGCTTTTATGGTGGCACCAATGCTCATGAAGAGGATTGCTGCACTTTCTTTTAAATCTTCCCATACTGCGAGACCATTTTGCATGCTGTTTACTTAATTACTTGAGCTCAGATAAATCCATAAAATGACTGATGGACAAGAACAAATAGAGAGCAGTTAATCTTCATAGGAGGGTGCCCGCGCCCCGGCCAGTGGCCGGGGCATGGCCGGGGCAGGCCGGGGCTACTGGCCGGGGCATTTCCAGAACTTTTCCATTTATTTTGCCAACCCCGGCCAGCCCCGGCCATCTTCAAGTGTATTTATGATCTAATTTGCCACAGTTGCTTAATTCAGCATATCTCTGAGAGGTAAAAAGCTTACCTATTCTTTAGGCAGAAAGAATAAGGGATTTGGATCAACTGCTCCCTCCCAGTGTGATCAAAGTTGGAAAATCTACCAAACAAGAAAAAGGAGGTACCCGCACCCCGGCCAGTGGCCGGGGCTACTGGCCGGGGCATTTCCGGAACTTTTCCGCTTATTTTGCCAGCCACAGCCAGCCCCGGCCATCTACAATTGGGCTCCAGCCATCAGAACTTTTCCATTTATTTTGACAGTCCCGGCCGGCCCCGGCCAGCCCCGGCCAGTGGCCGGGGCGCGGGCACCCTCCTATCTTCATGAACATAAGCAAGTCTTGTCCTTGTTGATTTTCCCGCCAAAATTCTCTCGAAACAATAGCATTTTAATGAGACCACATAAATTTTCTAACCGGGGGTAAAATGAATGAACACTACATAAAATTAATTCCCTAAAACCAAAATTAAGGCATACGATAATGATGGAAAATGTTGATACTTAGGCCAGTTCTCTATAACAACTTTTAAACATGTCCTTCTTGGCGGGGAATGAAATCAAATAAACGTCCATGTTCTGGCATCTCTTCCTTGTTTTCCCTTGAATGAAGCTTCCGTCAACACTTGCTGCAATGCCAAGAGCCCAAAAGGTCTTGCTGTCAACATGATACATTCAAAATAAAAAGACCTTGCCTGCCATCAAACCATTACGCTTGAAAACCCAGATCCGATTTGTGTTTTTGAGGCCAACACTAACCATCTCGAGATGACTTCGTATTGAACAAGAGATCAGATCCCTCCCCGCGGAAAAGTCCTTCCTTCGCGTCGCCTTGAGCCGGGGCAATTTCCGCGTCGCAGGCGCCGTTTTGTTTCGCGGAGGGCAAGGGAAAGGGACGATAAGCAAACAAATATCATCAGAAGGGACAATACTGCCATGAAACTGATCTGAAACTCAAAAGATTGCACAGAAATTGACTTCAAGTGAGCTCCCCTGCCCAGTGGGGAGGATGGGCCTAAGCACCAAAAGGAAGTAAATGTTCAAACTTAGATTTCTGAAAGATTTCACGGAATACAATGAAAAGCAGCGGTAGTTTCAAAGAAAATTTAATAAAGATACGTATTTTTCATATTTCATCCATTTTCATCAATGTATATTTTCATGGGGACCAAATACCTGAATAGTGCTTTCCCCCCACAGCTAGGATGGTTTCTAAGAAATTTGTCAACAATCCCACCAAAAATGGTGCATTCTGATTGGCTGAAAATTTCTGTAAACAATGCATGTGATTGGACAAAAACGAAATTCACCCTTAGTCTTGAACTTGTTTTTACTTCGTACACAACCACCTTTCAATGTTTCATAATTTTGATTTTTTCAGTAGTGAGCCACCGTAAGTGAAGATCCACCTTAACTCGTAAAGCTCGAGTTAAAATTTTTAATTGAATATAGAAAAAAAATGATTGAACATGAGAATGGTAATGGTTTACTGACGACAAAAAGTCGCAAGTTGGCATAAATCAAAAGTTTTCTACGCTTTCACATCATGATAAAAGTTTAGGCCGGGGAAGGCTGGAAATTCAAGCACTAGAAATTATCAAATAATTCTCTGAAGCCACTTGAACAACTCTTAAACATAGATTTCAACACCCGCCGAGTCATAAATCGAAATTTTCAACTTACGATCGTTTTAAAAGCAAACAAGCAAATAGACTCACATTACCCCGTAGACCTAATTTACCCCCACCCTACCCTACTGTTGATCAAAGTGGTGCCCGTTCACGTTGCGCCAATGAATACGATATAAATACGACAGGCTTTCACGTTGCTCCAGCAAAACGGTGTTTTTAATCCCCTTTTGGAAACGAAGGATTTTGTTAGTAGCTGTCATAAATGTGCTAATAGCGAGTTTGAATGCCATTGTAATCAACAGCCTATTAGCATAGGAATGTGAAACGTTTTCAAATGTCTCCGTTTTTAGCGTCACATTGAAAACAGATCGTTTTCAAAGCGCACCGTTTTTAAATTCATGCGTTTTAATCAGCGTTTTCGAAAAGCTCCGTTTTCACAGCGGAGCAAAGTGAACGCAAAGCCAAAACGGAGAAGGTTTGCTCCGTTTTCACATGAAAACGGAGTAGTGTAAACGGGGTCTGATTTAATCTCTAATATGAATTTATTTATTATTCACATACATTGATGGATAAGACACGGAGGAAAAACATCCCTCTGCAGTTGCAAAGCATCTTTGACAAGAGAACGTTGGCTCCTGGCTTTATTGAATTATTCTTTGCCTTGCAGGACGAAAATATCATTGTGGATAAGACTTTTACTTTGAAATTGATCGATTTTGGCTCTGCTGTTTTCATGGAAAATGGGAAGCTGTTTAGCACATTTTGTGGTACCGTAGAATATTGTTCTCCAGAAGTTCTTCTTGGAAATAAGTAAGTTCATGACTTTGTTTCTTGAACTCGGATGAGACAGAAGGCCTACGTTTCATTAACTCGTCGTTGTGTCCCATTGCGGCAACTGAGTACATTGAAACTAATGCCACTTTCACCAACCTTGTGCCCAAGGTATTTAGTTACATCATACGCAGATCACGAAGCTGAGAGCACACCCTAGTACACTTAGACCAAATACGCCCGGGAAATGGGTCCATTAGCAGCCATTATGATTTTACGTTTGGCTAGGTTACGCTAATTATGTGACCTCGATTCCAAACAATAATGCAACATTATCTATGTTTGCTATTGTTTTCGAAGAGCCAATCATGCTGCAGAACGGAATGGTCTGTTTTATCCCGGAGTAGAGGTAGAGCAACGAACGCACTATTGGGATGAAACTGCACTTTCATTGCTGTAATAGCTCCGAAAAATCCTGCGTGGCAGAACGAAATATGCAATTTATATATTCATCATTAATCACACCATCTTCGCTGCCATCTGTGTCGTGTTACTTTGTTCCCAAGTTTCACTTCATTTACATTCACATCATCACAAATATCTGATTAACATTTGATCCAACAAGTGCTGTTGATAGATCCGCCGAATCCGCTGTTGATAGATTCGCTGAAGCTGAGCCAATTTGGTTCGAAAAGTTCGAAAACATGTTAGCGTCAAATTAATTTATATTTTTTAAACGTTAATCCCCTCTGGAATATCTTAACCGTTACAGGGAACAGACATAGCTATAGCTCGTAGCCGCTATAACTAGGCCAGAGAAACGCCAACAAATCCATTGTTTCTTTAGCTACACAATGAAACCGGATGTGACAAATTCGTCGAGTATAATAGATTATATTTTTGACCTGGCCTGGGCCAGCTTTTAACCATGTCGATTCCCTTTAACGTCCTCTGAATGTTTTCAACTCACAACATTTTTTGCAACGTAGAATGTCAATATAATGAAGTTCAAAATGTTTGTTGTCAATTGCCTCAAGCACAATAATGTTTCTAGGCTGTCCATTGTTCCTGGCGCGTGTGCGACTTCGATTTGAATTGGAAATTTTCATTTTTTTTCATTCATTCATTCATTCATTCATTCATTCATTCATTCATTTCATTCATTTCATTCATTTCATTCATTTCATTCATTTCATTCATTTCATTCATTTCATTCATTTCATTCATTTCATTTATTTAAGGAGGGTTGCCCTTCGGCAAAAGCCGTTTTTCAAGGGGCCCTCCATTAAAAACTTTATTATTATTACAAGAATACCAAAGAAAACTACCCTAATCTAATTACAATGAAAACCATACTATTAAAAACCTATTTACAAGAAATGATCATTTACATACATACTAAAAATGAAATAAAAGAGAGTAACACGAAAACGAATCCGGAATCAATGGCAGAGGCAGACCCCACAGCGCCAGCACCAGCCGCCCCCAGGCGACAAGACATCCCAGAGCGAACTGCGATCAAAACCATGACCGCTATACGCCCCGAGCCGGCTCGCCACCCCAGGGCAACCAGCGCCACCACCGCAGGCCCCACCCCTGCAATTATCGCTGAACAGACTGTTTGAGATTGTTTAGGGACGATGCCTGCTTTGACTCAGCCGAGAGGCTATTCCACAATTTTACTCCCCTAAAAGAGAAGCATTTCTGCCCATTTGCAGAAGTTTTCTTTGGTACCCTCAGGTCAGTCTCGGTATTTCGAAGGCAGCGGGTGGAGTATTGTGAATTTCTTTTGAAAAGGCTACTCAGGTATTGCGGAGCCAACTCATTGAGTGACTTGAAGACCACTGTTTTTGACTCAATGCTGATGAGTTGTTCAATGGTTCTCCAGCCCTACCTTTCGATGAGTTGCCTGCTTGGGGTGTCAAAGCTGCGTTTTCTGTTTGCAAACGCTAGCTTTAACTTTGCACAAACCCTGTAACGTCTGTCCCATGCGTCGTTGAAGGGCTTGTTACATTTTCTTTATAGCGGTAGTCATATCAGGTAGTTATAACATCGTAGCAAGATGGTTATAGCATATGCGCATTAAGTTGGTAGCATTTCTTGGAAGACCTGGTAGAAGTAGCAAACGCGTTACTCTACTTTGTATCTCGGCACCAGAGAAACTTTCCGAGAATAATTGAACGGCTCCAGCGAATTACTTGTGCTCACGAAAACTTTAACTCAAATATTTTTACTCATAAAAGCAAAATGTTCCAAAGTTCAAAAGTTTTTGCATGCAGATATTATCAGTTGATGTCCAATGTGAAACAGATGTTAGTTTTGTTGTACTTTCTAACTATCAGTTTGATTAGTAAGTGCCTTTCATGATTGTATCTCCGCTGTCCTGATTATGTCCATTCTCACCATGATGGGTACAACATATATCCTTTAGTGTTTTCTACTGTACTGATTATAAAATAGTACTTATCACATTGACATGGCCTTTGCTCACATCTCTCCACTTGAAGAAAAATGCATAATTTCCACAGTTTGGATGAACTTCTTACCTCCCTTGTGCAGATATCGTGGTCCTGAACTTGAAGTCTGGTCGATGGGCATCACGTTATACACATTGGTATTTGGAGAAAATCCGTTTTTTGATGTAGAAGAGACAATAAAGGCTGAATTGCACCCACCTTTCAGAGTATCATCAGGTACCCGGATCTGCTTTACTTGTTATTTATTTTATACTTAGCCTATCAAACAGCAGACTTTTTTTATGATAAACCAATCTTTTTTTGCAGTTATGTTAAGGGTCAGTTTCAATTAGCACGCTCAGCACATCCTATCGCCTCTTTTGTTGTTGCTATTATCGTGGCTCATGAAATTGATGACAACAAAGAGGTGATGTGTGCAAAGCATGATGGTTGAAACAGACCCTTAAAACGCAGCGCTCTGTGAATAACCTGTAAATAGATGATTGCACTTTTAAAGAATCTGCATCTGTCCTTCTCCAACTTTAGAAGAACTACTTCAGATATAAGTGTCTTTGCCTTTCTGCGTCTTGAAAGGGAGCTCCTGGTGAATCAGAATGAAACTTTGGCTTTTGAAAAAATATTTGTATGATTTGGTATTGAAACTGTCTTTTTGTTCAGTTATGTTAAGGATTAAGTTCTTTTCAGCAGCAAAGTCAAGCATGCTTTGCATTTTGCAAGGTTCAGTCTAAGAGCTTGAAAATAATTTTGTTTGAGCTGTACATTTGTAGAGAAATGGTAGATCTTGTTCGGGCGTTGCTACTTTAACAATTTGCACATTGACGTTTGATTCGTGCGTGCATGATATTAAAAGATTGACCTGACAACGATCCTGTGTAATAACAGCATGCTTGAAAAACCGGATACAGTACAGGCATTGTACACATTAACATGACAAGAATCATTTATATTGTGATAAGAATTATTGAGCCATATGAAAGACTGTAAATTTCTCTACGGTATTTTTTACATTACAATAAAAACTTGCAATACAGATATACTAACTACACTACTTCCAAAGTACTTAACGACACTATAAGGACCATGCCATTGGATGCAAAATGCTATGACTACTCCGTGGCATGACAAAAAACTGAAACGACCTACAATGAATAATTAAGGAAAAATAACGAGACATGAAAGGATGAAGCAAAGAACACTACACTCTTGTCTCGAATTAGATGTCACGTGAAAAATATCTGCGAATAATAAGAGACAAGGTTTTTGTTGTGTGGTTATGTGTAATTTATTGTACCATGTTGATATGCTCGAGACCTTGCACTGTAAAGGATAATTTCAACATCAGCAGAACGCCCGAGCCCCGAAAAACTTTCAAACTTGAAATTCTTGATGCATACTTTCTTGATTTTATAACGCCATACACTTCTTACTTCACACGAAAGTGTTTGTATCACCGCAAATTCTTTATTCTCAGCGAGAATAAATTAGCAATTATTTTGTTTTCTCATCCCAAATTTTTCTTGAATACCATAAACGAGAAATATTTTCTTGAAACAAGATTCTTAAGAATTTATTACCAATCAAGTATTTGGTATTCTTTAAACGAGGAAATTTGTCCTTAAAAACTGTTAATTTCAGAAAGAGGCAAAAATACTCTTTGCATAAAATTCAACACAAAAAGAACCGTAAACCACAAT
This sequence comes from Aurelia sp. 3 sensu Dawson et al. (2005), assembly GCA_964020215.1. NCBI lineage: Eukaryota > Metazoa > Cnidaria > Scyphozoa > Semaeostomeae > Ulmaridae > Aurelia > Aurelia sp. 3 sensu Dawson et al. (2005). Next base: position 11,778,402 of record OZ026590.1, read on the forward strand.
GATATCACTTGACAGCCACAATAAAACATTTGACAGCAATGCTTTATGTTACCAAAAAAAATTTGCAGAGAAGCTGTAGCATATAAAATTTGCGATGATCCACATCAATTATTTGTTTTTCAAGGATACTTATTGTTCTCCAATCAATTTTCACTTGAATTGAGAAAAGTATCTGAATCTTCTCATTCTGAGAAATCTTACTAATCAGGTAAAAATATCCTAATCGAGAATTCTTGCCAAGACTTTCTTGCTTACCACACGGACAAGTGTAAATGTGCTTGTTTCAAGAGATTTTGTTCTTGAAACTAGTATTTGATTTCTCAACTTGAGAATGAGAAATTTGCTGTGAGGCATTTTCAGTTGCTTAAATTATGTTCTACTTCCTTTTCAGAGTTGATGTTTCTCATCTGTTGGATGCTCCATGCTGAACCAGATCTGAGATCAACCATAAAAGATATTGAAAAATATAGATGGCTAAACCAGAAAGTCGATATCCGCACATATAACTATGACAGTCTTTTCGGTAAGATGAAAAGTTCCTAATATTTAATATCTTAAGTTGATTTGTATTGTCAGCATTGTTGATACTAAGAGGTCATTATGACGACAATTCCTGCTCTTTGTTATTGTCTCTATGCCAAGGGGGCTTTCAGAATGCAACTAGACCGAGTAATAATCCTGATACACCGAGAAAAATCTTTTAACTTGTAATCTAAATCGAAGTAAATAAGTCGTCTGATATTTTAGGAGAACTTTAATGAAAATATACTGACCAATTCTATCAAAATGAATGAAAGTATTCAACATCAAGATCCGTATCTAAAGCCTTGGTCAAACTCATCCAACATTTCATCCAACGTTTACTTTGAAAAGTTCGAGAGTTTGTTGATGTCTATGAGGGAGTGGTTAACGCATGAAACATCCAACAATACATCCAGCATCACTAGTAAAATCCATGATCGCTGTTCGACTGCGCAGCAACATTTATGAAATAATTAAACAGACTCGTAAAGTACGCCAAGAATAAGAATAGACCTTTAGCCATTCAGCAAAAGAGCCTGGATCGAGCGTTATTTTTATACATTTTTATACACGAGGTTCGATCGAGTGGCGTTAAAGCTTCTATCACTATTATGACATTCGAAAATTTTACAAAATGTAGCAAAGTATCGTTCGATTGAGATTCTTTTTCAGAACAGCTAAAAGGTCTATTGCTGATCTGGAAAGCAAAATTGTGAAACAGAATTACGATGGCGGTCAGGTGACAAAACATCAACTTTGTGGAGCGCTCTGCGCATGCCCAAACGTGAAATGTTTGACGAAATGTTGGATGAAGTGGTCAAACTCATCCAACATTCCGTCTAACATTTAAAAACAAAATTTGTTGATCTCGATCAAACTTCATCCAACATCATTTGGCAAATGTTTGATGACCCAACATAGGTGGTCAAACGCATCCAACATTTCATCCAACATGCTGAAAACAAATGTTGGATGAAATCTTGGATGCGTTTGACCAGGGCTCAAGTCAAGATCCGAAATCAAACTTTCGTCGGATTTCGGCCTTATTGTGAGGATGTTTGAATATGTCAGTTCCTTTAGGTTAGCACCAATAAATGTTCTGGTTGTTCTGTGAAATTTTATAAATTGTTCTACTTTTGGTTGAAATCTAACATATTTAGAACGTAGGCAATAACCAAATATAATTCCAATCCCTGAACTTCTATTTAACCTTTCATTTCAAATTCAAATGTTGGAACATGGGCGATGATGCATTGATTTTTTGCATGGAAGGACCATAATTAATTGTAATTAATTATAAACTAATAGATATCATTTTTTAAAAAAAGTACCAACAGTAACGCTGCATGAAACGTTGCTTTCTTCCGTCGTTAATCTTGGTTCTGGTGATTAGGCCTTCTATATTGTAACAGATCTAACATTAATGGCCAAAAGAAGCACAACAAAGAAGTAGCTCCATTCACATAGATTTCACAATTAAAAATAGCACTATTCATTATTTCTCTCAGATGAAGACAGAGAAGAATATCTCACAAGGCTAGAAGATACAAGTCCAAGTCCGGCTGATTATGACGATAATTATGAAAATTATGTTGAACATTATTCGAATCAAGATGAGGAACATTATGCTCATTATGCAGAGCATTTTGATGATCATGAAGATTATGCAGAGCATGGCCATGAAGAGTTCATCAGAGAAAACGAACTTATAGAAGAAGAATACATGAGGTACTTACAACAACAAAGTTCCGTCCCAGAAGTTTATGAAAGAGCACACGGGGCTTCATTTTAAAAAGATAATGTTAATGTCTCGTTCAATTCCTGACTTTGCCATCCCCCCGGGGCGACCCCGGGCATTTGCACATAAAAAAATTCCCGTCCACCGGGCATTGACTGTCAATTTTTCCCCGGCCCCTGGGCTTTTGTTTATAGTGCATTTGCATATAAAGTTACTGGGAATGTGCCATTTCTCAGTGCCCGGCCCCCGGGCATTCGCCAAAAAAATTTCCCCCTCCCCTGGGCATTTGTGGATGAATTTTTTTAACCTACGGGCTGCCCGGGGGGGATGGTCAGGGTGGGAATTGAATGAGACATAAAGCTTTTTTACAATAGTATTTTACTAGTTATAATTTATTGCTTTAAAAAGCTCTAGTCTGTTAAGTTTTTACAAATATATGAAGTTCTTTAGAAGGCTTAATATATGACTGATTTCGTTACCATGTGCTTACTAAAAGACAAAGTTCGTCACTTTAGTCAATGTCGGCTCAGATGCAAACATTATTTTTGAGGCTGGCTAAATAGCGGTAGATTTAGTGGTGGGGCATTTGAAAAAATCTTGTACTTGCATGACATCCCCCTTGAAACAGCTACGCTTCCTTGTTATGGAAGATGTCACGTAAAATGCCTGCAAATAACAACAATGGAAGTGTTTTGTATAAGTAGTTTTGCATTATCACAAATTTTAGATGACTTTTAACTTGAGGCGGACTTGTTATTCTAAGAAAATTAACAACCTGCTAGCTTTAGATGTGCTAATCTTAGAGTTGCACTCTCCCTGCAGAGAGAACAGTACCCTTTCGAAGAGACTTATTTGTTGTGACAGATGCGGGTAGTTCCTTTTTAATCAGGTAAGTTCAATAGACTATTTGCCAATTAGGAAAAGGGATTGAGGCGAGCGCGGCCAATTCCGACAGCCCTAGTAACGGCCGGAAATTCGGGGAATCCTCTGCACTTCAGTATACACGGCAAGCTGTACCGTTCGGTCAAGTCGCTGTGCAAGCTTGAATGTTGTACTATCTATTTACCACTTCCAAGAGTTATTTGGTTCTTTCCTAGTAAGGTAAGTGTTTTCCCTTTATATTCAAGCCATTTTCTCATCTTTTCAGTCACTTTGGAAAATGCTTCGAGGCACTTTAACTCGACGTATTTGCAACGATTGTAAGGCGGCTCAATGTTTAGGCCATGTCAGCCGGAAACTTCTCCCTCTTCAATAGCCTTCAACGGGTACTGTTCCGACTGTTGTTGCTTTTAAAATTGGCTAAAATGGTACGAAGCTTTATTATGGACCCTTCGAAGAATTTCGAACATTGTTCTTCCTTCACTTATATGGGACATTATCTGCTCTAATCTTCTATGAAATAGCTCAGCATCAAGGTAGATTTAACAACAAACTGCAAGTCCAAGGACTTTTAACAGTCTTTTAACTTTTGAAGAAAGATTCGAAGGGCAGTCTATCATTTTGGATAAATCAGCGAGGAAACCTAAATGTGCTTCGAGCAGGTAAAAATAACGATCTTTTCATCTGCCAAGTGCAATTTATTTAAAAAATATTTTTTACTTGAAATCAATCTTTTAAAACTCCGAAAAATAAAGCAATTCAACACTTATTCTTTGCACAGTTGATTTTCAAACGAGAAAGGCAATAAGAATAAGCCAAAAGTGAAACTTGGTTGAAGCACATTTAGGTTTCCTGGTTGATCTACGAATTTCGTGGATTTTCCTTCGAATCTTCTTTCAAAAGTTGAATGCAAAATGTATCAAAATACGTCGAATTAAAGAGCCTCGAAGTACACTCCAAAATGATTGAAATAATGAGAAAATGGCTCGAGAATCTGGGGAAAACACTTAACATAGTAGAAAAGTACCAAACAACTCTTGGAAGGGGAAATAAACAGCAAAATATTCAAGTTTGCACAGCCACTAGACCGCTCAGTGCGGCTTACTCGTTTCACTGAAGTGGAGAGGATTCCCCGGGTTTCCCACTGTTACTAGGGCTGTCGGAAGTGGCCGCGCTCGCCTCAGTCCCTTTTTCTTGATGTTAGCATTCCCTTGCGTGCAAATGCCGAGAAAACTTGTAAATTGCAGTAAGTACAAAAGCACAAGTTACAATGTTACATAGACTACACACGAAAGAGGAAAAGCAATTAGGTATAATAGGGCAAGTCGTTTACTATTTTTATATTTTCTGACGCAAAGAGTGTGTCATCTGCCAAAAGATAATAGGACAGCTGAGATGACTGCTTGAAATACCATTTATGGAGATGTGAAACAGAAGTAGGCCAAGAACAGTTCCCTGAGGAGCACCACATTTAACCTTAAGCTTATTCGCGTTGATATCATGATCTGGTTTTGGTACGTCTTCCTTGCTTTGAGACACATATTTTAAAGAAGAGAGTAGAAGAATCATAGCTGCCGAGAAAGGTTTGCTGAATATGAAATGATCTTCTTGCAGAAAGCTTGATCTCATTTGTGCTTGTATTGCTACCTCTCGTTGTGTGCATATTGTTTAATTCTGTAATCCTGTAAATGTTGCTTTATATTGGAAATCATTAAAAAAATGGAGAAAAGCGGAGGACTTTGCATGAATATGTCAAAGCAATGGATGCACGAAGAGCATTTAGATATTTAAATTCCAGCCGCCATCGGAGGCCCTCATTTGAGATTTTAGCAAGGATGGTAGCTTCTACAACAGCTATTTCCTAATGTTTGTAAAGGCCTAGTGAGACAGAGATTTGTTTAAGTTATTGAGAAATCGGTACCTCGTCCCGATGAGGAGATGTGGAATTGTCCTTGATATCGACTCTTTCCAGATAACCAAGTTCGATATAGCGATGTCCCACTTGTAGATAGATAACTGGTAGATAAACTAGTTCGTCCTTAGGGAAAAGGTTAAAGCAAGTTACAAGTTACTTATCGTTGGATATTCTTAAATAGTCTTACGAACAGTTCTACAAGCGTTGCGCTCTGACCAAAGAGTAAGCAATATTTGTCCAACAATGTTTACGAAACAGTAAAATGTTGATCCGCTTGGCTTTTTCAATTTGCTTCCATTGCAACGTTCCTGAGGTGACCAAATGGAAGGGCCTTACCTGAAAAGTAAATTTCAAAAGTATGGCCAAGAATGTTTTCTTGTTTGGCCAGGGCATAGGATGTATTGGCAAGATAGATCTGTAATACACTTTTGTCGTTGTATGCTATGATGTAGTTCTTTCTGGAACGTCGTCCAGTGTCTTTGTTATGTTGTAAGTTTGAAATTGATGCTGACCTATCATGGATATGATTAGAGGGTATGTCGTTTCAAAATGTGTGATTATTTTGGATTTCACTTACTCTAAATGCAAGCCTCCTGCATGTCCTCCGTGAGAAATTTGAAGTTTTTAATGCTATAGTTTCGAGTGTGTTGGATGATCACGCACCAATCAAGAAAAAATCTGTTCGAGCAAATGATGACCCATTTATGACCAAAACACTTAGAAAGGCAATCATGAACAGAACCCGACTCAGGAATATATATTGCAAAAATCGCACTGTTGACAATTTGAAAGCTTTTAAAAAGCAAAGAAATAAATGTGTTAAGATATTGCGACAGGCTAAAAAGGATTACTATAAGGATCTTGACATTAAGGACTTGACCGATAGTAAGAAGTTCTGGAAATCGGTAAAACCTCTATTCAATGAAAATATTAAAACCTCTTCAACAATTGCTTTAATGGAGAATGATGAACTTGTTTCCGAAGACCGAGCAGTTGCAAATATATTGAATGAATATTTCAGTAATGTTGCAAAGTCATTGAATATTGCGGACAATAACGAAAATTTATTGCCTGTGGATGGAATCTCGGATCCAGTCACTGCTGCCATCGCAAAATACCGCTCTCATCCCAGTGTACTTTTGATAAAAAGCCACTGTGAAGATGTTGAGGCTTTCAGTTTCAGAAGGGCTACATTTGTTGAAGTTTTCAAGCAAGTTGATAATCTCAATATTAAGAAGGCCTCGCCTATTAGTAGTATTCCAGCTAAGATAATTAAAGATAATGTTGACGAAGTTGCCTCCCACCTGCTTGACCTTTTCAATGTAAGTGTGGATGAAAACTTTTTTCCAAATGAACTGAAAGATGGTGATGTCAGTGCGCTTTTCAAGAATAGTGACTCATTTCACAAAAAGAACTATAGACCAATAACAGTATTACCGTCAGTGTCCAAAGTTTTTGAGAGACTTTTGGTAAATCAAATGCTACCTTTTGTCAACAAATTTCTCTCGCCTAGCCTTTGCGCCTATCGACAGGGCTACAATACCCAGCATGCCCTGCTGAAATTGGTGGAGACTTGTAAGAAAACCTTAGACAATAGAGGTTTTGTCGGAGCAGTCCTTATGGACTTATCCAAGGCTTTCGATTGTCTCAGCCATGAACTCTTGCTTGCTAAATTGAACGCATACGGCTTTAGTAAAAACGCCATAAAGATGGTTCACAGTTATCTAGCAGGTAGAAGGCAACGAGTCAAAATAAATGGTTCATTCAGCTCTTGGAAAGAAATGAAATTAGGTGCCCCACAAGGATCAGTCCTAGGGCCTCTCCTTTTCAATATATTTATAAATGACATTTTCCTTTTGTTGAATGAGACTGAAATCTGTAATTATGCAGACGATACGACAATTTATTGTTCTCATAAAGAGTTACAGGAAGTTATTTTAAAGCTAGAAAATGATACTGTTGAACTAAGCAATTGGTTCGCACAAAACTGTATGAAATTAAACGAAGAGAAATGCCATCTCCTTGTGTTTGGCGAGAAAGAAACAGAAATCTCAATAAAAGTTGGTTCCTCTGTCATTAAAGAGAGTAAAGAAGAAAAATTGTTGGGCGTTGTAATCGACCAAAAGCTAAATTTTAAACTAGAAGTAACTATAAGTTATCAACTGCTCGCACTCTTTCATATTTGTGAACTCAGATAAAGCCACACTAAATTCGTAAATGAATGTTCTGCTGTCCCCTTGAAGTGGAATTGTTCGTTCCATTATTCCGTATCGTTTTCCATGTTTTATGAAGGTAAAGGAGGGTATTGAACGCAGGTTCAACAGATTATTGCTTATTGTGTTGACTTAATCCTGTTGAAAATGTGAATGTGATTGCATGTAAACACTGAATGACGTCGATATTATTGTTGTGCAGCATTTGTGAATGTTTCGTATCGATACCACACGCCGCTCAAGGGTCAGGGCTCATACCAAGCCAAGCTTCGCTTCGTTGGGTGAAGTTGAATCATTGAACAAATCCGTCTCACAGTTATTTACGCCGTGTTTGGTATCTTAGTCTTTTTATGGCCAAACGAAGTAGCGAAATGTGTCGATGGAAGATCTGAAAGTAGTGTGAAGGTGCACAAACTTATTGCCTGTGTCTCATGAAACGTAAGGGAAGTTCAATTTAGTCGCCCCTTCTCTGGGATAGGCCCGACCGCCATCACAGTATCTTGGCAGGCCTTGGCAGACAAAAGAATATCATGACTATTGATCATTGTTCACGAAGACAAACACGTACACAATCACACTGTAGTGACAAAGGAAATGTGGCCAGCGAATCTTTCAATTTAAACTAACCAGCGGTAATAGATAATCAGAAGTAACAAAGCAATACAATAAACATATGCGTGGACATCACAGAAGGTTGGCTGGATCACTATAGTAATCTCGCTCCTTCGTCGCTCGCAACAACACGTGGACATGGTGTGTACGAAGGCAAGCCAAAAGCTACATGCTCTTGCTAGGGCCTCGACGTATATGCCTAAGGAAAAAACTAGGACAGTCATGAGGGCTTTTGTAATGTCACAGTTTAGTTACTGTCCATTGATATGGATGTTTCATGATAGACGCGTTAACGCAAAAATTAACCACATTCACGAAAGAGCATTACGAATAGCGTACCATGATCGGACCTCAAGTTTTGAAGAACTGTTAATTACAGACCATTCAGTCTCTATTCATCAACGAAATCTGCAGTTGCTGGTCACTGAAATTTACCGAACAAGGATGAATTTGAATCCTTGCTTTATGAAAGAAATTTTTGCGGAGAGAGAAATACTTTACAACTTAAGAGTTACGAGCAACATCTATGCACGAAGACCTAGGACCACAGGATATGGGTTAGAAACTGTGAGTTTCCTGGGGCAAAATCTCTGGCGAGATTTACCATTGCATATAAAAGAGTCCCGATCTTTACAGTATTTTAAAAAAGAAATTAAGTTTTGGAATTTTTCATGCAACTGTAGATTGTGTAAGGATTTTATTGTAAATTTAGGTTACATTTAGGTTTATTGATTATATCTAATGTTTGTATTCAATAATGGTGGCATTAATTAGCCTAGTGCTATCTACCACGCCAACCTTAAAGAAAGTGATTATTATTATTATTATTATTATTATTATTATTATTATTATTATTATTATTATTATTATTATTATTATTATTATTATTATTATGGTTTGCCGCCGAAGTTTTACCACGGCATCGTGAACTACTATAGAAGCTCCATCAAGATCCCCTCCTTGCAGGACGCTTTTGCAATTTTGGGGGTTACAGAGGGGAGCTAAAAAGAGGGGGATTGTTTCAAATGGCAAATGTCAAGCCTAAAAATGATAGGTTTTGGCAACTTTTTACTTCAAGTTTTCGAGATAGTCTAGATATGTTATTTTGCAAGTGAAATTGCCATTATCTGGGACTCATTTCTGACAAGTTTCTCAGTTGTCAACCACCCCAGCCCTTCAATAAGTGGATTATAAGGAGTTTCATAGTGCTGAACAGAATACCGGGATGGAAAGCACGGCTCCACAACGCCTTTGTAGAGGGATTGAAAATTTCCCTTGGTAGAAACAGTTTGGAATCTTTCAGAAAGCCTATTGCACTGGAAACCTTGATAGAGTTGCCTTTGTCTGTTCTTTCCATTCCGAAGAACTGTTCGTACACCAAAATGCTTTGCCTATGGAATAACTTGCAGCTCATTTTCACAATTTTTGATTCCAAATCTTCTTCCGTCTTTTGAGAACGTCATGTTTCGGCTAGGTAGAAGGAAGCATTGGATGCGTTGTAGCTTTAGTCAAAGAGAGTTTATTTCTTTGAATTCAGGTATCTAATTGCCTAAGAGACAGTGCAAAATTTATCTTACTACATGGCCGGTGCGGTGGAGAAACAAAATTCATGTTAAAAAATCTATCAACTCCGCATAAGTTTTCTTCAAAAAAGTCAACTGCCTCGTCAGCCCTTCCCTGAAAAATATACCTGCCCTGAATCTTCTATTGTGACTATGCCTGAATAAATGTTGATCCAAAAGATAACACAATGCTGATATATTTGAATTTATTAAGGGAACAAAGGACTAAAACTTTCGGCTTTCAATCCACAAGTACTGCACGCTTTGAAAAAGCGTGTAAGGAATCAAAAAAGTTTTTTTAAGTATATAAATTGTAAGAATCACAGGTGTGGTCACACGTCGATAGCAAGTTCTCAAACGTATACTTTTCAACGCTTTTTTCTGGAATCGGGTATCATTTTGAAGACAAAGGTTCTGGAGCCGAGTAAAACAAATATTTTTAATGGACACACCCCCCCCGGACAAATTCAGGTCAAGCACCTCCCCCCTCCGCCGGGGTAGCAAAAGACTGGTATCAATAGCATACATGGAAACAACGTAATATTGGACAGCCTGAGGGAAATCGTTTATGTAAATGTCTAAAATCTACGAAAGAATTCTAAAAGAACAAATCAGCTCGTACTTTTATAATAAACTCTCAGAAATCTTATGTGGTTTTAGGGAGGGGTTTAGCACGCAACATGCTTTGATACGATTGATTGAAAAATGGAGGCAATGTCTTGACGCGTCAGGTATAGTGGGGACTATTCTAATGGATTTATCCAAGGCATATGATTGTCTGCCTCATGACCTCCTTATTGCAAAATTGGAAGCTTATGGACTAGATGTAAATAGCCTTCGCTTGATGTACAGTTATCTGGATAGCCGTATTCAAAGGGTAAAAATTGGTTCTCACAGAAGTACAGCAAAAGAAATCAAAATTGGGGTCCCACAAGGATCGGTCCTAGGCCCCTTGCTCTTTAATATCTTTATTAATGACCTCTGTCTCATTAACCTAGACTCTGAGATATGCAATTTTGCAGATGATAACACCTTATACTCATGTGGACATGATCTACAAGAAATAGTGACCAATTTGGAGAATGATCTCAGTAAATTACTCGAATGGTTTAAAGGCAATGGAATGGTTGCTTACCCTAAAAAATTCCAGCTAATGTTCCTTGGTTTGCAAGGGGAAAAAAGACTTCGTCTTAACATCGAGGAAAACAAAATACCTACAGCAGGTCACGTTAAACTTCTAGGAGTGGAAATTGACAGCAAATTAACGTTTAGCAAACACATTGAAACGTTATGTTCCAAAGTCAACAAAAAGGTCAGTGCATTTGCTAGGCTGAATAATTATATCTCTCGAGAGCAGGCATTAACAGTTTGTAATGCGGTAATTTTGTCGAACTTCAATTATTGCCCTTTGATATGGCTATTCTGCAATGAAGGTGCAAATAAAGAAATTGACCGCACTCATAAACGTGCGCTTCGGATCCTCTATGAAGACTACGAATCTTCATTTGAAACATTGCTCGCTCGAAGTGGCAGCAATAGCATGCATATAAAGAATTTGCAGAAACTGATGACAGAAATCTACAAGTCCATGAATCACTTGAACCCTTCAATTGTATGGGAATTTCATGAAAAGAAACCCATAATGTACAATCTAGAAATACAAAACTTGTGTAAGCTGCCAAGAATTAAGACACTTGGCTTTGGACTCGATTCACTGTCTTTTCGAGGTAGTTTCCTATGGAACACTCTTGATGACAGTATCAAACAAGTACCAACTCTGTCACATTTTAAAAAGAGGATCAAAGATTGGACAGCAGACAGATGCACCTGTAAAATATGTCGCTGATTATAAATACTATTTTCTCTATTTTTGTATATACTATGTTTTGTAAATAGTTGGTTTGAATTAGTGTCAGCTTGATACTACTGTAAATACCAACTTTAAATATTGATTTGAAATGAAATGAAATGTGGATGAGTAGGGGGCCAAGACATTGTCCTTGTGGTACCAACCTCTATGTACCTAGTTTTTCATGCTATCCCACCAGCCCTACGAAGCAATACCCCAGTAACCCGAACTTGAACTGCTTTTAGACTTGCCCAAAGTTTATTTCATCAACACAGTCAATATGTGAAAAGAAAATGTGTGAAAAACTAATCTTTTTCGCATTTTGACTAAGTTAACGAAATAGAAGACTTGGGACAAGTCTAAACGGTATGTTGGTCGAACTACGGATGACGAAAGTAAAGAAGAATGACATTTTCTCGGTATATGTTCATTTTTTCATGAGAAACTTGGCTCTTTTTACTTTTAGGGTTTTGCACGTTTGGACCTGACTCTTGTGGTAAACGTTTCTTGTAGAGTTTGCAAAGTTTCCATAAAATTGATTTTCACATCAGTCAGGAGCGCGTTTTGAAACAAGAATCGTGAGTCAAATGATAACCAGAAATGATTCTTTTCAGTAATAGGGTATTTAGACTGATGTTATTCTTTTTTCCTTCAAGATACTTAGCAAGTCATAATTAAAATCAAACTTTTTGATTGATTTTTGGTAGAGTTTTCTTATTTTCTGAAGGAGGCCTCAAAACGGTATGCTATAAAAATGGATGTATCTTCAACCAGTATGAGCGTTGTATTGCCAGATCTGACAATGGCATTATGTTGACTGTAATTCACTTTTCAGCAGAGTCAGAGCATCTGGGCCCGGTTGTTCAAAACTCCGATTAAGTTAACACAGGATTAGAGTCAAATCTAGGTTTACCAACGTATTCCCCGATTTGCTAATCGGCGTATTAAGAAGCGTTGTTGAAAGGCATATTACAGTTGCGATTAGTTAATCTCCGATTAAGGTTTCCTAATCCCCGGTTAACGTTTGTTGATGATTTGAAAAATGGCGGCAAACCAAAACAGTGAAGCTGCGAAGGAAGGAAAAGCGAGGAAAGCAAATGTGACATCGTCGGAACTCGCCGTGCTGACAGAGCAAGTCGAAGAAAATTCTCTGATTCCACATTCCATGTTTTCCATTTTCATGCCATTCTCCTTGGACAGCAACCACAACCACAAAAGCCATACTGATAACTGCTGACGTTGCTGACGGTAAAATGGCTGCGAAAATTATGCTTGGAGTTGCTGACTGCAGTTTGTCGTCTGGAGAGGATGAAGAAGCGAATTGGTTTTGTAACAAGTTTGGTGGAGTGCCGGTAATTTATAGAAATAGATTTTTAATGATATTTGCAATAACTCGAATCAGTGTTATTGACAATAATATTGTTCTTTTCAGTGAGTGGAATTAAATTTGCTAAATTTAGGCCCGTTCTGTCTGACTTTTGTTGTTGTCAACTTATTTTAATTCGAAAATTTATCTAGCTTCTTAAATATAAAATGAAAGAAACTAATCCAATTCGAATATCTACATAAACTAAATTATAAGCTAAATTAAACAAAGTTAAATACATATCTACAGTTTCCCCAGCCAAAAAAACCCACCCTAAGACCGCAATCAAAGGCATATCGTACTGGCATACATTGCATGTACATTGTATTCCATTCCATTGCTTCATGATTTGTTTAAAAGTTTTGAGAGTTTCAGTTGATTTTATCTCATTAGAGAGGCTATTCCATACCTGTGGCCCTAAAGACCTAAGACTATTAGAGCCGAAGGTTACTTGATTTGGTCTATGATGTTTCAGATCGTACGGATTTCTCATTGAACGATTCACATTCATAGAGGTTTTAAACTGAAATAACTGTTCCATGAAGGAAGGATTTGATTTCTTCATTGTCTTGTAGATTTCGATACAGAAGCTACGTAAGCGAGAAACATGCATAAAACATCTACCAGACCTTTGTAATAGTTCTTGGTATGAACTGTTGTGATCATCATATTGAAATCGTAAAGCACGTTCTTGTATTCGTTCGACTTTATGTAGAGATTTAGCAGACGAAAAATGCCATACAATCGGACAATAGTTGAAATTTGAATACACAAAACTCTGAACTAGGAGTTTCCTTGTTTCGAAACCAATAAATCACTTTAGTCTCTTTGAAATGTTTAGCTGATTTGCAGCTTTTTTGCAGAGATCGGAAATGTGAGGGTCAAAGTTCAACTTGTAATCAAGTTTGACGCCAAGCAATTTGACAGTGGATTCTGTTTTTATGTTTTGACCCTTAATTCTAATGTTAATACCAGTGGTGTCTGATCGGTCCCTCTTTCCAATTATGGCATGAAATTTATCTGGATTTGCAATCATTTCATTATATGCCAGCCGATTATCCAATGCAACATTGGACTGTTCTTCCAAAATTTTCACTAGATCAGGTATATTCTTTGAAAAAAAGCCGAGGGTATTATCATCAGCATAGTTGTAAACGGTTGCTTGTCTTATAAATAGCAAAAGGTCATTTATGTAAAAGTTGAAAAGAATTGGGCCTAGTACAGAGCCTAGTACAGAGCCTTGACTCTCTCTACTCTCTCTCTACCATCTTATCTGCTGTCCAACTAAAGACAACAGCAATAGCGATGAACAACTAATGAAAAATAAAGCAATGAGTGATACGGCCCAATTCCATTAACTATGACGAAAATCGTTTCTCGATGACCCCTAAGGGGTCTTCCGATCCAAAAACATTGATGATCGCTAGCGGCATTTTGGGCCGCTGGGGGGGAGGGGGTTTCATCAATATCCGCTAAGTGATCATTGGTGGAACTTAAGGAATCCTGATCAAGAAAATTTATGTCTATTTTCAATTTCAGATACCCAAAACGATGATTTTGGCAAGCTTTTGCTCCCGTTGCTTTCAAAATATCCTGCAATCTTAATGAGAGGTCGATTTAGGCCCATAATGATTGGAGATACATACATACATACATACATACAGATTTATTTTATGAGGAGGTTAATTTACTGGCAGCTAGACAAGCTGATGTGGACCTCCTATCTAAAAAATCGCAGATAATGTTCTACAACTAAAGTAAACTCTTTTAACCTATTTCCATTGTTTTAAATTAAAGTTAAAAATATATAAAATCGGAGTCTTTCTTCAAAAATTGTCCCGTTCCTTTGGTAAATGAAATGGCACTTATCTTCTCTCGTTCATATTTAAGATGTTTCTTAAATGGTTCAATGGTTGAATTCTTCATTTCTTTGCTTAATGAATTCCACAACACAGGCCCTCTGAAGGAGATTGAGTTTCTGCTAATTTCTGTTCGGTATCTAGGAATCCTGAGTGTATGATTCAGCCGGCTACTGTGTCTTTCCGTTTTTGATTCAAAAAGCGTATCGAAAGAAGTTGGCAGGCTTTCTAGTGTGTACTTTTGCATAAATATGAGGATTCGTCTCTTACATTGGTAGCTCAATGAGTCCCATTTTGATAAATTGAGAACCTCACTGTCTGAGATGATTGGAAGCTTGCATCATCAGAATGGCGGAATGGAAAATACACAAGTCTGTAAAGAAGGGGAGGGAGGGAGAGGTAGGGGTTGAGAATTTAGCAGCCAAATGCTGCTAAGCGATCACAGGTCAGGTGGATTTCTGGACAACCCCTAACCATTTTTCATCAAATGTTATGTAAAAATCGTTTCTTGACAATCCAAAATCAAAATCAAAGGCCTTTTATCAGGTGAAAATAAGACCCATTTATGCAGGATCGGATCTGTAGGTATGGATCTGAACCCAAACTGGCTCGTTTAATTACTGCATGTATCCAAAAGGGATAGCTTTAGAAATAAGAAAGTGATCCCATTTAGGTAGATCCAGTCCCAAAAAGGTCATGTATAAATGGTTTCCAGACTGATAACTTTGCAAAGTCTGCTCAGAAGATGCGTCCCTGACCATTGTTTTAAACAATAAGCTATTGTTCTTCCTGGAATTGTGCGTGGAAGATCTTCCACGTGCATGACACAGTTAGCAGTCTGGAATGGTTGGGACCAGAAACAGGTACTGATAGGAAGTGACCTGAGAAAATTGAAAAGCCTTTTATTGATGATTTCAAAGAGAGAAATTAGAGATAAGACTGAGTCTATCAGAGCACAGAAATTTCAAAGGATCTAATTAAAAATGAGATTTGGCATGCAGTGCTAATGATGCTCTTAAAAAGCCAAATGGATCCGATCCTATGTAATCGCAAAGAACTCTGGATCTGATCCCATGTGAACACCCCTCAAAAAGTGGATTGGCCAAATGGATCCGATCCCCTGCAAACAGGGTCTAAGTGAGGGCTGATCGATCATAATCGCAAACATCATTACCACAGAGAGGTTTTTGTTTAGGGATGATAGATGATCTTTGACCAATAATAGACAATGGAACAGATTTAAAGCAAGTCTGGTTGATTGCGGAGAGACTGTCAAACTTTTTCATACCTAAAAATTAACATTGAGATTGCACTGAGGTTGTGGTAGAAGTTTTTGATCAACGTAAAGGTAATGTGGCCATGTAAGTATAGCTGCATATACATTCTGTCAAAATATGCTGACAAGACGCTGATGAAGAAACCTCAAGTAGCGCACTGTGATTGTTAGAATTTAACTGATCACATGCAAACTAAAAGTTAAATTTCATATGGAGGCTGCCTGCTCTGGCTCAGCTCTGGAAAAGCAACCACAAGTAAGTCATCAGTTTGCCTGGATTAGAACTGGCTATCACTAAATTCAAGATACGCAAAGCTTCTGTACTTACATGGGCACATTACCTTTAAGCAAGGGCACCCACCTCGTAGGAACTGCATTTATTTCCATGACATACTGTAGTACACATAGTAGGTACAACTGTAATCTGTGCATGGTGCTCCCTAGCATAGAATACTAAGGAGTGCGCAACTTCTTCAGATAAATCAATCAATGAGTGGAATCCCAAGAGGATCTTTTCACAGTGCATCCTTTCTGTTGTGATCAGGTCAAGCAAAATTGTTTGCAAAACCTTTGTTCAATGAAGTGTGAAAAGTGACACTGTATGGAACTCAACGGGTCACATGAAAAAGTCATTCAGTGATGGTGACTGCAAAATTACACAGATTGTGTAAATGTTTTTCATTGGATTCATGGCATTTTAACTGTGAGGCCTGCCAATCCACCCCAACTCTCCCTCATTGTTTGAGGCTGTAATCCTTTCCTCAAAATAGTAGAAGTCCTCTAAACATTGATTCGATTAGAAAGGGCGCAAGGAAGTAGTACTTTCAGAAAAATGTTGAATAGTTAATGATAAAAATTATAGCAGACAAGTACAAACATCTTTTATTTTGGAAGTGACATTGTTATGCTCACATTTCCCCTAAGTGATTGGCTCAACCCAGTTGGGGTCGACTTGCACTACATCCTTCAGAGTTGGCTTACTATATTCAAGGAAACCAAAAAAGGAATGAAACCGAACAAATTTGGAATAATTTTAATGTTAAATCATTAAGAATCAATTGAATTGGCAAATTTATTATGATGGATGTTAGAATTTAGTATCACTTTAGCATCAAAACCAAAAATTGGCAATATTTCATTCCCACAAGAACATAGCGCAGCTGTTTCACTCTGTTAGGAATGAAACCAATTGTTTTCAAATCATGAAATACAAAATAATGGAGCACAGATCATTTGAACTAAAATAATACAGCAATGGCCTGGATGATGTTGAAACTAATGGACAATTATTAGGCGATCTGTCATCTTGAGCAGACAGCTGTTGCTCTTTGTGCTATGTCACAAAAACAAGACAGAACTACAAATAGATACAATTCAGACAAGTACAGTAGGTGCCTACCTTTAAGCAGAATTTCCAAAATTCCCATCAATTTTGTGCACTGTAAACCAATTTTTAAATTTGCATCAATGAGATACATGTGACTCTGAAGAAAATTGTTGGACAGTATAAAAGATTGCAACCTAGCTTCAGACTTCCTTCAAAGAGTTGAATTCCTTAAAATTTATTTTGTATTATCCTTTGACCTGTCAGTTAATTTCAGTTGAAATCTCATCAGGTTTATAAAACATTTTTGCTCCTTCTCATTTTGAGAGCTTTTTTTCAGAACTGGATGCAAGATTGCCTTCCAAGTGCATATCCAAAGTGTTCCATTTGCCAAACCCTGCTATATCATGTGGCACAAATTTATTGCCCTCTTGAAGGATCAAATTACCACAGATTATTGAATATCTTTTGTTGCTGTGGTTTGCATTGTGCAGACAGACCAGAAAGGTAGTTTATCCTTTGATTTTTCTTTTATTGATCACATTATTTGATTTCCTAACGGTGCTTTTACCATGAGCCAATGATTTATGAACTTTAGGTAAGCTTAAAAGCAGTATATAATTCCAAAAATATGGATGTCATAAAAACTTCTCTCTCTGGCCTAATATCACAATTATTTTAAGTTCTCTTCAAACTATTCATTGTATTTGTATTGTATTTTTACTTTTTTAAACACGGTAGCCCCGTCAGTCCTAAAGGACTGCTTTTCAGGGGGCCGTGGCAAACAATTGAAAAATAAAAAATAAAAATAAACTAAATGCAAATATTAATGTTCTTTTAATCTTCTTTTAAACGTGGCAAGGGAGGGTGCATTTTTTATGTCATAATCAAGCTGATTCCATAGTTTAGATCCACGAAAAGATATACCTCTTTGCCCATTGCTTGTTTTCCTCAAAGGCAACATAAGATCAGTTTCAGTATTTCGCAGTTGCCTGATATTTCGAGTAGAATTCTTGACGAACCTTTTGGAAAGATATTCCGGAGCAAGACCATTTAGCGATTTGTACATGATTGTGGCAGTTTCACTTCTTATGATATCACTTATAGTTGGCCATTTTAGATTGTGTATTAATGGCTTGGCAGATGAATCAAAGTTACTTCTCGTAACAATCCTAGCTGCTCGATTCTGCAGCTTTTGAAGGGTCTGCAGTCTGGTCACCCCACAGTTGCCCCATACGGAACAGCAGTATCGAAAATGAGGCTCTACGATCCCCCTATACATCTTACTCAGGGTCTTTCGAGGTAAAAACTTTCTGGAATATTTCAGAAACCCTATTCCACGAGAAACTTTAGTACGGACACTCTTGATATGCTCGGCCCAATTTAGGTTCTTGTCGATTATTACTCCAAGATATTTTGTCTGGTCTACATTTTCAACTTGAGCGTCACCAATGAGAAACTGCGGAGTATCAACAACATTTTCAGTAATTTTCTTAATGTTGGGTTTGGAACCCACAACTAGAGCTTGGGTTTTGAGGACATTTAAAGAAAGTTTATTGCCTTGTAGCCATTGCTTCAAATGGCCCAGTTCACTACTTAGCGTTTGATTAATATCTTCCATATTCTTAGAAGAGTAGGAAATACTAGTATCATCTGCGTACATCGTCACTTTACCTTTCTTAAGAGAAAAAGGAAGGTCATTGATATAGATCAGAAACAAAAGAGGACCGAGGCAGGAGCCCTGTGGGACACCACATTTGATGTCTTCGGTTTTTGAAGAAACCCCATTAACTCTGCAATATTGCTTTCTGTTTGTTAAATAGGATGAGAACCAAGCAAATGCTAGATTATCAACACCATACTTTCGCAATTTCGCAAGTAAAATATCATGATCTACGGTATCAAATGCCTTTTTGAGATCAATAAAAATATTAGCGGTATATCTACCATTGTCCATGTTCACATACCAGTCATCTGTGTTATTAAGAAGGCAAGTGACAGCAGAATGAAGAGCTCTAAAGCCAGACTGATTTAGAAACAGAAGTTTGTTTTTATCCAAGTAATCGTACAGTTGGTTATAAATAAGCTTCTCAAAGACCCTGGCTAAAACAGGGAGCACAGATATAGGTCTGTAGTTAGATCGGTCGTCAGGTTGACCGCTTTTAAAAATGGGAGCTACTCTAGCGATTTTCCAGCTATCTGGAAAACAGCCAGTAGCAATTGAAAAATTGAATATGTCACATAGTGATTCCGAGATCACTGGAAGTGCCATCTTCAGAAAGCAGCTAGCAATACCGTCAGTACCACTTCCTTTTGAGGTTTTCAATTTGCCAAAAACTTTTCCTAGCTGCAGCTCGTCAATAACATGAAACTGAAAATTAGTTTTTTGTCCTCGTAGTCATTCTCAAGTAGAGGGTTTCTTGTTTGGGCAATCTTATCACTGAGAGTCTCTCCAATAGTGCAGAAGAAACTATTCATAGATTCTGCAATGTCAGCATTCGTTGAGATGTGTTTTCCATCAATATTTAGCGATGCAATGTTAGTAGTTTTAGATTTCTTGTTTAGGACATTATTGATAGTTTGCCATGTTCGTTTTAAGTCACCCTCACAAGAAGCAATTTTATGAGTGAAATAGTGACGCTTAAGTTCTTCATTCATTTTGTTAACTTTATTACGTATATGCCTGTAAGATTGCATCAATACTTCAGATTTTGAGCGAATGGCTTGTTTCTTTAACTTATCCCTTGCTTTGCACATAACCTTGAGGTCGCTTGTCAACCAAGGGCAAAATTTTTCAGAAACGCGTCTTTCACGTATCGGGGCATGTCTTTCAAGAATAAGAGAGAATATGCTGGTCCAGAAAGAATAGGGCAATATTACTTTTACGTGATTAATTTGATGTTTTGCAAGAATTTAATGCCTGCTACAGCTGCAATGTTTTGTTGAGGAAACTCATCCACTGAATATTCAGTCTAATCATTGCTATTTTATCCTCATAGAATGAATTGTAAAATTGTTCTCTTTGAAAATGCGGGGGCAGATTTTATTCTGATGTGCTCCTGCTGGAACAAAGCACACAAACTTGCACCTGATCTGATACTTATTGATTTTCATAGCTGGAAGGTCCTACGAAGTCAGTGTATTGTACAAAAAGAAGTTGAAGCTGAAAAACGACATGACAAGGTACTACACCTGATTACAGTCTATTATGAAACTTATAATCTAATGTATGTATCAATTTGCCACATAAGAAAATATTTACAAAGTATTATAATAATATAAAAAATAGATACAATACAATACTTTATGGTTAAAAACGTATAAGGAAAACACCCTTAATCAAAATGGCAGGGATAGCATTAAAGGGTCAAGCTGACATTATTTCCATAGTGGTACCCTTACAAGTGTTGGAATAACAGAAAAAGATGAAAAAAGAAGACAGGAAAGTACTGTAGTTGTTATCAGTACAAAATACGGTTTGTGTGACAGAAACATGGTTGGGAGAGATGAAGAAGGGTCTTAGGAAGAGCGCACATGGCCAGGTGTCTAACTCATAATCCAAAGGCCAGAACAGCCGTAGGTTCAAATACTGCCCTGGACAGTTTGGTCGCTGTCCGTAACTCTAGCCCGGGTCGACCAGAGCCATGTGAGGGAAATCTGGTAGCTGCGGCGGGTAGCTGCAGCGGACTGATGGTAAAACATCCGTGGCCCCTGCTGGAAATAAGTCTCTCAGACTTTTGCAGGCTAGCCACGTTAAATATAAATACCTACCTACCTTTGTAGAAGACGTATATGTCATCTTCCTCTTTTTGTATTTTTTTGGAAAAAATTTCTTTGATCTTATGTTTGAATGTATTTGGATTGTTAGTTGATTTTTAGTCAGATAGAAGACTATTCCATATTTTTGGCCCAAGGTAAGATAAGCAATAAGCTAAGAGGTGAATCATTGCTTGTCCTGTTCTACTACATATCCAATGATTAGCAGTGTCAGGGAAATTAAGAAGAACTCATCAAATGGTGACCAGTCTTACACCTTTGGTTCAGTTCAAATAGGAATGCAATGAAGGGCGGCGCCACGGGGTAGACTGGGGTGGACATGTCCACCCCACTTTCCTCAGGTCGGTATTCATTCCTAAGCAAAAATGACATAAATATCGTTAGGTATACCTTCTGGCCATCAATTCTATCTCTTTTCCACCCCACTTTTTCTGGGCTGGCGCATGCTGGGGCAGGAGCTCTGGTAATGAAATAACCCTTTCGATTTTTGTTGTTGTTGTTTTTGTTGTGAGTTTATTTTACATCGATTTGTTACTTCTTTTTTCTAGTCAGCTATATACATATGTACAAGCGAACTAATAAAAATCGATGGACATAATTAATAAAAAGAAATAAAGCTAATAATCATTTTCAATGCTGTTTATAAAATATTTACAATAAAATGACGGGCATTGCAGTTGTATGTGGGACAATTCCATTGAGTTTTTAAGCTCTTGAATATATTGAGGCTATTTGCCGATTTTAGCTCCTCTGGTAAGCAGTTCCAAATCCGAGGTCCTAAGGATTTAAGCCTATTCGTGCCGAAAGTAACCTGATTTGGCCTATAATGAGTAAGATTATGAGGATTTCGCGATGAATAGTTAGAGGCTCTAATTTGAAAAATATCTTTCATGAAGGATGGATTCAGATCATGCAAAGTTTTAAAAATTTCCAAAGAAAGAGATCTAAGTCGGGAAACATGCATCGTACATCGTTGCGACTTCAGTAGAAGATCATTATACGAACTGACATGATCATTATAAAGAAATCTAAGTGCACGTTCTTGTATCTTTTCGATCTTATTCGTGAATTTTGCTGAACAGAAATGCCACACTAAAGGACAGTAATTGAAATTTGAATGAACGAAGCTCTGAACAAGAACTTTTCTCTCTTCGAAACTAATATAAGATCGAAGCCTCTTCAGAACATTAAGTTGAGTTGCAGCTTTTCTTCAAAGCTCTGAAATGTGTGGATCAAAATTTAGTTTCTAGTCTAGCTGGGATATCAATATGTTTCAAATACATACTTCGAAAAGTTGTATTGATAAAAAATAACATGTTTTCCTGACCATAACCAGTCTTTTTAGTAAGCCTTTCTGATTTTTTTACTAGGTTAAAGAGCAATTGAAGGAAACATGGTGTCATGATGCTAACGACTGGGGAGAGTATGTTGAGTTTACTTTTAAATTCATGACTGTTTCTAATATCAAGTGGCTGCTATAAGTAAGCAAAGAAAATGCCTACGCATGGTTTATTTCTTTGAACACACAATGGAACTGCATGTGATGATGATGATATTTATTCACAAATCAGCTAAAAGTAAATACTTACTGATTTGTACGCCCTAGAAAAAGCAGTGCTTATCTAGTCTAGGGCGCTTACATGAAACAACAAGATAACAAAACATTTAACTATTATAAATTGACAAAGTTATAAAAATGGAAATGGAAAACATTACAGTTATGCAAAGTAGCTATGAATTTAATTGAAATCTAAATCTAATTAAAAACTAAGTTACAAATCACAATCAGCTTTCAATGCAAAGGGGAAGAATAACTATCTAAAAACCGGAGGAAGAATGCAAAAATATGTGGCAAAAGCACTTTGATGGAGTTTGGTTGACATAAGTTTTTATTCTTTGTAGGTAGTAGCTATGAGTATTGAATGATGGATATCGTTTCTAAGAGGAATATTCTTGTAGTTTCGCTTCTTTCAATGTTTTTTTAAAAGAATTTTGATTATCAATCGTTTTTGCAGAAAGTGGGAGCCTGTTCCAAAGTAGAGGTCCCTTGTTAGAAAAAGCTCTGTCTCCCCATTTGGAGCTCGATTTCGTCCTGTTAAAAAGCAACTTGTCACGGAGATTTCGAGTTCTTGTAAGTCCACTTAGTTGGCAGATGTTTCTTATTGATTCTGGTAAGGTTTCAGGTCTATAAACTAGCTGATGCATTATTTGAAGGTTCTTTAGTTCGTATTTGTCACATATTTTTCAGGAGACCTGCTTCTCTGTGTAAGGCATTTGTTGGGTATGTGAAATCTTTGAATTGAAGAATTTTGAGTATTCGATTTTGATAAGTTTGTAGTGTCGTCAAATCTTTAGCTGCAGCATCACCCCATATTTCAAGACCGTAATCAATCTTTGATTGTACGAAAGCATGGTAGAGTGCTAAAAGACATTCTTTAGGAAGTAGATGGCGGAGTTTTGAAAACAGGGAGGCGTGTGAAACGATTCTACTTCCAAGGTCTTTGATGTGAGGGGTCCATGAAAGATTTTCGTCTATAGTTAGACCAAGGTATTTGATGCTGGTTGTACGGCTGATATCTCCTCCAATTTGGATTTGTATTTTGCTACAGTCCACGTTGCGTTTTGGTGAAAAGACACAATAGTTAGTTTTTTCAATGCTTAGCATGAGTTTGTTTGACTTCAGCCAACAGTCTATTTTAGAGAGCTCTGCATTTGTAGTTTCTGTAAGAAGCTGTAAATCACTGCCGAAGGAGAAGATATTTGTGTCATCTGCAAAAAGCCTAGGACGAAGGTTAGTTGCTTGGTGCATATCATTGACGTAAAGATCGAAAAGAATGGGACCAAGGACAGAGCCTTGAGGAACTCCTACTTCAATGAGGTCGGTATTGGATTTTGTTCCATTAACGAAAACATATTGTTGTCGGTTTTTTAAGTAGGATTGGAACCATTGATTGGTAATTCCCCTAAAGCCATAATATTCCAGTTTCTGGAGAAGGATTTTGTGGTCAATCGTATCAAAGGCTTTCTTTAAGTCAAGGAATA